>CM044867.1:18881131-19481131 GCA_024500155.1 Chenopodium formosanum
TTTGACTCAATTTGCTTGACTTTCATTTTATTCAAAAAGCTCTGTTTGAATGTGTTTGACTTTCTTTTGACTCAATTAGCTTTGTTGAATGTGTTTGACTTTCATTTGAATCAATTAGCATTGTGGAATGCAATTGACTTTCATTTGATTCAAAAAGCTTTGTATGAATGTATTTGACTTTGATTTGATTCTAAACGCTTTGTTGAAAGTGTTTGTCTTTCATTTGACTCAACTAGCTTTATTGAATGCATTTTACTTTCATTTGATTCAAAAATCTTTATTTGAATGTGTTTGACTTTCATTTGATTCTAAAAGCTTTGTTGAAAGTGTTTGACATTCATTTGACTCAATCAGCTTTATTGAATGCATTTGGCTTTCATTTGATTCAAAAAGCTTTGTTTGAATGTCTTTAACTTTCATTTGACTCAATTAGCTTTGTTGAATGTGTTTGACTTTCATTTGATTCTAAAAGCTTTGTTGAAAGTGTTTGACTTTCATTTGATTCAAAAAGCTTTGTATGAATGTATTTGACTTTGATTTGATTCTAAACGCTTTGTTGAAAGTGTTTGTCTTTCATTTGACTCAATTAGCTTTGTTGAATGCATTTGAATTTCATTTGATTCAAAAAGCTTTGTTTGAATGTGTTTGACTTTCATTTGATTCTAAATGCTTTGTTGAAAGTGTTTGACTTTCATTTTACTCAATTAGCTTTGTTGAATGCATTTGACTTTCATTTGAATCAAAAAGCTTTGTTTGAATGTGTTTGACTTTCATTTGACTCAATTAGCTTTGTTGAAAGTGTTTTGACTTTCATTTGACTCAATTAGCTTGACTTTCATTTTATTCAAAAAGCTCTGTTTGAATGTGTTTGACTTTCTTTTGACTCAATTAGCTTTGTTGAATGTGTTTGACTTTCATTTGACTCAATTAGCATTGTGGAATGCAATTGACTTTCATTTGATTCAGAAAGCTTTGTATGAATGTATTTGACTTTGATTTGATTCTAAACGCTTTGTTGAAAGTGTTTGTCTTTCATTTGACTCAACTAGCTTTATTGAATGCATTTTACTTTCATTTGATTCAAAAATCTTTGTTTGAATGTGTTTGACTTTCATTTGATTCTAAAAGCTTTGTTGAAAGTGTTTGACATTCATTTGACTCAATCAGCTTTATTGAATGCATTTGGCTTTCATTTGATTCAAAAAGCTTTGTTTGAATGTCTTTAACTTTCATTTGACTCAATTAGCTTTGTTGAATGTGTTTGACTTTCATTTGATTCTAAAAGCTTTGTTGAAAGTGTTTGACTTTCATTTGATTCAAAAAGCTTTGTATGAATGTATTTGACTTTGATTTGATTCTAAACGCTTTGTTGAAAGTGTTTGTCTTTCATTTGACTCAATTAGCTTTGTTGAATGCATTTGAATTTCATTTGATTCAAAAAGCTTTGTTTGAATGTGTTTGACTTTCATTTGATTCTAAAAGCTTTGTTGAAAGTGTTTGACATTCATTTGACTCAATTAGCTTTGTTGAATGCATTTGGCTTTGATTTGATTCAAAAAGCTTTGTTTGAATGTGTTTGACTTTCATTTGACTTAATTAGCTTTGTTGAATGTGTTTGACTTTCAATTGACTCAATTACTATTCTGGAATGCAATAGACTTTCATTTGATCAAAAAGCTTAGTTTAATGTATTTGACTTTCATTTGATTCTAAAAGCTTTGTTCAAAGTGTTAGACTTTCATTTGACTCAATTAGCTTTGTTGAATGCATTTGACATTCATTTGATTCAAAAAGCTTTGTTTAAATGTGTTTGACTTTCATTTGATTCAAAAGGCTTTGATGAAAGTGTTTAGCTTTAATTTAACTCAATTAGCTTTGTTGAATGCATTTGACATTCATTTTATTCAAAAAACTTTGTTTGAATGTGTTTGACTTTCATTTGATTCTAAAAGCTTTGGTGAAAGTGTTTGACTTTCATTTGACTCAACTAGCTTTGTTGAATGCATTTGACTTTCATTTGAATCAAAAAGCTTCGTTTGAATGTGTTTGACTTTCATTTGACTCCATTAGTTTTGTTGAAAGTGTTTAACTTTCATTTGACTCAATTAGCTTTGTTGAATGCATTTGACTTTCATTTGATTCAAAAAGCGTTGTTTGAATGTGTTTGACTTTCTTTTGACTCAATTAGCTTTGTTGAAAGTGTTTGACTTTCATTTGACTCAATAAGCTTTGTTGAATGCATTTGACTTTTATTTCAGTCTAATAGCTTTGTTGAAAGTGATTGACTTTCATTTGACTCAATTAGCTTTGTTGAAACTGTTTGACTTTCATTTGACTCAATTAGCTTTGTTGAATGCATTTGACTTTCATTTCATTCTAAAAGCTTTGTTGAAAGTGTTTGACTTTCATTTGACTCAATTAGCTTTGTTGAATGCATTTGACTTTCATTTGAATCAAGATGCTTTTTTTGAATGTGTTTGACTTTCATTTGACCTAATTGGCTTTGTTGAATGCATTTGACTTTTATTTAATTAAAAAAGCTTTGTTTGAATGTGTTTGACTTTCATTTGATTCTAAAAGCTTTGTTGAAAGTGTTTGACATTCATTTGACTCAATTAGCTTTGTTGAATACATTTGGCTTTGATTTGATTCAAAAAGCTTTGTTTGAATGTGTTTGACTTTCATTTGACTTAATTAGCTTTGTTGAATGTGTTTGACTTTCAATTGACTCAATTACTATTCTGGAATGCAATAGACTTTCATTTGATCAAAAAGCTTAGTTTAATGTATTTGACTTTCATTTGATTCTAAAATCTTTGTTCAAAGTGTTAGACTTTCATTTGACTCAATTAGCTTTGTTGAATGCATTTGACATTCATTTGATTCAAAAAGCTTTGTTTAAATGTGTTTGACTTTCATTTGATTCAAAAAGCTTTGATGAAAGTGTTTAACTTTAATTTGACTCAATTAGCTTTGTTGAATGCATTTGACATTCATTTTATTCAAAAAACTTTGTTTGAATGTGTTTGACTTTCATTTGATTCTAAAGGCTTTGGTGAAAGTGTTTGACTTTCATTTGACTCAACTAGCTTTGTTGAATGCATTTGACTTTCATTTGAATCAAAAAGCTTCGTTTGAATGTGTTTGACTTTCATTTGACTCCATTAGCTTTGTTGAAAGTGTTTAACTTTCATTTGACTCAATTAGCTTTGTTGAATGCATTTGACTTTCATTTGATTCAAAAAGCGTTGTTTGAATGTGTTTGACTTTCTTTTGACTCAATTAGCTTTGTTGAAAGTGTTTGACTTTCATTTGACTCAATAAGCTTTGTTGAATGCATTTGACTTTTATTTCAGTCTAATAGCTTTGTTGAAAGTGATTGACTTTCATTTGACTCAATTAGCTTTGTTGAAACTGTTTGACTTTCATTTGACTCAATTAGCTTTGTTGAATGCATTTGACTTTCATTTCATTCTAAAAGCTTTGTTGAAAGTGTTTGACTTTCATTTGACTCAATTAGCTTTGTTGAATGCATTTGACTTTCATTTGAATCAAGATGCTTTTTTTGAATGTGTTTGACTTTCATTTGACCTAATTGGCTTTGTTGAATGCATTTGACTTTCATTTAATTCAAAAAGCTTTGTTTGAATGTGTTTGACTTTCATTTGATTCTAAAAGCTTTGTTGAAAGTGTTTGACATTCATTTGACTCAATTAGCTTTGTTGAATACATTTGGCTTTGATTTGATTCAAAAAGCTTTGTTTGAATGTGTTTGACTTTCATTTGACTTAATTAGCTTTGTTGAATGTGTTTGACTTTCAATTGACTCAATTACTATTCTGGAATGCAATAGGCTTTCATTTGATCAAAAAGCTTAGTTTAATGTATTTGACTTTCATTTGATTCTAAAATCTTTGTTCAAAGTGTTAGACTTTCATTTGACTCAATTAGCTTTGTTGAATGCATTTGACATTCATTTGATTCAAAAAGCTTTGTTTAAATGTGTTTGACTTTCATTTGATTCAAAAAGCTTTGATGAAAGTGTTTAACTTTAATTTGACTCAATTAGCTTTGTTGAATGCATTTGACATTCATTTTATTCAAAAAACTTTGTTTGAATGTGTTTGACTTTCATTTGATTCTAAAAGCTTTGGTGAAAGTGTTTGACTTTCATTTGACTTAACTAGCTTTGTTGAATGCATTTGACTTTCATTTGAATCAAAAAGCTTCGTTTGAATGTGTTTGACTTTCATTTGACTCCATTAGCTTTGTTGAAAGTGTTTAACTTTCATTTGACTCAATTAGCTTTGTTGAATGCATTTGACTTTCATTTGATTCAAAAAGCTTTGTTTGAATGTGTTTGACTTTCTTTTGACTCAATTAGCTTTGTTGAAAGTGTTTGACTTTCATTTGACTCAATAAGCTTTGTTGAATGCATTTGACTTTTATTTCAGTCTAATAGCTTTGTTGAAAGTGATTGACTTTCATTTGACTCAATTAGCTTTGTTGAAAGTGTTTGACTTTCATTTGACTCAATTAGCTTTGTTGAATGCATTTGACTTTCATTTCATTCTAAAAGCTTTGTTGAAAGTGTTTGACTTTCATTTGACTCAATTAGCTTTGTTGAATGCATTTGACTTTCATTTGAATCAAGATGCTTTGTTTGAATGTGTTTGACTTTCATTTGACTTAATTGGCTTTGTTGAATGCATTTGACTTTTATTTAATTCAAAAAGCTTTGTTTGAATGTGTTTGACTTTCATTTGATTCTAAAAGCTTTCTTGAAAGTGTTTGACTTTCACTTGACTCAATGCATTTGACTTTCATTTGAATCAAAAAGCTTTGTTTGAATGTGTTTGACTTTCATTTGACTCAATTAGCTTTGTTGAAAGTGTTTAACTTTCATTTGACTCAATTAGCTTTGTTGAATGCATTTGACTTTCATTTGATTCAAAAAGGTTTGTTTGAATGTGTTTGACTTTCTTTTGACTCAATTAGCTTTGTTGAATGTGTTTGACTTTCATTTGACTCAATTAGCATTGTGGAATGCAATTGACTTTCATTTGATTCAAAAAGCTTTGTTGGAATGTATTTGACTTTCATTTGATTGTTAAAGCTTTGATGAAAGTGTTTGACTTTCATTTGACTCAATTAGCTTTGTTGAATTCATTTGATTTTCATTTGATTCAAAAAGCTTTGTTTGAATGTGTTTCATTTTCATTTCATTCTAAAAGCTTTGTTGAAAGTGTTTGGCTTTCATTTGACTGAATTAGCTTTGTTGAATACATTTGACTTTCATTTGAATCAAAAAGCTTTGTTTGAATGTGTTTGACTTTCATTTGACTCAATTAGCTTTGTTGAATGCATTTGACATTCATTTGATTCAAAAAGCTTTGTTTAAATGTGTTTGACTTTCATTTGATTCAAAAAGCTTTGATGAAAGTGTTTAACTTTAATTTGACTCAATTAGCTTTGTTGAATGCATTTGACGTTCATTTTATTCAAAAAACTTTGTTTGAATGTGTTTGACTGTCATTTGATTCTAAAAGCTTTGTTGAAAGTGTTTGACTTTCATTTGATTCAATTAGCTTTGTTAAATGCATTTGACTTTCATTTGAATCAAAAATCTTCGTTTGAATGTGTTTGACTTTCATTTGACTCCATTATCTTAGTTGAAAGTGTTTGACTTTCATTTGACTCAATTAGCTTTGTTGAATGCATTTGACTTTCATTTGATTCAAAAAGCTTTGTTTGAATGTGTGTGACTTTCTTTTGACTCAATTAGCTTTGTTGAATGTGTTTGACTTTCATTTGACTTAATTAGCATTGTGGAAACCAATTGACTTTCATTTGATTCAAAAAACTTTGATTGAATGTATTTGACTTTCATTTGATTCTAAACGCTTTGTTGAAAGTGTTTGACTTTCATTTAACTCTATTACATTTGTTGAATGCATTTGACTGTTATTTGATTCAAAAATCTTTGTTTGAATGTGTTAGACTTTCATTTGACTCAATTAGCTTTGTTGAAAGTGTTTGACTTTCATTTGACTCAATTAGCTTTGTTGAATGCATTTGACTTTCATTTGAATCAAGAAGCATTATTTAAATGTGTATGACTTTCATTTGACTCAATTGGCTTTGTTGAATGCATTTGACTTTCATTTGATTCAAAAAGCTTTGTTTGAATATGTTTGACTTTCTTTTGACTCAATTAGCTTTGTTGAATGTGTTTGACTTTCATTTGACTCAATTAGCTTTGTTGAATGCATTTGACATTCACTTGATTCAAAAAGCTTTGTTTGAATGTGTTTGACTTTCATTTGATTCTAAAAGCTTTGTTGAAAGTGTTTGACTTTCATTTGACTCAATTAGCTTTGTTAAATGCATTTGACTTTCATTTGAATCAAAAATCTTCGTTTGAATGTGTTTGACTTTCATTTGACTCCATTATCTTAGTTGAAAGTGTTTGACTTTCATTTGACTCAATTAGCTTTGTTGAATGCATTTGACTTTCATTTGATTCAAAAAGCTTTGTTTGAATGTGTGTGACTTTCTTTTGACTCAATTAGCTTTGTTGAATGTGTTTGACTTTCATTTGACTTAATTAGCATTGTGGAAACCAATTGACTTTCATTTGATTCAAAAAACTTTGATTGAATGTATTTGACTTTCATTTGATTCTAAACGCTTTGTTGAAAGTGTTTGACTTTCATTTAACTCTATTACATTTGTTGAATGCATTTGACTGTTATTTGATTCAAAAATCTTTGTTTGAATGTGTTAGACTTTCATTTGACTCAATTAGCTTTGTTGAAAGTGTTTGACTTTCATTTGACTCAATTAGCTTTGTTGAATGCATTTGACTTTCATTTGAATCAAGAAGCATTATTTAAATGTGTATGACTTTCATTTGACTCAATTGGCTTTGTTGAATGCATTTGACTTTCATTTGATTCAAAAAGCTTTGTTTGAATATGTTTGACTTTCTTTTGACTCAATTAGCTTTGTTGAATGTGTTTGACTTTCATTTGACTCAATTAGCTTTGTTGAATGCATTTGACATTCATTTGATTCAAAAAGCTTTGTTTGAATGTGTTTGACTTTCATTTGATTCTAAAAGCTTTGTTGAAAGTGTTTGACTTTCATTTGACTCAATTAGCTTTGTTGAATGCATTTGACTTTCATTTGAATCAAGAAGCTTTGTTTGAATGTGTTTGACTTTAATTTGACTCAATTGGCTTTGTTGAATGCATTTGACTTTCATTTGATTTAAAAAGCTTAGTTTGAATGTGTTTGACTTTCATTTGACTCAATTAGCTTCGTTGCATGTGTTTGACTTTCATTTAACTCAATTAGCATTGTGGAATGCGATTGACTTTCATTTGATTCAAAAAGCTTTGTTTGAATGTATTTGACTTTCATTTGATTCTAAAAGCTTTGATGAAAGTGTTTGACTTTCATTTGACTCAATTAGCTTTGTTGAATTCATTTGATTTTCATTTGATTCAAAAAGCTTTGTTTGAATGTGTTTGACTTTCTTTTGACTCAATTAACTTTGTTGAATGCATTTGACTTTCATTAGAATCAAGAAGCTTTGTTTGAATGTGTTTGAATTTCATTTGACTCAATTGGCTTAGTTGAATGCATTTGACGTTCATTTGATTCAAAACGCTTTGTTTTAATGTGTTTGACTTTCATTTGACTCAATTAGCTTCGTTAAATGTGTTTAACATTCATTTGACTTAGTTATCTTTGTAGAATGCATTTGGCATTCATTTGATTCAAAAAGCTATGTTTGAATGTGTTTGACTTTCATTTGATTCTAAAAGCTTTGTTGAAAGTGTTTGACTTTCATTTTACTCAATTAGCTTTGTTGAATGCATTTGACTTTCATTTGAATCAAAAAGCTTTGTTTGAATGTGTTTGACTTTCATTTGACTCAATTAGCTTTGTTGAAAGTGTTTTGACTTTCATTTGACTCAATTAGCTTGACTTTCATTTTATTCAAAAAGCTCTGTTTGAATGTGTTTGACTTTCTTTTGACTCAATTAGCTTTGTTGAATGTGTTTGACTTTCATTTGACTCAATTAGCATTGAGGAATGTAATTGACTTTCATTTGATTCAAAAAGCTTTGTATGAATGTATTTGACTTTGATTTGATTCTAAACGCTTTGTTGAAAGTGTTTGTCTTTCATTTGACTCAACTAGCTTTATTGAATGCATTTTACTTTCATTTGATTCAAAAATCTTTGTTTGAATGTGTTTGACTTTCATTTGATTCTAAAAGCTTTGTTGAAAGTGTTTGACATTCATTTGACTCAATCAGCTTTATTGAATGCATTTGGCTTTCATTTGATTCAAAAAGCTTTGTTTGAATGTCTTTAACTTTCATTTGACTCAATTAGCTTTGTTGAATGTGTTTGACTTTCATTTGATTCTAAAAGCTTTGTTGAAAGTGTTTGACTTTCATTTGATTCAAAAAGCTTTGTATGAATGTATTTGTCTTTCATTTGACTCAATTAGCTTTGTTGAATGCATTTGAATTTCATTTGATTCAAAAAGCTTTGTTTGAATGTGTTTGACTTTCATTTGATTCTAAAAGCTTTGTTGAAAGTGTTTGACATTCATTTGACTCAATCAGCTTTATTGAATGCATTTGGCTTTCATTTGATTCAAAAAGCTTTGTTTGAATGTCTTTAACTTTCATTTGACTCAATTAGCTTTGTTGAATGTGTTTGACTTTCATTTGATTCTAAAAGCTTTGTTGAAAGTGTTTGACTTTCATTTGATTCAAAAAGCTTTGTATGAATGTATTTGTCTTTCATTTGACTCAATTAGCTTTGTTGAATGCATTTGAATTTCATTTGATTCAAAAAGCTTTGTTTGAATGTGTTTGACTTTCATTTGATTCTAAAAGCTTTGTTGAAAGTGTTTGACATTCATTTGACTCAATTAGCTTTGTTGAATGCATTTGGCTTTGATTTGATTCAAAAAGCTTTGTTTGAATGTGTTTGACTTTCATTTGACTTAATTAGCTTTGTTGAATGTGTTTGACTTTCAATTGACTCAATTACTATTCTGGAATGCAATAGACTTTCATTTGATCAAAAAGCTTAGTTTAATGTATTTGACTTTCATTTGATTCTAAAAGCTTTGTTCAAAGTGTTAGACTTTCATTTGACTCAATTAGCTTTGTTGAATGCATTTGACATTCATTTGATTCAAAAAGCTTTGTTTAAATGTGTTTGACTTTCATTTGATTCAAAAAGCTTTGATGAAAGTGTTTAACTTTAATTTGACTCAATTAGCTTTGTTGAATGCATTTGACATTCATTTTATTCAAAAAACTTTGTTTGAATGTGTATGACTTTCATTTGATTCTAAAAGCTTTGGTGAAAGTGTTTGACTTTCATTTGACTCAACTAGCTTTGTTGAATGCATTTGACTTTCATTTGAATCAAAAAGCTTCGTTTGAATGTGTTTGACTTTCATTTGACTCCATTAGCTTTGTTGAAAGTGTTTCACTTTCATTTGACTCAATTAGCTTTGTTGAATGCATTTGACTTTCATTTGATTCAAAAAGCGTTGTTTGAATGTGTTTGACTTTCTTTTGACTCAATTAGCTTTGTTGAAAGTGTTTGACTTTCATTTGACTCAATAAGCTTTGTTGAATGCATTTGACTTTTATTTCAGTCTAATAGCTTTGTTGAAAGTGATTGACTTTCATTTGACTCAATTAGCTTTGTTGAAAGTGTTTGACTTTCATTTGACTCAATTAGCTTTGTTGAATGCATTTGACTTTCATTTCATTCTAAAAGCTTTGTTGAAAGTGTTTGACTTTCATTTGACTCAATTAGCTTTGTTGAATGCATTTCACTTTCATTTGAATCAAGATGCTTTTTTTGAATGTGTTTGACTTTCATTTGACCTAATTGGCTTTGTTGAATGCATTTGACTTTTATTTAATTCAAAAAGCTTTGTTTGAATGTGTTTGACTTTCATTTGATTCTAAAAGCTTTGTTGAAAGTGTTTGACTTTCATTTGATTCAATTAGCTTTGTTGAATACATTTGGCTTTGATTTGATTCAAAAAGCTTTGTTTGAATGTGTTTGACTTTCATTTGACTTAATTAGCTTTGTTGAATGTGTTTGACTTTCAATTGACTCAATTACTATTCTGGAATGCAATAGACTTTCATTTGATCAAAAAGCTTAGTTTAATGTATTTGACTTTCATTTGATTCTAAAATCTTTGTTCAAAGTGTTAGACTTTCATTTGACTCAATTAGCTTTGTTGAATGCATTTGACATTCATTTGATTCAAAAAGCTTTGTTTAAATGTGTTTGACTTTCATTTGATTCAAAAAGCTTTGATGAAAGTGTTTAACTTTAATTTGACTCAATTAGCTTTGTTGAATGCATTTGACATTCATTTTATTCAAAAAACTTTGTTTGAATGTGTTTGACTTTCATTTGATTCTAAAGGCTTTGGTGAAAGTGTTTGACTTTCATTTGACTCAACTAGCTTTGTTGAATGCATTTGACTTTCATTTGAATCAAAAAGCTTCGTTTGAATGTGTTTGACTTTCATTTGACTCCATTAGCTTTGTTGAAAGTGTTTAACTTTCATTTGACTCAATTCGCTTTGTTGAATGCATTTGACTTTCATTTGATTCAAAAAGCGTTGTTTGAATGTGTTTGACTTTCTTTTGACTCAATTAGCTTTGTTGAAAGTGTTTGACTTTCATTTGACTCAATAAGCTTTGTTGAATGCATTTGACTTTTATTTCAGTCTAATAGCTTTGTTGAAAGTGATTGACTTTCATTTGACTCAATTAGCTTTGTTGAAACTGTTTGACTTTCATTTGACTCAATTAGCTTTGTTGAATGCATTTGACTTTCATTTCATTCTAAAAGCTTTGTTGAAAGTGTTTGACTTTCATTTGACTCAATTAGCTTTGTTGAATGCATTTGACTTTCATTTGAATCAAGATGCTTTTTTTGAATGTGTTTGACTTTCATTTGACCTAATTGGCTTTGTTGAATGCATTTGACTTTTATTTAATTCAAAAAGCTTTGTTTGAATGTGTTTGACTTTCATTTGATTCTAAAAGCTTTGTTGAAAGTGTTTGACATTCATTTGACTCAATTAGCTTTGTTGAATACATTTGGCTTTGATTTGATTCAAAAAGCTTTGTTTGAATGTGTTTGACTTTCATTTGACTTAATTAGCTTTGTTGAATGTGTTTGACTTTCAATTGACTCAATTACTATTCTGGAATGCAATAGACTTTCATTTGATCAAAAAGCTTAGTTTAATGTATTTGACTTTCATTTGATTCTAAAATCTTTGTTCAAAGTGTTAGACTTTCATTTGACTCAATTAGCTTTGTTGAATGCATTTGACATTCATTTGATTCAAAAAGCTTTGTTTACATGTGTTTGACTTTCATTTGATTCAAAAAGCTTTGATGAAAGTGTTTAACTTTAATTTGACTCAATTAGCTTTGTTGAATGCATTTGACATTTATTTTATTCAAAAAACTTTGTTTGAATGTGTTTGACTTTCATTTGATTCTAAAAGCTTTGGTGAAAGTGTTTGACTTTCATTTGACTCAACTAGCTTTGTTGAATGCATTTGACTTTCATTTGAATCAAAAAGCTTCGTTTGAATGTGTTTGACTTTCATTTGACTCCATTAGCTTTGTTGAAAGTGTTTAACTTTCATTTCACTCAATTAGCTTTGTTGAATGCATTTGACTTTCATTTGATTCAAAAAGCTTTGTTTGAATGTGTTTGACTTTCTTTTGACTCAATTAGCTTTGTTGAAAGTGTTTGACTTTCATTTGACTCAATAAGCTTTGTTGAATGCATTTGACTTTTATTTCAGTCTAATAGCTTTGTTGAAAGTGATTGACTTTCATTTGACTCAATTAGCTTTGTTGAAACTGTTTGACTTTCATTTGACTCAATTAGCTTTGTTGAATGCATTTGACTTTCATTTCATTCTAAAAGCTTTGTTGAAAGTGTTTGACTTTCATTTGACTCAATTAGCTTTGTTGAATGCATTTGACTTTCATTTGAATCAAGATGCTTTGTTTGAATGTGTTTGACTTTCATTTGACCTAATTGGCTTTGTTGAATGCATTTGACTTTTATTTAATTCAAAAAGCTTTGTTTGAATGTGTTTGACTTTCATTTGATTCTAAAAGCTTTCTTGAAAGTGTTTGACTTTCACTTGACTCAATGCATTTGACTTTCATTTGAATCAAAAAGCTTTGTTTGAATGTATTTGACTTTCATTTGACTCAATTAGCTTTGTTGAAAGTGTTTAACTTTCATTTGACTCAATTAGCTTTGTTGAATGCATTTGACTTTCATTTGATTCAAAAAGGTTTGTTTGATTGTGTTTGACTTTCTTTTGACTCAATTAGCTTTGTTGAATGTGTTTGACTTTCATTTGACTCAATTAGCATTGTGGAATGCAATTGACTTTCATTTGATTCAAAAAGCTTTGTTGGAATGTATTTGACTTTCATTTGATTGTTAAAGCTTTGATGAAAGTGTTTGACTTTCATTTGACTCAATTAGCTTTGTTGAATTCATTTGATTTTCATTTGATTCAAAAAGCTTTGTTTGAATGTGTTTCATTTTCATTTCATTCTAAAAGCTTTGTAGAAAGTGTTTGGCTTTCATTTGACTGAATTAGCTTTGTTGAATGCATTTGACTTTCATTTGAATCAAAAAGCTTTGTTTGAATGTGTTTGACTTTCATTTGACTCAATTAGATTTGTTGAAAGTGTTTAACTTTCATTTGTCTCTATTGGCTTTGTTGAATGCATTTGACTTTCATTTGATTCAAAAAACTTTATATGAATGTGTTGACTTTCTTTTGACTCAATTAGCTTTGTTGAATTTGTTTATCTTTCATTTGATTCAAAAAGGTTAGTTTGAAGGTATTTGACCTTTCATTTGATTCTAAAAGCTTTGTTGAAAGTGTTTAACTTTCATTTGACTCAATTAGCTTTGTTGAATGCATTTAACTTTCATTTGATTCAAAAAGCGTTGTTTGAATGTGTTTGACTTTCATTTGACTCAATTAGCTTTGTTGAAAGTGTTTGACTTTCATTTGACTCAATTAGCTTTGTTGAATGCATTTGACTTTCATTTGAATCAAAAGCTTTGTTTGAATGTGTTTGACTTTCATTTGACACAATTAGCTTTGTTGAAAGTATTTGACTTTCATTTGACTCAATTACCTTCGTTGAATGTGTTTGACTTTCATTTGACTCAATTAGCGTTGTGGAATGCGATTGACTTTCATTTGATTCAAAAAGCTTTGTTTGAATGTATTTGTCTTTCATTTGATTCTAAAAGCTTTGATGAAAGTGTTTGACTTTCATTTGACTCAATTAGCTTTGTTGAATTCATTTGATTTTCATTTGATTCAAAAAGCTTTGTTTGAATGTGTTTGACTTTCTTTTGACTCAATTAACTTTGTTGAATGCATTTGACTTTCATTTGAATTAAGAAGCTTTGTTTGAATGTGTTTGAATTTCATTTGACTCAATTGGCTTAGTTGAATGCATTTGACGTTCATTTGATTCAAAACGCTTTGTTTGAATGTGTTTAACTTTCATTTGACTCAATTAGCTTCGTTGAATGTGTTTGACATTCATTTGACTTAGTTATCTTCGTAAAATGCATTTGGCATTCATTTGATTCAAAAAGCTTTGTTTGAATGTGTTTGACTTTCATTTGATTCTAAATGCTTTGTTGAAAGTGTTTGACTTTCATTTGACTCAATTAGCTTTGTTGAATGCATTTGACTTTCATTTGAGTCAAAAAGCTTTGTTTGAATGTGTTTGACTTTCATTTGACTCAATTAGATTTGTTGAAAGTGTTTGACTTTCATTTGACTTTCATTTGATTCTAAAAGCTTTGTTCAAAGTGTTAGACTTTCATTTGACTCAATTAGCTTTGTTGAATGCATTTGACATTCATTTGATTCAAAAAGCTTTGTTTAAATGTGTTTGACTTTCATTTGATTCAAAAAGCTTTGATGAAAGTGTTTAACTTTAATTTGACTCAATTAGCTTTGTTGAATGCATTTGACGTTCATTTTATTCAAAAAACTTTGTTTGAATGTGTTTGACTGTCATTTGATTCTAAAAGCTTTGTTGAAAGTGTTTGACTTTCTTTTGACTCAATTAGCTTTGTTGAATGCATTTGACTTTCATTTGATTCAAAAAGCTTTGTTTGAATGTGTGTGACTTTCTTTTGACTCAATTAGCTTTGTTGAATGTGTTTGACTTTCATTTGACTTAATTAGCATTGTGGAAACCAATTGACTTTTATTTGATTCAAAAAACTTTGATTGAATGTATTTGACTTTTATTTGATTCTAAACGCTTTGTTGAAAGTGTTTGACTTTCATTTAACTCTATTACATTTGTTGAAAGCATTTGACTGTTATTTGATTCAAAAAGCTTTTTTTGAATGTGTTAGACTTTCATTTGACTTAATTAGCTTTGTTGAAAGTGTTTGACTTTCATTTGACTCAATTAGCTTTGTTGAATGCATTTGACTTTCATTTGAATCAAGAAGCTTTATTTAAATGTGTATGACTTTCATTTGACTCAATTGGCTTTGTTGAATGCATTTGACTTTCATTTGATTCAAAAAGCTTTGTTTGAATGTGTTTAACTTTCTTTTGACTCAATTAGCTTTGTTGAATGTGTTTGACTTTCATTTGACTCAATTAGCTTTGTTGAATGCATTTGACATTCATTTGATTCAAAAAGCTTTGTTTGAATGTGTTTGACTTTCATTTGATTCTTAAAGCTTTGTTGAAAGTGTTTGACTTTCATTTGACTCAATTAGCTTTGTTGAATGCATTTGACTTTCATTTGAATCAAGAAGCTTTGTTTGAATGTGTTTGACTTTAATTTGACTCAATTGGCTTTGTTGAATGCATTTGACTTTCATTTGATTCAAAAAGCTTAGTTTGAATGTGTTTGACTTTCATTTGACTCAATTAGCTTCATTGCATGTGTTTGACTTTCATTTAACTCAATTAGCATTGTGGAATGCGATTGACATTCATTTGATTCAAAAAGCTTTGTTTGAATGTATTTGACTTTCATTTGATTCTAAAAGCTTTGATGAAAGTGTTTGACTTTCATTTGACTCAATTAGCTTTGTTGAATTCATTTGATTTTCATTTGAATCAAAAAGCTTTGTTTGAATGTGTTTGACTTTCATTTGACTCAATTAGCTTTGTTGAAAGTGTTTGACTTTCATTTGACTCAATTAGCTTTGTTGAAAGTGTTTGACTTTCATTTGACTCAAGTAGCTTTGTTGAATGCATTTTACTTTCATTTGATTCATAAAGCTTTGTTAGAATGTGTTTGACTTTCTTTTGACTCAATTAGCTTTGTTGAATGTGTTTCACTTTCATTTGACTCAATTAGCATTGTGGAATGCAAGTGACTTTCATTTGATTCAAAAAGCTTTGATTGAATGTATTTGAATTTCATTTGATTCTAAACGCTTTGTTGAAAGTATTTGACTTTCATTTGACTCAATTAGCTTTGTTGCATGCATTTGACTTTCATTTGATTCAAAAAGCTTTGTTTGAATGTGTTTGACTTTCATTTGATTCTAAAAGCTTTGTTGAAAGTGTTTAACTTTCATTTGACACAATTAGCTTTGTTGAATGTATTTGACATTCATTTGAATCAAGAAGTTTTATTTGAATGTGTTTGACTTTCATTTGACTCAATTGGCTTTGTTGAATGCATTTGACTTTCATTTGATTCAAAAAGCTTTGTTTGAATGTGTTTGACTTTCTTTTGACTCAATTAGCTTTGTTGAATGTGTTTGACTTTCATTTGACTCAATTAGTATTGTTAAACGCATTTGACATTCATTTGATTCAAAAGCTTTGTTAGAATGTGTTTGACTTTCATTTGATTCTAAAAGCTTTGTTGAAAGTGTTTGACTTTCATTTGACTCAATTAGCTTTGTTGAATGCATTTGACTTTCATTTGAATCAAGAAGCTTTGTTTGAATGTGTTTGACTTTCATTTGACTCAATTGGCTTTGTTGAATGCATTTGACTTTCATTTGATTCAAAAAGCTTTGTTTGAATGTATTTGACTTTCATTTGATTCTAAAAGCTTTGATGAAAGTGTTTAACTTTCATATGACTCTATTAGCTTTGTTGAATTCATTTGATTTTCGTTTGATTCAAAAAGCTTTGTTTGAATGTGTTTGACTTTCATTTGATTCTAAAAGCTTTGTTGAAAGTGTTTGACTTTCATTTGACTCAATTAGCTTTGTTAAATGCATTTGACTTTCATTTGATTTAAAAATCTTTGTTTGAATGTGTTTGACTTTCATTTGACTCAATGACCTTTGTTGAAAGTGTTTGACTTTCATTTGACTCAATTAGCTTTGTTGAATGCATTTGACTTTTAATTGAATCAAGAAGCTTTATTTGAATGTGTTTGACTTTCATTTGACTCAATTAGCTTTGTTGAATGCATTTGACTTTCATTTGAATCAAAAAGCTTTGTTTCAATGTGTTTGACTTTCATTTGACTCAATTAGCTTTGTTGAAAGTGTTTGACTTTCATTTGACTCAATTAGCATTGTGGAATGCAATTGACTTTCATTTGATTCAAAAAGCTTTGATTGAATGTATTTGACTTTCATTTGACTCAATTAGCTTTGTTGAAAGTGTTTGACTTTCATTTGACTCAATTAGCTTTGTTGAATGCATTTGACTTTCATTTGATTCAAAAAGCTTTGTTTGAATGTGTTTGACTTTCATTTGACTCAATTAGCTTTGTTGAAAGTGTTTGACTTTCATTTGACTCAATTAGCTTTGTTGAATGCATTTGACTTTTGTTTTGGGGTTTTTTGTCCCTCGGGAGAGTTACAACTCGAAGACTGATCCTGCCGGCTCTGTACCTGCAAAATTAACGGACACACCGGTTGGATGGTGCTCCGCCTCCAACGCTCAAGTTAGTAACTTGAGGAAGAGTAAAAGGTGCGGAAATTAAGGTGGGGATCTGCTTGGATTCCAAGCTCAGTTGTCTCTATCAAAGGGACGGTTTTCAATGAATACCTTAAAAATATGAACCTCCCCTCCAATAGAGGGGAATCTCCCTATTTATAGGGTCATTGGGAATTGTGCCCCTGATTAGGGTATCAAACCCTAATCATTGGTGGGCTGCGCCGTTCTACGGCTTTCTCGGGATTTGGGCCTGAAGGCCGACATTTTCCCAAATATCTGGGATGACACGTGTCAAGCGGGGAATGGTCCACTTTGGACTATCCTTGGGCTGACACGTGTCGCCCTCCGATTAGGCCACATGGCGGGGTAAAAATACCCTAAACATTTGCCCCTCACAGATGTGACGTGGCAATCCGCGTGGCATCTGTGACACATGTCACTCGCTGAACGATGGTAAATTTACCGCCAAAAAAATTACTGTTTAACTTCTGGGTAAATTACGGAGTTGCCCCTCCTTTCACCCTCTATATATAGCCGTTTACCCTCAGAACCTTGCCACACTTCACAAAAATTTCAGAGCAAACTTAGAATCTTGAAAGAGAGAACAGAAGTCATCCGTCTGAGTCAGGCGCATTTTTGAAGAAACCCAGACGCACCAACACAGGCGGACCCGTCTACCTTCAGATATCAAATCTAAAGGTACCGTCTCTGACTCTTTCAGCTCTTTTTTCATTTTTACGTTTGTATATATTCCTTGCAATAAATGGATTCATCACCAACACACACGGCACAGCCTAGGATAGGATCCAGCCGTTCACCAGGGACGGCTGAGTCTAGGACTGGTAGTGCCGTCTCAGGGTGTTGGGACCACCCTCATGCTTGGATTCCGACCATCTGCGCGTCTGTGCAGGACACAATGGCTCGGACTATGCAGACGGCACGAGATCCAAATTATAGGAGCGACGACTCAGGCGCACAAGCGTCTGAGGGGGAGGCGTCTGGCTCTGGACACCAGACGGCTCCAGAAAGGTCCCCTCCGCGCGGCCCCCCAACTCCTCCTGATTCCTTTTTGGAGGAATGCGACCAAAGCGGGGAAGAGGACAATGACCAAGGCGGGGAAGAGGCCGCCTCAGTTTCCCTTTCTTTATCAGGGGAAGAGACGAGAAGGGTTGTTGGCGTCTCTTCCTCTGAGAGCAGTGACGATCTTCCCCCGCTTGAGGATAGTGAGGAAGAAGAGAGGAAGACGTGGAAGGAGAAAGATGATCCCTTCAAAATCCACGTCTCCTCAAAAGACATTGACCTGATGGAGAAAAATCTTCCAAATTTCCTGAAAGCCCACCCAATGGGAGACGGGTGGAGGATAAGGGTGCCTCCCCCAGACGGCACCATTTCTTGGGAGGACACTGAACGCAACGCAAACGGCTACTTCGGCTGTTACGAGGCGGCGTTCAGGGCAGGTCTTCGCTTCCCCCTTCACCAGGCGGTGAAGGCAATTTTGAGAGGCTACGGCCTCGGAGTCTGGCAACTTTCCCCCAATTCTTGGGCAAACATTCTGGGGTACGTTGCCGCCTGTGAATTCCAAGGGGTTCACCCCGGCTGGGAAGCGTTTGCCAAGATGCACTATCTCAGCCGCAACCCAGGCGGGTTCAGAGCGTGGTATACTCTGTCCACACTCCCCCAATACATGATGACCTTGGATAAGGTTTCCAAATTCGACGGCTGGAAACACAGGTTCTACCTGTGCACGGCTCCCACCAGACGGGAGAACTACGAGCTCCGTCTGTACAATAAGAAGCCTGACCTTATGGGTCGGAAGTGCTGTCTTCCTCGAATTCCGGATGAGGACTTCGACAAAATAATTGAGGCTGATCTCTTCGGCCTCACAGACGCAACCCTGTCAACCGGGGAAGTAATAAAGGTTCCAAAGAATTGGATCCCAAAGAGCGCCTGGTTCAGGGACGAGTGCTTCCTAGCCGCCTGCGGGCTAGGGCACATGTTTGATAGAAGTATGCGCCTGAATCATTTCCGTCTGGGGTACTTTTGTGTCGGAAATGAATTTCTTGTTAATGTTCTAACTGTTTTCCGTCTGACCTTGCAGGAGAAGCATTAAACATGTTGCCCGAAGAGAAGACACCCAGACGGTCCTCTGCCCAGATCCGCCGAGATTTGGCGGAAGCCCAGGCGCGTGAGCTCAGGGCCAAGGTAAACGCCTGACCTGCTTTTTGAGTTAACTTTCAAAGTTTCCTCACGTCGTCTGCTGACATTAAGTTGTTGTATTTTCAGGGAGGCAAGGTGGACAAGACGTTTGAGAGGAATCTCAAACGGGCTAGGGAGGAGACCCCCGTCTCAAACCCAAGCAAGTCCTCTAAAAAGGCCGCCTCCTCTGCTACTCCTACTGCCCCGCCTGGGAGGCAAATGAGAATAGGAGGGAGGAATGAGCGGGTGTCAGGCTCTCTTGGCCTAGACTTGGCCCAACCTCTTCCTGCAACCGGGGGGCGCTCAACGGCTGCCAGCGGCTCCCGCCTGGCCGGCTCTGCAGGTAAGAACCCCTTTGAATCCCCGCCTGAGCTGGGATGGCCGCTGCGAGTGAAATCACACTCCCAGCAGACGTCATCCTCAGACGGTCGGAACCAGATAGGCGCTGCTTTAATAACTCAGTCTGACGCTGATTGTGATGCAGATCAATCGCCTCGCTGGCCAGACGTCCAGAGGCATGCCAGGGCCATGCTAGACGCTGTAGGCAAACGGGATAAGGATGCTATCCCAGGGATTGAGACGTTCAATCTTGAACGCATCGTCACCCTTCTGGCTGAGGTAGTACACTTAACCAAAATTTTTTTTTTTTAAAATGGCTATTTCTACACTCTTTCCCGTCTGCATCCTTGACCTTTATTTTTTGTAGGCCTTGCTGCGGGTAGACGGTCTCAAGCGCCCTTACACCCGCAAACGGGATGAGGTAAGACGGGCCAAGGAGTCCGCCTCCATTGCCAATGATGTTGCTTTACATTCAACCATAATTAACGACCTTGAAACTAAAGCAACCGAAATGACGCAGGCGGCCAAAATTCAAGAGCTGGAGGCGGCACTGCAGGCGGCCAACCAGAGGGCCGAGGTTGCAGAGGCGGCCCAGAAGCAGGCGGAGGTGGACCTCCCTAAGCTGAAGGAGGACCTCCAGAAGGCCCAAGATAACCTCCAGGCTCTTCAAGGAGCTTCTTCAGAGAATGCTGATCTGAAGAAGAAGATATCCCAGATGGAGGAGGCGGCGGCTAAAGCTCAGGAGAACTTCCGAGCAACCCTCCAGGCGGAGCAAGACCGTCTGGTTGCTGAGATGGCCGCCGATAATGAGGCCATGATGAAGATCGCCTGGGATGCCTTGAATCCTGGAAAGGATTACGGCGTTTGGGCCCTGGCTCACAAGTATGCTGACGAAGTCGTCTACTTGCGAGAGAGAGGTGAGCCAGAGCCTGAGTCCTTCCTCGCCTGGGCTGAGACGGAACAACCGGAGCCTGAAACTCCAGAAGCTCCAGACGTTGAAATCCTTGAGGAGGGCGAGAGGAACCAGGAAGGGCCGCCTGCAGGGCAGTAGCTTCAGCGGCTGTGCGCCAAGCCTTAGTTTTTCTGCGGCAGTATGCCAAACACTTTGTTTTTCCGGCCTGCGTGCCGAGTATATTTGTATTTTTACCGGCTGAGGAGCCGGGTCTATCAAACAATATTTGATAACAATTGATCCACCCAGCCGTTTGGTTGGACGTTATGAATGCACCGACTGAGTCGGTTTTATTACTTTGCGCTTGTGTTTGAGCTTTCAAATTTTTGCATTTCAAATTTATCCGCCTAACTTATCAAAAGTATGCAGCTGCAATTTCTCCGCCTAACTTATCAAAAGTATGCGGCTGGTCTTGCCCCTGGACGGCTGTGTGGTTGGTTTTAAGTGAAGCTGATTGATTGACTTGGGAACGTCTGATGCTGCAAAGAGCATGATACGTTTGTAAGTCAATCAATCACAGTAGTGATTGCCCCAAACCAAGTACACAGCCGTACATTAACAGGCGTTTCAGCTTCTAGCTAGACGGTGTTGCCCGTCTGAGCAGAATTTAAATAGCCGTTGCACAACTCTTTTGCCCCAAATGAGGATGTGTACAATTTAAAAATAAAAACGCTAAGTAAGAAATGCAGCCGGTCCCCGCCTGATGTCCTTAGACATCCGGGTTCCGGAACTTGCTCTTTCCTTAGACAGTTCAGGTCAGACGGCTATGGATGGCTGATTCAGCCGTCCAATTGTGGCCGTCTGCATTGATAGGGTAGGGAGGCAAATAGAGCCGCCTGACCCTTCATGGAGCAGGAAGGCAAATGCCGCCTGGGGGCAGGAGGCTCATGGCCGCCTGACCCTTCATGGTGCAGGGAGGCAAATGCCCCCTGGGGGCAGGAGGCTCATGGCCGCCTGACCCTTCATGGTGCAGGAAGGCAAATGCCCCCTGGGGGCAGGAGGCAAATGGCCGCCTGACCCTTCAAGGTGCAGGAAGGCAAATGCCGCCTGGGGGCAGGAGGCTCATGGCCGCCTGACCCTTCATGGTGCAGGAAGGCAAATGCCGCCTGGGGGCAGGAGGCAAATGGCCGCCTGACCCTTCAAGGTGCAGGAAGGCAAATGCCGCCTGGGGGCAGGAGGCAAATGCCGCCTGGGGGCAGGAGGCAAATGGCCGCCTGACCCTTAAAGGTGCAGGAAGGCAAATGCCGCCTGGGGTGATTGTAATCCAATTATACTTTCAATGTCCTTCTACCCCATTGGGGGAACTTGTATAATTTCAAAAAGTAATCTAAGTAGGAACTTCAGTCGGTCACCGGCTGATGTCCTTTGGACATCCGGTGATCAAAACTTGGTCGTTCCTTAGATTGCTCAGGTCAGACGGCTATGGATGGCTGATTCAGCCATCCAATTGTGGCCGCCTGCATAGGTACGTAGAGTAAGCAGGTTGGCTTCTCTCTGCGACGATTGCACCCGGAGGGGTGTCGCCGGACGCCTTTGTCCATGTTGGGACAGGCGAATTTAGGTCGAAGTAGCCATCCGGCCATTGGCCTCTGGTCTTGTTATAGACCGGCTGTATAGCCACTAAGCGTTTCTATGCTTAGCTTACTTATCTGGCCATTGGCCTCTTCGTCAATCAGGCGTTAATTCAATTTCCAAGTGTCAAACTCAGAAAAACAAACAGGTGACCCGACTGGGTTCAGACGGGAAACAAAATATGATAACAGAAAGCAAATTCCCATTAATGTGCTTCTTGCTTACAAAATTTACAAAATCTCTGAAGAAGTATTTTTTTCAAATTATCTACATTCCAAGTTCTAGGCAGGCGCCTGCCGTCTGGGGTTTCCAGGCGGTAGGTGCCGTCTCTTACTTCTTCATAAATCCGGTAGGGGCCTTCCCAATTAGGAGTTAGCTTCCCAAGCTCATTGGCCCTACCGGTTGCCTCCATTTTCCGTAACACTAGGTCGTCCACTTTCAAGGGACGCCTGTGTACTCTCTTGTTGTAGGCTCTTGTCATTCTCAGACGGTAAATCTCATGACGTAAGGCGGCATTGCCCCTACGTTCTGGAAGTGAATCCAATGCCAGGCGCATTGCCTCCCAGTTTGCCTCTTCATCATATAACATGACTCTGAGAGTTTGCTCATAGTGTTCAATGGGCAAGACGGCTTCAGCACCGTAAACCATGAGAAATGGGGTTTCTCCGGTTGACCCCTTTGCTGTTGTCCGGATGGCCCATAGGACATGGATTAATTCCTCAGCCCATAAGCCACCGGCTCTTTCAATTTTCTTCTTTATGCCGTCTGAGATCAGCTTGTTGAAGGCTTCAACTTGGCCGTTTGCTTGGGGACGGCCGACTGATGCGAAATAGGTTGAGATCCCTTGATCTCCCAACCAAGTTTTTAGCTGAGGCGTCTCAAACTGAGGGCCATTATCAAACACCTTGGACATAGGTACCCCATACCGGGTGATGACATTCTTCCAGATGAAGGAAATGACGTCTGATGTCTTGATATTTTTCACCGCCTCAGCCTCTACCCACTTGGTGAAGTAATCCACAGCCACCAAGATATAACGCTTACCGCCTGGTGCAGGCGTGTAAGGGCCTAAAATGTCCTTGCCCCATTTTGCAAACGGGATTGGGCTGTGGATGGCCGTCAGATCAGTAGCCGGACGGTGAATAAGTTTGCCAAATTTCTGGCACTTGTCACATTTTCTCACCAATTCCTTGGCGTCTGCCTCTAGAGTAGGCCAAAAATATTGCCGTCTGGCTCTGACGGCTAGGGATCTGCCGCCTATGTGGGAGGCGCAGAACCCCGAGTGCAAGTCTTCGAGAACTTCCTTCCCCTTCTCTGGGGTTACACACTTCAATAGAGGCTTAAGAAACCCCGCCTTGAAGAGTTCTCCATTTATCAATTCAAAGCTTGCAGCTCGTTTTTTCAGAACGGCTGCCTCCTGTGGCGAATCAGGGAGCGTGCCGTCTGAGAGGTACGCCCGGATGCCATCCATCCAGGTGGAGCTTCGGTCTAGGACTCCAATGGGATCTTCAAAGATGCTTCTTTTTTCAAGTACTTCCCAGAAGACTGACCGAGGCGTATCATGGCAGGCGGAAGATGCAAGCTTTGAGAGCGCATCCGCCTGGTTATTGTCGGACCTGGGCACTTGATTCAGCCGGAACTCCTCAATTGACCCAGCCTCTTCTTTGACCGCCTGAAGATATTTGATCATAGCCGGGTGAGTTGCCTCATATGTTCCCTGATATTGGCTAACGACCAACTGCGAATCTGAGTAGGCGTCAATTTTTGTTGCCCCTGCCGCCTTACACATACGGATTCCGGCTAGCAGGGCTTCATATTCCGCCTCATTGTTTGAGGCCTGAAAATTGAACCGTAGGGCATACTCATATCTGTCCCCTTCAGGAGACTCATAAATTACGCCTACACCACAGCCGTTCTTCGTAGAACTCCCGTCTACATACACTTTCCAAACCTGATCAAGATTATCCGGAGCCACCGGACGGGTCATTTCCACAATGAAGTCGGCAAACGCCTGACCTTTCACTGCCTTTCTTGGTTCGAAAGTGATTTCAAGACTTTGCATTTCAATAGCCCATTTTAGCATTCTTCCGGATGACTCCAAGGTAGTCATTGGCCGCTTGAGTGGCTGGTCGGTGTAAATTACCACCGGATGAGCCAGAAAGTAAGGCTTCAATTTTTTGAATGCCATGTACAAAGCAAGGCCAAATTTTTCAACCAGGGGGTACCGGAGTTCAGCATTTTTAAGAACATGGCTAATGAAGTAAACCGGGAGCTGAACGCCGTCTCGCTCAGCAAGGAGAACGGCACTGAGAGCATGGTCTGAGACGGCCAAATACATATACAACGTCTCCCTAGGTAGAGGACTGACCAACCTAGGCAGAGAGTGCAAATGCTCTTTTAACTTCTGGAATGCCGTCTCAGCATCGTCTCCCCATTCAAACCTGGTCTTCTTCCTGATTGCTTGGAAGAAGTAAAGGCATTTGTCACCTGACCGGCTGAGGAATCTCCCCAAGGCGGCCAGGCAACCAGTCAGCCTCTGGACTTCCTTGACAGAACGGGGTGACTTCATGTCAATTACCGCCTGTATCCTTTCGGGGTTAGCCTCTATCCCCCTTTGATCAATCAGGAATCCGAGAAACTTCCCAGACTCAACACCAAAGACGCATTTCTTGGGGTTTAACATGACCTTATGCCGCCTGAGGGTGGTGAATGTTTCTCGGAGATCAGTAAGGTGATCCGCCTGTTGCTTGGATTTGACTATCATGTCATCAATGTACGCCTCCACATTCCTCCCAAGTTGATTGATGAAGACCGTATTAATCATTCGTTGGAAGGTGGCAGGCGCATTCTTCAAGCCAAACGGCATCACAGTATAACAGAATAACCCCAAATCAGTGACGAAGGCCGTCTTCTCTTGATCTTTTTTCCAGAGGGGTATCTGATGGAAGCCGGAGTAGGCATCCATGAAGCTCATCAAGGCGTGACCGGCTGTAGAGTCTACCAGACTGTCGATCTTTGGAAGCGGGTAACTGTCCTTTGGACACGCCTTGTTGAGGTCTGTGTAATCAACACACATGCGCCAGGTCCCATTTGGTTTCTTAACAAGGACCACATTGGCCACCCAGTCGGGGAAATGGCAGGGTCGAATGAACCTGGCGTCTAGCAGCCTTTTGATTTCGGCAGCTGCCGCCTGACTTCTTTCCTCGCCATGGTTTCTTTTCTTTTGCCGGATGGACTTCTTTTTGGGATCCACGGCGAGTTTGTGGACAGCGAGATCCGGGCTGACGCCTGGCATCTCTTCCACTTCAAAGGCAAAGATGTCTTTGAATTCTTTCAGCAGAAGGTGCAAGTCTGCACCCAGAGCAGCATTAGCAGCCGTCCCAACCTTCACCGTCCGCTCTGGACGGCTGTCGTCCAGAACGAGATCAATGTGTTCTCCAGCCGGTTGGGGACGGAGCTCGTCTGACCGTTCGCCGGCCAGTGATTGCTATTTTTTCTCTTTTTTCACCTCCACCAGCAGAGGCGCTTTCCTCTTCTTACCAACGGCTGGTGGGGCAGTGTTGGCATCCTTGACAGCGTCAAGGTCTATTGGTTCCTTCCCTTGGCCGTCTAAGGCCACAGTATCTTTTACGGCTGAGAGATAACACTCCCGAGCCGTCTTCTGATCCCCGTTCAGGGAACCAACAGAGCCATCATCCCGCTCATACTTGACAAGCATGAGAGATGGGATGATCACCGCCTTGGTTTCGTTGAGGGTTGGCCTACCAAGGATAATATTGTAGGCGGTCAACTCCTCCACGACCAAGAATCTGACGACAACATGCCGTCCCTGGCTTTTTTCTCCCAGCCGGATGGGCAAATCAATTCTGCCGGCTGGGTAGACCATCCCACCCCCAAAACCGACCAAGGGGTGGGTAACCGGGTGCATGCTGCTGGAGTTGTACTTCAGCTTCTGCAGGCACCGGAGGCTGATGATGTCCGACGAGCTGCCGGTGTCAATAAGGATCCGTCCAACCAGCTGGTTGGCAACCTTACATTCAATGACGACCGGGTCGTCATGCGGACGGCGGACGCTACCCCTGTCCTTCTCAGTTATGAGGACGTCTGGGAAGGTGGAGGAGGCAGACGCCTGCTCATTATCATCCTTGTCCATCTTTCGAAGATGGCTCTTGGTGCCCCGGATGGTAGGGCCACCACATGAAAATCCGCCTGCTATAGTGTAGACCGGATCCTTATCTGTATCCGAACTACTAGCCGGCTGGGTAGCCTTGGAGGACTGACCCTTGCTCTTCTTTTTTGCCCCGGCTGGGGACTTAGAAATGTAGGACTTTAAAAGCCCTTTGTCAGCCAGTCGGTCCAACGTCCGCTGCAGACTAAAGCAGTCGTTGGTGTCATGGCCAACCTCCTCATGGAACTGACAATATTTATCTTTGTTCCGTGACTGGACGGAGCTCTTCAATGGATTCGGCTTCTCAATGGACAGCCGGTCCTTTACCTCCATGAGGATGGAGTTGCGGTCTTTGTTAAACTCGTACTTGGGGACGTACGGTTTAAACTCTTTCTTCTTCTTCTGGGACGGCTGCTCAGAATCGCTGACCGCCCAGACTTCTTTTCTCTTTCCGCTCTTTTCTTTTTTATTACCCGGCTGAGCTGGCCGGCTGTCTCTCTGTTTGTCAGACTTCTTGGAGTCTGACTGGCTACCCGGCGTGCAGAGGTCGGTAGCCTGTATATAGCTTTCCGCCTCCCTCAGGGCCGCCTGTAGCGTAAATGCCCCTTTTCTGACAAGGTCGAACTTAAAAGCCGACCCGTCTCTCAGACCCTTGAAAAAGTCTGTGAATGCTACCTCGTCAGACAGCCCCTGGATCTGTATTCTAACCAGGTTGAACCGCCTGACATAGGCGCGTAGCCCTTCTCTCTCACCCTGCCTAACGGTGCTCAAATCAAGGCTCGTTTTCTTGGCAGGAATGTTCATTGAGAAGTTGGTAGCAAACAAGAAGGCTAGCCTCTTGAAGCTATCAACAGAACCGGCTGGCAAGTTGCCAAACCACTGCTGGGCAATGCCCTTCAGTGTAGCCGGGAAACAACGACACCAGGTGGCATCGTCCCACCCCTGTAAGCACATGAGGTTGGTATATGCCATCAGGTGGTCTTCCGGGTTGGTGGTACCATCATAGGTGCCCACCAAAACATTCTTAACCTTGGTCGGCTGTGCTGCCTCGGTTATATTGGCTGCAAAGGCAGACGGCTGTTCGCCTAGCCTCATTAGCCGAAGCTGCCAGTCCAGAGGCTGGGCAGGAGTATATGCCGCCTGACCTCCAAAAGGAGGTGGCTGCATGAACTGGAGGCCATATTGCCCATACTGCGCCTGAGGTGCGTATGGTATAGACCCTATCATCAGCTGAGGTTCGGTGTTGACGGTTTTACCGCCTGTCCGACTCTCATGCAAGGACACAGAGTTCCTTGCAGAAGCTTGCTTGAAGCTGTCTGGAAAGCTCGAAGTGGAAGCTGACTCAGACTGCTGCCGCCTCCTTCGATCGATGACTTGTCGTGCATCGAAGGTAGACGCATTTTGTGCCTCCGGCTGGGGTCGCCGGGGCATCAGAATCTTAGACCAGTCAAGTGTTGCGGCTGCCTTCTCCTTTGGATGAGGAGTTGGCTGCCTGTCCTTGACCGGCTTCTTCTTCTTTCCAGAAGTGGGAGTCTTTTTAGCCGGCTGACTTTTGCTAGAGCCTGCCTTGTTTTTGTTGATCATAGCCTTGATTTCACCTTTGAAAGAGGTCATGAATCTCATGAGCTCATCTCGGGTGACTGGGGCTTGACCCTTGGCCTTCTGGGTTTCCCCGTCTGGCCTTCCAGGTGGGCGCCTGCTTGGGCCCGCCTGGTCTTCATTTCGCTCCAGTTGATCCCTGGAACGAATAGATTTAGAGATGAGAGATCCATCCCTAGAGATGTAAGTCTCAACATCATTATCTTCCTCCTCATCCTCCTCCTCAGTGAATACCTCTGGCTGAGGCTGAGGTGGAGGCTGGGGAATTTCGAACCCGATCGGTTGAATAACCGGTTGCAAGTCATCCAAGTTACCCGTCTGGGTACCCGGACGTAGAGAGGTAGAGTTGAGAATCGGTACAGAGTTTTGAACCATCTTGAGGTACTCTCCCCACAGACGGCGCCAAATGTTTTGGGGTTTTTTGTCCCTCGGGAGAGTTACAACTCGAAGACTGATCCTGCCGGCTCTGTACCTGCAAAATTAACGGACACACCGGTTGGATGGTGCTCCGCGTCCAACGCTCAAGTTAGTAACTTGAGGAAGAGTAAAAGGTGCGGAAATTAAGGTGGGGATCTGCTTGGATTCCAAGCTCAGTTGTCTCTATCAAAGGGACGGTTTTCAATGAATACCTTAAAAATATGAACCTCCCCTCCAAAAGAGGGGAATCTCCCTATTTATAGGGTCATTGGGAATTGTGCCCCTGATTAGGGTATCAAACCCTAATCATTGGTGGGCTGCGCCGTTCTACGGCTTTCTCGGGATTTGGGCCTGAAGGCCGACATTTTCCCAAATATCTGGGATGACACGTGTCAAGCGGGGAATGGTCCACTTTGGACTATCCTTGGGCTGACACGTGTCGCCCTCCGATTAGGCCACATGGCGGGGTAAAAATACCCTAAACAACTTTCATTTGAGTTAATTAGCATTGTTGAATGCAATTGACAATCATTTGATTCAAAAAGCTTTGATTGAATGTATTTGACTTTCATTTGATTCTAAACGCTTTTGTTGAAAGTGTTTGACTCTCATTTGACTCAATTAGCTTTGTTGAATGCATTTGACTTTCATTTGAATCAAGAAGCTTTGTTTGAATGTGTTTGACTTTCATTTGACTCAATTGGCTTTGTTGAATGCATTTGACTTTCATTTGATTCAAAAAGCTTTGTTTGAATGTGTTTGACTTTCATTTGACTCAATTAGCTTCGTTGAATGTGTTTGACTTTCATTTGACTCAATTAGCATTGTGGAATGCAATTGACTTTCATTTCATTCAAAAAGCTTTGTTTGAATGTATTTGACTTTCATTTGATTCTAAAAGCTTTGATGAAAGTGTTTGACTTTCATTTGACTCAATTAGCTTTGTTGAATTCATTTGATTTTCATTTGATTCAAAAAGCTTTGTTTGAATGTGTTTGACTTTCATTTAATTCTAAAAACATTGTTGAAAGTGTTTGACTTTCATTTGACTCAATTAGCTTTGTTGAATGCATTTGGCTTTCATTTGATTCAAAAAGCTTTGTTTGAATGTGTTTGACTTTCATTTGACTCAATTAGCATTGTTGAATGTATTTGACTTTCTTTGAATCAAATTAAAGTCAAATGCATTCAACAAAGCTAAGTGAGTCAAATAATAATCAAACACTTTCAACAAAACTTTTAGAATCAAATGAAAGTCAAATACATTCAATCAAAGCATTTTGAATTAAATGAAAGTCAATTGCATTCCACAATGCTAATTGAGTCAAATGAAAGTCAAACACATTCAACAAAGCTATTTGAGTCAAATGAACGTCAAACGCATTCAAACAAAGCTTTCTGAATGAAATGAAAGTCAAATGCGTTCAACAAAGCTAATTGAGTCAACTGAAAGTAAAACACTTCAAACAAAGCTTTAAGAATCAAATGAAAGTCAAACACATTCAAACAAAGCTTTTAGAATCAAATGAAAGTCAAATGCATTCAACAAAGCTAATTGAGTCAAATGAAACTCAAACACATTCAACAAAGCTAATTAAGTCAAATGAAAGTCACATTCAAACGATGCGTTTTGAATCAAATGAAAGTCAAATGCATTCAACAAAGCTAATTGAGTCAAATTAAAGTTAAACACTTCCAACAAACCTTTTAGAATCAAATGAAAGTCAAATACATTCATACAAAAGTTTTTGAATCAAATGAAAGTTAATTGCTTTCCACAATGCTAATTGAGTCAAAAGAAAGTCAAATACATTCAACAATGCTAATTGAGTCAAATGAAAGTCAAACACATTCAAACAAAGCTTTTTGAATCAAATGAAAGCCAAATGCATTCAACAAAGTTAATTGAGTCAAATGAAAGTCAAACTCTTTCAACAAAGCTTTTAGAATTAAATGAAAGTCAAACACATTCAAACAAAGCTTCTTGGGTCAAATGAAAGTGAAATGCATTCAACAAAGCTAAGCGAGTCAAATGAAAGTCAAACACTTTCAACAAAACTTTTAGAATCAAATGAAAGTCAAATACATTCAAACAAAGCTTTTTGAGTTAAATGAAAGTCAAATGCATTCCATAATGCTAATTGAGTCAAATGAAAGTTAAACATATTCAACTAAGCTAAATGAGTCAAATGAACGTCAAACGCATTCAAACAAAGCTTTGTGAATCAAATGAAAGTCAAATGCGTTCAACAAAGCTAATTGAGTCAACTGAAAGTAAAACACTTTAAACAAAGCTTTTAGAATCAAATGAAAGTCAAACACATTCAAACAAAGCTTTTTGAATCAAATGAAAGTCAAATGCATTTAACAAAGCTAATTGAGTGAAATGAAAGTTAAACACTTTCAACAAAGCTTTTAGAATCAAATGAAAGATCAAATACATTCAAACAAAGGTTTTTGTATCAAATGAAAGTCAATTGCATTCCACAATGCTAATTGATTCAAATGAAAGTCTAACACATTCAACAATGCTAATTGAGTTAAATGAAAGTCAAACACATTCAAACAAAGCTTTTTGAATCAAATGAAAGTCAAATGCATTCAACAAAGCTAAGTGAGTCAAATGAAAGTCAAACACTTTCAACCAAAGCTTTTAGAATCAAATGAAAGTCAAACCTATTCAAACAAAGCTTATTGAATCAAATGAAAGTCAAATGCATTCAACAAAGCTAATTGATTCAAATGAAAGTCAAACACATTCGACAAAGCTAATTGAGTCAAATGAACGTCATACACATTCAAACAAAGCTTTCTGATTGAAATGAAAGTTAAATGCGTTCAACAAAGCTAATAGAGTCAAATGAAAGTCAAACACTTTCAACAAAGCTTTTAGAATCAAATGAAAGTCAAACACATTCAAACAAAGCTTTTTGAATCAAATGAAAGTCTAACACATTCAACAAAGCTAATTGAGTCAAATGAAAGTCAAACCAATTCGACAAAGCTAATTGAGTTAAATAAAAGTCAAACACATTCAAACAAAGCTTTTTGAATCAAGTGAAAGTCAAATGCATTCAACAAAGCTAATTGAGTCAAATGAAAGTCAAACACATTCAACAAAGCTAATTAAGTCAAATGAAAGTCAAACACATTCAAACAAAGCTTTTTGAATCAAATGAAAGTCAAATTCATTCAACAAAGCTAAGTGAGTCAAATGAAAATCAAACACTTTCAACAAAATTTTTAGAATCAAATGAAAGTCAAATACATTCAAACAAAGCTTTTTGAATTAAATGAAAGTCAATTGCATTCCACAATGCTAATTGAGTCAAATGAAAGTCAAACACATTCAACAAAGCTAATTAAGCCAAATGAAAGTCAAACACATTCAAACAAAGCTTTTTGAATCAAATGAAAGTCAAATTCATTCAACAAAGCTAATTGAGTCAAATGAAAGTTAAACACTTTCAACAAAGCTTTTAGAATCAAATGAAAGATCAAATACATTCATATAAAGGTTTTTGAATCAAATGAAAGTCAATTGCATTCCACAATGCTAATTGAGTCAAATGAAAGTCAAACACATTCAACAATGCTCATTGAGTCAAATGAAAGTCAAACACATTCAAACAAAGCTTTTTAAATCAAATGAAATCCAAATGCATTCAACAAAGCTAATTGAGTCAAATGAAAGTCAAACACTTTCAACAATGCTTTTAGAATCAAATGAAAGTCAAACTCATTCAACAAAGCTTTTTGAATCGAATTAAAGTAAAATGCATTCAACAAAGCTAAGTGAGTCAAATGAAAATCAAACACTTTCAACAAAATTTTTAGAATCAAATGAAAGTCAAATACATTCAAACAACGCTTTTTGAATTAAATGAAAGTCAATTGCATTCCACAATGCTAATTGAGTCAAATGAAAATCAAACACATTCAACAAAGCTAATTGAGTCAAATGAACGTCAAACACATTCAAACAAAGTTTTTTAAATGAAATGAAAGCCAAATGCATTCAACAAAGCTAATTGAGTCAAATGAAAGTCAAACACATTCAACAAAGCTAATTGAGTCAAATGAACGTCAAACACATTCAAAAAAAGCTTTCTGAATCAAATGAAAGGCAAATGCGTTCAACAAAGCTAATAGAGTCAAATGAAAGTCAAACACTTTCAACAAAGCATTTAGAATCAAATGAAAGTCAAACACATTCAAACAAAGCTTTTTGAATCAAATGAAAGTCTAACACATTCAACAAAGCTAAGTGAGTCAAATGAAAGTCAAACCAATTCGACAAAGCTAATTGAGTTAAATAAAAGTCAAACACATTTAAACAAAGCTTTTTGAATCAAATGAAAGTCAAATGCATTCAACAAAGCTAATTAAGTCAAATGAAAGTCAAACACTTTAACAATGATTTTTAAATCAAATGAAAGTCAAATGCATTCAACAAAGCTAATTGAGTCAAATGAAAGTCAAACCCTTTCAACAAATTTTAGAATCAAATGAAAGTCAAATACATTCAACAAAGCTAATTGAGTCAAATGAAAGTCAAACCCTTTCAACAAATTTTAGAATCAAATGAAAGTCAAATACATTCAAACAATGATTTTTGAATCAAATGAAAGTCAAATGCATTCAACAAAGCTAAGTGAGTTAAATGAAAGTCAAACACTTTCAACAAAGCTTTTAGAATTAAATGAAAGTCAAATACATTCAAACAAAGCCTTTTGAATCAAATGAAAGTCAATTGCATTCCACAATGCAAATTGAGTCAAATGAAAGTCAAACACATTCAACAAAGCTAATTGAGTCAAATGAAAGTCAAACACATTCAAACAAAGCTTTTTGAATCAAATGAAAGTCAAATGCATTCAACAAAGCTAATTGAGTCAAATGAAAGTGAAACACTTTCAACAAAGCTTTTAGAATCAAATGAAAGGTCAAATACCTTCAAACAAAGCTTTTTGAATCAAATGAAAGTCAATTGCATTCCACAATGCTAATTGAGTCAAATGAAAGTCAAACACATTCAACAATGCTAATTAAGTCAAATAAAAGTCAAACACATTCAAATAAATCTTTTTAATCAAATGAAAGCCAAATGCATTCAACAAAGCTAATTGAGTCAAATGAAAGTCAAACACTTTCAACAATGCTTTTAGAATCAAATGAAAGTCAAACACATTCAAACAAAGCTTTTTGAATCAAATGAATGTTAAATTCATTCAACAAAGCTAATTGAGTCAAATGAAAGTTAAACACTTTCAACAAAGCTTTTAGAATCAAATGAAAGATCAAATACATTCATATAAAGGTTTTTGAATCAAATGAAAGTCAATTGCATTCCACAATGCTAATTGAGTCAAATGAAAGTCAAACACATTTAACAATGCTAATTGAGTCAAATGAAAGTCAAACACATTCAAACAAAGCTTTTTAAATCAAATGAAATCCAAATGCATTCAACAAAGCTAATTGAGTCAAATGAAAGTCAAACACTTTCAACAATGCTTTTAGAATCAAATGAAAGTCAAACTCATTCAACAAAGCTTTTTGAATCGAATTAAAGTCAAATGCATTCAACAAAGCTAAGTGAGTCAAATGAAAATCAAACACTTTCAACAAAATTTTTAGAATCAAATGAAAGTCAAATACATTCAAACAAAGCTTTTTGAATTAAATGAAAGTCAATTGCATTCCACAATGCTAATTGAGGCAAATGAAAGTCAAACACCTTCAACAAAGCTAATTGAGTCAAATGAACGTCAAACACATTCAAACAAAGCTTTTTAAATGAAATGAAAGCCAAGTGCATTCAACAAAGCTAATTGAGTCAAATGAAAGTCAAACACATTCAACAAAGCTAATTGAGTCAAATGAACGTCAAGCACATTCAAACAAAGCTTTCTGAATCAAATGAAAGGCAAATTCGTTCAACAAAGCTAATAGAGTCAAATGAAAGTCAAACACTTTCAACAAAGCATTTAGAATCAAATGAAAGTCAAACACATTCAAACAAAGCTTTTTGAATCAAATGAAAGTCTAACACATTCAACAAAGCTAAGTGAGTCAAATGAAAGTCAAACCAATTCGACAAAGCTAATTGAGTTAAATAAAAGTCAAACACATTTAGACAAAGCTTTTTGAACCAAATGAAAGTCAAATGCATTCAACAAAGCTAATTAAGTCAAATGAAAGTCAAACACTTTAACAAAGCTTTTATAATCAAATGAAAGTCAAATACATTCAAACAAAGCTTTTTGAATCAAATGAAAGTCAATTGCATTCCACAATGCAAATTGAGTCAAATGAAAGTCAAACACATTCAACAAAGCTAATTAAGTCAAATGAAAGTCAAACACAATCAAACAAAGCTTTTTGAATCAAATGAAAGTCAAATGCATTCAACAAAGCTAATTGAGTCAAATGAAAGTCAAACACTTTCAACAATGCTTTTAGAATCAAATGAAAGGTCAAATACCTTCAAACAAAGCTTTTTGAATCAAATGAAAGTCAATTGCATTCCACAATGCTAATTGAGTCAAATGAAAGTCAAACACATTCAACAATGCTAATTAAGTCAAATAAAAGTCAAACACATTCAAATAAATCTTTTTAATCAAATGAAAGCCAAATGCATTCAACAAAGCTAATTGAGTCAAATGAAAGTCAAACACTTTCAACAATGCTTTTAGAATCAAATGAAAGTCAAACACATTCAAACAAAGCTTTTTGAATCAAATGAATGTCAAATTCATTCAACAAAGCAAATTGAGTTAAATGAAAGTCAAACACTTTCAACAAAGCTTTTAGAATTAAATGAAAGTCAAATACATTCAAACAAAGCTTTTTGAATCAAATGAAAGTCAAATGCATTCAACAAAGCTAAGTGAGTTAAATGAAAGTCAAACACTTTCAACAAAGCTTTTAGAATTAAATGAAAGTCAAATACATTCAAACAAAGCTTTTTGAATCAAATGAAAGTCAATTGCATTCCACAATGCAAATTGAGTCAAATGAAAGTCAAACACATTCAACAAAGCTAATTGAGTCAAATGAAAGTCAAACACATTCAAACAAAGCTTTTTGAATCAAATGAAAGTCAAATGCATTCAACAAAGCTAATTGAGTCAAATGAAAGTGAAACACTTTCAACAAAGCTTTTAGAATCAAATGAAAGGTCAAATACCTTCAAACAAAGCTTTTTGAATCAAATGAAAGTCAATTGCGTTCCACAATGCTAATTGAGTCAAATGAAAGTCAAACACATTCAACAATGCTAATTAAGTCAAATAAAAGTCAAACACATTCAAATAAATCTTTTTAATCAAATGAAAGCCAAATGCATTCAACAAAGCTAATTGAGTCAAATGAAAGTCAAACACTTTCAACAATGCTTTTAGAATCAAATGAAAGTCAAACACATTCAAACAAAGCTTTTTGAATCAAATGAATGTCAAATTCATTCAACAAAGCTAATTGAGTCAAATGAAAGTTAAACACTTTCAACAAAGCTTTTAGAATCAAATGAAAGATCAAATACATTCATATAAAGGTTTTTGAATCAAATGAAAGTCAATTGCATTCCACAATGCTAATTGAGTCAAATGAAAGTCAAACACATTCAACAATGCTAATTGAGTCAAATGAAAGTCAAACACATTCAAACAAAGCTTTTTAAATCAAATGAAATCCAAATGCATTCAACAAAGCTAATTGAGTCAAATGAAAGTCAAACACTTTCAACAATGCTTTTAGAATCAAATGAAAGTCAAACTCATTCAACAAAGCTTTTTGAATCGAATTAAAGTCAAATGCATTCAACAAAGCTAAGTGAGTCAAATGAAAATCAAACACTTTCAACAAAATTTTTAGAATCAAATGAAAGTCAAATACATTCAAACAAAGCTTTTTGAATTAAATGAAAGTCAATTGCATTCCACAATACTAATTGAGTCAAATGAAAATCAAACACATTCAACAAAGCTAATTGAGTCAAATGAACGTCAAACACATTCAAACAAAGTTTTTTTAAATGAAATGAAAGCCAAATGCATTCAACAAAGCTAATTGAGTCAAATGAAAGTCAAACACATTCAACAAAGCTAATTGAGTCAAATGAACGTCAAACACATTCAAACAAAGCTTTCTGAATCAAATGAAAGGCAAATTCGTTCAACAAAGCTAATAGAGTCAAATGAAAGTCAAACACTTTCAACAAAGCATTTAGAATCAAATGAAAGTCAAACACATTCAAACAAAGCTTTTTGAATCAAATGAAAGTCTAACACATTTCAACAATGCTTTTAGAATCTTTTTAATCAAATGAAAGCCAAATGCATTCAACAAAGCTAATTGAGTCAAATGAAAGTCAAACACTTTCAACAATGCTTTTAGAATCAAATGAAAGTCAAATACATTCAAACAATGATTTTTGAATCAAATGAAAGTCAAATGCATTCAACAAAGCTAAGTGAGTTAAATGAAAGTCAAACACTTTCAACAAAGCTTTTATAATCAAATGAAAGTCAAATACATTCAAACAAAGCTTTTTGAATCAAATAAAAGTCAATTGCATTCCACAATGCAAATTGAGTCAAATGAAAGTCAAACACATTCAACAAAGCTAATTAAGTCAAATGAAAGTCAAACACATTCAAACAAAGCTTTTTGAATCAAATGAATGTCAAATTCATTCAACAAAGCTAATTGAGTCAAATGAACGTTAAACACTTTCAACAAAGCTTTTAGAATCAAATGAAAGGTCAAATACCTTCAAACAAAGCTTTTTGAATCAAATGAAAGTCAATTGCATTCCAAAATGCTAATTGAGTCAAATGAAAGTCAAACACATTCAACAATGCTAATTAAGTCAAATAAAAGTCAAACACATTCAAATAAATCTTTTTAATCAAATGAAAGCCAAATGCATTCAACAAAGCTAATTGAGTCAAATGAAAGTCAAACACTTTCAACAATGTTTTTAGAATCAAATGAAAGTCAAACACATTCAAATAAATCTTTTAAATCAAATGAAAGCCAAATGCATTCAACAAAGCTAATTGAGTCAAATGAAAGTCAAACACTTTCAACAATGCTTTTAGAATCAAATGAAAGTCAAATACATTCAAACAATGATTTTTGTTTCAAATGAAAGTCAAATGCATTCAACAAAGCTAAGTGAGTTAAATGAAAGTCAAACACTTTCAACAAAGCTTTTATAATCAAATGAAAGTCAAATACATTCAAACAAAGCTTTTTGAATCAAATGAAAGTCAATTGCATTCCACAATGCAAATTGAGTCAAATGAAAGTCAAACACATTCAACAAAGCTAATTGAGTCAAATGAAAGTCAAACACATTCAAACAAAGCTTTTTGAATCAAATGAAAGTCAAATGCATTCAACAAAGCTAATTGAGTCAAATGAAAGTGAAACACTTTCAACAAAGCTTTTAGAATCAAATGAAAGGTCAAATACCTTCAAACAAAGCTTTTTGAATCAAATGAAAGTCAATTGCATTCCACAATGCTAATTGAGTCAAATGAAAGTCAAACACATTCAACAATGCTAATTAAGTCAAATAAAAGTCAAACACATTCAAATAAATCTTTTTAATCAAATGAAAGCCAAATGCATTCAACAAAGCTAATTGAGTCAAATGAAAGTCAAACACTTTCAACAATGCTTTTAGAATCAAATGAAAGTCAAACACATTCAAACAAAGCTTTTTGAATCAAATGAATGTCAAATTCATTCAACAAAGCTAATTGAGTTAAATGAAAGTCAAACACTTTCAACAAAGCTTTTAGAATTAAATGAAAGTCAAATACATTCAAACAAAGCTTTTTGAATCAAATGAAAGTCAAATGCATTCAACAAAGCTAAGTGAGTTAAATGAAAGTCAAACACTTTCAACAAAGCTTTTAGAATTAAATGAAAGTCAAATACATTCAAACAAAGCTTTTTGAATCAAATGAAAGTCAATTGCATTCCACAATGCAAATTGAGTCAAATGAAAGTCAAACACATTCAACAAAGCTAATTGAGTCAAATGAAAGTCAAACACATTCAAACAAAGCTTTTTGAATCAAATGAAAGTCTAATGCATTCAACAAAGCTAATTGAGTCAAATGAAAGTGAAACACTTTCAACAAAGCTTTTAGAATCAAATGAAAGGTCAAATACCTTCAAACAAAGCTTTTTGAATCAAATGAAAGTCAATTGCATTCCACAATGCTAATTGAGTCAAATGAAAGTCAAACACATTCAACAATGCTAATTAAGTCAAATAAAAGTCAAACACATTCAAATAAATCTTTTTAATCAAATGAAAGCCAAATGCAATCAACAAAGCTAATTGAGTCAAATGAAAGTCAAACACTTTCAACAATGCTTTTAGAATCAAATGAAAGTCAAACACATTCAAACAAAGCTTTTTGAATCAAATGAATGTCAAATTCATTCAACAAAGCAAATTGAGTTAAATGAAAGTCAAACACTTTCAACAAAGCTTTTAGAATTAAATGAAAGTCAAATACATTCAAACAAAGCTTTTTGAATCAAATGAAAGTCAAATGCATTCAACAAAGCTAAGTGAGTTAAATGAAAGTCAAACACTTTCAACAAAGCTTTTAGAATTAAATGAAAGTCAAATACATTCAAACAAAGCTTTTTGAATCAAATGAAAGTCAATTGCATTCCACAATGCAAATTGAGTCAAATGAAAGTCAAACACATTCAACAAAGCTAATTGAGTCAAATGAAAGTCAAACACATTCAAACAAAGCTTTTTGAATCAAATGAAAGTCAAATGCATTCAACAAAGCTAATTGAGTCAAATGAAAGTGAAACACTTTCAACAAAGCTTTTAGAATCAAATGAAAGGTCAAATACCTTCAAACAAAGCTTTTTGAATCAAATGAAAGTCAATTGCATTCCACAATGCTAATTGAGTCAAATGAAAGTCAAACACATTCAACAATGCTAATTAAGTCAAATAAAAGTCAAACACATTCAAATAAATCTTTTTAATCAAATGAAAGCCAAATGCAATCAACAAAGCTAATTGAGTCAAATGAAAGTCAAACACTTTCAACAATGCTTTTAGAATCAAATGAAAGTCAAACACATTCAAACAAAGCTTTTTGAATCAAATGAATGTCAAATTCATTCAACAAAGCAAATTGAGTTAAATGAAAGTCAAACACTTTCAACAAAGCTTTTAGAATTAAATGAAAGTCAAATACATTCAAACAAAGCTTTTTGAATCAAATGAAAGTCAAATGCATTCAACAAAGCTAAGTGAGTTAAATGAAAGTCAAACACTTTCAACAAAGCTTTTAGAATTAAATGAAAGTCAAATACATTCAAACAAAGCTTTTTGAATCAAATGAAAGTCAATTGCATTCCACAATGCAAATTGAGTCAAATGAAAGTCAAACACATTCAACAAAGCTAATTGAGTCAAATGAAAGTCAAACACATTCAAACAAAGCTTTTTGAATCAAATGAAAGTCAAATGCATTCAACAAAGCTAATTGAGTCAAATGAAAGTGAAACACTTTCAACAAAGCTTTTAGAATCAAATGAAAGGTCAAATACCTTCAAACAAAGCTTTTTGAATCAAATGAAAGTCAATTGCATTCCACAATGCTAATTGAGTCAAATGAAAGTCAAACACATTCAACAATGCTAATTAAGTCAAATAAAAGTCAAACACATTCAAATAAATCTTTTTAATCAAATGAAAGCCAAATGCATTCAACAAAGCTAATTGAGTCAAATGAAAGTCAAACACTTTCAACAATGCTTTTAGAATCAAATGAAAGTCAAACTCATTCAACAAAGCTTTTTGAATTGAATTAAAGTCAAATGCATTCAACAAAGCTAATTAAGTCAAATGAAAGTAAAAGACTTTAACAAAACTTTTTAAATCAAATGAAAGTCAAATGCATTCAACAAAGCTAATTGAGTCAAATGAAAGTCAAACCCTTTCAACAAAGCTTTTAGAATCAAATGAAAGTCAAATACATTCAAACAATGATTTTTGAATTAAATGAAAGTCAAATGCATTCTACAAAGCTAAGTGAGTTAAATGAAAGTCAAACACTTTCAACAAAGCTTTTAGAATTAAATGAAAGTCAAATACATTCAAACAAAGCTTTTTGAATCAAATGAAAGTCAATTGCATTCCACAATGCAAATTGAGTCAAATGAAAGTCAAACACATTCAACAAAGCTAATTGAGTCAAATGAAAGTCAAACACATTCAAACAAAGCTTTTTGAATCAAATGAAAGTTAAATGCATTCAACAAAGCTAATTGAGTCAAATGAAAGTTAAACACTTTCAACAAAGCTTTTAGAATCAAATAAAAGGTCAAATACCTTCAAACTAACCTTTTTGAATCAAATGAAAGTCAATTGCATTCCACAATGCTAATTGAGTCAAATGAAAGTCAAACACATTCAACAATGCTAATTAAGTCAAATAAAAGTCAAACACATTCAAATAAATCTTTTTAATCAAATGAAAGCCAAATGCATTCAACAAAGCTAATTGAGTCAAATGAAAGTCAAACACTTTCAACAATGCTTTTAGAATCAAATGAAAGTCAAACACATTCAAACAAAGCTTTTTGAATTGAATTAAAGTCAAATGCATTCAACAAAGCTAATTAAGTCAAATGAAAGTCAAACACTTTAACAAAGCTTTTTAAATCAAATGAAAGTCAAATGCATTCAACAAAGCTAATTGAGTCAAATGAAAGTCAAACCCTTTCAACAAAGCTTTTAGAATCAAATGAAAGTCAAATACATTCAAACAATGATTTTTGAATTAAATGAAAGTCAAATGCATTCTACAAAGCTAAGTGAGTTAAATGAAAGTCAAACACTTTCAACAAAGCTTTTAGAATTAAATGAAAGTCAAATACATTCAAACAAAGCTTTTTGAATCAAATGAAAGTCAATTGCATTCCACAATGCAAATTGAGTCAAATGAAAGTCAAACACATTCAACAAAGCTAATTGAGTCAAATGAAAGTCAAACACATTCAAACAAAGCTTTTTGAATCAAATGAAAGTTAAATGCATTCAACAAAGCTAATTGAGTCAAATGAAAGTTAAACACTTTCAACAAAGCTTTTAGAATCAAATGAAAGGTCAAATACCTTCAAACAAAGCTTTTTGAATCAAATGAAAGTCAATTGCATTCCACAATGCTAATTGAGTCAAATGAAAGTCAAACACATTCAACAATGCTAATTAAGTCAAATAAAAGTCAAACACATTCAAATAAATCTTTTTAATCAAATGAAAGCCAAATGCAATCAACAAAGCTAATTGAGTCAAATGAAAGTCAAACACTTTCAACAATGCTTTTAGAATCAAATGAAAGTCAAACACATTCAAACAAAGCTTTTTGAATCAAATGAATGTCAAATTCATTCAACAAAGCAAATTGAGTTAAATGAAAGTCAAACACTTTCAACAAAGCTTTTAGAATTAAATGAAAGTCAAATACATTCAAACAAAGCTTTTTGAATCAAATGAAAGTCAAATGCATTCAACAAAGGTAAGTGAGTTAAATGAAAGTCAAACACTTTCAACAAAGCTTTTAGAATTAAATGAAAGTCAAATACATTCAAACAAAGCTTTTTGAATCAAATGAAAGTCAATTGCATTCCACAATGCAAATTGAGTCAAATGAAAGTCAAACACATTCAACAAAGCTAATTGAGTCAAATGAAAGTCAAACACATTCAAACAAAGCTTTTTGAATCAAATGAAAGTTAAATGCATTCAACAAAGCTAATTGAGTCAAATGAAAGTTAAACACTTTCAACAAAGCTTTTAGAATCAAATGAAAGGTCAAATACCTTCAAACTAACCTTTTTGAATCAAATGAAAGTCAATTGCATTCCACAATGCTAATTGAGTCAAATGAAAGTCAAACACATTCAACAATGCTAATTAAGTCAAATAAAAGTCAAACACATTCAAATAAATCTTTTTAATCAAATGAAAGCCAAATGCATTCAACAAAGCTAATTGAGTCAAATGAAAGTCAAACACTTTCAACAATGCTTTTAGAATCAAATGAAAGTCAAACACATTCAAACAAAGCTTTTTGAATCAAATGAATGTCTAATTCATTCAACAAAGCTAATTGAGTCAAATGAAAGTTAAACACTTTCAACAAAGCTTTTAGAATCAAATGAAAGATCAAATACATTCATATAAAGGTTTTTGAATCAAATGAAAGTCAATTGCATTCCACAATGCTAATTGAGTCAAATGAAAGTCAATTACATTCAACAATGCTAATTGAGTCAAATGAAAGTCAAACACATTCAAACAAAGCTTTTTAAATCAAATGAAATCCAAATGCATTCAACAAAGCTAATTGAGTCAAATGAAAGTCAAACACTTTCAACAATGCTTTTAGAATCAAATGAAAGTCAAACTCATTCAACAAAGCTTTTTGAATCGAATTAAAGTCAAATGCATTCAACAAAGCTAAGTGAGTCAAATGAAAATCAAACACTTTCAACAAAATTTTTAGAATCAAATGAAAGTCAAATACATTCAAACAAAGCTTTTTGAATTAAATGAAAGTCAATTGCATTCCACAATGCTAATTGAGTCAAATGAAAATCAAACACATTCAACAAAGCTAATTGAGTCAAATGAACGTCAAACACATTCAAACAAAGTTTTTTTAAATGAAATGAAAGCCAAATGCATTCAACAAAGCTAATTGAGTCAAATGAAAGTCAAACACATTCAACAAAGCTAATTGAGTCAAATGAACGTCAAACACATTCAAACAAAGCTTTCTGAATCAAATGAAAGGCAAATTCGTTCAACAAAGCTAATAGAGTCAAATGAAAGTCAAACACTTTCAACAAAGCATTTAGAATCAAATGAAAGTCAAACACATTCAAACAAAGCTTTTTGAATCAAATGAAAGTCTAACACATTCAACAAAGCTAAGTGAGTCAAATGAAAGTCAAACCAATTCGACAAAGCTAATTGAGTTAAATAAAAGTCAAACACATTTAAACAAAGCTTTTTGAATCAAATGAAAGTCAAATGCATTCAACAAAGCTAATTAAGTCAAATGAAAGTCAAACACTTTAACAAAGCTTTTTAAATCAAATGAAAGTCAAATGCATTCAACAAAGCTAATTGAGTCAAATGAAAGTCAAACCCTTTCAACAAAGCTTTTAGAATCAAATGAAAGTCAAATACATTCAAACAATGATTTTTGAATCAAATGAAAGTCAAATGCATTCAACAAAGCTAAGTGAGTTAAATGAAAGTCAAACACTTTCAACAAAGCTTTTAGAATTAAATGAAAGTCAAATACATTCAAACAAAGCTTTTTGAATCAAATGAAAGTCAATTGCATTCCACAATGCAAATTGAGTCAAATGAAAGTCAAAGACATTCAACAAAGCTAATTGAGTCAAATGAAAGTCAAACACATTCAAACAAAGCTTTTTGAATCAAATGAAAGTCAAATGCATTCAACAAAGCTAATTGAGTCAAATGAAAGTGAAACACTTTCAACAAAGCTTTTAGAATCAAATGAAAGGTCAAATACCTTCAAACTAACCTTTTTGAATCAAATGAAAGTCAATTGCATTCCACAATGCTAATTGAGTCAAATGAAAGTCAAACACATTCAACAATGCTAATTAAGTCAAATAAAAGTCAAACACATTCAAATAAATCTTTTTAATCAAATGAAAGCCAAATGCATTCAACAAAGCTAATTGAGTCAAATGAAAGTCAAACACTTTCAACAATGCTTTTAGAATCAAATGAAAGTCAAACACATTCAAACAAAGCTTTTTGAATCAAATGAATGTCAAATTCATTCAACAAAGCTAATTGAGTCAAATGAAAGTTAAACACTTTCAACAAAGCTTTTAGAATCAAATGAAAGATCAAATACATTCATATAAAGGTTTTTGAATCAAATGAAAGTCAATTGCATTCCACAATGCTAATTGAGTCAAATGAAAGTTAAACACATTAAACAAAGCTAATTGAGTCAAATGAAAGTCAAACACATTCAAACAAAGCTTTTTGAATCAAATGAAAGTCAAATGCATTCAACAAAGCTAATTGAGTGAAATGAAAGTCAAACACTTTCAACAAAGCTTTTAGAATCAAATGAAAGTCAAACTCATTCAACAAAGCTTTTTGAATCGAATTAAAGTCAAATGCATTCAACAAAGCTAAGTGAGTCAAATGAAAATCAAACACTTTCAACAAAATTTTTAGAATCAAATGAAAGTCAAATACATTCAAACAAAGCTTTTTGAATTAAATGAAAGTCAATTGCATTCCACAATGCTAATTGAGTCAAATGAAAGTCAAACACATTCAACAAAGCTAATTGAGTCAAATGAACGTCAAACACATTCAAACAAAGCTTTTTAAATGAAATGAAAGCCAAATGCATTCAACAAAGCTAATTGAGTCAAATGAAAGTCAAACACATTCAACAAAGCTAATTGCGTCAAATGAACGTCAAACACATTCAAACAAAGCTTTCTGAATCAAATGAAAGTCAAATTCGTTCAACAAAGCTAATAGAGTCAAATGAAAGTCAAACACTTTCAACAAAGCATTTAGAATCAAATGAAAGTCAAACACATTCAAACAAAGCCTTTTGAATCAAATGAAAGTCTAACACATTCAACAAAGCTAAGTGAGTCAAATGAAAGTCAAACCAATTCGACAAAGCTAATTGAGTTAAATAAAAGTCAAACACATTTAAACAAAGCTTTTTGAATCAAATGAAAGTCAAATGCATTCAACAAAGCTAATTAAGTCAAATGAAAGTCAAACACTTTAACAAAGCTTTTTAAATCAAATGAAAGTCAAATGCATTCAACAAAGCTAATTGAGTCAAATGAAAGTCAAACCCTTTCAACAAAGCTTTTAGAATCAAATGAAAGTCAAATACATTCAAACAATGATTTTTGAATTAAATGAAAGTCAAATGCATTCTACAAAGCTAAGTGAGTTAAATGAAAGTCAAACACTTTCAACAAAGCTTTTAGAATTAAATGAAAGTCAAATACATTCAAACAAAGCTTTTTGAATCAAATGAAAGTCAATTGCATTCCACAATGCAAATTGAGTCAAATGAAAGTCAAACACATTCAACAAAGCTAATTGAGTCAAATGAAAGTCAAACACATTCAAACAAAGCTTTTTGAATCAAATGAAAGTTAAATGCATTCAACAAAGCTAATTGAGTCAAATGAAAGTTAAACACTTTCAACAAAGCTTTTAGAATCAAATGAAAGGTCAAATACCTTCAAACTAACCTTTTTGAATCAAATGAAAGTCAATTGCATTCCACAATGCTAATTGAGTCAAATGAAAGTCAAACACATTCAACAATGCTAATTAAGTCAAATAAAAGTCAAACACATTCAAATAAATCTTTTTAATCAAATGAAAGCCAAATGCATTCAACAAAGCTAATTGAGTCAAATGAAAGTCAAACACTTTCAACAATGCTTTTAGAATCAAATGAAAGTCAAACACATTCAAACAAAGCTTTTTGAATCAAATGAATGTCTAATTCATTCAACAAAGCTAATTGAGTCAAATGAAAGTTAAACACTTTCAACAAAGCTTTTAGAATCAAATGAAAGATCAAATACATTCATATAAAGGTTTTTGAATCAAATGAAAGTCAATTGCATTCCACAATGCTAATTGAGTCAAATGAAAGTCAAACACATTCAACAATGCTAATTGAGTCAAATGAAAGTCAAACACATTCAAACAAAGCTTTTTGAATCAAATGAAAGTCAAATGCATTCAACAAAGCTAATTGAGTGAAATGAAAGTCAAACACTTTCAACAAAGCTTTTAGAATCAAATGAAAGTCAAACTCATTCAACAAAGCTTTTTGAATCGAATTAAAGTCAAATGCATTCAACAAAGCTAAGTGAGTCAAATGAAAATCAAACACTTTCAACAAAATTTTTAGAATCAAATGAAAGTCAAATACATTCAAACAAAGCTTTTTGAATTAAATGAAAGTCAATTGCATTCCACAATGCTAATTGAGTCAAATGAAAGTCAAACACATTCAACAAAGCTAATTGAGTCAAATGAACGTCAAACACATTCAAACAAAGCTTTTTAAATGAAATGAAAGCCAAATGCATTCAACAAAGCTAATTGAGTCAAATGAAAGTCAAACACATTCAACAAAGCTAATTGCGTCAAATGAACGTCAAACACATTCAAACAAAGCTTTCTGAATCAAATGAAAGTCAAATTCGTTCAACAAAGCTAATAGAGTCAAATGAAAGTCAAACACTTTCAACAAAGCATTTAGAATCAAATGAAAGTCAAACACATTCAAACAAAGCCTTTTGAATCAAATGAAAGTCTAACACATTCAACAAAGCTAAGTGAGTCAAATGAAAGTCAAACCAATTCGACAAAGCTAATTGAGTTAAATAAAAGTCAAACACATTTAAACAAAGCTTTTTGAATCAAATGAAAGTCAAATGCATTCAACAAAGCTAATTAAGTCAAATGAAAGTCAAACACTTTAACAAAGCTTTTTAAATCAAATGAAAGTCAAATGCATTCAACAAAGCTAATTGAGTCAAATGAAAGTCAAACCCTTTCAACAAAGCTTTTAGAATCAAATGAAAGTCAAATACATTCAAACAATGATTTTTGAATTAAATGAAAGTCAAATGCATTCTACAAAGCTAAGTGAGTTAAATGAAAGTCAAACACTTTCAACAAAGCTTTTAGAATTAAATGAAAGTCAAATACATTCAAACAAAGCTTTTTGAATCAAATGAAAGTCAATTGCATTCCACAATGCAAATTGAGTCAAATGAAAGTCAAACACATTCAACAAAGCTAATTGAGTCAAATGAAAGTCAAACACATTCAAACAAAGCTTTTTGAATCAAATGAAAGTTAAATGCATTCAACAAAGCTAATTGAGTCAAATGAAAGTTAAACACTTTCAACAAAGCTTTTAGAATCAAATGAAAGGTCAAATACCTTCAAACTAACCTTTTTGAATCAAATGAAAGTCAATTGCATTCCACAATGCTAATTGAGTCAAATGAAAGTCAAACACATTCAACAATGCTAATTAAGTCAAATAAAAGTCAAACACATTCAAATAAATCTTTTTAATCAAATGAAAGCCAAATGCATTCAACAAAGCTAATTGAGTCAAATGAAAGTCAAACACTTTCAACAATGCTTTTAGAATCAAATGAAAGTCAAACACATTCAAACAAAGCTTTTTGAATCAAATGAATGTCTAATTCATTCAACAAAGCTAATTGAGTCAAATGAAAGTTAAACACTTTCAACAAAGCTTTTAGAATCAAATGAAAGATCAAATACATTCATATAAAGGTTTTTGAATCAAATGAAAGTCAATTGCATTCCACAATGCTAATTGAGTCAAATGAAAGTCAAACACATTCAACAATGCTAATTGAGTCAAATGAAAGTCAAACACATTCAAACAAAGCTTTTTAAATCAAATGAAATCCAAATGCATTCAACAAAGCTAATTGAGTCAAATGAAAGTCAAACACTTTCAACAATGCTTTTAGAATCAAATGAAAGTCAAACTCATTCAACAAAGCTTTCTGAATCGAATAAAAGTCAAATGCATTCAACAAAGCTAAGTGAGTCAAATGAAAATCAAACACTTTCAACAAAATTTTTAGAATCAAATGAAAGTCAAATACATTCAAACAAAGCTTTTTGAATTAAATGAAAATCAATTACATTCCACAATGCCAATTGAGTCAAATGAAAGTCAAACACATTCAACAAAGCTAATTGAGTCAAATGAACGTCAAACACATTCAAACAAAGCTTTTTAAATGAAATGAAAGCCAAATGCATTCAACAAAGCTAATTGAGTCAAATGAAAGTCAAACACATTCAACAAAGCTAATTGAGTCAAATGAACGTCAAACACATTTAAACAAAGCTTTCTGAATCAAATGAAAGGTAAATTCGTTCAACAAAGCTAATAGAGTCAAATGAAAGTCAAACACTTTAAACAAAGCATTTAGAATCAAATGAAAGTCAAACACATTCAAACAAAGCTTTTTGAATCAAATGAAAGTCTAACACATTCAACAAAGCTAAGTGAGTCAAATGAAAGTCAAACCAATTCGACAAAGCTAATTGAGTTAAATAAAAGTCAAACACATTTAAACAAAGCTTTTTGAACCAAATGAAAGTCAAATGCATTCAACAAAGCTAATTAAGTCAAATGAAAGTCAAACACTTTAACAAAGCTTTTTGAATCAAATGAAAGTCAAATGCATTCAACAAAGCTAATTGAGTCAAATGAAAGTCAAACCCTTTCAATAAAGCTTTTAGAATCAAAAGAAAGTCAAATACATTCAAACAATGATTTTTGAATCAAATGAAAGTCAAATGCATTCAACAAAGCTAAGTGAGTTAAATGGAAGTCAAACACTTTCAACAAAGCTTTTAGAATCAAATGAAAGTCAAATACATTCAAACAAAGCTTTTTGAATCAAATGAAAGTCAATTGCATTCCACAATGCAAATTGAGTCAAATGAAAGTCAAAGACATTCAACAAAGCTAATTGAGTCAAATGAAAGTCAAACACATTCAAACAAAGCTTTTTGAATCAAATGAAAGTCAATTGCATTCCACAATGCTAATTGAGTCAAATGAAAGTCAAACACATTCAACAATGCTAATTAAGTCAAATAAAAGTCAAACACATTCAAATAAATCTTTTTAATCAAATGAAAGCCAAATGCATTCAACAAAGCTAATTGAGTCAAATGAAAGTCAAACACTTTCAACAATGCTTTTAGAATCAAATGAAAGTCAAACACATTCAAACAAAGCTTTTTGAATCAAATGAATGTCAAATTCATTCAACAAAGCTAATTGAGTCAAATGAAAGTTAAACACTTTCAACAAAGCTTTTAGAATCAAATGAAAGATCAAATACATTCATATAAAGGTTTTTGAATCAAATGAAAGTCAATTGCATTCCACAATGCTAATTGAGTCAAATGAAAGTCAAACACATTCAACAATGCTAATTGAGTCAAATGAAAGTCAAACACATTCAAACAAATCTTTTTAAATCAAATGAAATCCAAATGCATTCAACAAAGCTAATTGAGTCAAATGAAAGTCAAACACTTTCAACAATGCTTTTAGAATCAAATGAAAGTCAAACTCATTCAACAAAGCTTTTTGAATCGAATTAAAGTCAAATGCATTCAACAAAGCTAAGTGAGTCAAATGAAAATCAAACACTTTCAACAAAATTTTTAGAATCAAATGAAAGTCAAATACATTCAAACAAAGCTTTTTGAATTAAATGAAAGTCAATTGCATTCCACAATGCTAATTGAGTCAAATAAAAGTCAAACACATTCAACAAAGCTAATTGAGTCAAATGAACGTCAAACACATTCAAACAAAGCTTTTTAAATGAAATGAAAGCCAAATGCATTCAACAAAGCTAATTGAGTCAAATGAAAGTCAAACACATTCAACAAAGCTAATTGAGTCAAATGAACGTCAAACACATTCAAACAAAGCTTTCTGAATCAAATGAAAGTCAAATTCGTTCAACAAAGCTAATAGAGTCAAATGAAAGTCAAACACTTTCAACAAAGCATTTAGAACCAAATGAAAGTCAAACACATTCAAACAAAGCTTTTTGAATCAAATGAAAGTCTAACACATTCAACAAAGCTAAGTGAGTCAAATGAAAGTCAAACCGATTCGACAAAGCTAATTGAGTTAAATAAAAGTCAACACATTTAAACAAAGCTTTTTGAACCAAATGAAAGTCAAATGCATTCAACAAAGCTAATTAAGTCAAATGAAAGTCAAACACTTTAACAAAGCTTTTTGAATCAAATGAAAGTCAAATGCATTCAACAAAGCTAATTGAGTCAAATGAAAGTCAAACCCTTTTAATAAAGCTTTTAGAATCAAATGAAAGTCAAATACATTCAACATTCAAACAAAGCTTTTTCAATCAAATGAAAGTCAAATGCATTCAACAAAGCTAAGTGAGTTAAATGAAAGTCAAACACTTTCAACAAAGCTTTTAGAATTAAATGAAAGTCAAATACATTCAAACAAAGCTTTTTGAATCAAATGAAAGTCAATTGCATTCCACAATGCAAATTGAGTCAAATGAAAGTCAAACACATTCAACAAAGCTAATTGAGTCAAATGAAAGTCAAACACATTCAAACAAAGCTTTTTCAATCAAATGAAAGTCAAATGCATTCAACAAAGCTAATTGAGTCAAATGAAAGTTAAACACTTTCAACAAAGCTTTTAGAATCAAATGAAAGGTTAAATACCTTCAAACAAAGCTTTTTGAATCAAATGAAAGTCAATTGCATTCCACAATGCTAATTGAGTCAAATGAAAGTCAAACACATTCAACAATGCTAATTAAGTCAAATAAAAGTCAAACACATTCAAATAAATCTTTTTAATCAAATGAAAGCCAAATGCATTCAACAAAGCTAATTGAGTCAAATGAAAGTCAAACACTTTCAACAATGCTTTTAGAATCAAATGAAAGTCAAACACATTCAAACAAAGCTTTTTGAATCAAATGAATGTCAAATTCATTCAACAAAGGTAATTGAGTCAAATGAAAGTTAAACACTTTCAACAAAGCTTTTAGAATCAAATGAAAGATCAAATACATTCATATAAAGGTTTTTGAATCAAATGAAAGTCAATTGCATTCCACAATGCTAATTGAGTCAAATGAAAGTCAAACACATTCAACAATGCTAATTGAGTCAAATGAAAGTCAAACACATTCTAACAAAGCTTTTTAAATCAAATGAAATCCAAATGCATTCAACAAAGCTAATTGAGTCAAATGAAAGTCAAACACTTTCAACAATGCTTTTAGAATCAAATGAAAGTCAAACTCATTCAACAAAGCTTTTTGAATCGAATTAAAGTCAAATGCATTCAACAAAGCTAAGTGAGTCAAATGAAAATCAAACACTTTCAACAAAATTTTTAGAATCAAATGAAAGTCAAATACATTCAAACAAAGCTTTTTGAATTAAATGAAAGTCAATTGCATTCCACAATGCTAATTGAGTCAAATGAAAGTCAAACACATTCAAAAAAGCTACTTGAGTCAAATGAACGTCAAACACATTCAAACAAAGCTTTTTAAATGAAATGAAAGCCAAATGCATTCAACAAAGCTAATTGAGTCAAATGAAAGTCAAACACATTCAACAAAGCTAATTGAGTCAAATGAACGTCAAACACATTCAAACAAAGCTTTCTGAATCAAATGAAAGGCAAATTCGTTCAACAAAGCTAATAGAGTCAAATGAAAGTCAAACACTTTCAACAAAGCATTTAGAATCAAATGAAAGTCAAAAACATTCAAACAAAGCTTTTTGAATCAAATGAAAGTCTAACACATTCAACAAAGCTAATTGAGTCAAATGAAAATCAAACCAATTCGACAAAGCTAATTGAGTTAAATAAAAGTCAAACACATTTAAACAAAGCTTTTTGAATTAAATGAAAGTCAAATGCATTCAACAAAGCTAATTAAGTCAAATGAAAGTCAAACACTTTAACAAAGCTTTTTAAATCAAATGAAAGTTCAAATACCTTCAAACAAAGCTTTTTGAATCAAATGAAAGTTAATTGCATTCCACAATGCTAATTGAGTCAAATGAAAGTCAAACACATTCAACAATTTTAATTAAGTCAAATAAAAGTCAAACACATTCAAATAAATCTTTTTAATCAAATGAAAGCCAAATGTATTCAACAAAGCTAATTGTGTCAAATGAAAGTCAAACACTTTCAACAATGCTTTTAGAATCAAATGAAAGTCAAACACATTCAAACAAAGCTTTTTGAATCAAATGAATGTCAAATTCATTCAACAAAGCTAATTGAGTCAAATGAAAGTTAAACACTTTCAACAAAGCTTTTAGAATCAAATGAATGTCAAATACATTCAAACAAAGCTTTTTGAATTAAATGAAAGTCAATTGCATTCCACAATGCTAATTGAGTCAAATGAAAGTCAAACACATTCAACAAAGCTAATTGAGTCAAATGAACGTCAAACACATTCAAACAAAGCTTTTTAAATGAAATGAAAGCCAAATGCATTCAACAAAGCTAATTGAGTCAAATGAAAGTCAAACACATTCAACAAAGCTAATTGAGTCAAATAAACGTCAAACACATTCAAACAAAGCTTTCTGAATCAAATGAAAGTCAAATTCGTTCAACAAAGTTAATAGAGTCAAATGAAAGTCAAACACTTTCAACAAAACATTTAGAATCAAATGAAAGTCAAACACATTCAAACAAAGCTTTTTGAATCAAATGAAAGTCTAACACATTCAACAAAGCTAAGTGAGTCAAATGAAAGTCAAACCGATTCGACAAAGCTAATTGAGTTAAATAAAAGTCAAACACATTTAAACAAAGCTTTTTGAACCAAATGAAAGTCAAATGCATTCAACAAAGCTAATTAAGTCAAATGAAAGTCAAACACTTTAACAAAGCTTTTTGAATCAAATGAAAGTCAAATGCATTCAACAAAGCTAATTGAGTCAAATGAAAGTCAAACCCTTTCAATAAAGCTTTTAGAATCAAATGAAAGTCAAATACATTCAAACAATAATTTTTGAATCAAATGAAAGTCAAATGCATTCAACAAAGCTAAGTGAGTTAAATGAAAGTCAAACACTTTCAACAAAGCTTTTAGAATCAAATGAAAGTCAAATACATTCAAACAAAGCTTTTTGAATCAAATGAAAGTCAATTGCATTCCATAATGCAAATTGAGTCAAATGAAAGTCAAAGACATTCAACAAAGCTAATTGAGTCAAACGAAAGTCAAACACATTCAAACAAATCTTTTTGAATCAAATGAAAGTCAAATGCATTCAACAAAGCTAATTTAGTCAAATGAAAGTTAAACACTTTCAACAAAGCTTTTGGAATCAAATGAAAGGTTAAATACCTTCAAACAAAGCTTTTTGAATCAAATGAAAGTCAATTGCATTCCACAATGCTAATTGAGTCAAATGAAAGTCAAACACATTCAACAATGCTAATTAAGTCAAATAAAAGTCAAACACATTCAAATAAATCTTTTTAATCAAATGAAAGCCAAATGCATTCAACAAAGCTAATTGAGTCAAATGAAAGTCAAACACTTTCAACAATGCTTTTAGAATCAAATGAAAGTCAAACACATTCAAACAAAGCTTTTTGAATCAAATGAAAGTCAAATTCATTCAACAAAGGTAATTGAGTCAAATGAAAGTTAAACACTTTCAACAAAGCTTTTAGAATCAAATGAAAGATCAAATACATTCATATAAAGGTTTTTGAATCAAATGAAAGTCAATTGCATTCCACAATGCTAATTGAGTCAAATGAAAGTCAAACACATTCAACAATGCTAATTGAGTCAAATGAAAGTCAAACACATTCAAACAAAGCTTTTTAAATCAAATGAAATCCAAATGCATTCAACAAAGCTAATTGAGTCAAATGAAAGTCAAACACTTTCAACAATGCTTTTAGAATCAAATGAAAGTCAAACTCATTCAACAAAGCTTTTTGAATCGAATTAAAGTCAAATGCATTCAACAAAGCTAAGTGAGTCAAATGAAAATCAAACACTTTCAACAAAATTTTTAGAATCAAATGAAAGTCAAATACATTCAAACAAAGCTTTTTGAATTACATGAAAGTCAATTACATTCCACAATGCTAATTGAGTCAAATGAAAATCAAACACATTCAACAAAGCTAATTGAGTCAAATGAACGTCAAACACATTCAAACAAAGCTTTTTAAATGAAATGAAAGCCAAATGCATTCAACAAAGCTAATTGAGTCAAATGAAAGTCAAACACATTCAACAAAGCTAATTGAGTCAAATGAATGTCAAACACATTCAAACAAAGCTTTCTGAATCAAATGAAAGGCAAATTCGTTCAACAAAGCTAATAGAGTCAAATTAAAGTCAAACACTTTCAACAAAGCATTTAGAATCAAATGAAAGTCAAACACATTCAAACAAAGCTTTTTGAATCAAATGAAAGTCTAACACATTCAACAAAGCTAAGTGAGTCAAATGAAAGTCAAACCAATTCGACAAAGCTAATTGAGTAAAATAAAAGTCAAACACATTTAAACAAAGCTTTTTGAACCAAATGAAAGTCAAATGCATTCAACAAAGCTAATTAAGTCAAATGAAAGTCAAACACTTTAACAAAGCTTTTTGAATCAAATGAAAGTCAAATGCATTTAACAAAGCTAATTGAGTCAAATAAAAGTCAAACCCTTTCAACAAAGCTTTTAGAATCAAATGAAAGTCAAATACATTCAAACAATGATTTTTGAATCAAATGAAAGTCAAATGCATTCAACAAAGTTAAGTGAGTTAAATGAAAGTCAAACACTTTCAACAAAGCTTTTAGAATCAAATGAAAGTCAAATACATTCAAACAATGATTTTTGAATCAAATGAAAGTCAATTGCATTCCACAATGCAAATTGAGTCAAATGAAAGTCAAACACATTCAACAAAGCTAATTGAGTCAAATGAAAGTCAAACACATTCAAACAAAGCTTTTTCAATCAAATGAAAGTCAAATGCATTCAACAAAGCTAATTGAGTCAAATGAAAGTTAAACACTTTCAACAAAGCTTTTAGAATCAAATGAAAGGTTAAATACCTTCAAACAAAGCTTTTTGAATCAAATGAAAGTCAATTGCATTCCACAATGCTAATTGAGTCAAATGAAAGTCAAACACATTCAACAATGCTAATTAAGTCAAATAAAAGTCAAACACATTCAAATAAATCTTTTTAATCAAATGAAAGCCAAATGCATTCAACAATGCTAATTGAGTCAAATGAAAGTCAAACACTTTCAACAATGCTTTTAGAATCAAATGAAAGTCAAACACATTCAAACAAAGCTTTTTGAATCAAATGAATGTCAAATTCATTCAACAAAGCTAATTGAGTCAAATGAAAGTTAAACACTTTCAACAAAGCTTTTAGAATCAAATGAAAGATCAAATACATTCATATAAAGGTTTTTGAATCAAATGAAAGTCAATTGCATTCCACAATGCTAATTGAGTCAAATGAAAGTCAAACACATTCAACAATGCTAATTAAGTCAAATGAAAGTCAAACACATTCAAACAAAGCTTTTTAAATCAAATGAAATCCAAATGCATTCAACAAAGCTAATTGAGTCAAATGAAATTCAAACACTTTCAACAATGCTTTTAGAATCAAATGAAAGTCAAACTCATTCAACAAAGCTTTTTGAATCGAATTAAAGTCAAATGCATTCAACAAAGCTAAGTGAGTCAAATGAAAATCAAACACTTTCAACAAAATTTTTAGAATCAAATGAAAGTCAAATACATTCAAACAAAGCTTTTTGAATTAAATGAAAGTCAATTGCATTCCACAATGCTAATTGAGTCAAATGAAAGTCAAACACATTCAAAAAAGCTAATTGAGTCAAATGAACGTCAAACTCATTCAACAAAGCTTTTTGAATCGAATTAAAGTCAAATGCATTCAACAAAGCTAAGTGAGTCAAATGAAAATCAAACACTTTCAACAAAATTTTTAGAATCAAATGAAAGTCAAATACATTCAAACAAAGCTTTTTGAATTAAATGAAAGTCAATTGCATTCCACAATGCTAATTGAGTCAAATGAAAGTCAAACACATTCAAAAAAGCTAATTGAGTCAAATGAACGTCAAACACATTCAAACAAAGCTTTTTAAATGAAATGAAAGCCAAATGCATTCAACAAAGCTAATTGAGTCAAATGAACGTCAAACACATTCAAACAAAGCTTTCTGAATCAAATGAAAGGCAAATTCGTTCAACAAAGCTAATAGAGTCAAATGAAAGTCAAACACTTTCAACAAAGCATTCAGAATCAAATGAAAGTCAAAAACATTCAAACAAAGCTTTTTGAATCAAATGAAAGTCTAACACATTCAACAAAGCTAATTGAGTCAAATGAAAGTCAAACCAATTCGACAAAGCTAATTGAGTTAAATAAAAGTCAAACACATTTAAACAAAGCTTTTTGAATCAAATGAAAGTCAAATGCATTCAACAAAGCTAATTAAGTCAAATGAAAGTCAAACACTTTAACAAAGCTTTTTAAATCAAATGAAAGTTCAAATACCTTCAAACAAAGCTTTTTGAATCAAATGAAAGTTAATTGCATTCCACAATGCTAATTGAGTCAAATGAAAGTCAAACACATTCAACAATTTTAATTAAGTCAAATAAAAGTCAAACACATTCAAATAAATCTTTTTAATCAAATGAAAGCCAAATGTATTCAACAAAGCTAATTGAGTCAAATGAAAGTCAAACACTTTCAACAATGCTTTTAGAATCAAATGAAAGTCAAACACATTCAAACAAAGCTTTTTGAATCAAATGAATGTCAAATTCATTCAACAAAGCTAATTGAGTCAAATGAAAGTTAAACACTTTCATCAAAGCTTTTAGAATCAAATGAAAGATCAAACACATTCATATAAAGGTTTTTGAACCAAATGAAAGTCAATTGCATTCCACAATGCTAATTGAGTCAAATGAAAGTCAAACACATTCAACAATGCTAATTGAGTCAAATGAAAGTCAAACACATTCAAACAAAGCTTTTTAAATCAAATGAAATCCAAATGCATTCAACAAAGCTAATTGAGTCAAATGAAAGTCAAACACTTTCAACAATGCTTTTAGAATCAAATGAGAGTCAAACTCATTCAACAAAGCTTTTTGAATCGAATTAAAGTCAAATGCATTCAACAAAGCTAAGTGAGTCAAATGAAAATCAAACACATTCAAACAAAGCTTTTTGAATTAAATGAAAGTCAATTGCATTCCACAATGCTAATTGAGTCAAATGAAAGTCAAACAAATTCAACAAAGCTAATTCAGTCAAATGAACGTCAAACACATTCAAACAAAGCTTTCTGGATCAAATGAAAGTCAAATGCGTTCAACAAAGCTAATTGAGTCAAATGAAAGTCAAACACTTTCAACAAATGCTAATTGAGTCAAATGAAAGTCAAACACATTCAACAAAGCTAATTGAGTCAAATGAAAGTCAAACACTTTCAACAAATGCTAATTGAGTCAAATGAAAGTCAAATGCGTTCAACAAAGCAAATAGAGTGAAATGAAAGTCAAACACTTTCAACAAATGCTAATTGAGTCAAATGAAAATCAAACACATTCAACAAATCTAATTGAGTCAAATGAAAGTAAAACACTTTCAACAAATGCTAATTGAGTCAAATGAAAGTCAAACACATTCAACAAAGCTAATTGAGTCAAATGAAAGTCAAACACATTCAAACAAAGCTTTTTGAATCAAATGAAAGTCCAATGCATTGAACAAAGCTATTGAGTCAAATGAAAGTCAAACACTTTCAACAAAGCTTTTAGAATCAAATGAAAGTCAAATACATTCAAAAAAAGCTTTTTTTATCAAATGAAAGTCAATTGCATTCCACAATGCTAATTGAATCAAATGAAAGTCAAACACTTTCAACAAAGCTAATTGAGTTAAATGAAAGTCAAACACATTCAAACAAAGCTTCTTGATTCAAAAGAAAGTCAAATGCATTCAACAAAGCTAATTGAGTCAAATGAAAATCAAACACATTCAAACAAAGCTTTTTGAATCAAATGAAAGTCTAACACTTTTAACAAAGCTTTTAGAATCAAATGAAAGTCTAACACATTCAAATTAAGCTTATTGAATCAAATGAAATTCAAATGCATTCAACAAAGCTAATTCAGTCAAATGAAAGTCTAACACTTTCAACAAAGCTTTTAGAATCAAATGAAAGTCAAACACATTCAAACAAATTTTTTTGACTCAAATTAAAGTCAAAATCATTCAACAAAGCTAATTGAGTCAAATGAAAGTCAAACACTTTCAACAAAGCTTTTAGAATCAAATGAAAGTCAAACACATTCAAACAAAGCTTTTTGAATCAAATGAAAGTCAATTGCATTCAACAAAGCTAATTGAGTCAAATGAAAGTCAAACACTTTGAACAAAGCTTTTAGAATCAAATGAAAGTCAAACAGATTCAAACAAAGCTTATTGAATAAAATGTAAGTCAAATGCATTCAACAAAGCTTATTGAGTCAAATGAAAGTCAAACACATTCAACAAAGCTAATTGAGTCAAATGAAAGTCAACCACATTCAAACAAAGCTTATTAAGTCAAATGAAAGTCAAAAAGTTCAAACAAAGCTTTTTGAATCATGTGAAAGTCAAATGCATTCAACAAACCTAATTGAGTCAATTGAAAGTTAAACATTTTCAAAAAAAGCTTTTAGAATCAAATGAAAGTCTAATACATTTAAACAAAGCTTTTTCAATCAAATGAAAGTCAATTGCATTCCACAATGCTAATTGAGTCAAATTAAAGTCAACAATGCTAATTGAGTCAAACACATTCAACAATGCTAATTGAGTCAAATAAAAGTCAAACACATTCAAAAAAAGCTTTTTGAATCAAATGAAAGCCAAATGCATTCAACAAAGCGAATTGAGTCAAATGAAAGTTAAATACTTTCAACAATGCTTTTAGAATCAAATGAAAGTCAAACACATTCAAACAAATCTTTTTGAATCAAATGAAAGTCAAATGCATTCAACAAAGCTAAGTGAGTCAAATGAAAGTCAAACACTTTGAACAAAGCTTTTAGAATCAAATGAAAGTCAAACACATTCAAACAAAGTTTTTTGAATCAAATGAATGTCAAATACATTCAAACAAAGCCTTTTGAATCAAATGAAAGACAAATGCATTTAACAAAGCTAATTGAGTCATCTGAAAGTCAAACACTTTCAACAAAGCTTTTAGAATCAAATGAAAGTCAATTGCATTCCACAATGCAAATTGAGTCAAATGAAAGTCAAACACATTTAACAAAGCTAATTGAGTCAAATGAACGTCAAACACATTCAAACAAAGCTTTTTGAATCAAATGAAAGTCAAATGTATTCAACAAAAGTAATTGAGTCAAATGAAAGTCAAACACTTTAAACAAAGCTTTTATAATCAAATGAAAGTCAAATACATTCAAACAAAGCTTTTTAAATCGAATGGAAGTCAATTGCATTCCACAATGCTAATTAAGTCAAATGAAAGTCAAACACATTCAACAATGCTAATTGAGTCAAATGAAAGTCAAACACATTCAAAGTAAGCTTTTTGAATCAAATGGAAGCCAAATGCATTCAACAAAGCTAATTGAGTCAAATTAAAGTAAAAAACTTTCAACAATGCTTTTAGAATTAAATGAAAGTCAAACAAATCTTTTTAAATCAAATGAAAGTGAAATGCATTCAACAAAGCTAAGTGATTCAAATGAAAGTCAAACACTTTCAACAAAACTTTTAGAATTAAATGAAGGTCAAATTCATTCAAACAAAGCTTTTTAAATTAAATAAAAGTCAATTGCATTCCATAATGCTAATTCAGTCAAATGAAAGTCAAACATATTCAACAGTGCTAATTGAGTCAAATGAAAGTCAAACACATTCAAACAAAGCTTTTTAAATCAAATGAAAGCCAAATGCATTCAACAAAGCTAATTGAGTCAAATGAAAGTCAAACACATTCAAACAAAGCTTTTTGAATAAAATGAAAATCAAATGCATTCAACAAAGCTAATTGAGTCAAATGAAAGTTAAGCACTTTCAACAAAGCTTTTAGAATCAAATGAAAGTCAAACACATTCAAACAAAGCTTTTTGAATCAAATGAAAGTCTAACACATTCAACAAAGCTAATTTAGTCAAATGAAAGTCAAACACATTCAAACAAAGCTTTTTGAATCAAATGAACGTCAAATGCATTTAACAAAGCTAATTGAGTTAAATGAATGTCAAACACTTTAAACAAAGCTTTTAGAATCAAATGAAAGTCAAATACATTCAAACAAAGATTTTTGAATCAAATGAAAGTCAATTGCATTCCACAATGCTATTGGAGTCAATTGAAAGTTAAACACATTCAAACAAAGCTAATTGAGTCAAATGAAAGTCAAACACATTCAAACAAAGCTTTTTGAATCAAATGAAAGTCAAATGCGTTGAACAAAGCAAATAGAGTCAAATGAAAGTCAAACACTTTCAACAAATGCTAATTGAGTCAAATGAAAGTCAAAGACATTCAACAAAGCTAATTGAGTCAAATGAAAGTCAAACACTTTCAACAAATGCTAATTGAGTCAAATGAAAGTCAAACACATTCAACAAAGCTAATTGAGTCAAATGAAAGTCAAACACATTCAAACAAAGCTTTTTGAATCAAATGAAAGTCCAATGCATTGAACAAAGCTATTGAGTCAAATGAAAGTCAAACACTTTCAACAAAGCTTTTAGAATCAAATGAAAGTCAAATACATTCAAAAAAAGCTTTTTGAATCAAATGAAAGTCAATTGCATTCCACAATGCTAATTGAATCAAATGAAAGTCAAACACATTCAACAAAGCTAATTGAGTTAAATGAAAGTCAAACACATTCAAACAAAGCTTCTTGATTCAAAAGAAAGTCAAATGCATTCAACAAAGCTAATTGAGTCAAATGAAAGTCAAACACATTCAAACAAAGCTTTTTGAATCAAATGAAAGTCTAACACTTTTAACAAAGCTTTTAGAATCAAATGAAAGTCTAACACATTCAAATTAAGCTTATTGAATCAAATGAAATTCAAATGCATTCAACAAAGCTAATTCAGTCAAATGAAAGTCTAACACTTTCAACAAAGCTTTTAGAATCAAATGAAAGTCAAACACATTCAAACAAATTTTTTTGACTCAAATGAAAGTCAAATGCATTCAACAAAGCTAATTGAGTCAAATGAAAGTCAAACACTTTCAACAAAGCTTTTAGAATCAAGTGAAAGTCAAACACATTCAAACAAAGCTTTTTAAATCAAATGAAAGTCAATTGCATTCAACAAAGCTAATTGAGTCAAATGAAAGTCAAACACTTTCAACAAAGCTTTTAGAATCAAATGAAAGTCAAACAGATTCAAACAAAGCTTATTGAATAAAATGTAAGTCAAATGCATTCAACAAAGCTAATTGAGTCAAATGAAAGTCAAACACATTCAACAAAGCTAATTGAGTCAAATGAAAGTCTAACACATTTAAATTAAGCTTATTGAATCAAATGAAATTCAATTGCATTCAACAAAGCTAATTGAGTCAAATGAAAGTCAAACACTTTGAACAAAGCTTTTAGAATCAAATGAAAGTCAAACAGATTCAAACAAAGCTTATTGAATAAAATGTAAGTCAAATGCATTCAACAAAGCTTATTGAGTCAAATGAAAGTCAAACACATTCAACAAAGCTAATTGAGTCAAATGAAAGTCAACCACATTCAAACAAAGCTTATTAAGTCAAATGAAAGTCAAACAGTTCAAACAAAGCTTTTTGAATCATGTGAAAGTCAAATGCATTCAACAAACCTAATTGAGTCAATTGAAAGTTAAACACTTTCAAAAAAAGCTTTTAGAATCAAATGAAAGTCTAATACATTTAAACAAAGCTTTTTCAATCAAATGAAAGTCAATTGCATTCCACAATGCTAATTGAGTCAAATTAAAGTCAACAATGCTAATTGAGTCAAACACATTCAACAATGCTAATTGAGTCAAATAAAAGTCAAACACATTCAAAAAAAGCTTTTTGAATCAAATGAAAGCCAAATGCATTCAACAAAGCGAATTGAGTCAAATGAAAGTTAAACACTTTCAACAATGCTTTTAGAATCAAATGAAAGTCAAACACATTCAAACAAAGCTTTTTGAATCAAATGAAAGTCAAATGCATTCAACGAAGCTAAGTGAGTCAAATGAAAGTCAAACACTTTGAACAAATCTTTTAGAATCAAATGAAAGTCAAACACATTCAAACAAAGTTTTTTGAATCAAATGAAAGTCAAATACGTTCAAACAAAGCTTTTTGAATCAAATGAAAGACAAATGCATTTAACAAAGCTAATTGAGTCATCTGAAAGTCAAACACTTTCAACAAAGCTTTTAGAATCAAATGAAAATCAATTGCATTCCACAATGCAAATTGAGTCAAATGAAAGTCAAACACATTTAACAAAGCTAATTGAGTCAAATGAACGTCAAACACATTCAAACAAAGCTTTTTGAATCAAATGAAAGTCAAATGTATTCAACAAAAGTAATTGAGTCAAATGAAAGTCAAACACTTTAAACAAAGCTTTTATAATCAAATGAAAGTCAAATACATTCAAACAAAGCTTTTTAAATCGAATGGAAGTCAATTGCATTCCACAATGCTAATTAAGTCAAATGAAAGTCAAACACATTCAACAATGCTAATTGAGTCAAATGAAAGTCAAACACATTCAAAGAAAGCTTTTTGAATCAAATGAAAGCCAAATGCATTCAACAAAGCTAATTGAGTCAAATTAAAGTAAAAAACTTTCAACAATGCTTTTAGAATTAAATGAAAGTCAAACAAATCTTTTTAAATCAAATGAAAGTGAAATGCATTCAACAAAGCTAAGTGATTCAAATGAAAGTCAAACACTTTCAACAAAACTTTTAGAATCAAATGAAGGTCAAATACATTCAAACAAAGCTTTTTAAATTAAATAAAAGTCAATTGCATTCCATAATGCTAATTCAGTCAAATGAAAGTCAAACATATTCAACAGTGCTAATTGAGTCAAATGAAAGTCAAACACATTCAAACAAAGCTTTTTAAATCAAATGAAAGCCAAATGCATTCAACAAAGCTAATTGAGTCAAATGAAAGTCAAACACATTCAAACAAAGCTTTTTGAATAAAATGAAAATCAAATGCATTCAACAAAGCTAATTGAGTCAAATGAAAGTCAAACACTTTCACCAAAGCTTTTAGAATCAAATGAAAGTCAAACACATTCAAACAAAGCTTTTTGAATCAAATGAAAGTCTAACACATTCAACAAAGCTAATTGAGTCAAATGAAAGTCAAACACATTCAAACAAAGCTTTTTGGATCAAATGAACGTCAAATGCATTTAACAAAGCTAATTGAGTTAAATGAATGTCAAACACTTTAAACAAAGCTTTTAGAATCAAATGAAAGTCAAATACATTCAAACAAAGATTTTTGAATCTAATGAAAGTCAATTGCATTCCACAATGCTACTAGAGTCAATTGAAAGTTAAACACATTCAACAAAGCTAATTGAGTCAAATGAAAGTCAAACACATTCAAACAAAGCTTTTTGAATCAAATGAAAGTCAAATGCGTTCAACAAAGCAAATAGAGTCAAATGAAAGTCAAACACTTTCATCAAATGCTAATTGAGTTAAATGAAAGTCAAACACATTCAACAAAGCTAATTGAGTCAAATGAAAGTCAAACACTTTCAACAAATGCTAATTGAGTCAAATGAAAGTCAAACACATTCAACAAAGCTAATTGAGTCAAATGAAATTCAAACACATTCAAACAAAGCTTTTTGAATCAAATGAAAGTCTAACACATTCAACAAAGCTAATTGAGTCAAAGGAAAGTCAAACACATTAAAAAAAGCTTTTTGAATCAAATGAACGTCAAATGCATTTAACAAAGCTAGTTGAGTTAAATGAATGTCAAACACTTTAAACAAAGCTTTTAGAATCAAATGAAAGTCAAATACATTCAAACAAAGATTTTTGAATCAAATGAAAGTCAATTGCATTCCACAATGCTACTGGAGTCAATTGAAAGTTAAACACATTCAACAAAGCTAATTGAGTCAAATGAAAGTCAAACACATTCAAACAAAGCTTTTTGAATCAAATGAAAGTCAAATGCGTTCAACAAAGCAAATAGAGTCAAATGAAAGTCAAACACTTTCAACAAATGCTAATTGAGTCAAATGAAAGTCAAACACATTCAACAAAGCTAATTGAGTCAAATGAAAGTCAAACACTTTCAACAAATGCTAATTGAGTCAAATGAAAGTCAAACACATTCAACAAAGCTAATTGAGTCAAATGAAAGTCAAACACATTCAAACAAAGCTTTTTGAATCAAATGAAAGTCCAATGCATTGAACAAAGCTATTGAGTCAAATGAAAGTCCAACACTTTCAACAAAGCTTTTAGAATCAAATGAAAGTCAAATACATTCAAAAAAAGCTTTTTAAATCAAATGAAAGTCAATTGCATTCCACAATGCTAATTGAATCAAATGAAAGTCAAACACATTCAACAAAGCTAATTGAGTTAAATGAAAGTCAAACACATTCAAACAAAGCTTCTTGATTCAAAAGAAAGTCAAATGCATTCAACAAAGCTAATTGAGTCAAATGAAAGTCAAACACATTCAAACAAAGCTTTTTGAATCAAATGAAAGTCTAACACTTTTAACAAAGCTTTTAGAATCAAATGAAAGTCTAACACATTCAAATTAAGCTTATTGAATCAAATGAAATTCAAATGCATTCAACAAAGCTAATTCAGTCAAATGAGAGTCTAACACTTTCAACAAAGCTTTTAGAATCAAATGAAAGTCAAACACATTCAAACAAATTTTTTTGACTCAAATGAAAGTCAAATGCATTCAACAAAGCTAATTGAGTCAAATGAAAGTCAAACACTTTCAACAAAGCTTTTAGAATCAAATGAAAGTCAAACACATTCAAACAAAGCTTTTTAAATCAAATGAAAGTCAATTGCATTCAACAAAGCTAATTGAGTCAAATGAAAGTCAAACACTTTCAACAAAGCTTTTAGAATCAAATGAAAGTCAAACAGATTCAAACAAAGCTTATTGAATAAAATGTAAGTCAAATGCATTCAACAAAGCTAGTTGAGTCAAATGAAAGTCAAACACATTCAACAAAGCTAATTGAGTCAAATGAAAGTCAACCACATTCAAACAAAGCTTATAGAGTCAAATAAAAGTCAAACAGTTCAAACAAAGCTTTTTGAATCATGTGAAAGTCAAATGCATTCAACAAACCTAATTGAGTCAATTGAAAGTTAAACACTTTCAAAAAAGCTTTTAGAATCAAATGAAAGTCTAATAAATTTAAACAAAGCTTTTTCAATCAAATGAAAGTCAATTGCATTCCACAATGCTAATTGAGTCAAATTAAAGTCAACAATGCTAATTGAGTCAAACACATTCAACAATGCTAATTGAGTCAAATAAAAGTCAAACACATTCAAAAAAAGCTTTTTGAATCAAATGAAAGCCAAATGCATTCAACAAAGCGAATTGAGTCAAATGAAAGTTAAACACTTTCAACAATGCTTTTAGAATCAAATGAAAGTCAAACACATTAAAACAAAGCTTTTTGAATCAAATGAAAGTCAAATGCATTCAACGAAGCTAAGTGAGTCAAATGAAAGTCAAACACTTTAAACAAAGCTTTTAGAATCAAATGAAAGTCAAACACATTCAAACAAAGTTTTTTGAATCAAATGAAAGTCAAATACATTCAAACAAAGCTTTTTGAATCAAATGAAAGACAAATGCATTTAACAAAGCTAATTGAGTCATCTGAAAGTCAAACACTTTCAACAAAGCTTTTAGAATCAAATGAAAGTCAATTGCATTCCACAATGCAAATTGAGTCAAATGATAGTCAAACACATTTAACTAAGCTAATTCAATCAAATGAACGTCAAACACATTCAAACAAAGCTTTTTGAATCAAATGAAAGTCAAATGTATTCAACAAAAGTAATTGAGTCAAATGAAAGTCAAACACTTTAAACAAAGCTTTTATAATCAAATGAAAGTCAAATACATTCAAACAAAGCTTTTTAAATCGAATGGAAGTCAATTGCATTCCACAATGCTAATTAAGTCAAATGAAAGTCAAACACATTCAACAATGCTAATTGAGTCAAATGAAAGTCAAACACATTCAAAGAAAGCTTTTTGAATCAAATGAAAGCCAAATGCATTCAACAAAGCTAATTGAGTCAAATTAAAGTAAAAAACTTTCAACAATGCTTTTAGAATTAAATGAAAGTCAAACAAATCTTTTTAAATCAAATGAAAGTGAAATGCATTCAACAAAGCTAAGTGATTCAAATGAAAGTCAAACACTTTCAACAAAACTTTTAGAATCAAATGAAGGTCAAATACATTCAAACAAAGCTTTTTAAATTAAATAAAAGTCAATTTCATTCCATAATGCTAATTCAGTCAAATGAAAGTCAAACATATTCAACAGTGCTAATTGAGTCAAATGAAAGTCAAACACATTCAAACAAAGCTTTTTGAATCAAATGAAAGTCTAACACTTTTAACAAAGCTTTTAGAATCAAATGAAAGTCTAACACTTTCAAATTAAGCTTATTGAATCAAATGAAATTCAAATGCATTCAACAAAGCTAATTCAGTCAAATGAAAGTCTAACACTTTCAACAAAGCTTTTAGAATCAAATGAAAGTCAAACACATTCAAACAAATTTTTTTGACTCAAATGAAAGTCAAATGCATTCAACAAAGCTAATTGAGTCAAATGAAAGTCAAACACATTCAACAAAGCTAATTGAGTCAAATGAAAGTCAACCACATTCAAACAAAGCTTATAGAGTCAAATAAAAGTCAAACAGTTCAAACAAAGCTTTTTGAATCATGTGAAAGTCAAATGCATTCAACAAACCTAATTGAGTCAATTGAAAGTTAAACACTTTCAAAAAAGCTTTTAGAATCAAATGAAAGTCTAATACATTTAAACAAAGCTTTTTCAATCAAATGAAAGTCAATTGCATTCCACAATGCTAATTGAGTCAAATTAAAGTCAACAATGCTAATTGAGTCAAACACATTCAACAATGCTAATTGAGTCAAATAAAAGTCAAACACATTCAAAAAAAGCTTTTTGAATCAAATGAAAGCCAAATGCATTCAACAAAGCGAATTGAGTCAAATGAAAGTTAAACATTTTCAACAATGCTTTTAGAATCAAATGAAAGTCAAACACATTCAAACAAAGCTTTTTGAATCAAATGAAAGTCAAATGCATTCAACGAAGCTAAGTGAGTCAAATGAAAGTCAAACACTTTGAACAAAGCTTTTAGAATCAAATGAAAGTCAAACACATTCAAACAAAGTTTTTTGAATCAAATGAAAGTCAAATACATTCAAACAAAGCTTTTTGAATCAAATGAAAGACAAATGCATTTAACAAAGCTAATTGAGTCATCTGAAAGTCAAACTCTTTCAACAAAGCTTTTAGAATCAAATGAAAGTCAATTGCATTCCACAATGCAAATTGAGTCAAATGAAAGTCAAACACATTTAACAAAGCTAATTGAGTCAAATGAACGTCAAACACATTCAAACAAAGCTTTTTGAATCAAATGAAAGTCAAATGTATTCAACAAAAGTAATTGAGTCAAATGAAAGTCAAACACTTTAAACAAAGCTTTTATAATCAAATGAAAGTCAAATACATTCAAACAAAGCTTTTTAAATCGAATGGAAGTCAATTGCATTCCACAATGCTAATTAAGTCAAATGAAAGTCAAACACATTCAACAATGCTAATTGAGTCAAATGAAAGTCAAACACATTCAAAGAAAGCTTTTTGAATCAAATGAAAGCCAAATGCATTCAACAAAGCTAATTGAGTCAAATTAAAGTAAAAAACTTTCAACAATGCTTTTAGAATTAAATGAAAGTCAAACAAATCTTTTTAAATCAAATGAAAGTGAAATGCATTCAACAAAGCTAAGTGATTCAAATGAAAGTCAAACACTTTCAACAAAACTTTTAGAATCAAATGAAGGTCAAATACATTCAAACAAAGCTTTTTAAATTAAATAAAAGTCAATTGCATTCCATAATGCTAATTCAGTCAAATGAAAGTCAAACATATTCAACAGTGCTAATTGAGTCAAATGAAAGTCAAACACATTCAAACAAAGCTTTTTAAATCAAATGAAAGCCAAATGCATTCAACAAAGCTAATTGAGTCAAATGAAAGTCAAACACATTCAAACAAAGCTTTTTGAATAAAATGAAAATCAAATGCATTCAACAAAGCTAATTGAGTCAAATGAAAGTCAAACACTTTCACCAAAGCTTTTAGAATCAAATGAAAGTCAAACACATTCAAACAAAGCTTTTTGAATCAAATGAAAGTCTAACACATTCAACAAAGCTAATTGAGTCAAATGAAAGTCAAACACATTCAAACAAAGCTTTTTGGATCAAATGAACGTCAAATGCATTTAACAAAGCTAATTGAGTTAAATGAATGTCAAACACTTTAAACAAAGCTTTTAGAATCAAATGAAAGTCAAATACATTCAAACAAAGATTTTTGAATCAAATGAAAGTCAATTGCATTCCACAATGCTACTAGAGTCAATTGAAAGTTAAACACATTCAACAAAGCTAATTGAGTCAAATGAAAGTCAAACACATTCAAACAAAGCTTTTTGAATCAAATGAAAGTCAAATGCGTTCAACAAAGCAAATAGAGTCAAATGAAAGTCAAACACTTTCAACAAATGCTAATTGAGTTAAATGAAAGTCAAACACATTCAACAAAGCTAATTGAGTCAAATGAAAGTCAAACACTTTCAACAAATGCTAATTGAGTCAAATGAAAGTCAAACACATTCAACAAAGCTAATTGAGTCAAATGAAAGTCAAACACATTCAAACAAAGCTTTTTGAATCAAATGAAAGTCTAACACATTCAACAAAGCTAATTGAGTCAAAGGAAAGTCAAACACATTAAAAAAAGCTTTTTGAATCAAATGAACGTCAAATGCATTTAACAAAGCTAATTGAGTTAAATGAATGTCAAACACTTTAAACAAAGCTTTTAGAATCAAATGAAAGTCAAATACATTCAAACAAAGATTTTTGAATCAAATGAAAGTCAATTGCATTCCACAATGCTACTGGAGTCAATTGAAAGTTAAACACATTCAACAAAGCTAATTGAGTCAAATGAAAGTCAAACACATTCAAACAAAGCTTTTTGAATCAAATGAAAGTCAAATGCGTTCAACAAAGCAAATATAGTCAAATGAAAGTCAAACACTTTCAACAAATGCTAATTGAGTCAAATGAAAGTCAAACACATTCAAACAAAGCTTTTTGGATCAAATGAACGTCAAATGCATTTAACAAAGCTAATTGAGTTAAATGAATGTCAAACACTTTAAACAAAGCTTTTATAATCAAATGAAAGTCAAATACATTCAAACAAAGATTTTTGAATCAAATGAAAGTCAATTGCATTCCACAATGCTACTAGAGTCAATTGAAAGTTAAACACATTCAACAAAGCTAATTGAGTCAAATGACAGTCAAACACATTCAAACAAAGCTTTTTGAATCAAATGAAAGTCAAATGCGTTCAACAAAGCAAATAGAGTCAAATGAAAGTCAAACACTTTCAACAAATGCTAATTGAGTTAAATGAAAGTCAAACACATTCAACAAAGCTAATTGAGTCAAATGAAAGTCAAACACTTTCAACAAATGCTAATTGAGTCAAATGAAAGTCAAACACATTCAACAAAGCTAATTGAGTCAAATGAAAGTCAAACACATTCAAACAAAGCTTTTTGAATCAAATGAAAGTCCAATGCATTGAACAAAGCTATTGAGTCAAATGAAAGTCCAACACTTTCAACAAAGCTTTTAGAATCAAATGAAAGTCAAATACATTCAAAAAAAGCTTTTTAAATCAAATGAAAGTCAATTGCATTCCACAATGCTAATTGAATCAAATGAAAGTCAAACACATTCAACAAAGCTAATTGAGTTAAATGAAAGTCAAACACATTCAAACAAAGCTTCTTGATTCAAAAGAAAGTCAAATGCATTCAACAAAGCTAATTGAGTCAAATGAAAGACAAACACATTCAAACAAAGCTTTTTGAATCAAATGAAAGTCTAACACTTTTAACAAAGCTTTTAGAATCAAATGAAAGTCTAACACATTCAAATTAAGCTTATTGAGTCAAATGAAATTCAAATGCATTCAACAAAGCTAATTCAGTCAAATGAGAGTCTAACACTTTCAACAAAGCTTTTAGAATCAAATGAAAGTCAAACACATTCAAACAAATTTTTTTGACTCAAATGAAAGTCAAATGCATTCAACAAAGCTAATTGAGTCAAATGAAAGTCAAACACTTTCAACAAAGCTTTTAGAATCAAATGAAAGTCAAACACATTCAAACAAAGCTTTTTAAATCAAATGAAAGTCAATTGCATTCAACAAAGCTAATTGAGTCAAATGAAAGTCAAACACTTTCAACAAAGCTTTTAGAATCAAATGAAAGTCAAACAGATTCAAACAAAGCTTATTGAATAAAATGTAAGTCAAATGCATTCAACAAAGCTAGTTGAGTCAAATGAAAGTCAAACACATTCAACAAAGCTAATTGAGTCAAATGAAAGTCAACCACATTCAAACAAAGCTTATAGAGTCAAATAAAAGTCAAACAGTTCAAACAAAGCTTTTTGAATCATGTGAAAGTCAAATGCATTCAACAAACCTAATTGAGTCAATTGAAAGTTAAACACTTTCAAAAAAGCTTTTAGAATCAAATGAAAGTCTAATAAATTTAAACAAAGCTTTTTCAATCAAATGAAAGTCAATTGCATTCCACAATGCTAATTGAGTCAAATTAAAGTCAACAATGCTAATTGAGTCAAACACATTCAACAATGCTAATTGAGTCAAATAAAAGTCAAACACATTCAAAAAAAGCTTTTTGAATCAAATGAAAGCCAAATGCATTCAACAAAGCGAATTGAGTCAAATGAAAGTTAAACACTTTCAACAATGCTTTTAGAATCAAATGAAAGTCAAACACATTAAAACAAAGCTTTTTGAATCAAATGAAAGTCAAATGCATTCAACGAAGCAAAGTGAGTCAAATGAAAGTCAAACACTTTGAACAAAGCTTTTAGAATCAAATGAAAGTCAAACACATTCAAACAAAGTTTTTTGAATCAAATGAAAGTCAAATACATTCAAACAAAGCTTTTTGAATCAAATGAAAGACAAATGCATTTAACAAAGCTAATTGAGTCATCTGAAAGTCAAACACTTTTAACAAAGCTTTTAGAATCAAATGAAAGTCAATTGCATTCCACAATGCAAATTGAGTCAAATGAAAGTCAAACACATTTAACAAAGCTAATTGAGTCAAATGAACGTCAAACACATTCAAACAAAGCTTTTTGAATCAAATGAAAGTCAAATGTATTCAACAAAAGAAATTGAGTCAAATGAAAGTCAAACACTTCAAACAAAGCTTTTATAATCAAATGAAAGTCAAATACATTCAAACAAAGCTTTTTAAATCGAATGGAAGTCAATTGCATTCCACAATGCTAATTAAGTCAAATGAAAGTCAAACACATTCAACAATGCTAATTGAGTCAAATGAAAGTCAAACACATTCAAAGAAAGCTTTTTGAATCAAATGAAAGCCAAATGCATTCAACAAAGCTAATTGAGTCAAATTAAAGTAAAAAACTTTCAACAATGCTTTTAGAATTAAATGAAAGTCAAACAAATCTTTTTAAATCAAATGAAAGTGAAATGCATTCAACAAAGCTAAGTGATTCAAATGAAAGTCAAACACTTTCAACAAAACGTTTAGAATCAAATGAAGGTCAAATACATTCAAACAAAGCTTTTTAAATTAAATAAAAGTCAATTGCATTCCATAATGCTAATTCAGTCAAATGAAAGTCAAACATATTCAACAGTGCTAATTGAGTCAAATGAAAGTCAAACACATTCAAACAAAGCTTTTTAAATCAAATGAAAGCCAAATGCATTCAACAAAGCTAATTGAGTCAAATGAAAGTCAAACACATTCAAACAAAGCTTTTTGAATAAAATGAAAATCAAATGCATTCAACAAAGCTAATTGAGTCAAATGAAAGTCAAACAGTTTCACCAAAGCTTTTAGAATCAAATGAAAGTCAAACACATTCAAACAAAGCTTTTTGAATCAAATGAAAGTCTAACACATTCAACAAAGCTAATTGAGTCAAATGAAAGTCAAACACATTCAAACAAAGCTTTTTGGATCAAATGAACGTCAAATGCATTTAACAAAGCTAATTGAGTTAAATGAATGTCAAACACTTTAAACAAAGCTTTTAGAATCAAATGAAAGTCAAATACATTCAAACAAAGATTTTTGAATCAAATGAAAGTCAATTGCATTCCACAATGCTACTAGAGTCAATTGAAAGTTAAACACATTCAACAAAGCTAATTGAGTCAAATGACAGTCAAACACATTCAAACAAAGCTTTTTGAATCAAATGAAAGTCAAATGCGTTCAACAAAGCAAATTGAGTCAAATGAAAGTCAAACACTTTAAACAAAGCTTTTAGAATCAAATGAAAGTCAAACACATTCAAACAAAGCTTTTTAAATCAAATGAAAGTAAATTGCATTCAACAAAGCTAATTGAGTCAAATGAAAGTCAAACACTTTAAACAAAGCTTTTAGAATCAAATGAAAGTCAAATACATTCAAACAAAGATTTTTGAATCAAAGGAAAGTAAAATGCGTTCAACAAAGCAAATAGAGTCAAATGAAAGTCAAACACTTTCAACAAATGCTAATTGAGTTAAACGAAAGTCAAACACATTCAACAAAGCTAATTGAGTCAAATGAAAGTCAAACACTTTCAACAAATGCTAATTGAGTCAAATGAAAGTCAAACACATTCAACAAAGCTAATTGAGTCAAATGAAAGTCAAACACATTCAAACAAAGCTTTTTGAATCAAATGAAAGTCTAACACATTCAACAAAGCTAATTGAGTCAAAGGAAAGTCAAACACATTAAAAAAAGCTTTTTGAATCAAATGAACGTCAAATGCATTTAACAAAGCTAATTGAGTTAAATGAATGTCAAACACTTTAAACAAAGCTTTTAGAATCAAATGAAAGTCAAATACATTCAAACAAAGATTTTTGAATCAAATGAAAGTCAATTGCATTCCACAATGCTACTGGAGTCAATTGAAAGTTAAACACATTCAACAAAGCTAATAGAGTCAAATGAAAGTCAAACACATTCAAACAAAGCTTTTTGAATCAAATGAAAGTCAAATGCGTTCAACAAAGCAAATAGAGTCAAATGAAAGTCAAACACTTTCAACAAATGCTAATTGAGTCAAATGAAAGTCAAACACATTCAACAAAGCTAATTGAGTCAAATGAAAGTCAAACACTTTCAACAAATGCTAATTGAGTCAAATGAAAGTCAAACACATTCAACAAAGCTAATTGAGTCAAATGAAAGTCAAACACATTCAAACAAAGCTTTTTGAATCAAATGAAAGTCCAATGCATTGAACAAAGCTATTGAGTCAAATGAAAGTCCAACACTTTCAACAAAGCTTTTAGAATCAAATGAAAGTCAAATACATTCAAAAAAAGCTTTTTAAATCAAATGAAAGTCAATTGCATTCCACAATGCTAATTGAATCAAATGAAAGTCAAACACATTCAACAAAGCTAATTGAGTTAAATGAAAGTCAAACACATTCAAACAAAGCTTCTTGATTCAAAAGAAAGTCAAATGCATTCAACAAAGCTAATTGAGTCAAATGAAAGTCAAACACATTCAAACAAAGCTTTTTGAATCAAATGAAAGTCTAACACTTTTAACAAAGCTTTTAGAATCAAATGAAAGTCTAACACATTCAAATTAAGCTTATTGAATCAAATGAAATTCAAATGCATTCAACAAAGCTAATTCAGTCAAATGAAAGTCTAACACTTTCAACAAAGCTTTTAGAATCAAATGAAAGTCAAACACATTCAAACAAATTTTTTTGACTCAAATGAAAGTCAAATGCATTCAACAAAGCTAATTGAGTCAAATGAAAGTCAAACACTTTCAACAAAGCTTTTAGAATCAAATGAAAGTCAAACACATTCAAACAAAGCTTTTTAAATCAAATGAAAGTCAATTGCATTCAACAAAGCTAATTGAGTCAAATGAAAGTCAAGCACTTTCAACAAAGCTTTTAGAATCAAATGAAAGTCAAACAGATTCAAACAAAGCTTATTGAATAAAATGTAAGTCAAATGCATTCAACAAAGCTAATTGAGTCAAATGAAAGTCAAACACATTCAACAAAGCTAATTGAGTCAAATGAAAGTAAACCACATTCAAACAAAGCTTATAAAGTCAAATAAAAGTCAAACAGTTCAAACAAAGCTTTTTGAATCATGTGAAAGTCAAATGCATTCAACAAACCTAATTGAGTCAATTGAAAGATAAACACTTTCAAAAAAGCTTTTAGAATCAAATGAAAGTCTAATACATTTAAACAAAGCTTTTTCAATCAAATGAAAGTCAATTGCATTCCACAATGCTAATTGAGTCAAATTAAAGTCAACAATGCTAATTGAGTCAAACACATTCAACAATGCTAATTGAGTCAAATAAAAGTCAAACACATTCAAAAAAAGCTTTTTGAATCAAATGAAAGCCAAATGCATTCAACAAAGCGAATTGAGTCAAATGAAAGTTAAACACTTTCAACAATGCTTTTAGAATCAAATGAAAGTCAAACACATTCAAACAAAGCTTTTTGAATCAAATGAAAGTCAAATGCATTCAACGAAGCTAAGTGAGTCAAATGAAAGTCAAACACTTTGAACAAAGCTTTTAGAATCAAATGAAAGTCAAACACATTCAAACAAAGTTTTTTGAATCAAATGAAAGTCAAATACATTCAAACAAAGCTTTTTGAATCAAATGAAAGACAAATGCATTTAACAAAGCTAATTGAGTCGTCTGAAAGTCAAACACTTTCAACAAAGCTTTTAGAATCAAATGAAAGTCAATTGCATTCCACAATGCAAATTGAGTCAAATGAAAGTCAAACACATTTAACAAAGCTAATTGAGTCAAATGAACGTCAAACACATTCAAACAAAGCTTTTTGAATCAAATGAAAGTCAAATGTATTCAACAAAAGTAATTGAGTCACATGAAAGTCAAACACTTTAAACAAAGCTTTTATAATCAAATGAAAGTCAAATACATTCAAACAAAGCTTTTTAAATCGAATGGAAGTCAATTGCATTCCACAATGCTAATTAAGTCAAATGAAAGTCAAACACATTCAACAATGCTAATTGAGTCAAATGAAAGTCAAACACATTCAAAGAAAGCTTTTTGAATCAAATGAAAGCCAAATGCATTCAACAAAGCTAATTGAGTCAAATTAAAGTAAAAAACTTTCAACAATGCTTTTAGAATTAAATGAAAGTCAAACAAATCTTTTTAAATCAAATGATAGTGAAATGCATTCAACAAAGCTAAGTGATTCAAATGAAAGTCAAACACTTTCAACAAAACTTTTAGAATCAAATGAAGGTCAAATACATTCAAACAAAGCTTTTTAAATTAAATAAAAGTCAATTGCATTCCATAATGCTAATTCAGTCAAATGAAAGTCAAACATATTCAACAGTGCTAATTGAGTCAAATGAAAGTCAAACACATTCAAACAAAGCTTTTTAAATCAAATGAAAGCCAAATGCATTCAACAATGCTAATTGAGTCAAATGAAAGTCAAACACATTCAAACAAAGCTTTTTGAATAAAATGAAAATCAAATGCATTCAACAAAACTAATTGAGTCAAATGAAAGTCAAACACTTTCACCAAAGCTTTTAGAATCAAATGAAAGTCAAACACATTCAAACAAAGCTTTTTGAATCAAATGAAAGTCTAACACATTCAACAAAGCTAATTGAGTCAAATGAAAGTCAAACACATTCAAACAAAGCTTTTTGGATCAAATGAACGTCAAATGCATTTAACAAAGCTAATTGAGTTAAATGAATGTCAAACACTTTAAACAAAGCTTTTAGAATCAAATGAAAGTCAAATACATTCAAACAAAGATTTTTGAATCAAATGAAAGTCAATTGCATTCCACAATGCTACTAGAGTCAATTGAAAGTTAAACACATTCAACAAAGCTAATTGAGTCAAATGAAAGTCAAACACATTCAAACAAAGCTTTTTGAATCAAATGAAAGTCAAATGCGTTCAACAAAGCAAATAGAGTCAAATGAAAGTCAAACACTTTCAACAAATGCTAATTGAGTTAAATGAAAGTCAAACACATTCAACAAAGCTAATTGAGTCAAATGAAAGTCAAACACTTTAAACAAATGCTAATTGAGTCAAATGAAAGTCAAACACATTCAACAAAGCTAATTGAGTCAAATGAAAGTCAAACACATTTAAACAAAGCTTTTTGAATCAAATGAAAGTCTAACACATTCAACAAAGCTAATTGAGTCAAAGGAAAGTCAAACACATTAAAAAAAGCTTTTTGAATCAAATGAACGTCAAATGCATTTAACAAAGCTAATTGAGTTAAATGAATGTCAAACACTTTAAACAAAGCTTTTAGAATCAAATGAAAGTCAAATACATTCAAACAAAGATTTTTGAATCAAATGAAAGTCAATTGCATTCCACAATGCTACTGGAGTCAATTGAAAGTTAAACACATTCAACAAAGCTAATTGAGTCAAATGAAAGTCAAACACATTCAAACAAAGCTTTTTGAATCAAATGAAAGTCAAATGCGTTCAACAAAGCAAATAGAGTCAAATGAAAGTCAAACACTTTCAACAAATGCTAATTGAGTCAAATGAAAGTCAAACACATTCAACAAAGCTAATTGAGTCAAATGAAAGTCAAACACTTTCAACAAATGCTAATTGAGTCAAATGAAAGTCAAACACATTCAACAAAGCTAATTGAGTCAAATGAAAGTCAAACACATTCAAACAAAGCTTTTTGAATCAAATGAAAGTCCAATGCATTGAACAAAGCTATTGAGTCAGATGAAAGTCAAACACTTTCAACAAAGCTTTTAGAATAAAATGAAAGTCAAATACATTCAAAAAAAGCTTTTTGAATCAAATGAAAGTCAATTGCATTCCACAATGCTAATTGAATCAAATGAAAGTCAAACACATCCAACAAAGCTAATTGAGTTAAATGAAAGTCAAACACATTCAAACAAAGCTTCTTGATTCAAAAGAAAGTCAAATGCATTCAACAAAGCTAATTGAGTCAAATGAAAGTCAAACACATTCAAACAAAGCTTTTTGAATCAAATGAAAGTCTAACACATTCAACAAAGCTAATTGAGTCAAATGAAAGTCAAACACATTCAAACAAAGCTTTTTGGATCAAATGAACGTCAAATGCATTTTACAAAGCTAATTGAGTTAAATGAATGTCAAACACTTTAAACAAAGCTTTTAGAATCAAATGAAAGTCAAATACATTCAAACAAAGATTTTTGAATCAAATGAAAGTCAATTGCATTCCACAATGCTACTAGAGTCAATTGAAAGTTAAACACATTCAACAAAGCTAATTGAGTCAAATGAAAGTCAAACACATTCAAACAAAGCTTTTTGAATCAAATGAAAGTCAAATGCGTTCAACAAAGCAAATAGAGTCAAATGAAAGTCAAACACTTTCAACAAATGCTAATTGAGTTAAATGAAAGTCAAACACATTCAACAAAGCTAATTGAGTCAAATGAAAGTCAAACACTTTAAACAAATGCTAATTGAGTCAAATGAAAGTCAAACACATTCAACAAAGCTAATTGAGTCAAATGAAAGTCAAACACATTTAAACAAAGCTTTTTGAATCAAATGAAAGTCTAACACATTCAACAAAGCTAATTGAGTCAAAGGAAAGTCAAACACATTAAAAAAAGCTTTTTGAATCAAATGAACGTCAAATGCATTTAACAAAGCTAATTGAGTTAAATGAATGTCAAACACTTTAAACAAAGCTTTTAGAATCAAATGAAAGTCAAATACATTCAAACAAAGATTTTTGAATCAAATGAAAGTCAATTGCATTCCACAATGCTACTGGAGTCAATTGAAAGTTAAACACATTCAACAAAGCTAATTGAGTCAAATGAAAGTCAAACACATTCAAACAAAGCTTTTTGAATCAAATGAAAGTCAAATGCGTTCAACAAAGCAAATAGAGTCAAATGAAAGTCAAACACTTTCAACAAATGCTAATTGAGTCAAATGAAAGTCAAACACATTCAACAAAGCTAATTGAGTCAAATGAAAGTCAAACACTTTCAACAAATGCTAATTGAGTCAAATGAAAGTCAAACACATTCAACAAAGCTAATTGAGTCAAATGAAAGTCAAACACATTCAAACAAAGCTTTTTGAATCAAATGAAAGTCCAATGCATTGAACAAAGCTATTGAGTCAGATGAAAGTCAAACACTTTCAACAAAGCTTTTAGAATAAAATGAAAGTCAAATACATTCAAAAAAAGCTTTTTGAATCAAATGAAAGTCAATTGCATTCCACAATGCTAATTGAATCAAATGAAAGTCAAACACATCCAACAAAGCTAATTGAGTTAAATGAAAGTCAAACACATTCAAACAAAGCTTCTTGATTCAAAAGAAAGTCAAATGCATTCAACAAAGCTAATTGAGTCAAATGAAAGTCAAACACATTCAAACAAAGCTTTTTGAATCAAATGAAAGTCTAACACATTCAACAAAGCTAATTGAGTCAAATGAAAGTCAAACACATTCAAACAAAGCTTTTTGGATCAAATGAACGTCAAATGCATTTTACAAAGCTAATTGAGTTAAATGAATGTCAAACACTTTAAACAAAGCTTTTAGAATCAAATGAAAGTCAAATACATTCAAACAAAGATTTTTGAATCAAATGAAAGTCAATTGCATTCCACAATGCTACTAGAGTCAATTGAAAGTTAAACACATTCAACAAAGCTAATTGAGTCAAATGAAAGTCAAACACATTCAAACAAAGCTTTTTGAATCAAATGAAAGTCAAATGCGTTCAACAAAGCAAATAGAGTCAAATGAAAGTCAAACACTTTCAACAAATGCTAATTGAGTTAAATGAAAGTCAAACACATTCAACAAAGCTAATTGAGTCAAATGAAAGTCAAACACTTTCAACAAATGCTAATTGAGTCAAATGAAAGTCAAACACATTCAACAAAGCTAATTGAGTCAAATGAAAGTCAAACACATTCAAACAAAGCTTTTTGAATAAAATGAAAGTCTAACACATTCAACAAAGCTAATTGAGTCAAAGGAAAGTCAAACACATTAAAAAAAGCTTTTTGAATCAAATGAACGTCAAATGCATTTAACAAAGCTAATTGAGTTAAATGAATGTCAAATACTTTAAACAAAGCTTTTAGAATCAAATGAAAGTCAAATACATTCAAACAAAGATTTTTGAATCAAATAAAAGTCAATTGCATTCCATAATGCTAATTCAGTCAAATGAAAGTCAAACATATTCAACAGTGCTAATTGAGTCAAATGAAAGTCAAACACATTCAAACAAAGCTTTTTAAATCAAATGAAAGCCAAATGCATTCAACAAAGCTAATTGAGTCAAATGAAAGTCAAACACATTCAAACAAAGCTTTTTGAATAAAATGAAAATCAAATGCATTCAACAAAGCTAATTGAGTCAAATGAAAGTCAAACACTTTCAACAAAGCTTTTAGAATCAAATGAAAGTCAAACACATTCAAACAAAGCTTTTTGAATCAAATGAAAGTCTAACACATTCAACAAAGCTAATTGAGTCAAATGAAAGTCAAACACATTCAAACAAAGCTTTTTGAATCAAATGAACGTCAATTGCATTTAACAAAGCTAATTGAGTTAAATGAATGTCAAACACTTTAAACAAAGCTTTTAGAATCAAATGAAAGTCAAATACATTCAAACAAAGATTTTTGAATCAAATGAAAGTCAATTGCATTCCACAATGCTACTGGAGTCAATTGAAAGTTAAACACATTCAACAAAGCTAATTGAGTCAAATGAAAGTCAAACACATTCAAACAAAGCTTTTTGAATCAAATGAAAGTCAAATGCGTTCAACAAAGCAAATAGTGTCAAATGAAAGTCAAACACTTTCAACAAATGCTAATTGAGTCAAATGAAAGTCAAACACATTCAACAAAGCTAATTGAGTCAAATGAAAGTCAAACACTTTCAACAAATGCTAATTGAGTCAAATGAAAGTCAAACACATTCAACAAAGCTAATTGAGTCAAATGAAAGTCAAACACATTCAAACAAAGCTTTTTGAATCAAATGAAAGTCCAATGCATTGAACAAAGCTATTGAGTCAAATGAAAGTCAAACACTTTCAACAAAGCTTTTAGAATCAAATGAAAGTCAAATACATTCAAAAAAAGCTTTTTGAATCAAATGAAAGTCAATTGCATTCCACAATGCTAATTGAATCAAATGAAAGTCAAACACATTCAACAAAGCTAATTGAGTTAAATGAAAGTCAAACACATTCAAACAAAGCTTCTTGATTCAAAAGAAAGTCAAATGCATTCAACAAAGCTAATTGAGTCAAATGAAAGTCAAACACATTCAAACAAAGCTTTTTGAATAAAATGAAAATCAAATGCATTCAACAAAGCTTTTAGAATCAAATGAAAGTCTAACACATTCAAATTAAGCTTATTGAATCAAATGAAATTCAAATGCATTCAACAAAGCTAATTCAGTCAAATGAAAGTCTAGCACTTTCAACAAAGCTTTTAGAATCAAATGAAAGTCAAACACATTCAAACAAATTTTTTTGACTCAAATGAAAGTCAAATGCATTCAACAAAGCTAATTGAGTCAAATGAAAGTCAAACACTTTCAACAAAGCTTTTAGAATCAAATGAAAGTCAAACACATTCAAACAAAGCTTTTTGAATCAAATGAAAGTCAATTGCATTCAACAAAGCTAATTGAGTCAAATGAAAGTCAAACACTTTCAACAAAGCTTTTAGAATCAAATGAAAGTCAAACAGATTCAAATAAAGCTTATTGAATAAAATGTAAGTCAAATGCATTCAACAAAGCTAATTGAGTCAAATGAAAGTCAAACACATTCAACAAAGCTAATTGAGTCAAATGAAAGTCAACCACATTCAAACGAAGTTTATTGAGTCAAATGAAAGCCAAATGCATTCTACAAAGCTAATTGAGTGAAATGAATGTCAAACACTTTCAACAAAGCTTTAAGAATCAAATGAAAGTCAAACACATTCAAATAAAGCATTTTGAATCAAATGAAAGTCAAATGCATTCAACAAAGCTAATTGAGTCAAATGAAAGTCAAACACTTTCAACAAAAGCTAATTGATTCAAATGAAATTCAAACACATTCAACAAAGCTAATTGAGTCAAATGAAATTCAAACACATTCAAACGAAGCTTTTTAAATCAAATGAAAGCCAAATGCATTCAACAAAGCTAGTTGAGTCAAATGATTGTCAAACACTTTCAACAAAGCTTTTAGAATCAAATGAAAGTCAAACACATTCAAACAAAGCATTTTGAATCAAATGAAAGTCAAATGCATTCAACAAAGCTAATTGAGTCAAATGAAAGTCAAACACTTTCATTTGATTCTAAAAGCTTTGTTGAAAGTGTTTGACTTTTATTTGACTCAATTAGCTTTGTTGAATGCATTTGACTTTCAATTGATTAAACAAAGCTTTGTTTGAATGTGTTTGACTTTCATTTGACTCAATTAGCTTTGTTGAATGTATTTGACTTTCATTTGACTCAATTAGCATTGTGGAATGCAATTGACTTTCATTTGATTCAAAAAGCTTTGTTTGAATGTATTTGACTTTCATTTGATTCAAAAACCTTTGTTGAAAGTGTTTGACTTTCATTTGACTGAATTAGCTTTGTTGAATGCATTTGACTTTCATTTGATTCAAAAAGCTTTGTTTAAATGTGTTTGACTTTCATTTTATTCTTAAAGCTTTGTTGAAAGTGTTTGACTTTGACTTGACTCAATTAGCTTTGTTCAATGCATTGGACTTTCATTTGATTCAAAAAGCTTTGTTTGTATGTGTTTTACTTTCATTTGACTCAATTAGCTTTGTTGAATGTGTTAGACTTTCATTTGACTCAATTATCATTTGTTGAAAGTGTTTGACTTTCATTTGACTCAATTAGCTTTGTTGAATGCATTTGACTATCATTTGATTCTAAATGCTTTGTTTGAATGTGTTTGACTTTAATTTGATTCTAAAAGCTTTGTTGAAAGTGTTTGACATTCATTTGACTCAACTAGCTTTGTTGAATGCATTTGGCTTTCATTTGATTTAAAAAGCTTTGTTTGAATGTGTTTGAATTTCATTTGACTTAATTAGCTTTGTTGAATGTGTTTGAATTTCATTTGAATCAATTAGCTTTGATGAGTGTGTTTGACTTTCATTTGACTCAATTAGCATTGTGGAATGCAATTGACTTTCATTTGTTTCAAAAAGCTTTGTTTGAATGTATTTGACTTTCATTTGATTCTAAAAGCTTTGTTGAAAGGTTTTCACTTTAATTTGACTCAATTAGCTTTGTTGAATGCATTTTACTTTCATTTGATTCAAAAAGCTTTGTTTGAATGTGTTTGACTTTTATTTGACTCGTTTAGCATTGTTGAATGTGTTTGACTTTCATTTGATTCTAAAAGCTTTGTTAAAAGTGTTTGAATTTCATTTGACTTAATTAGCTTTGTTGAATGCATTTCACTTTCAATTGATTCAACAAAGCTTTGTTTGAATGTGTTTGACTTTCATTTAAATCAATTAGCTTTGTTGAATGTGTTTGACTTTCATTTCACTCAATTAGCTTTGTTAAATGCATTTGACTTTCATTGATTCAAAAAGCTTTGTTTGAATGTGTTTAACTTCCATTTGACTCAATTAGCTTTGTTGAATGTGTTTGACTTTCATGTGACTCAATTTGCATTGTGGAATGCAATTGACTTTCATTTGATTCAAAAAGCTTTGTTTGAAGGTATTTGACTTTCATTTGACTCAATTAGCTTTGTTGAATGCATTTGACATTCAATTGATTCAACAAAGATTTGTTGAATGAGTTAGACTTTCATTTGACTCATTTAGCTTTGTTGAATACATTTGACTTTCATTTTATTCAAAAAGCTTTGTTAAAATGTGTTTGACTTTGATTTGACTCAATTAGCTTTGATGAATGTGTTTGACTTTCATTTGACTCAATTAGCTTTGTTAAATACAATTGACTATCATTTGATTCAAAAAGGTTTGTTTGAATGTATTTGACTTTCATTTGATTCTAAAAGCTTTGTTAAAAGATTTTGACTTTCATTTGACTCAATTAGCTTTGTTGAATGCGTTTGACTTTCATTAGATTCAAAAAGCTTTGTTTGAATATGTTTGACTTTCATTTGATTCTAATAGCTTTGTTGAAAGTGTTTGACTTTCATTTGATTCAATTAGCTTTGTTGAATTCATTTGACTTTCATTAGATTCAAAAATCTTTATTTGAATGTGTTTGACTTTCATTTGAATCAATTAGCTTTGTTGAAGTGTTTGACTTTCATTTGACTCAATTTGCATTGTGGAATGCAATTGACAATCATTTGATTCAAAAAGCTTTGTTTGAATGTATTTGACTTTCATTTGATTCTAAAAGCTTTGTTGAAAGGTTTTCACTTTAATTTGACTCAATTAGCTTTGTTGAATGCATTTTACTTTCATTTGATTCAAAAAGCTTTTTTTGAATGTGTTTGACTTTCATTTCACTCAATTAGCTTTGTTAAATGTGTTTGACTTTCATTTGATTCAATTTGCATTGTGGAATGCAATTGACTTTCATTTGATTCAAAAAGCTTTGTTTGAATGTATTTGACTTTCATTTAATTCTAAAAAGCTTTGTTGAAAGGTTTTCACTTTAATTTCACTAAATTAGCTTTGTTGAATGCATTTTACTTTCATTTGATTCAAAAAGTTTTGTTTGAATGTGTTTGACTTTTATTTGACTCAATTAGCGTTGTTGAATGTGTTTGACTTTCATTTGACTCAATTAGCATTGTGGAATGCAATTGACTTTCATTTGATTCAAAAAGCTTTGCTTGAATGTGTTTGACTTTCATTTGATTCTAAAATTTTTGTTAAAAGATTTTGACTTTCATTTGACTCAATTAGCTTTGTTGAATGCATTTGACTTTCATTTGATTCAAAAAGCTTTGTTTAAATGTGTTTGACGTTGATTTGACTCAATTAGCTTTGATGAATGTGTTTGACTTTCATTTGACTCAATTAGCTTTGTTGAATGCATTGGACTATCATTGATTCAAAAAGCTTTGTTTGAATGTATTTGACTTTCATTTGATTCTAAAAGCTTTGTTAAAAGATTTTGACTTTCATTTAACTCAATTAGCTTTGTTGAATACGTTTGACTTTCATTAGATTCAAAAAGCTTTGCTTGAATGTGTTTGACTTTCATCTAATTCTAATAGCTTTGTTGAATTCATTTGACTTTCATTTGATTCAAAAATCTTTATTTGAATGTGTTTGACTTTCATTTGAACCAATTAGCTTTGTTGAAGTGTTTGACTTTCCTTTGACTCAATTAGGATTGTGGAATAGAATTGACTTTCATTTGATTCAAAAAGCTTTGTTTGAATGTGTTTGACTTTTATTTGATTCTAAAAGCTTTGTTGAAAGTGTTTCACTTTCATTTGACTTAATTAGCTTTGTTGAATGCATTGGACTTTCATTTGATTCAAAAAGCTTTGTTTAAATGTGTTTGAATTTCATTTGACTCAATTAGCTTTGATGAATGTGTTTGACTTTCATTTGACTCAATTAGCATTTTGGAATGCAATTGACTTTCATTAATTCAAAAAGCTTTGTTTGAATATATTTGACGTTCATTTGATTCTAAAAGCTTTGTTGAAAGTGTTTGTCTTTTATTTGACTCAATTAGCTTTGTTGAATGCATTTGACTTTCAATTGTTTCAAAAAAGCTTTGTTTGAATGTGTTTGACTTATATTTGACTCAATTACCTTTGTTGAAAGTATTTGACTTTCATTTGGCTCAATTAGCATTGTGGAAAGCAATTGACTTTCATTTGATTCAAAAAGCTTTGTTTGAATGTATTTCACTTTCATTTGATTCAAAAACCTTTGTTGAAAGTGTTTAACTTTCATTTGACTGAATTAGCTTTGTTGAATGCATTTGACTTTCATTTGATTCAAAAAGCTTTATTTAAATGTGTTTGACTTTCATTTGACTCAATTAGCTTTGATGAGTGTGTTTGACTTTTATTTGACTCAATTAACATTGTTGAATGCAATTGACTTTCATTTGTTTCAAAAAGCTTTGTTTGATTGTATTTGACTTTCATTTGATTCTAAAAGCTTTGTTAAAAGTGTTTGAATTTCATTTGACTCAATTAGCTTTGTTGAATGCATTTGACTTTCCATTGATTCAACAAAGCTTTGTTTGAATGTGTTTGACTTTCATTTAACTCAATTAGCTTTGTTGAATGTGTTTGACTTTCATTTCACTCAATTAGCTTTGTTAAATGCATTTGACTTTCATTGATTCAAAAAGCTTTGTTTGAATGTATTTAACTTCCATTTGACTCAATTAGCTTTTTGAATGTGTTTGACTTTCATTTGACTCAATTTGCATTGTGGAATGCAATTGACTTTCATTTGATTCAAAAAGCTTTGTTTGAATGTATTTGACTTTCATTTGATTCTAAAAGCTTTGTTGAAAGTGTTTGACTTTCATTTGACTGAATTAGCTTTGTTGAATGCATTTGACTTTCATTTGATTCAAAAAGCTTTGTTTAAATGTGTTAAACTTTAACTTGACTCAATTAGCTTTGACGAGTGTGTTTGACTTTCATTTGACCCAATTAGCATTGTGGAATGCAATTGACTTTCATTTGTTTCAAAAAGCATTGTTTGATTGTATTTGACTTTCATTTGATTCTAAAAGCTTTGTTAAAAGTGTTTGAATTTCATTTGACTCAATTAGCTTTGTTGAATGCATTTGACTTTCAATTGATTCAACAAAGCTTTGTTTGAATGTGTTTGACTTTCATTTAACTCAATTAGCTTTGTTGAATGTGTTTGACTTTCATTTCACTCAATTAGCTTTGTTAAATGCATTTGACTTTCATTGATTCAAAAAGCTTTGTTTGAATGTGTTTAACTTCCATTTGACTCAATTAGCTTTGTTGAATGTGTTTGACTTTCATGTGACTCAATTTGCATTGTGGAATGCAATTGACTTTCATTTGATTCAAAAAGCTTTGTTTGAATGTATTTGATTTTCATTTGACTCAATTAGCTTTGTTGAATGCATTTGACTTTCAATTGATTCAACAAAGATTTGTTGAATGAGTTAGACTTTCATTTGACTCAATTAGCTTTGTTGAATGCATTTGACTTTCATTTGATTCAAAAAGCTTGGTTAAAATGTGTTTGACTTTGATTTGACTCAATTAGCTTTGATGAATGTGTTTGACTTTCATTTGACTCAATTAGCTTTGTTAAATACAATTGACTATCATTTGATTCAAAAAGGTTTGTTTGAATGTATTTGACTTTCACTTGATTCTAAAAGCTTTGTTAAAAGATTTTGACTTTCATTTGACTCAATTAGCTTTGTTGAATGCGTTTGACTTTCATTAGATTCAAAAAGCTTTGTTTGAATATGTTTGACTTTCATTTGATTCTAATAGCTTTGTTGAAAGTGTTTGACTTTCATTTGACTCAATTAGCTTTGTTGAATGCATTTGACTTTCATTTGAGTCAAAAAAATTTGTTTGAATGTGTTTGATTTTCATTTGATTCTAAAAGCTTTGTTGAAAGTGTTAGACTTTCATTTGACTGAATTAGCTTTGTTGAATGCATTTGAATTTCATTTGATTCAATAAGCTTAATTTGAATGTGTTAGACTTTCATTTGATTCTAAAAGCTTTGTTAAAAGTGTGAGACTTTCATTTGATTCAAAAAGCTTTGTTTGAATGTGTTTGACTTTCATTTGAATCAATTAGCTTTGTTGAAGTGTTTGACTATCATTTGACTCAATTAGCATTGTGGAATACAATTGACTTTCATTTGATTCAAAAAGCTTTGTTTGAATGTGTTTGACTTTTATTTGATTCTAAAAGCTTTGTTGAAAGTGTTTGACTTTCATTTGACTCAATTAGCTTTGTTGAATGCATTGGACTTTCATTTGATTCAAAAAGCTTTGTATAAATGTGTTTGACTTTCATTTGACTCAATTAGCTTTAATGAATGTGTTTGACTTTCATTTGACTCAATTAGCATTTTGGAATGCAATTGACTTTCATTTAATTCAAATAGCTTTGTTTGAATGTATTTGACTTTCATTTGATTCTAAAAGCTTTGTTGAAAGTGTTTGTCTTTTATTTGACTCAATTAGCTTTGTTGAATGCATTTGACTTTCAATTGATTCAACAAAGCTTTGTTTGAATGTGTTTGACTTATATTTGACTCAATTAGCTTTGTTGAATGTATTTGACTTTCATTTGACTCAATTAGCATTGTGGAATGCAATTGACTTTTATTTGATTCAAAAAGCTTTGTTTGAATGTATTTGACTTTCATTTGATTCAAAAAGCTTTGTTGAAAGTGTTTGACTTTCATTTGACTGAATTAGCTTTGTTGAATGCATTTGACTTTCATTTGATTCAAAAAGCTTTATTTAAATGTGTTTGAATTTCATTTGACTCAATTAGCTTTGATGAGTGTGTTTGACTTTCATTTGACTAAATTAGCATTGTGGAATGCAATTGACATTCATTTATTTCAAAAAGCTTTGTTTGATTGTCTTTGACATTCATTTGATTCTAAAAGCTTTGTTAAAAGTGTTTGACTTTCATTTGACTCAATTAGCTTTGTTGAATGCATTTGACTTTCAATTGATTCAACAAAGCTTTGTTTGAATGTGTTTGACTTTCATTTGACTCAATTAGCATTGTTGAATGCAATTGACTATCATTTGATTCAAAAAGCTTTGTTTAAATGTATTTGACTTTCATTTGATTCTAAAAGCTTTGTCAAAAGATTTTAACTTTCATTTGACTCAATTAGCTTTGTTGAATACGTTTGACTTTCATTAGATTCAAAAAGCTTTGTTTGAATGTGTTTGACTTTCATTTGATTCTAATAGCTTTGTTGAAAGTGTTTGACTTTCATTTGACTCAATTAGCTTTGTTGAATTCATTTGACTTTCATTTGATTCAAAAATCTTTATTTGAATGTGTTTGACTTTCATTTGAATCAATTAGCTTTGTTGAAGTGTTTGACTTTCGTTTGACTCAATTAGCTTTGTTGAATGCATTGGACTTTCATTTGATTCAAAAAGCTTTGTTTAAATGTGTTTGAATTTCATTTGACTCAATTAGCTTTGATGAATGTGTTTGACTTTCATTTGACTCAATTAGCATTTTGGAATGCAATTGACTTTCATTAATTCAAAAAGCTTTGTTTGAATATATTTGACGTTCATTTGATTCTAAAAGCTTTGTTGAAAGTGTTTGTCTTTTATTTGACTCAATTAGCTTTGTTGAATGCATTTGACTTTCAATTGTTTCAACAAAGCTTTGTTTGAATGTGTTTGACTTATATTTGACTCAATTACCTTTCTTGAAAGTATTTGACTTTCATTTGGCTCAATTAGCATTGTGGAATGCAATTGACTTTCATTTGATTCAAAAAGCTTTGTTTGAATGTATTTGACTTTCATTTTATTCTAAAAGCTTTGATGAAAGTGTTTGACTTTCATTTGACTGAATTAGCTTTGTTGAATGCATTTGACTTTCATTTGATTCAAAAAGCTTTGTTTAAATGTGTTTGACTTTCATTTGACTCAATTAGCTTTGATGAGTGTGTTTGACTTTCATTTGACTTAATTAGCATTGTGGAATGCAATTGACTTTCATTTGTTTCAAAAAGCTTTGTTTGATTGTATTTGACTTTCATTTGATTCTAAAAGCTTTGTTAAAAGTGTTTGACTTTTATTTGACTCAATTAGCTTTGTTGAATGCATTTGACTTTCAATTGATTCAACAAAGCTTTGTTTGAATGTGTTTGACTTTCATTTAACTCAATTAGCTTTGTTGAATGTGTTTGACTTTCATTTCACTTAATTAGCTTTGTTAAATGCATTTGACTTTCATTGATTCAAAAAGCTTTGTTTGAATGTATTTAACTTCCGTTTGACTCAATTAGCTTTTTGAATGTGTTTTACTTTCATTTGACTCAATTTGCATTGTGGAATGCAATTGACTTTCATTTGATTCAAAAAGCTTTGTTTGAATGTATTTGACTTTCATTTGATTATAAAAGCTTTGTTGAATGAGTTTGACTTTCATTTGACTCAATTCGCTTTGTTGAATGCATTTAACTTTTAATTGATTCAACAAAGCTTTGTTTGAATGTGTTTGACTTTCATTTGACTCAATTAGCTTTGTTGAATGTGTTTGACTGTCATTTCACTGAATTGACTTTGTTAAATGCATTTGACTTTCATTGATTCAAAAAGCTTTGTTTGAATGTGTTTAACCTCCATTTGACTCAATTAGCTTTGTTGAATGTGTTTGACTTTCATTTGACTTAATTTGCATTGTTGAATGCAATTGACTTTCATTTGATTCAAAAAGCTTTGTTTGAATGTGTTTGACTTTCATTTGACTCAATTAGCTTTGTTGAATGTATTTGACTTTCATTTGACTCAATTAGCTTTGTTGAATGCATTTGAGTTTCATTTGATTCAAAATGCTTTGTTTGAATGTGTTTGACTTTCATTTGATTCTAAAAGCTTTGTTGAAAGTGTTTGACTTTCATTTGACTCAATTAGCTTTGTTTAATGCATTTGACTTTCATTTGATTCAAAAATCTTTGTTTAAACGTGTTTGACTTTCATTTGACTCAATTAGCTTTGATGAATGTGTTTGACTTTCATTAGACTCAATTAGCATTGTGGAATGCAATTCACTTTCATTTGATTCAAAAAGCTTTGTTTGAATGTATTTCAATTTCATTTGATTCTAAAATCTTTGTTGAAAGTGTTTGACTTTCATTTGACTTAATTAGCTTTGTTAAATGCATTTGACTTTGATTTGATTAAAAAAGCTTTGTTTGAATGTGTTTGACTTTTATATCATTCTAAAAGCTTTGTTGAAAATGTTTGACTTTCATTTGACTCAATTAGCTTTGTTGAATGCATTTGACTTTCATTTGATTCAAAAAGCTTTGTTTAAATGAGTTTGACTTTGATTTGACTCAATTAGCTTTGATGAATGTGTTTGACTTTCATTTGACTCAATTAGCATTGTGGAATGCAATTGACTTTCGTTAGTTTCAAAAAGATTTGTTTGAATGTATTTAACTTTCATTTGATTCTAAAAGCTTTGTTGAAAGTGTTTGACTTTCATTTGACTCAATTAGCTTTGTTGAATGCATTTGACTTTCAATTGATTCAACAAAGCTTTGTTTGAATGTGTTTGACTTTCATTTGACTCAATTAGCTTTGTTGAATGTGTTTTACTTTCATTTCACTCAATTTGCTTTGTTAAATGCATTTGACTTTCAATTGATTCAACAAAGCTTTGTTTGAATGTGTTTGACTTTCATTTGACTCAATTAGCTTTGTTAAATGTGTTTGACTTTCATTTGACTTAATTTGCATTGTGGAATGCAATTGACTTTCATTTGATTCAAAAAGCTTTGTTTGAATGTATTTGACTTTCATTTGATTCTAAAAGCTTTGTTGAAAGGTTTTTACTTTAATTTGACTCAATTAGCTTTGTTGAATGCATTTTACTTTCATTTGATTCAAAAAGCTTTGTTTGAATGGGTTTGACTTTCATTTGACTCAATTAGCTTTGTTGAATGTGTTAGACTTTCATTTGACTCAATTAGCATTGTGGAATGCAATTGATTTTCATTTGATTCAAAAGCTTTGTTTGAATGTGTTTGACTTTCATTTGATTCTAAAAGCTTTGTTAAAAGTGTTTGACTTTCATTTGACTCAATTAGCTTTGTTGAATGCATTTGACTTTCATTTGATTCAAAAAGCTTTGTTTAAATGTGTTTGACTTTGATTTGACTCAATTAGCTTTGATGAATGTGTTTGACTTTCATTTGACTCAATTAGCTTTGTTGAATGCAATTGACTATAATTTGATTCAAAAAGCTTTGTTTGAATGTATTTGACTTTCATTTGATTCTAAAAGCTTTGTTGAAAGTGTTTGACTTTCATTTGACTCAATTAGCTTTGTTGAATGCATTTGACTTTCATTTGATTCAAAATGCTTTGTTTGAATGTGTTTGACTTTCATTTGATTCTAAAAGCTTTGTTGAAAGTGTTTGTCTTTCATTTGACTCAATAAGCTTTGTTTAATGCATTTGAGTTTCATTTGATTTAAAAAGCTTTGTTTAAACGTGTTTGACTTTCATTTGACTCTATTAGCTTTGATGAATGTGTTTGACTTTCATTAGACTCAATTAGCATTGTGGAATGCAATTGTCTTTCATTTGATTCAAAAAGCTTTGTTTGAATGTATTTCAATTTCATTTGGTTCTAAAAGTTTTGTTGAAAGGTTTTCACTTTAATTTGACTCAATTAGCTTTGTTGAATGCATTTTACTTTCATTGGATTCAAAAAGCTTTGTGTGAATGTGTTTGACTTTCATTTGACTCAATTAGCTTTGTTGAATGGGTTAGACTTTCATTTGACTCAATTAGCATTGTGGAATGCAATTGACTTTCAATTGATTTAACAAAGCTTTGTTGAAAGTGTTTGACTTTCATTTGACTCAATTAGCATTGTTTAAGCATTTGACTTTCATTTGATTCAAAAAGCTTTGTTTAAACGAGTTTGACTTTCATTTGACTCAATTAGCTTTGATGAATGTGTTTGACTTTCAATAGGCTCAATTAGCATTGTGGAATGCAATTCACTTTCATTTGATTCAAAAAGCTTTGTTTGAATGTATTTCAATTTCATTTGATTCTAAAAGCTTTGTTGAAAGTGTTTAACTTTCATTTGACTCAATTAGCTTTGTTAAATGCATTTGACTTTGATTTGATTAAAAAAGCTTTATTTGAATGTGTTTGACTTTTATTTCATTCTAAAAGCTTTGTTGAAAGTGTTTGACTTTCATTTGACTCAATTAGCTTTGTTGAATGCATTTGACTTTCATTTGATTCAAAAAGCTTTGTTTAAATGTGCTTTGATGAATGTGTTTTACTTTTATTTGACTCAATTAGCATTGTGAAATGCAGTTGACTTTCGTTTGTTTTAAAGAGATTTGTTTGAATGTATTTGACTTTCATTTGATTCTAAAAGCTTTGTTGAAAGTGTTTGACTTTCATTTGACTCAATTAGCTTTGTTGAATGCATTTGACTTTCAATTGATTCAACAAAGCTTTGTTTGAATGTGTTTGACTTTCATTTGACTCAATTAGCTTTGTTGAATGTGTTTGACTTTCATTTCACTCAATTTGCTTTGTTAAATGCATTTGACTTTCATTGATTCAAAAAGCTTTATTTGAATGTGTTTAACCTCCATTTGACTCAATTAGCTTTGTTATATGTGTTTGACTTTCATTTGACTTAATTTGCATTGTGGAATGCAATTGACTTTCATTTGATTTAAAAAGCTTTGTTTGAATGTATTTGATTTTCATTTGATTCTAAAAGCTTTGTTAAAAGGTTTTTACTTTAATTTGACTCAATTAGCTTTGTTGAATGCATTTTACTTTCCTTTGATTCAAAAAGCTTTGTTTGAATGGGTTTGACTTTCATTTGACTCATTTAGCTTTCTTAAATGTGTTAGACTTTCATTTGACTCAATTAGCATTGTGGAATGCAATTGATTTTCATTTGATTCAAAAGCTTTGTTTGAATGTGTTTGACTTTCATTTGATTCTAAAAGCTTTGTTGAAAGTGTTTGACTTTCATTTGACTCAATTAGCTTTGTTGAATGCATTTGACTTTCATTTAATTCAAAAAGCTTTGTTTAAATGTGTTTGACTTTGATTTGACTCAATTAGCTTTGATGAATGTGTTTGACTTTCATTTGACTCAATTAGCTTTGTTGTATGCAATTGACTATAATTTGATTCAAAAAGCTTTGTTTGAATGTATTTGACTTTCATTTGATTCTAAAAGCTTTGTTGAAAGTGTTTGACTTTCATTTGACTCAATTAGCTTTGTTGAATGCATTTGACTTTCATTTGATTCAAAATGCTTTGTTTGAATGTGTTTGACTTTCATTTGATTCTAAAAGCTTTGTTGAAAGTGTTTGACTTTCATTTGACTCAATTAGCTTTGATGAATGTGTTTGACTTTCATTAGACTCAATTAGCATTGTGGAATGCAATTGTCTTTCATTTGATTCAAAAAGCTTTGTTTGAATGTATTTCAATTTCATTTGATTCTAAAAGCTTTGTTGAAAGTGTTTGACTTTCATTTGACTCAATTAGCTTTGTTGAATGCATTTGACTTTCATTTGATTCAAAATGTTTTGTTTGAATGTGTTTGACTTTCATTTGATTTTAAAAGCTTTGTTGAAAGTGTTTGACTTTCATTTGACTCAATTAGCTTTGTTTAATGCATTTGACTTTCATTTGATTCAAAAAGCTTTGTTTAAACGTGTTTGACTTTCATTTGACTCAATTAGTTTTGATGAATGTGTTTGACTTTCATTAGACTCAATTAGCATTGTGGAATGCAATTCACTTTCATTTGATTCAAAAAGCTTTGTTTGAATGTATTTCAATTTCATTTGATTCTAAAAGCTTTGTTGAAAGTGTTTGACTTTCATTTGACTCAATTAGCTTTGTTAAATGCATTTGACTTTGATTTGATTAAAAAAGCTTTGTTTGAATGTGTTTGACTTTTATTTCTTTCTAAAAGCTTTGTTGAAAGTGTTTGACTTTCATTTGACTCAATTAGCTTTGTTGAATGCATTTGACTTTCATTTGACTCAATTAGCTTTGATGAATGTGTTTGACTTACATTTGACTCAATTAGCATTGTGGACTGCAATTAACTTTCGTTTGTTTCAAAAAGCTTTGTTTGAATGTATTTGACTTTCATTTGATTCTAAAAGCTTCGTTGTAAGTGTTTGACTTTCATTTGACTCAATTAGCATTGTTGAATGCATTTGACTTTCAATTGATTCAACAAAGCTTTGTTTGAATGTGTTTGACTTTCATTTGACTCAATTAGCTTTGTTGAATGTGTTTGACTTTCATTGATTCATAAAGCTTTTTTTGAATGTGTTTAACCTCCATTTGACTCAATTAGCTTTGTTGAATGTGTTTGACTTTCATTTTACTCAATTAGCATTGTGGAATGCAATTGACTCTCGTTTGTTTCAAAAAGCTTTGTTTGAATGTATTTGACTTTCATTTGATTCTAAAAGCTTTGTTGAAAGGTTTTCACTTTAATTTGACTCAATTAGCTTTGTTGAATGCATTTTACTTTCATTTCATTCAAAAAGCTTTGTTTGAATGTGTTTGACTTTCATTTTACTCAATTAGCTTTGTTGAATGTGTTAGACTTTCATTTGACTCAATTAGCATTGTGGAATGCAATTGATTTTCATTTGATTCAAAAGCTTTGTTTGAATGTGTTTGACTTTCATTTGACTCAATTAGCTTTGTTGAATGCATCTGACTTTCATTTGATTCAAAAAGATTTGTTTAAATGTGTTTGACTTTGATTTGACTAAATTAGCTTTGATAAATGTGTTTGACTTTCATTTGACTCAATTAGCTTTGTTGAAAGTGTTTGACTTTCATTTGACACAATAAGCATTGTGGAATGCAATTGACTATCATTTGATTCAAAAAGATTTGTTTGAATGTATTTGACTTTCATTTGATTCTAAAAGCTTTGTTGAAAGTGTTTGACTTTCATTTGATTCAATTAGCTTTGTTGAATGCGTTTGACTTTCATTTGATTCAAAATGCTTTGTTTAAATGTGTTTGACTTTCATTTGATTCTAAAAGCTTTGTTGAAAGGGTTTGACTTTCATTTGACTCAATTAGCTTTGTTTAATGCATTTGAGTTTCATTTGATTAAAAAAGCTTAGTTTAAACGTGTTTGACTTTCATTTGACTCAATTAGCTTTGATAAATGTGTTTGACTTTCATTAGACTCAATTAGCATTGTGGAATGCAATTGTCTTTCATTTGATTCAAAAAGCTTTGTTTGAATGTATTTCAATTTCATTTGATTCTAAAAGCTTTGTTGAAAGTGTTTGACTTTCATTTGACTCAATTAGCTTTGTTGAATGCATTTGACTTTCATTTGATTCAAAATGTTTTGTTTGAATGTGTTTGACTTTCATTTGATTTTAAAAGCTTTGTTGAAAGTGTTTGACTTTCATTTGACTCAATTAGCTTTGTTTAATGCATTTGACTTTCATTTGATTCAAAAAGCTTTGTTTAAACGTGTTTGACTTTCATTTGACTCAATTAGTTTTGATGAATGTGTTTGACTTTCATTAGACTCAATTAGCATTGTGGAATGCAATTCACTTTCATTTGATTCTAAAAGCTTTGTTTGAATGTATTTCAATTTCATTTGATTCTAAAAGCTTTGTTGAAAGTGTTTGACTTTCATTTGACTCAATTAGCTTTGTTAAATGCATTTGACTTTGATTTGATTAAAAAAGCTTTGTTTGAATGTGTTTGACTTTTATTTCTTTCTAAAAGCTATGTTGAAAGTGTTTGACTTTCATTTGACTTAATTAGCTTTGTTGAATGCATTTGACTTTCATTTGACTCAATTAGCTTTGATGAATGTGTTTGACTTACATTTGACTCAATTAGCATTGTGGACTGCAATTAACTTTCGTTTGTTTCAAAAAGCTTTGTTTGAATGTATTTGACTTTCATTTGATTCTAAAAGCTTCGTTGTAAGTGTTTGACTTTCATTTGACTCAATTAGCATTGTTGAATGCATTTGACTTTCAATTGATTCAACAAAGCTTTGTTTGAATGTGTTTGACTTTCATTTGACTCAATTAGCTTTGTTGAATGTGTTTGACTTTCATTGATTCATAAAGCTTTGTTTGAATGTGTTTAACCTCCATTTGACTCAATTAGCTTTGTTGAATGTGTTTGACTTTCATTTGACTCAATTAGCATTGTGGAATGCAATTGACTCTCGTTTGTTTCAAAAAAGCTTTGTTTGAATGCATTTTACTTTCATTTCATTCAAAAAGCTTTGTTTGAATGTGTTTGACTTTCATTTTACTCAATTAGCTTTGTTGAATGTGTTAGACTTTCATTTGACTCAATTAGCATTGTGGAATGCAATTGATTTTCATTTGATTCAAAAGCTTTGTTTGAATGTGTTTGACTTTCATTTGACTCAATTAGCTTTGTTGAATGCATCTGACTTTCATTTGATTCAAAAAGATTTGTTTAAATGTGTTTGACTTTGATTTGACTAAATTAGCTTTGATAAATGTGTTTGACTTTCATTTGACTCAATTAGCTTTGTTGAATGCAATTGACTATCATTTGATTTTGACTCAATTAGCATTGTGGACTGCAATTGACTTTCGTTTGTTTCAAAAAGCTTTGTTTGAATGTATTTGACTTTCATTTGATTCTAAAAGCTTCGTTGAAAGTGTTTGACTTTCATTTGACTCAATTAGCATTGTTGAATGCATTTGACTTTCAATTGATTCAATAAAGCTTTGTTTGAATGTGTTTGACTTTCATTTGATTCAATTAGCTTTGTTGAATGTGTTTGACTTTCATTGATTCATAAAGCTTTGTTTGAATGTGTTTAACCTCCACTTGACTCAATTAGCTTTGTTGAATGTGTTTGACTTTCATTTGACTCAATTAGCATTGTGGAATGCGATTAACTTTCATTTGTTTCAAAAAGCTTTGTTTGAATGTGTTTAACCTCCACTTGACTCAATTAGCTTTGTTGAATGTGTTTGACTTTCGTTTGACTCAATTAGCATTGTGGAATGCGATTAACTTTCATTTGTTTCAAAAAGCTTTGTTTGAATGTATTTGACTTTCATTTGATTCTAAAAGCTTTGTTGAAAGGTTTTCACTTTAATTTGTCTCAATTAGCTTTGTTGAATGCATTTTACTTTCATTTCATTCAAAACGCTTTGTTTGAATGTGTTTGACTTTCATTTGACTCAATTAGCATTGTGGAATGCAATTGATTTTCATTTGATTCAAAAGTTTTGTTTGAATGTGTTTGACTTTCATTTGACTCAATTAGCTTTGTTGAATGCAATCGATTTTCATTTGATTCAAACGCTTTGTTTGAATGTGTTTGACTTTCATTTGACTCAATTAGCTTTGTTGAATGCATTTGACTTTCATTTGATTCAAAAAGCTTTGTTTAAATGTGTTTGACTTTGTTTTGACTCAATTAGCTTTGATGAATGTGTTTGACTTTCATTTGACTCAATTAGCTTTGTTGAATGCAATTGACTATCATTTGATTCAAAAAGTTTTGTTTGAATGTATTTGAGTTTCATTTGATTCAAAAAGCTTTATTTAAACGAGTTTGACTTTCATTTGACTCAATTAGCTTTGATGAATGTGTTTAACTTTCATTAGACTCAATTAGCATTGTGGAATGCAATTGTCTTTCATTTGATTCAAAAAGCTTTGTTTGAATGTATTTCAATTTCATTTGATTCTAAAAGCTTTTTTGAAAGTGTTTGACTTTCATTTGACTCAATTAGCTTTGTTAAATGCATTTGACTTTGATTTGATTAAAAAAGCTTTGTTTGAATGTGTTTGATTTTATTTCATTCTAAAAGCTTTGTTGAAATTGTTTGACTTTCATTTGACTCAATTAGCTTTGTTAAATGCATTTGACTTTGATTTGATTAAAAAACATTAGTTTGAATGTGTTTGACTTTTATTTCATTCTAAAAGCTTTGTAGAAAGTGTTTGACTTTCATTTGACTCAATTAGCTTTGTTGAATGCATTTGACTTTCATTTGATTCAAAAAGCTTTGTTTAAATGTGTTTGACTTTCATTTGACTCAAATAGCTTTGATGATTGTGTTTGACTTTCATTTGACTTAATTAGCATTGTGGAATGCAATTGACTTTTGTTTGTTTCAAAAAGATTTGTTTGAATGTATTTGACTTTCATTTGATTCTAAAAGCTTTGTTGAAAGTGTTTGACTTTCATTTGACTCAATTAGCTTTGTTGAATGCATATGACTTTCAATTGATTCAACTCAATTGGCTTTGTTGAATGCATTTGACCTTCATTTGATTCAAAAAGCTTTGTTTGAATGTGTTTGACTTTCATTTGACTCAATTAGCTTTGTTGAATGTGTTTGACTTTCATTTCACTCAATTTGGTTTGTTAAATGCTTTTGACTTTCATTGATTCAAAAAGCTTTATTTGAATGTGTTTAACTGTCATTTGACTCATTTAGCTTTGTTGAATGTGTTTTACTTTCATTTGACTCAATTAGCTTTGTTGAATGTGTTTGACTTTCATTTCACTCAATTAGCTTTGTTAAATGCATTTGACTTTCATTGATTCAAAAAGCTTTGTTTGAATGTGTTTAACCTCCATTTGACTCAATTAGCTTTGTTGAATGTGTTTGACTTTCATTAGACTGAATTAGCATTGTGGAATTCAATTGACTTTCGTTTGTTTCAAAAAGCTTTGTTTGAATGTATTTGACTTTCATTTGATTCTAAAAGCTTTGTTGAAAGTGTTAACTTTCATTTGACTCAATTAGCTTTGTTGAATGCATTTGACTTTTATTTGATTAAAAAAAGCTTTGTTTAAATGTGTTTGACTTTCATTTGACTCAATTATCTTTGATGAATGTGTTTGACTTTCATTTGACTTAATTAGCATTGTGGAATGCAATTGACTTTCGTTTGTTTCAAAAAGCTTTGTTTGAATGTATTTGACTTTCATTTGATTCTAAAAGGTTTGTTGAAAGTGTTTGACTTTCATTTGACTCAATTAGCTTTGTTGAATGCATTTGACTTTCAATTGATTCAACAAAGCTTTGTTTGAATGTGTTTGACTTTCATTTGACTCAATTAGCTTTGTTGAATGTGTTTGACTTTCATTTCACTCAATTAGCTTTGTTAAATGCATTTGACTTTCATTGATTCAAAAAGCTTTGTTTGAATGTGTTTAACCTCCATTTGACTCAATTAGCTTTGTTGAATGTGTTTGACTTTCATTTGACTCAATTAGCAATGTGGAATGCAAATGAATTTAATTTGATTCAAAAAGCTTTGTTTGAATGCAATTGACTTTCGTTTGTTTCAAAAAGCTTTGTTTGAATGTATTTGACTTTCATTTGATTCTAAAAGCTTTGTTGAAAGTGTTTGACTTTCATTTGACTCAATTAGCTTTGTTGAATGCATTTGACTTTCAATTGATTCAACAAAGCTTTGTTTGAATGTGTTTGACTTTCATTTGACTCAATTAGCTTTGTTGAATGTGTTTGACTTTCATTTCACTCAATTAGCTTTGTTAAATGCATTTGACTTTCGTTGATTCAAAAAGCTTTGTTTGAATGTGTTTAACCTCCATTTGACTCAATTAGCTTTGTTGAATGTGTTTGACTTTCATTTGACTCAATTAGCATTGTGGAATGCAAATGAATTTAATTTGATTCAAAAAGCTTTGTTTGAATGTATTTGACTTTGATTTGATTAAAAAACCTTTGTTTGAATGTGTTTGACTTTCATTTGATTTTAAAAGCTTTGTTGAAAGTGTTTGACTTTCATTTGACTCAATTAGCTTTGTTTAATGCATTTGACTTTCATTTGATTCAAAAAGCTTTGTTTAAACGTGTTTGACTTTCATTTGACTCAATTAGTTTTGATGAATGTGTTTGACTTTCATTAGACTCAATTAGCATTGTGGAATGCAATTCACTTTCATTTGATTCTAAAAGCTTTGTTTGAATGTATTTCAATTTCATTTGATTCTAAAAGCTTTGTTGAAAGTGTTTGACTTTCATTTGACTCAATTAGCTTTGTTAAATGCATTTGACTTTGATTTGATTAAAAAAGCTTTGTTTGAACGTGTTTGACTTTTATTTCTTTCTAAAAGCTATGTTGAAAGTGTTTGACTTTCATTTGACTCAATTAGCTTTGTTGAATGCATTTGACTTTCATTTGACTCAATTAGCTTTGATGAATGTGTTTGACTTACATTTGACTCAATTAGCATTGTGGACTGCAATTAACTTTCGCTTGTTTCAAAAAGCTTTGTTTGAATGTATTTGACTTTCATTTGATTCTAAAAGCTTCGTTGTAAGTGTTTGACTTTCATTTGACTCAATTAGCATTGTTGAATGCATTTGACTTTCAATTGATTCAACAAAGCTTTGTTTGAATGTGTTTGACTTTCATTTGACTCAATTAGCTTTGTTGAATGTGTTTGACTTTCATTGATTCATAAAGCTTTGTTTGAATGTGTTTAACCTCCATTTGACTCAATTAGCTTTGTTGAATGTGTTTGACTTTCATTTGACTCAATTAGCATTGTGGAATGCAATTGACTCTCGTTTGTTTCAAAAAGCTTTGTTTGAATGTATTTTACTTTCATTTGATTCTAAAAGCTTTGTTGAAAGGTTTTCACTTTAATTTGACTCAATTAGCTTTGTTGAATGCATTTTACTTTCATTTCATTCAAAAAGCTTTGTTTGAATGTGTTTGACTTTCATTTTACTCAATTAGCTTTGTTGAATGTGTTAGACTTTCATTTGACTCAATTAGCATTGTGGAATGCAATTGATTTTCATTTGATTCAAAAGCTTTGTTTGAATGTGTTTGACTTTCATTTGACTCAATTAGCTTTGTTGAATGCATCTGACTTTCATTTGATTCAAAAAGATTTGTTTAAATGTGTTTGACTTTGATTTGACTAAATTAGCTTTGATAAATGTGTTTGACTTTCATTTGACTCAATTAGCATTGTTGAATGCAATTGACTATCATTTGATTTTGACTCAATTAGCATTGTGGACTGCAATTGACTTTCGTTTGTTTCAAAAAGCTTTGTTTGAATGTATTTGACTTTCATTTGATTCTAAAAGCTTCGTTGAAAGTGTTTGACTTTCATTTGACTCAATTAGCATTGTTGAATGCATTTGACTTTCAATTGATTCAATAAAGCTTTGTTTGAATGTGTTTGACTTTCATTTGACTCAATTAGCTTTGTTGAATGTGTTTGACTTTCATTGATTCATAAAGCTTTGTTTGAATGTGTTTAACCTCCACTTGACTCAATTAGCTTTGTTGAATGTGTTTGACTTTCATTTGACTCAATTAGCATTGTGGAATGCGATTAACTTTCATTTGTTTCAAAAAGCTTTGTTTGAATGTATTTGACTTTCATTTGATTCTAAAAGCTTTGTTGAAAGGTTTTCACTTTAATTTGTCTCAATTAGCTTTGTTGAATGCATTTTACTTTCATTTCATTCAAAACGCTTTGTTTGAATGTGTTTGACTTTCATTTGACTCAATTAGCATTGTGGAATGCAATTGATTTTCATTTGATTCAAAAGCTTTGTTTGAATGTGTTTGACTTTCATTTGACTCAATTAGCTTTGTTGAATGCAATCGATTTTCATTTGATTCAAACGCTTTGTTTGAATGTGTTTGACTTTCATTTGACTCAATTAGCTTTGTTGAATGCATTTGACTTTCATTTGATTCAAAAAGCTTTGTTTAAATGTGTTTGACTTTGTTTTGACTCAATTAGCTTTGATGAATGTGTTTGACTTTCATTTGACTCATTTAGCTTTGTTGAATGCAATTGACTATCATTTGATTCAAAAAGTTTTGTTTGAATGTATTTGAGTTTCATTTGATTCAAAAAGCTTTATTTAAACGAGTTTGACTTTCATTTGACTCAATTAGCTTTGATGAATGTGTTTAACTTTCATTAGACTCAATTAGCATTGTGGAATGCAATTGTCTTTCATTTGATTCAAAAAGCTTTGTTTGAATGTATTTCAATTTCATTTGATTCTAAAAGCTTTTTTGAAAGTGTTTGACTTTCATTTGACTCAATTAGCTTTGTTAAATGCATTTGACTTTGATTTGATTAAAAAAGCTTTGTTTGAATGTGTTTGATTTTATTTCATTCTAAAAGCTTTGTTGAAATTGTTTGACTTTCATTTGACTCAATTAGCTTTGTTAAATGCATTTGAGTTTGATTTGATTAAAAAACATTACTTTGAATGTGTTTGACTTTTATTTCATTCTAAAAGCTTTGTAGAAAGTGTTTGACTTTCATTTGACTCAATTAGCTTTGTTGAATGCATTTGACTTTCATTTGATTCAAAAAGGTTTGTTTAAATGTGTTTGACTTTCATTTGACTCAAATAGCTTTGATGATTGTGTTTGACTTTCATTTGACTTAATTAGCATTGTGGAATGCAATTGACTTTTGTTTGTTTCAAAAAGATTTGTTTGAATGTATTTGACTTTCATTTGATTCTAAAAGCTTTGTTGAAAGTGTTTGACTTTCATTTGACTCAATTAGCTTTGTTGAATGCATATGACTTTCAATTGATTCAACTCAATTAGCTTTGTTGAATGCATTTGACCTTCATTTGATTCAAAAAGCTTTGTTTGAATGTGTTTGACTTTCATTTGACTCAATTAGCTTTGTTGAATGTGTTTGACTTTCATTTCACTCAATTTGGTTTGTTAAATGCATTTGACTTTCATTGATTCAAAAAGCTTTATTTGAATGTGTTTAACTGTCATTTGACTCATTTAGCTTTGTTGAATGTGTTTTACTTTCATTTGACTCAATTAGCTTTGTTGAATGTGTTTGACTTTCATTTCACTCAATTAGCTTTGTTAAATGCATTTGACTTTCATTGATTCAAAAAGCTTTGTTTGAATGTGTTTAACCTCTATTTGACTCAATTAGCTTTGTTGAATGTGTTTGACTTTCATTAGACTGAATTAGCATTGTGGAATTCAATTGACTTTCGTTTGTTTCAAAAAGCTTTGTTTGAATGTATTTGACTTTCATTTGATTCTAAAAGCTTTGTTGAAAGTGTTAACTTTCATTTGACTCAATTAGCTTTGTTGAATGCATTTGACTTTTATTTGATTAAAAAAAGCTTTGTTTAAATGTGTTTGACTTTCATTTGACTCAATTATCTTTGATGAATGTGTTTGACTTTCATTTGACTTAATTAGCATTGTGGAATGCAATTGACTTTCGTTTGTTTCAAAAAGCTTTGTTTGAATGTATTTGACTTTCATTTGATTCTAAAAGCTTTGTTGAAAGTGTTTGACTTTCATTTGACTCAATTAGCTTTGTTGAATGCATTTGACTTTCATTTGATTCAAAAAGCTTTGTTTAAATGTGTTTGACTTTCATTTGACTCAATTAGCTTTGTTGAATGCATTTGACTTTGAATTGATTCAACAAAGCTTTGTTTGAAAGTGTTTGACTTTCATTTGACTCAATTAGCTTTGCTGAAAGTGTTTGACTTTCGTTAGACTCAATTAGCATTGTGGAATGCAATTGACTTTCATTTGATTCAAAAAGCTTTGTTTGAATGTATTTCAATTTCATTTGATTCTAAAAGCTTTGTTGAAAGTGTTTAACTTTCATTTGACTCAAATAGCTTTGCTAAATGAATTTGACTTTAATTTGATTAAAAAGCTCTGTCTGAATGTGTTTGACTTTTATTTCATTCTAAAAGCTTTGTTGAAAGTGTTTGACTTTCATTTGACTCAATTAGCTTTGTTGAATGCATTTGACTTTCATTTGATTAAAAAAAGCTTTGTTTAAATGTGTTTGACTTTCATTTGACTCAATTATCTTTGATGAATGTGTTTGACTTACATTTGACTCAATTAGCATTGTGGAATGCAATTGACTTTCGTTAGTTTCAAAAAGCTTTGTTTGAATGTATTTGACTTTCATTTGATTCTAAAAGCTTTGTTGAAAGTGTTTGACTTTCATTTGACTTAATTAGCTTTGTTGAATGCATTTGACTTTCAATTGATTCAACAAAGCTTTGTTTGAATGTGTTTGACTTTAATTTGACTCAACTGGCTTTGTTGAATGTGTTTGACTTTCATTTCACTCAATTAGCTTTGTTAAATGCATTTGACTTTTATTGATTCAAAAAGCTTTGTTTGAATGTGTTTAACCTCCATTTGACTCAATTAGCTTTGTTGAATGTGTTTGACATTCATTTGACTCAATTAGCATTGTGGAATGCAAATGAATTTAATTTGATTCAAAAAGCTTTGTTTGAATGTATTTGACATTGATTTGATTAAAAAACCTTTATTTGAATGTGTTTGACTTTTATTTCATTCTAAAAGCTTTGTTGAAAGTGTTTGAATTTCATTTGACTCAATTAGCTTTGTTGAATGCATTTGGCTTTCATTTGATTCAAAAAGCTTTGTTTAAATGTGTTTGACTTTCATTTGACTCAATTAGCTTTGTTGAATGCATTTGACTTTGAATTGATTCAACAAAGCTTTGTTTGAAAGTGTTTGACTTTCATTTGACTCAATTAGCTTTGATGAATGTGTTTGACTTTCATTTGACTTAATTGGCATTGTGGAATGCAATTGACTTTCGTTTGTTTCAAAAAGCTTTGTTTGAATGTATTTGACTTTCATTTGATTCTAAAAGCTTCGTTGAAAGTGTTTGACTTTCATTTGACTCAATTAACTTTGTTGAATGCATTTGACTTTCAATTGATTCAACAAAGCTTTGTTTGAATGTGTTTGACTTTCATTGATTCAAAAAGCTTTGTTTGAATGTGTTTAACCTCCTTTTGACTCAATTAGCTTTGTTGAATGTGTTTGACTTTCATTTGACTCAATTAGCATTGTGGAATGCAAATGAATTTAATTTGATTCAAAAAGCTTTGTTTGAATGTATTTGACTTTGATTTGATTAAAAAACCTTTGTTTGAATGTGTTTGACTTTTATTTCATTCTAAAAGCTTTGTTGAAAATGTTTGGACTTTCATTTGACTCAATTAGCTTTGTTGAATGCATTTGACTTTCATTTGATTCAAAAAGCTTTGTTTAAATGTGTTTGACTTTCATTTGACTCAATTAGCTTTGTTGAATGCATTTGACTTTGAATTGATTCAACAAAGCTTTGTTTGAAAGTGTTTGACTTTCATTTGACTCAATTAGCTTTGCTGAAAGTGTTTGACTTTCGTTAGACTCAATTAGCATTGTGGAATGCAATTGACTTTCATTTGATTCAAAAAGCTTTGTTTGAATGTATTTCAATTTCATTTGATTCTAAAAGCTTTGTTGAAAGTGTTTAACTTTCATTTGACTCAAATAGCTTTGCTAAATGAATTTGACTTTAATTTGATTAAAAAGCTTTGTCTGAATGTGTTTGACTTTTATTTCATTCTAAAAGCTTTGTTGAAAGTGTTTGACTTTCATTTGACTCAATTAGCTTTGTTGAATGCATTTGACTTTCATTTGATTAAAAAAAGCTTTGTTTAAATGTGTTTGACTTTCATTTGACTCAATTATCTTTGATGAATGTGTTTGACTTACATTTGACTCAATTAGCATTGTGGAATGCAATTGACTTTCGTTAGTTTCAAAAAGCTTTGTTTGAATGTATTTGACTTTCATTTGATTCTAAAAGCTTTGTTGAAAGTGTTTGACTTTCATTTGACTTAATTAGCTTTGTTGAATGCATTTGACTTTCAATTGATTCAACAAAGCTTTGTTTAAATGTGTTTGACTTTAATTTGACTCAACTGGCTTTGTTGAATGTGTTTGACTTTCATTTCACTCAATTAGCTTTGTTAAATGCATTTGACTTTTATTGATTCAAAAAGCTTTGTTTGAATGTGTTTAACCTCCATTTGACTCAATTAGCTTTGTTGAATGTGTTTGACATTCATTTGACTCAATTAGCATTGTGGAATGCAAATGAATTTAATTTGATTCAAAAAGCTTTGTTTGAATGTATTTGACATTGATTTGATTAAAAAACCTTTATTTGAATGTGTTTGACTTTTATTTCATTCTAAAAGCTTTGTTGAAAGTGTTTGAATTTCATTTGACTCAATTAGCTTTGTTGAATGCATTTGGCTTTCATTTGATTCAAAAAGCTTTGTTTAAATGTGTTTGACTTTCATTTGACTCAATTAGCTTTGTTGAATGCATTTGACTTTGAATTGATTCAACAAAGCTTTGTTTGAAAGTGTTTGACTTTCATTTGACTCAATTAGCTTTGATGAATGTGTTTGACTTTCATTTGACTTAATTGGCATTGTGGAATGCAATTGACTTTCGTTTGTTTCAAAAAGCTTTGTTTGAATGTATTTGACTTTCATTTGATTCTAAAAGCTTCGTTGAAAGTGTTTGACTTTCATTTGACTCAATTAACTTTGTTGAATGCATTTGACTTTCAATTGATTCAACAAAGCTTTGTTTGAATGTGTTTGACTTTCATTGATTCAAAAAGCTTTGTTTGAATGTGTTTAACCTCCTTTTGACTCAATTAGCTTTGTTGAATGTGTTTGACTTTCATTTGACTCAATTAGCATTGTGGAATGCAAATGAATTTAATTTGATTCAAAAAGCTTTGTTTGAATGTATTTGACTTTGATTTGATTAAAAAACCTTTGTTTGAATGTGTTTGACTTTTATTTCATTCTAAAAGCTTTGTTGAAAATGTTTGGACTTTCATTTGACTCAATTAGCTTTGTTGAATGCATTTGACTTTCATTTGATTCAAAAAGCTTTGTTTAAATGTGTTTGACTTTCATTTGACTCAATTAGCTTTGTTGAATGCATTTGACTTTGAATTGATTCAACAAAGCTTTGTTTGAAAGTGTTTGACTTTCATTTGACTCAATTAGCTTTGCTGAAAGTGTTTGACTTTCGTTAGACTCAATTAGCATTGTGGAATGCAATTGACTTTCATTTGATTCAAAAAGCTTTGTTTGAATGTATTTCAATTTCATTTGATTCTAAAAGCTTTGTTGAAAGTGTTTAACTTTCATTTGACTCAAATAGCTTTGCTAAATGAATTTGACTTTAATTTGATTAAAAAGCTTTGTCTGAATGTGTTTGACTTTTATTTCATTCTAAAAGCTTTGTTGAAAGTGTTTGACTTTCATTTGACTCAATTAGCTTTGTTGAATGCATTTGACTTTCATTTGATTAAAAAAAGCTTTGTTTAAATGTGTTTGACTTTCATTTGACTCAATTATCTTTGATGAATGTGTTTGACTTACATTTGACTCAATTAGCATTGTGGAATGCAATTGACTTTCGTTAGTTTCAAAAAGCTTTGTTTGAATGTATTTGACTTTCATTTGATTCTAAAAGCTTTGTTGAAAGTGTTTGACTTTCATTTGACTTAATTAGCTTTGTTGAATGCATTTGACTTTCAATTGATTCAACAAAGCTTTGTTTGAATGTGTTTGACTTTAATTTGACTCAACTGGCTTTGTTGAATGTGTTTGACTTTCATTTCACTCAATTAGCTTTGTTAAATGCATTTGACTTTTATTGATTCAAAAAGCTTTGTTTGAATGTGTTTAACCTCCATTTGACTCAATTAGCTTTGTTGAATGTGTTTGACATTCATTTGACTCAATTAGCATTGTGGAATGCAAATGAATTTAATTTGATTCAAAAAGCTTTGTTTGAATGTATTTGACATTGATTTGATTAAAAAACCTTTATTTGAATGTGTTTGACTTTTATTTCATTCTAAAAGCTTTGTTGAAAGTGTTTGAATTTCATTTGACTCAATTAGCTTTGTTGAATGCATTTGGCTTTCATTTGATTCAAAAAGCTTTGTTTAAATGTGTTTGACTTTCATTTGACTCAATTAGCTTTGTTGAATGCATTTGACTTTGAATTGATTCAACAAAGCTTTGTTTGAAAGTGTTTGACTTTCATTTGACTCAATTAGCTTTGATGAATGTGTTTGACTTTCATTTGACTTAATTGGCATTGTGGAATGCAATTGACTTTCGTTTGTTTCAAAAAGCTTTGTTTGAATGTATTTGACTTTCATTTGATTCTAAAAGCTTCGTTGAAAGTGTTTGACTTTCATTTGACTCAATTAACTTTGTTGAATGCATTTGACTTTCAATTGATTCAACAAAGCTTTGTTTGAATGTGTTTGACTTTCATTTGACTCAATTAGCTTTGTTGAATGTGTTTGACTTTCATTTCACTCAATTAGCTTTGTTAAATGCATTTGACTTTCATTGATTCAAAAAGCTTTGTTTGAATGTGTTTAACCTCCATTTGACTCAATTAGCTTTGTTGAATGTGTTTGACTTTTATTTGACTCAAATAGCATTGTGGAATGCAAATGAATTTAATTTGATTCAAAAAGCTTTGTTTGAATGTATTTGACTTTGATTTGATTAAAAAGCCTTTGTTTGAATGTGTTTGACTTTTTTTTCTTTCTAAAAGCTTTGTTGAAAGTGTTTGACTTTCATTTGACTTAATTCGCTTTGTTGAATGCATTTGACTTTCATTTGATTAAAAAAAGCTTTGTTTAAATGTGTTTGACTTTCATTTAACTCAATTAGCTTTGTTGAATGCAATTGACTATCATTTGTTTCAAAAAGATTTGTTTGAATGTATTTGACTTTCATTTGATTCAAAAAGCTTTGTTGAAAGTGTTTGACTTTCATTTGACTCAATTAGCTTTGTTGAATGCATTTGACTTTCAATTGATTCAACTCAATTAGCTTTGTTGAATGCATTTGACCTTCATTTGATTCAAAAAGCTTTGTTTGAATGTGTTTGACTTTCATTTGACTCAATTAGCTTTGTTGAATGTGTTTGACTTTCATTTCACTCAATTTGGTTTGTTAAATGCATTTGACTTTCATTGATTCAAAAAGCTTTATTTGAATGTGTTTAACTTTCATTTGACTCATTTAGCTTTGTTGAATGTGTTTGACTTTCATTTGACTCAATTAGCTTTGTTGAATGTGTTTGACTTTCATTTGATTAAAAAAAGCTTTGTTTAAATGTGTTTGACTTTCATTTGACTCAATTATCTTTGATGAATGTGTTTGACTTTCATTTGACTTAATTGGCATTGTGGAATGCAATTGACTTTCGTTTGTTTCAAAAAGCTTTGTTTGAATGTATTTGACTTTCATTTGATTCTAAAAGCTTTGTTGTAAGTGTTTGACTTTCATTTGACTCAATTAGCTTTGTTGAATGCATTTGACTTTCAATTGATTCAACAAAGCTTTGTTTGAATGTGTTTGACTTTCATTTGACTCAATTAGCTTTGTTGAATGTGTTTGACTTTCATTTCACTCAATTAGCTTTGTTAAATGCATTTGACTTTCATTGATTCAAAAAGCTTTGTTTGAATGTGTTTAACCTCCATTTGACTCAATTAGCTTTGTTGAATGTGTTTGACTTTCATTTGACTCAATTAGTATTGTGGAATGCAAATGAATTTAATTTGATTCAAAAAGCTTTGTTTGAATGTATTTGACTTTGATTTGATTAAAAAACCTTTGTTTGAATGTGTTTGACTTTTATTTCATTCTAAAAGCTTTGTTGAAAATGTTTGGACTTTCATTTGACTCAATTAGCTTTGTTGAATGCATTTGACTTTCATTTGATTCAAAAAGCTTTGTTTAAATGTGTTTGACTTTCATTTGACTCAATTAGCTTTGTTGAATGCATTTGACTTTCAATTGATTCAACAAATCTTTGTTTGAATGTGTTTGACTTTCATTTGACTCAATTAGCTTTGTTGAATGTGTTTGACTTTCATTTCACTCAATTAGCTTTGTTAAATGCATTTGACTTTCATTGATTTAAAAAGCTTTGTTTGAATGTGTTTAACCTCCATTTGTCTGAATTAGCTTTGTTGAATGTGTTTGACTTTCATTTGACTCAATTAGCTTTGTTGAAAGTGTTTTGACTTTCATTTGACTCAATTAGCTTTGTTAAATGCATTTGACTTTAATTTGATTAAAAAAGCTTTGTTTGAATGTGTTTGACTTTTATTTCATTCTAAAAGCTTTGTTGAAAGTGTTTGACTTTCATTTGACTCAATTAGCTTTGTTAAATGCATTTGACTTTAATTTGATTAAAAAAGCTTTGTTTGAATGTGTTTGACTTTTATTTCATTCTAAAAGCTTTGTTGAAAGTGTTTGACTTTCATTTGACTCAATTAGTTTTGTCGAATGCATTTGACTTTCATTTGATTAGAAAAAGCTTTGTTTAAATGTGTTTGACTTTCATTTGACTCAATTAGCTTTGATAAATGTGTTTGACTTTCATTTGACTCAATTAACATTGTGGAATGCAATTAACTTTCGTTTGTTTCAAAAAGCTTTGTCTGAATGTATTTGACTTTCATTTGATCCAAAAAGCTTTGTTGAAAGTGTTTGACTTTCATTTGACTCAATTAGCTTTGTTGAATGCATTTGACTTTCAATTTATTCAACAAAGCTTTGTTTGAATGTGTTTGACTTTCATTTGACTCAATTAGCTTTGTTGAATGTGTTTGACTTTCATTTCACTCAATTAGCTTTGTTAAATGCATTTGACTTTCATTGATTCAAAAAGCTTTGTTTTAATGCGTTTAACCTCCATTTGACTGTATTAGCTTTGTTGAATGTGTTTGACTTTCATTTGACTCAATTAGCTTTGTTGAAAGTGTTTGACTTTCATTGACTCAATTAGCTTTGTTAAATGCATTTGACGTTAATTTGATTAAAAAAGCTTTGTTTGAATGTGTTTGACTTTTATTTCATTCTAAAAGCTTTGTTGAAAGTGTTTGACTTTCATTTGACTCAATTAGTTTTGTTGAATGCATTTAAAAAGCTTTGTTTAAATGTGTTTGACTTTCATTTAACTCAATTAGCTTTGTTGAATGTGTTTGACTTTCATTTCACTCAATTAGCTTTGTTAAATGCATTTGACTTTCATTGATTCAAAAAGCTTTGTTTCAATGTGTTTAACTTCCATTTGACTCAATTAGCTTTGTTTAATGTGTTTGACTTTCATTTGACTCAATTTGCATTGTGGAATGCAATTGACTTTCATTTGATTCAAAAAGCTTTGTTTGAATGTATTTGACTTTCATTTGATTCTAAAAGCTTTGTTGAAAGTGTTTGACTTTCATTTGACTCAATTAGCTTTGTTGAATGCATTTGACTTTCATTTGATTCAAAAAGCTTTGTTTAAATGTGTTTGACTTTCATTTGACTCAATTAGCTTTGTTGAATGCATTTGACTTTCAATTGATTCAACAAATCTTTGTTTGAATGTGTTTGACTTTCATTTGACTCAATTAGCTTTGTTGAATGTGTTTGACTTTCATTTCACTCAATTAGCTTTGTTAAATACATTTGACTTTCATAGATTCAAAAAGCTTTGTTTTAATGTGTTTAACTTCCTTTTGACTCAATTAGCTTTGTTGAATGTGTTTGACTTTCATGTGACTTTATTTGCATTGTGGAGTGCAATTGACTTTCGTTTGATTCAAAAAGCTTTGTTTGAATGTATTTGACTTTCATTTTATTCTAAAAGCTTTGTTGAATGAGTTTGACTTTCATTTGACTCAATTAGCTTTGTTGAATGCATTTGACTTTCAATTGATTCAACAAAGCTTTGTTGAATGAGTTTGACTTTCATTTGACCCAATTAGCTTTGTTGAATGCATTTGACTTTCATTTGAATCAAAAACCATTGTTTATATGTGTTTGACTTTGATTTGACTCAATTAGCTTTAATGAATGTGTTTGACTTTCATTTGACTCAATTAGCTTTGTTGAATGCAATAGACTATCATTTGATTCAAAAATCTTTGTTTGAATGTATTTGACTTTCATTTGATTATGTTAAAAGATTTTGACCTTCATTTGACTCAATTAGCTTTGTTGAATGCGTTTGACTTTCATTAGATTCAAAAAGCTTTGTTTGAATGTGTTTGACTTTTATTTGATTCTAAAAGCTTTGTTGAAAGTGTTTGACTTTCATTTGACTCAATTAGCTTTGTTTAATGAATTGGACTTTCATTTGATTCAAAAAGCTTTGTTTAAATGTGTTTGTATTTCACTTGACTCAATTAGCTTTGATGAATGTGTTTGACTTTCATTTGACTCAATTAGGATTTTGGAATGCAATTGACTTTCATTTAATTCAAAAAGCTTTGTTTGAATGTATTTAACTTTCATTTGATTCTAAAAGCTTTGTTGAAAGTGTTTGACTTTTATTTGACTCACTTAGCTTTGTTGAATGCATTTGACTTTCAATTGATTCAACAAAGCTTTGTTTGAATGTATTTGACTCTCATTTGATTCTAAAAGCTTTGTTGAAAGGTTTTCACTTTAACTTGAACTCAATTAGCTTTGTTGAATGCATTTCACTTTCATTTGATTCAAAAAGCTTTGTTTGAATGTGTTTGACTTTCATTTGACTCAATTAGTTTTGTTGAATGTGTCAGACTTTCATTTGACTCAATTAGCATTGTGGAATGCAATTGACTTTCATTTGATTCAAAAGCTTTGTTTGAATGTGTTTGACTTTCATTTGACTCAATTAGCTTTGTTGAAAGTGTTTGACTTTCATTTGACTCAATTAGCTTTGTTGAATGCATTTGACTTTCAATTGATTCAACAAAGCTTTGTTTGAATGTGTTTGACTTTCATTTGACTTAATTAGCTTTGTTCAATGCGTTTGACTTTCATTTGATTCAAAAAGCTTTGTTTAAATGTGTTTGACTTTCATTTGACTCAATTAGCTTTGTTGAAAGTGTTTGACTTTCATTTGAATCAATTAGCTTTGTTAAATGCATTTGACTTTGATTTGATTAAAAAAGCTTTGTTTGAATGTGTTTGACTTTTATTTCATTCTAAAAGCTTTGTTGAAATTGTTTGACTTTCATTTGACTCAATTAGCTTTGTTGAATGCATTTGACTTTCATTTCATTCAAAATGCTTTGTTTGGATGTGTTTGACTTTCATTTGCTTCTAATAGCTTTGTTGAAAGTGTTTTGACTTTCATTTGACTCAATTTGCTATGTTGAATTTATTTGACATTCATTTGATTTAAAAATCTTTATTTAAATGTGTTTGACTTTTATTTGAATCAATTAGCTTTGTTGAAGTGTTTGACTTTCATTTGACTCAATTAGCATTGTGGAATGCAATTGACTTTCATTTGATTTAAAAAGCTTTATTTGAATGTATTTGACTTTTATTTGATACTAAAAGCTTTGTTAAAAGTGTTTGTTTTCATTTGACTCAATGAGCTTTGTTGAATGCATTTGACTTTCATATGATTGAAAAAGCTTTGTTTGTATGTATTAGAATTTCATTTGATTCTAAAAGCTTTGTTAAAAGTGTTTAACTTTCATTTGACTCAATTAGCTTTGTTGAATGCATTTGACTTTCATTTGATTCAATAAGCTTTGTTTGAATGTGTTTGACTTTATTTGATTTTAATAGCTTTGTTGAAAGTGTTTGACTTTCATTTGACTCAATTAGCATTGTGGAATGCAATTGACTTTCATTTGATTTAGAAATCTTTATTTAATTTAGAAAGCTTTATTTGAATGTATTTGACTTTCATTTGATTCTAAAAGCTTTGTTGAAAGTGTTTGACTTTCATTTGACTCAATTAACTTTATTGAATGCAATTGACTTTCATTTGATTCAAAAAGCTTTGTTTGAATGTATTTCAATTTCATTTGACTCAATTAGCTTTGTTGAATGTATTTGACTTTTATTTGACTCAATTAGCATTGTGGAATGCAATTGACTTTCATTTGATTCAAAAAGCTTTGTTTGAATGTATTTGACTTTCATTTGATTCTAAAAGCTTTGTTTCAATGTGTTTAACTTCCATTTGACTCAATTAGCTTTGTTTAATGTGTTTGAATTTCATTTGACTCAATATGCATTGTGGAATGCAATTGACTTTCATTTGATTCAAAAAGCTTTGTTGGAATGTATTTGACTTTCATTTGATTCTAAAAGCTTTGTTGAAAGTGTTTGACTTTCATTTGACTCAATTAGCTTTGTTGAATGCATTTGACTTTCATTTGATTCAAAAAGCTTTGTTTAAATGTGTTTGACTTTCATTTGACTCAATTAGCTTTGTTGAATGCATTTGACTTTCAATTGATTCAACAAATCTTTGTTTGAATGTGTTTGACTTTCATTTGACTCAATTAGCTTTGTTGAATGTGTTTGACTTTCATTTCACTTAATTAGCTTTGTTAAATGCATTTGACTTTCATAGATTCAAAAAGCTTTGTTTTAATGTGTTTAACTTCCTTTTGACTCAATTAGCTTTGTTGAATGTGTTTGACTTTCATGTGACTTTATTTCCATTGTGGAGTGCAATTGACTTTCATTTGATTCAAAAAGCTTTGTTTGAATGAATTTGACTTTCATTTTATTCTAAAAGCTTTGTTGAATTAGTTTGACTTTCATTTGACTCAATTAGCTTTGTTGCATGCATTTGACTTTCAATTGATTCAACAAAGCTTTGTTGAATGAGTTTGACTTTCATTTGACCCAATTAGCTTTGTTGAATGCATTTGACTTTCATTTGAATCAAAAACCATTGTTTATATGTGTTTGACTTTGATTTGACTCAATTAGCTTTAATGAATGTGTTTGACTTTCATTTGACTCAATTAGCTTTGTTGAATGCAATAGACTATCATTTGATTCAAAAATCTTTGTTTGAATGTATTTGACTTTCATTTGATTATGTTAAAAGATTTTGACCTTCATTTGACTCAATTAGCTTTGTTGAATGCGTTTGACTTTCATTAGATTCAAAAAGCTTTGTTTGAATGTGTTTGACTTTTATTTGATTCTAAAAGCTTTGTTGAAAGTGTTTGACTTTCATTTGACTCAATTAGCTTTGTTTAATGAATTGGACTTTCATTTGATTCAAAAAGCTTTGTTTAAATGTGTTTGTATTTCACTTGACTCAATTAGCTTTGATGAATGTGTTTGACTTTCATTTGACTCAATTAGCATTTTGGAATGCAATTGACTTTCATTTAATTCAAAAAGCTTTGTTTGAATGTATTTAACTTTCATTTGATTCTAAAAGCTTTGTTGAAAGTGTTTGACTTTTATTTGACTCAATTAGCTTTGTTGAATGCATTTGACTTTCAATTGATTCAACAAAGCTTTGTTTGAATGTATTTGACTCTCATTTGATTCTAAAAGCTTTGTTGAAAGGTTTTCACTTTAACTTGAACTCAATTAGCTTTGTTGAATGCATTTCACTTTCATTTGATTCAAAAAGCTTTGTTTGAATGTGTTTGACTTTCATTTGACTCAATTAGTTTTGTTGAATGTGTCAGACTTTCATTTGACTCAATTAGCATTGTGGAATGCAATTGACTTTCATTTGATTCAAAAGCTTTGTTTGAATGTGTTTGACTTTCATTTGACTCAATTAGCTTTGTTGAAAGTGTTTGACTTTCATTTGACTCAATTAGCTTTGTTGAATGCATTTGACTTTCAATTGATTCAACAAAGCTTTGTTTGAATGTGTTTGACTTTCATTTGACTTAATTAGCTTTGTTAAATGCATTTGACTTTCATTTGATTCAAAAAGCTTTGTTTAAATGTGTTTGACTTTCATTTGACTCAATTAGCTTTGTTGAAAGTGTTTGACTTTCATTTGACTCAATTAGCTTTGTTAAATGCATTTGACTTTGATTTGATTAAAAAAGCTTTGTTTGAATGTGTTTGACTTTTATTTCATTCTAAAAGCTTTGTTGAAATTGTTTGACTTTCATTTGACTCAATTAGCTTTGTTGAATGCATTTGACTTTCATTTCATTCAAAATACTTTGTTTGGATGTGTTTGACTTTCATTTGCTTCTAATAGCTTTGTTGAAAGTGTTTTGACTTTCATTTGACTCAATTTGCTATGTTGAATTTATTTGACATTCATTTGATTTAAAAATCTTTATTTAAATGTGTTTGACTTTCATTTGAATCAATTAGCTTTGTTGAAGTGTTTGACTTTCATTTGACTCAATTAGCATTGTGGAATGCAATTGACTTTCATTTGATTTAAAAAGCTTTATTTGAATGTATTTGACTTTTATTTGATACTAAAAGCTTTGTTAAAAGTGTTTGTTTTCATTTGACTCAATGAGCTTTGTTGAATGCATTTGACTTTCATATGATTGAAAAAGCTTTGTTTGTATGTATTAGAATTTCATTTGATTCTAAAAGCTTTGTTAAAAGTGTTTAACTTTCATTTGACTCAATTAGCTTTGTTGAATGCATTTGACTTTCATTTGATTCAATAAGCTTTGTTTGAATGTGTTTGACTTTATTTGATTTTAATAGCTTTGTTGAAAGTGTTTGACTTTCATTTGACTCAATTAGCATTGTGGAATGCAATTGACTTTCATTTGATTTAGAAATCTTTATTTAATTTAGAAAGCTTTATTTGAATGTATTTGACTTTCATTTGATTCTAAAAGCTTTGTTGAAAGTGTTTGACTTTCATTTGACTCAATTAGCTTTGTTGAATGCAATTGACTTTCATTTGATTCAAAAAGCTTTGTTTGAATGTATTTCAATTTCATTTGACTCAATTAGCTTTGTTGAATGTATTTGACTTTTATTTGACTCAATTAGCATTGTGGAATGCAATTGACTTTCATTTGATTCAAAAAGCTTTGTTTGAATGTATTTGACTTTCATTTGATTCTAAAAGCTTTGTTGAAAGTGTTTGACTTTCATTTGAATCAATTAGCTTTGTTGAATGCATTTGACTTTCAATTGATTCAACAAAGCTTGGTTTGAATGTTTTTTACTTTCATTTGACTCAATTAGCTTTGTTAAATGCATTTGACTTTCATTTGATTCAAAAAGCTTTGGTGAAAGAGGTTGACTTTCATTTGACTCAATTAGCTTTGTTGAATGCATTTGACTTTCTTTTGATTCAAAAAGCTTTGATTGAATGTGTTTGACTTTCATTTGACTCAATTAGCTTTGTTGAATATGTTTGACTTTTATTTGACTCAATTAGCACTGTGGAATGCAATTTACTTTCATTTAATTCAAAAAGCTTTGTTTGAATGTATTTGACTTTCATTTGATTCTAAAAGCTTTGTTGAAAGTGTTTGACTTTCATTTGACTTAATTAGCTTTGTTGAATGCAATTGATTTTCGTTTGATTCAAAAAGCTTTGTTTGAATGTGTTTGACTTTCATTTGATTCTAAAAGCTTTGTTGAAAGTGTTTAACTTTCATTTGACACAATTAGCTTTGTTGAATGCATTTGACTTTCATTTGATTCAAAAAGCTTTGTTTGAATGTGTTTGACTTTCATTTGACTCAATTAGCTTTGTTGAATGTGTTTGACTTTCATTTGACTCAATTAGCATTGTGGAATGCAATTGACTTTCATTTGATTCAAAAAGCTTTGTTTGAATGTATTTGACTTTCATTTGATTCTAAAAGCTTTGTTGAAAGTGTTTGACTTTCATTTGACTTAATTAGCTTTGTTGAATGCAATTGACTTTCATTTGATTCAAAAAGCTTTGTTTGAATGTGTTTGACTTTCATTTGATTCTAAAAGCTTTGTTGAAAGTGTTTAACTTTCATTTCACACAATTAGCTTTGTTGAATGCATTTGACTTTCATTTGATTCAAAAAGCTTTGTTAAAAGTGTTTGAATTTCATTTAACTCACTTAGCTTTGTTGATAGCATTTGACTTTCATTTGATTCGGAAAGCTTTATTTGAATGTATTTGACATTCATTTGACTCAATTAGCTTTGTTGAATGTGTTTGTCTTTCATTTGACTCAATTAGCATTGTGGAATGCAATTGACTTTCATTTGATCAAAAAGCTTAGTTTAATATATTTGACTTTCATTTGATTCTAAAAGCTTTGTTGAAAGTGTTTGACTTTCATTTGACTCAATTAGCTTTGTTGATTAAATTTGACTTTCATTTGATTCAAAATGCATTGTTTGAATGTGTTCGACTTTCATTTGATTCTAAAAGCTTTGTAGAAAGTGTTTGACATTCATTTGACTCAATTCGTTTTGTTGAATGCATTTTGCTTTCATTTGATTCAAAAAGCTTTGTTTGAATGTGTTTGACTTTCATTTGACTCAATTAGCTTTGTTGAATGTGTTTGACTTTCATTTGACTCAATTAGCATTGTGGAATGCAATTGACTTTCATTTGATCAAAAAGCTTAGTTTAATGTATTTGACTTTCATTTGATTCTAAAAGCTTTGTTTAAAGTGTTTAACTTTCATTTGACTCAATTAGCTTTGAATAATGGTGTTTGACTTTCATTTGACTCCGTTAGCTTTGTTGAATGTGTTTGACTTTCATTTGACTCAATTAGCATTGTGGAATGCAATTGACTTTCATTTGATTTGAAAAGTTTTGTTTGAATGTATTTGACTTTTATTTGATTCTAAAAGCTTTGTTGAAAGTGTTTGACTTTCATTTGACTAAATTAGCTTTGTTGAATGCATTTGACTTTCATTTGATTCGAAATGCTTTGTTTAAATGTGTTTGACTTTCATTTGATTCTAAAAGCTTAGTTGAAAGTGTTTGACATTCATTTGACTCAATTAGCTTTGTTGAATGCATTTGGCTTTCATTTGATTCAAAAAGCTTTGTTTAAATTTGTTTGACTTTCATTTGACTCAATTCGCTTTGTTGAATGTTTTCGACTTTGATTTGACTCAATTAGCTTTGTTGAATGTATTTTACTTTCATTTGATTCAAAAAGCTTTGTTTGAATGTGTTTGACTTTCATTTGATTCTAAAAGCTTTGTTGAATGTGTTTGACTTTCATTTGACTCAATTAGCATTGTGGAATGCAATTGACTTTCATTTGTTTCTAAAAGCTTTGTTTGAATGTATTTGAATTTATTTGATTCTAAAAGCTTTGTTGAAAGTGTTTGACTTTCATTTGACTCAATTAACTTGGTGGAAAGTGTTTGACTTTCATTTGACACAATAAGCATTGTGGAATGCAATTGACTTTCATTTGATTCAAAAAGCTTCGTTTGAATGTATTTGACTTTCATTTGATTCTAAAAGCTTTGTTGAAAGTGTTTGACTTTCATTTGACGCAATTAGCATTGTGGAATGCATTTGACTTTCATATGATTTAAAAAGCTTAATTTGAATGCATTTGACTTTCATTTGATTCTAAAAGCTTTGTTGAAAGTGTTTGACATTCATTTGACTCAATTAGCTTTGTTGAATGCATTTGGCTTTCATTTGATTCAAAAATCTTTGTTTGAATGTGTTTGACTTTCGTTTGACTCAATTAGCTTTGTTGAGTGTGTTTGACTTTCATTTGACTCAATTAGCATTGTGGAATGCAATTGACTTTCATTTGATTCGAAAAGCTTTGTTTGAATGTATTTGAATTTATTTGATTCTAAAAGCTTTGTTAAAAGTGTTTGACTTTCATTTGACTCAATTAGCTTGGTTGAATGCATTTAACTTTCATTTGATTCAAAAAGCTTAATTTGAATGTGTTAGACTTTCATTTGATTTTAAAAGCTTTTTTAAAAGTGTTTGACTTTCATTTGACTCCATTTTTCTTTGTTGAATGCATTTGACTTTCATTTGATTCATAAAGCTTTATTTAAATGTGTTTGACTTTCATTTGACTCAATTACCTTTGTTGAATGTGTTTAACTTTTATTTGACTCAATTAGCATTTGCTGAAAGTGTTTGATATTCATTTGAATCAATTAGCTTTGTTGAATGCATTTGACTTTCATGTGATTCAAAAAGCTAGGTTTGGATGTGATTGACTTTCATTTAATTCTAAAAGCTTTGTTGAAAGTGTTTGACTTTCATTTGAGTCAATTAGCTTTGTTGAATGCATTTGACTTTCATTTGAATCAAGAAGCTTTGTTTGAATGTGTTTGACTTTCATTTGACTCAATTAGCATTACGGAATGCAATGACTTTCATTTAATTCTAAAAGCTTTGTTGAAAGTGTTTGACTTTCATTTGACTCAATTAGCTTTGTTGAAAGTGTTTGACTTTCATTTGACACAATAAGCATTGTGGAATGCAATTGACTTTCATTTGATTCAAAAAGCTTCGTTTGATTGTATTTGACTTTCATTTGATTCTAAAAGCTTTGTTGAAAGTGTTTGACTTTCATTTGACTCAATTAGCTTTGTTGAATGCATTTGACTTTCATTTGATACAAAAAGCTTAATTTGAATGTGTTTGACTTTCATTTGATTCTAAAAGCTTTGTTAAAAGTGTTTAACTTTCATATGACTCAATTAGCTTTGTTGAATGCATTTGACTTTCATTTGATTCAAAAAGCTTTGTTTGAATCTGTTTGATTTTTATTTGACTCAATTATTTTTGTTGAATGTGTTTGACTTTCATTTGACTCAACTAGCATTTGTTGAAAGTGTTTGACTTTCATTTGACTCAATTAGCTTTGTTGAATGCATTAGACTTTCATATGATTCAAAAAGCTTTGTTTGAATGTGTTTGACTTTCATTTAATTCTAAAAGTTTTGTTGAAAGTGTTTGACTTTCATTTGACTCAATTAGCTTTGTTGAATGCATTTGACTTTCATTTATATCAAGAAACTTTGTTTGAATGTGTTTGACTTTCATTTGACTCAATTAGCATTGTGGAATGCAATGACTTTCATTTGATTCAAAAAGCTTTGTTTGAATGTATTTGACTTTCATTTGATTCTAAAAGCTTTGTTGAAAGTGTTTGACTTTCATTTCACTTAATTAGCTTTGTTGAATGCAATTGACTTTCATTTGATTCAAAAAGATTTGTTTGAATGTGTTTGACTTTCATTTGATTCTAAAAGTTTTGTTGAAAGTGTTCGACTTTCATTTGACTCAATTAACATTGTTGAATGCTTTTGACTTTCATTTGAATCAAGAAGCTATGTTTGAATGTGTTTGACTTTCATTTGACTCAATTAGTGTTGTTGAATGTGTTTGACTTTCATTTGACTCAATTAACATTGTGGAATGCAATTGACTTTCATTTGATTCAAAAAGCTTTGTTTGAATGTATTTGACTTTCAATTGATTCTAAAAGCTTGGTTGAAAGAGTTTGACTTTCATTTGACTCAAATATCTTTGTTGAATGCAATTGAATTTCATTTGATTCAAAAAGCTTAATTTGATTGTGTTAGACTTTCATTTGATTCTAAAACCTTTGTTAAAAGTGTTTGGCTTTCATTTGACTCACTTAGCTTTGTTGATAGCATTTTACTTTCATTTGATTCGGAAAGCTTTGTTTGAATGTATTTGACGTTCATTTGACTCAATTAGCTTTGTGGAATGCTATTGACTTTCATTTGATTCAAAAAGCTTTGTTTGAATGTATTTGACTTTCATTTGGTTCTAAAAGCTTTGTTGAAAGTGTTTGACTTTCATTTGACTTAATTAGCTTTGTTGAATTCATTTTACTTTCATTTGATTCAAAAAGCTTTGTTTGAATGTGTTTGACATTCATTTGACTCAATTAGCTTTCTTGAAAGTGTTTGACTTTCATTTGACTCAACTAGCTTTGTTGAATGCATTTGGCTTTCATTTGATTCAAAAAGCTTTCTTTGAATGTGTTTGGCTTTCATTCGAATGAATTAGCTTTGTTGAATGTGTTTGACTTTCATTTGACTCAATTAGCATTGTGGAATGCAATTGACTTTCATTTGATTCAAAAAGCTTTGTTTGAATGTATTTGACTTTCATTTGATTCTAAAAGATTTGTTGAAAGTGTTTGACTTTCATTTGACTCAATTATCTTTGTTGAATGCAATTGAATTTCATTTGATTCAAAAAGCTTTGTTTGAATTTGTTTGACTTTCATTTGATTCTAAAAGCTTTTTTGAAAGTGTTTGACTTTCATTTCACTCAATTAGCTTTGTTGAATGCATTTGACTTTCATTTGATTCAAAAAGCGTAATTTGAATGTGTTAGACTTTCATTTGATTCTAAAACCTTTGTTAAAAGTGTTTGACTTTCATTTGACTCACTTAGCTTTGTGGATAGCATTTGACTTTCATTTGATTCGGAAAGCTTTGTTTAAATGTATTTGACGTTCATTTGACTCAATTAGCTTTGTTGAATGTGTTTGACTTCATTTGACTCAATTAGCTTTGTGGAATGCTATTAACTTTCATTTGATTCAAAAAGCTTTGTTTGAATGTATTTGATTTTCATTTGATTCTAAAAGCTTTGTTGAAAGTGTTTAACTTTCATTTGACTCAATTAGCTTGTTGAATGCATTTGACTTTCATTTGATTCAAAAAGCTTTGTTTGAATGTGTTTGACTTTCATTTGATTCTAAAAGCTTTGTTGAAAGTGTTTGACTTTCATTTGACTCAATTAGCTTTGTTGAAAGCATTTGACTTTTACTTGAATCATGAAGCTTTGTTTGAATGTATTTAACTTTCATTTGACTCAATTAGCTTTGTTGAATGTGTTTAACTCTCAATCGACTCAATTAACATTGTGGAATGCAATTGACTTTCATTTGATTCAAAAAGCTTAGTTTAATGTATTTGACTTTCATTTGATTCTAAAAGCTTTGTTGAAAGTGTTTGACTTTCATTTGACTCAATTAGCTTTGTTGAATGCATTTGACTTTCATTTGAATCAAAAAGCATTGTTTGAATGTGTTTGACTTTCATTTGACTAAATTAGCTTTGTTGAAAGTTATTGACTTTCATTTGACTCAATTAGCTTTGTTGAATGCATTTGACTTTCATTTTATTCAAAAAGCTTTGTTTGAATGTGTTTGACTTTCTATTGACTCAATTAGCTTTGTTGAATGTATTTGACTTTCATTTGACTCAATTTGCATTGTGGAATGCAATTGACTTTCATTTGATTCTAAATGCTTTGTTGAAAGTGTTTGACATTCATTTGACACAATTAGCTTTGTTGAATGCATTTGACTTTCATTTGATTCAAAAAGCTTTGTTTGAATGTGTTTGACTTTCATTAGATTCTAAAAGCTTTGTTGAAAGTGTTTGACTTTCATTTGACTCAATAAGCTTTGTTGAATGCATTTGACTTTCACATGAATCAAGAAGCTTTGTTTGAATTTGTTTAACTTTCATTTGACTCAATTAGCTTTATTGAATGTGTTTGACTTTCATTTGACTCAATTAACATTGTGGAATGCAATTGACATTCATTTGATTCAAAAAGCTTGTTTAATGTATTTGACTTTCATTTGATTCAAAAAGCTTTGTTGAAAGTGTTTGACTTTCATTCGACTCAATTAGCTTTGTAGGATGCATTTGACTTTCATTTGATTCAAAAAGCTTGTTTAATGTATTTGACTTTCATTTGATTCTAAAAGCTTTGTTGAAAGTGTTTGACTTTCATTCGACACAATTTGCTTTGTTGGATGCATTTGACTTTCATTTGAATCAAAAAGCATTGTTTGAATGGGTTTGACTTTCATTTGACTTAATTAGCTTTATAGAAAGTGTTTGACTTTCATTTGACTCAATTAGTTTTGTTGAATGCATTTGACTTTCATTTGATTCAAAAAGCTTTGTTTGAATGTGTTTGACTTTCGTTTGAATCAATTATTTTTGTTGAATGTGTTTGACTTTTATTTGACTCAATTAGCTTTGTTGAATGCATTTGATTTTCATTTGATTCAAAAAGCTTTGTTTGAGTGTGTCTGACTTTCTTTTGACTCAATTAGCTTTGTTGAATGTGTTTGATTTTCATTTGACTCAATTAGCTTTGTTGAATGTGTTTGAAAGTGTTTGACTTTCATTTGACTCAATTAGCTTTGTTGAATGCATTTGGCTTTCATTTTATTCAAAAAGCTTTGTTTGATGACGTTCATTTGACTCAATTAGCTTTGTTGAATGTGTTTGACTTTTATTTGACTCAATTACAATTGTTGAATGCAATAGACTTTCATTTGATCGAAAAGCTTAGTTTAATGTTTTTGACTTTCATTTGATTCAAAAAGCTTTGTTGAAAGTGTTTGACTTTTATTTGACTCAATTATCTTTGTTGAATGCATTTGACTTTCATTGATTTAAAAAGCTTTGTTTGAATGTGTTTGACTTTCATTTGATTCAAAAAGCTTTGTTGAAAGTGTTTGACATTTATTTGACTCAATTATCTTTGTTGAATGTATTTGACTTTCATTGATTCAAAAAGCTTTGTTTGAATGTGTTTGACTTTCATTTGATTCTATTAGCTTTGTTGAATGTGTTAGACTTTCATTTGACTCAATTAGCATTGTGGAATGCAATTGACTTTCATTTGATTCAAAAGCTTTGTTTGAATGTGTTTGACTTTCATTTGACTCAATTAGCTTTGTTGAAAGTGTTTGACTTTCATTTGACTTAATTAGCTTTGTTGAATGCATTTGACTTTCGTTTGATTCAAAAAGCTTTGTTTGAATGTGTTTGACTTTCTTTTGACTCAATTATCTTTGTTGAATGTGTTTGACTTTCATTTCACTCAATTAGCTTTGTTGAATGCATTTGACTTTCATTTGAATCAAGAAGCTTTGTTTGAATGTGTTTGACTTTCATTTGACTCAATTAGCTTTGTTGAATGCATTTGACTTTCATTTGAATTAAGAAGCTTTGTTTGAATGTGTTTGACTTTAATTTGACTCAATTAGCTTTGTTGAATGCATTTGACTTTCATTTGATTCAAAAAGCTTTGTTTGAATTGGTTTGATTTTCATTTGACTCAATTAGCATTGTGGAATGCAATTGACTTTCATTTGATTCTAAACGCTTTGTTGAAAGTGTTTGGCTTTCATTTGACTCAATTAGCTTTTTTGAATGCATTTGACTTTCATTTGATTCAAAAAGCTTTGTTTGAATATGTTTTACTTTCATTTGATTCTAAAAGCTTTTTTGAAAGTGTTTGACATTCATTTGACTCAATTAGCTTTGTTGAATGCATTTGGCTTTCATTTGATTCAAAAAGCTTTGTTTGAATGTGTTTGACTTTCATTTGACTCAATTAGCTTTGTTGAATATGTTTGACTTTCATTTGACTCAATTACAACTGTGGAATGAAATAGACTTTCATTTGATTCTAAAAGCTTTGTAGAAAGTGTTTGACTATCATTTGACTCAATTAGCTTTGTTGAATGCATATGACTTTCATTTGATTCAAAAAGCTTTGTTTGAATTTGTTTGACTTTCATTTGATTCTAAAAGATTTGTTGAAAGTGTTTGACTTTCATTTGACTTAATTAGCTTTGTTGAATGCATTTGACTTTCATTTGAATCAAGAAGCTTTGTTTGAATGTGTTTGACTTTCATTTGACTCAATTAGCTTTGTTGAATGCATTTGACTTTAATTTGATTCAAAAAGCTTTGTTTGAATGGGTTTGATTTTCATTTGACTCAATTAGCTTCGTTGAATGTGTTTGACTTTCATTTGACTCAATTAACATTGTGGAATGCAATTGACTTCTATTTGATTCAAAAAGCTTTGTTTGAATGTATTTGACTTTCATTTGATTCTAAAAGCTTTGATGAATGTGTTTGACTTTCATTTGACTCAATTAGCTTTGTTGAATTCATTTGATTTTCATTTGATTCAGAAAGCTTTGTTTGAATGTGTTTAACTTTTATTTGATTCAAAAAGCTATGTTGAAAGTGTTTGACTTTCATTTGACACAATTAGCTTTGTTGAATGCATTTGACTTTCATTTGAATCAAAAAGCTTTGTTTGAATGTGTTTGACTTTCATTTGACTCAATTAGCTTTGTTGAAAGTGTTTGACTTTCATTTGACTCAATTAGCTTTGTTGAATGCATTTGATTTTCATTTGATTCAAAAAGCTTTGTTTGAATGTGTTTGACTTTCTTTTGACTCAATTAGCTTTGTTGAATATGTTTGACTTTCATTTGACTCAATTAGCATTGTGGAATGTAATTGACTTTCATTTGATTCAAAAAGCTTTGTTTGAATGTATTTGGCTTTCATTTGATTCTAAAAGCTTTGTTGAAAGTGTTTGACTTTCATTTCACTCAATTAGCATTGTTGAATTCATTTGATTCAAAAAGCTTTGTTTGAATGTGTTTGACTTTCATTTTATTCTAAAAGCTTTGTTGAAAGTGTTTGACTTTCATTTGACTCAATTAGCTTTGTTGAATGCATTTGACTTTCATTTGAATCAAAATGCTTTGTTTGAATGTGTTTGACTTTCATTTAACTTAATTAGATTTGTTGAAAGTGTTTGACTTTCATTTGACTCAATTAGGTTTGTTGAATGCATTTGACTTTCATTTGAATCAAAAAGTTTTGTTTGAATGTATTTGACTTTTATTTGACTCAATTAGCTTTGTTGAAAGTGTTTGACTTTCATTTGACTCAATTAGCTTTGTCGAATGCATTTGACTTTCATTTGAATCAAAAAGCTTTGTTTGAATATGTTTGACTTTCATTTGACTCAATTAGATTTGTTGAAAGTGTTTGACTTTCATTTAACTCAATTGGCTTTGTTGAATGCATTTGACTTTCATTTGATTCAAAAAGCTTTGCTTGAATGTGTTTGACTTTCTTTTGACTCAATTAGCTTTGTTGAATGTGTTTGACTTTTCTTTGACTCAATTAGCATTGTGGAATCCAATTGACTTTCATTTGATTCAAAAAGATTTTATTGAATGTATTTGACTTTCAGTTGATTCTAAAAGCTTTGTTGAAAGTGTTTGACTTTCATTTGATTCAATTAGCTTTGTTGAATGTGTTAGACTTTCATTTGACTCAATTAGCATTGTGGAATGCAATGGACTTTCATTTGATCAAAAAGCTTAGTTTAATGTATTTGACTATCATTTGATTCTAAAAGCTTTGTTGAAGGTGTTTGACTTTCATTTGACTTAACTAGCTTTGTTGAATGCATTTGACTTTCACTTGATTCAAAAAGCTTTGTTTTAATGTGTTTGACTTTCATTAGATTCTACCAGCTTTGTTGAAAGTGTTTGACTTTCATTTGACTCAATTAGTTTTGTTGAATGCATTTGACTTTCACTTGAATCAAGAAGCTTTGTTTGAATGTGTTTAACTTTCATTTGACTCAATTAGCTTTGTTGAATGTGTTTGAGTTTCATTTGACTCAATAAACATTTTGGAATGCAATTGACTTTCATTTTATTCAAAAAGCTTTGTTTGAATGTATTTGAATTTTATTAGATTCTAAAAGATTTGTTGAAAGTGTTTGACTTTCATTTGACTCAATTAGCATTGTTGAATGCAATTGACCTTCATTTGATTCAAAAAGCTTTGTTTGAATGTGTTTGACTTTCATTTCATTCTAAAAGCTTTGTTGAAGTGTTTGACTTTCATTTGACTCAATTAGCTTTGTTGAATGCATTTGACTTTCATTTGAATTAAGAAGCTTTGTTTGAATGTGTTTGACTTTCATTTGACTCAATTGGCTTTGTTGAATGCATTTGACTTTCATTTGATTCAAAAAGCTTTGTTTGAATGTGTTTGACTTTCATTTGACTCTATTAGCATTGCTGAATGCAATTGAGTTCCATTTGATACAAAAAGCTTTGTTTGAATGTATTTGACTTTCATTTGATTCTAAAAGCTTTGATGAATGTGTTTGACTTTCATTTGACTCAATTAGCTTTGTTGAATTCATTTCATTTTCATTTGATTCAAAAAGCTTTGTTTGAATGTGTTTGACTTTCATTTGATTCTAAAAGCTTTGTTGAAAGTGTTTGACTTTCATTTGACTCAATTACATTTGTTAAATGCATTTGACTTTTGTTTAGGGTAAAAATACCCCAGGTACGTGGCCCAATCTCATAGTGACACGTGGCCCAATAAACAGGCGACACGTGGCCCTATGAGAATGTGACACGTGTCCACTTGTCATGGTGACACCTGTCAGCCATCTCTAAATGCCCCAATGCTGGAATCAGAATGAGAAAAGAGCCCTGATGACCTCAGGCCCAAATCCCGAGAAAACCTTGAAAGCCGTAAAACGGCGCCCCCCACGACACGTGGCGACCTCTGATTGCGCAGCCAATCACGTCACGAAATTCTAGGGCATAAACCCTAGAGGGGTACATGTTCCCACCCCTATAAATACCCCAATCATTTATGATGGGAGGGGGGATTGTGACATAACATAAATATAGAGCATTAAAGAGCTCCAACTTCTCTCTCTACTTTCTCTCTCTAGCCTTTTCCGTTTCCGTTCACTAACTTGAGCGTCGGAGGCGAATATTCCATACACCGGAATATTCGTTATTTTGCAGGTGTCCGAGTCTTTGTCAGCAGAGCGTGACCAGTATCCGAGGGAATCACAAAAAACCCCGAAACATTTGGCGCCGTCTGTGGGGATACTCGTCCGTTATGGCAATAGATGGTCAGACACCTAATTCTGGACCTCGTCCAGGCGAAGATGGATATGTAGAGGACATACATACTACCATACACTCAAGCAATCCTTTGACTGCCTCATTTGAAGAGGCCGAACAACTTCCTGTCACCCCAGCTACCCTAATGGCCGAGCTGACTAAGCTCCGCAAGGAGTTGGCGGCTACCCAGCAAAAGGGGAGAGGGGGCACTTCCAAGAAAGCCAACAACAAGACCAATGCAACTGATGCTGGTAACACCCCATTCCGTCGTCCGCACGGAAGGTCTCCCCGAGTCCCACGGACCAACTTCTCTAGCCTGCTGGCGAAAACACAGTCGGCTGGGGGGAGGGGCAGACAGCCAAAAAGAGTTGAGACTGAGCCGTCACAGCGTTTCAAGGACGCAAGGGACTACATTCGGCACAAGCAAAGGGAGAGGGTCGCATACTCTGACACAGCCTCTACTCCAACCATGCCGGAGGAAGTCTCCAACCAATCTTTCTCCCAATACACCAACACGGCTGCTTCCAGCAAGAGTCATACTATTACTCCCCGACCAATTCAGCCATTGCAGTATCAGTCCCCTCAAGTACTCAATGGGTTGATACAACCAAATCCCCAAGTTTTTGGGCAATATGGGCCGTATGGTCAGATGTTCGGCCAGACTCCTTACCTGGCTGGAACGTCCGCTCAGCCTCAGCCTATCGATTGGCAGATGCGTTTGTTGAATTTGGGAGATAAGCCGCCTCCGTTTTCGCAAGATATACTAGCATCCCCTCAACCAGCAAAAGTGAAGAGTGTACTAGTGAGTGCCTATGATGGTACGGGCAACCCAGAAGAGCATGTTACCTCGTACAAGAACTTGATGTACTTGCAAAGTGTAAATGATGCTACATGGTGCAGATGCTTCCCGGCCACTCTCAAAGGGGTGGCCCAGGACTGGTTTAACAGCCTCCCAGCCGGATGCATCAATTGCTTTACCACCCTCAGTTTGTTGTTTGCGGGAAACTTCTCATACAACATCCCACCAAGAAAGACAAGTCTCAACTTGGCTACAATTGTCCAAGGAAAGAATGAAGGACTACGTTCGTACGTCCAAAGGTTTAACCAAGAAAAAGCCCAAATTCATAATCTTCCGGACGAAATGGCTTACTCAGAATTTCTCCGGGGATTAAGGCATAATGGTTTTAAGTTTGATTTGGTAAGAAAAAAGATTCGGTCATACGCAGGTGTATTGCGGGAAGCCGAAGCCTATATTGAGGCCGCGGATTTTTGTTCGCTCACCAAATCAGAACAGCCAGCCAAGGGGGTTGAGAAGAAACAATCTTCTCAGCAAAACTCGGCCGGTCGAAAGAAAGAAGGGAACAAAAGAAAAGAAATCTGGGTAGCTGATGACCAGCAACCCAAGTCAAAGAAAAGCAAGACATACGAGCCTCAGTATGAGTTCAACAAGGATGGTTACTCTATTTTGATGGAGATAAAAGACAAGTTTGAGTTTGAGAAGCCTCAGCCTTTGAGAGGCTCGGCCCAGTACAGAAACAAAAACAAGTATTGTCATTACCACAAGGATGTGGGTCATGACACGAACGAGTGTATCAACTTGAAGAGACTGTTGGATAAGTTGGCAGACAAGGGTCTGCTGAAACCCTATGTGACCAAGTCCAAATTCACCTTCAAGCGGACAGACAACACGTCCGAGAAAAAGCAACAAAGTGAAAAGAAGAATGACAAGGAAGATGATGGGAATAGCACTGATTCAGGTTTTGTGGCCGTCATATCAGGAGGCTTTGCTTCAGGCGGCCCTACCATGAAAGGAATCAAGCACGACGCCCGAAACCTGTCAAATGTGATGCAAACGGACGTTGTTAAAGCCGAGCCATTTTCTGAAGTGATCATAAGTGAGGCTGACCGTGGTGAGGTCAGAGCTTTGCACAATGATCCCATGGTCTTTGTAATGAAAATAGCAAATTTGAAGGTGGGACGGATATTGATTGATACGGGCAGTTCGGCCGATATCATAAGTCTCTCTACCTTGAGGAATTTAAGCTTCCCAGAAGATGCTCTCCAAGATATAACTCATCCCTTAGTAGGATTTGGGGGGAATATCATTCATCCAGTCGGACGGATTGACCTTCCCATCCGTTTCGGGCAGAAGGGGGAAGGAAGAGACATGGTCGTCCGTTTCCTTGTGGTAAAAGAGTTGACTGGGTACAATGTAATCCTTGGCCGCCCTACTCTCAATGCAGCCAAGGCGGTCATAGTGCCCCACTTGATGTTGCTGAAGTTTGAAAGGTCGGACGGAAAAATTGGAACAATTCAAGGAAGTCAGAAAATGGCCAAGGAATGTAATCAGCTGGCCGTGAAGCCAACAGCACGCGGCCCAAAGTTGTCCGAGATTAAGGAAGAAGGAACCTCACTCCCAGCATACCAGGTCGGCCAAAAGCGTAAGGCGACCAGGGCAGAGGAAGCCTAGCAACTAATGACTGTCGGCCGGCCAGATGAGTTGAGGCCCCAGCCGGCCGGCAGCCACCAGGATATAGTGCTTGACTCCAACCACCCAGAACGGACAGTTAGTGTCGGCACTATAGCCTTGGAATTGCTTGGGGATGAGTTAGTACAGCTGTTAAGAGAATTCAAAGATGTGTTTGCATTTGAAGTTGGTGAAATGCCAGGAATAAGTCCTGACCTGGCCGTACACAAGTTGGCCGTGAATCCTTTGATAAAGCCTGTCCGCCAGAAGAAGAGAAATCACGGAGAAGAGAGGAATCAGGCGGCCGTAGCAGAGGTAAAAAAGCTGCTGGACGCCGGTTTCATTCGGCAATGCTTTTACCCAGATTGGGTGGCCAATGTAGTTCTTGTGAAAAAGCCGAATGGGACTTGGAGGATGTGCGTGGATTACACGGACTTGAACAAGGCGTGTCCAAAGGATAGCTTCCCCTTGCCTAAGATCGACCGTTTGGTTGACTCTACGGCCGGACACGCCCTTATGAGCTTCATGGACGCTGTTTTGGGGTTTTTTGTCCCTCGGGAGAGTTACAACTCGAAGACTGATCCTGCCGGCTCTGTACCTGCAAAATTAACGGAGACACCGGTTGGATGGTGCTTCCGCCTCCAACGCTCAAGTTAGTAACTTGAAGTAGAGTAAAAGGTGCGGAAATTAAGGTGGGGATCTGCTTGGATTCCAAGCTCAGTTGTCTCTATCAAAGGGACAGTTTTTAGTTAATGGAAAAACGTGCCCTCTAAAAGAGGGGAATCTCCCTATTTATAGGGTCCTTGGGAATTGTGCCCCTGATTAGGGTATCAAACCCTAATCATTGGTGGGCTGCGCCGCATTGCGGTTTTCTCGGAATTTGGGCCTGAAGGCCGACATTCTCCCAAATATCTGGGACGACACGTGTCGGGCAGGGATAGGTCCACTTTGGACCATCCTGGGGTTGACACGTGTCGCCCTCTGATGGGGCCACTTGGCGGGGTAAAATTACCCTAAACATTTGCCCCTCACAGATGTGACGTGGCACGCCGCGTGGCATCTGTGACACGCGTCACTCGCTGAATGGTGGTAATTTAACCGCCAAAATTTACTGTTTAACTTCTGGGTAAATTACGGAATTGTCCCTCCTTTCACCCTCTATATATAGCCGTTTACCCTCAGAATCTTGCCACACTTCACAAAAATTTCAGAGTAAACTTAGAATCTTGAAAGAGAGAACAGAAGTCATCCGTTTGAGTCAGGCGCATATTTGAAGAAACCCAGACGCACCAACACAGGCGGACCCGTCTACCTTCAGATATCAAATCTAAAGGTACCGTCTCTGACTCTTTCAGCTCTTTTTTCATTTTTCCGTTTGTATATGTTCCTTGCAATAAATGGATTCATCACCAACACACACGGCACAACCTAGGATAGGATCCAGCCGTTCACCAGGGACGGCTGAATCTAGGACTGGTAGTGCCGTCTCAGGGTGTTGGGACCACCCTCATGCTTGGATTCCGACCATCTGCGCGCCTGTGCAGGACACAATGGCTCGGACTATGCAGACGACACGAGATCCAAATTATAGGAGCGACGACTCAAGCGCACAAGCGTCTGAGGGGGAGGCGTCTGGCTCTGGACACCAGACGGCTCCAGAAAGGTCCCCTACGCGCGGCCCCCCAACTCCTCCTGATTCCTTTTTGGAGGAATGCGACCAAAGCGGGGAAGAGGACAATGACCAAGGCGGGGAAGAGGCCGCCTCAGTTTCTCTTTCTTTATCAGGGGAGGAGACGAGAAGGGTTGTTGACGTCTCTTCCTCTGAAAGCAGTGATGATCTTCCCCCGCTTGAGGATAGTGAGGAAGAAGAGAGGAAGACGTGGAAGGAGAAAGATGATCCCTTCAAAATCCACGTCTCCTCAAAAGACATTGACCTGATGGAGAAAAATCTCCCAAATTTCCTGAAAGCCCACCCAATGGGAGACGGGTGGAGGATAAGGGTGCCTCCCCCAGACGACACCATTTCTTGGGAGGACACTGAACGCAACGCAGACGGCTACTTCGGCTGTTACGAGGCGGCGTTCAGGGCAGGTCTTCGCTTCCCCCTTCACCAGGCGGTGAAGGCAATTTTGAGAGGCTACGGCCTCGGAGTCTGGCAACTTTCCCCCAATTCTTGGGCAAACATTCTGGGGTACGTTGCCGCCTGTGAATTCCAAGGGGTTCACCCCGGCTGGGAAGCGTTTGCCAAGATGCACTATCTCAGCCGCAACCCAGGCGGGTTCAGAGCGTGGTATACTCTGTCCACACTCCCCCAATACATGATGACCTTGGATAAGGTTTCCAAATTCGACGGCTGGAAACACAGGTTCTACCTGTGCACAGCTCCCACCAGACGGGAGAACCACGAGCTCCGTCTGTACAATAAGAAGCCTGACCTTATGGGTCGGAAGTGCTGTTTTCCTCGAATTCCGGATGAGGACTTCGACAAAATAATTGAGGCTGATCTCTTCGGCCTCACAGACGCAACCCTGTCAACCGGGGAAGTAATAAAGGTTCCAAAGAATTGGATCCCAAAGAGCGCCTGGTTCAGGGACGAGTGCTTCCTAGCCGCCTGCGGGCTAGGGCACATGTTTGATAGAAGTATGCGCCTGAATTGTTTTCGTCTGGGGTACTTTTGTGTCGGAAATGATTTTCTTAATGTTCTAATTGTTTTCCGTCTGACCTTGCAGGAGAAGCATTAAACATGTTGCCCGAAGAGAAGACACCCAGACGGTCCTCTGCCCAGATCCGCCGAGATTTGGCGGAAGCCCAGGAGCGTGAGCTCAGGGCCAAGGTAAACGCCTGACCTGCTTTTTGAGTTAACTTTCAGAGTTTCCTCACGCCGTCTGCTGACATTAAGTTGTTGTATTTTCAGGGAGGCAAGGTGGACAAGACGTTTGAGAGGAATCTCAAACGGGCTAGGGAGGAGACCCCCGTCTCAAACCCAAGCAAGTCCTCTAAAAAGGCCGCCTCCTCTGCTACTCCTACTGCCCCGCCTGGGAGGCAAATGAGAATAGGAGGGAGGAATGAGCAGGTGTCAGGCTCTCTTGGCCTAGACTTGGCCCAGCCTCTTCCTGCAACCGGGGGGCGCTCAACGGCTGCCAGCGGCTCCCGCCTGGCCGGCTCTGCAGGTAAGAACCCCTTTGAATCCCCGCCTGAGCTGGGATGGCCGCTGCGAGTGAAATCACACTCCCAGCACACGTCATCCTCAGACGGTCGGAACCAGATAGGCGCTGCTTTAATAACTCAGTCTGACGCTGATTGTGATGCAGATCAATCACCTCGCTGGCCAGACGTCCAGAGGCATGCCAGAGCCATGCTAGACGCGGTAGGCAAACGGGATAAGGATGCTATCCCAGGGATTGAGACGTTCAATCTTGAACGCATCGTCACCCTTCTGGCTGAGGTAGTACACTTAACCAATTTTTTCAACGGCTATTTCTACACTCTTTCCCGTCTGCATCCTTAACCTTTATTTTTTTGTAGGCCTTGCTGCGGGTAGACGGTCTCAAGCGCCCTTACACCCGCAAACGGGATGAGGTAAGACGGGCCAAGGAGTCCGCCTCCATTGCCAATGATGTTGCTTTACATTCAACCATAATTAACGACCTTGAAACTAAAGCAACCGAAATGACGCAGGCGGCCAAAATTCAAGAGCTGGAGGCGGCACTGCAGGCGGCCAACCAGAGGGCCGAGGCTGCAGAGGCGGCTCAGAAGCAGGCGGAGGTGGACCTCCCTAAGCTGAAGGAGGACCTCCAGAAGGCCCAAGATAACCTCCAGGCTCTTCAAGGAGCTTCTTCAGAGAATGCTAATCTGAAGAAGAAGATATCCCAGATGGAGGAGGCGGCGGCTAAAGCTCAGGAGAACTTCCGAGCAACCCTCCAGGCGGAGCAAGACCGTCTGGTTGCTGAGATGGCCGCCGATAATGAGGCCATGATGAAGATTGCCTGGGATGCCTTGAATCCTGGAAAGGATTACGGCGTCTGGGCCCTGGCTCACAAGTATGCTGACGAAGTCGTCTACTTGCGAGAGAGAGGTGAGCCAGAGCCTGAGTCCTTCCTCGCCTGGGCTGAGACGGAACAACCGGAGCCTGAAACTCCAGAAGCTCCAGACGTTGAAATCCTTGAGGAGGGCGAGAGGAACCAGGAAGGGCCGCCTGCAGGGCAGTGATTTAAGCGGCTGAGTGCCAAGTCTTCTCTCTTTTTTTTTTACTTTTTTCTGCGGCTGTATGCCAAACAATTTACTTTTCCGGCCTGCGTGCCGAGTATTCTTGTTTCTTTACCGGCTGAGGAGCCGGTTTTATCAAACTATTGATCCATCACAGCCGTTTGACTGGGTGGAAGAATTTCAATGAATTCCACCGACTGAGTCGGTTTTGCAACTTTGCGCATGTGTTTGCACTTAAAAATTTTTGTATTTGCAATTTTCTCCGCCTAACTTATCAAAAGTATGCGGCTGACTTACTTATCAAAAGTATGCGGCTGACCTTGCCCCTGGACGGCTGTGTGGTTGGTTTCAAGTGGAGTTGGTTGATTGACTTGGGGACGTCTGATGCTGCAAAGAGCATGATACGTCTGTAAGTCAATCAATCACAGTAGTGATTGCCCCAAACCAAGTACACAGCCGTACATTAACAGGCGTTTCAGCGTCTAACTAGACGGTGTTGCCCGTCTGAGCAGAATTTAAATAGCGATTGCACAACTCTATGCCCCAAATGGGTATGTGTACAATTTAAAGATAAAAACGCTAAGTAAGAAATGCAGCCGGTCCCCGCCTGGTGTCCTTAGATATCCGGGTTCCGGAACTTGCTCTTTCCTTAGACAGTTCAGGTCAGACGGCTATGGATGGCTGATTTAGCCGTCCAATTGTGGCCGTCTGTATTGATGGAGCAGGAAGGCAAATGCCGCCTGCCCTTCATGGAGCAGGAAGGCAAATGCCGCCTGGGGCCAGTAGGCAAAAAGGCCGCCTGACCCTTCATGGAGCAGGAAGGCAAATGCCGCCTGCCCTTCATGGAGCAGGAAGGCAAATGCCGCCTGGGGCCAGTAGGCAAAAAGGCCGCCTGACCCTTCATGGAGCAAGAAGGCAAATGGCCGCCTGACCCTTCATGGAGCAGGAAGGCAAATGGCCGCCTAACCCTTCATGGAGCAGGAAGGCAATTGCCGCCTGACCCTTCATGGTGCAGGAAGGCAATTGCCGCCTGACCCTTCATGGTGCAGGAAGGCAATTGCCGCCTGGGGTGATTGTAATCCAATTATACTTTCAATGTCCTTCTACCCCATTGGGGGGACATGTATAATATCAAAAAGTAATCTAAGTAGGAACTTCAGTCGGTCACCGGCTGATGTCCTTTGGACATCCGGTGATCGAAACTTGGTCGTTCCTTAGATTGCTCAGGTCAGACGGCTATGGATGGCTGATTCAGCCATCCAATTGTGGCCGCCTGCATAGGTACGTAGAGTTAGCAGGTTGGCTTCTCTCTGCGACGATTGCACCCGGAGGGGTGTCGCCGGACGCCTTTGTCCATGATTGGGACAGGCGAATTTAGGTCGAAGTAGCCATCCGGCCATTGGCCTCTGGTCTTGTTATAGACCGGCTGTATAGCCACTAAGCGTTTCTATGCTTAGCTTACTTATCTGGCCATTGGCCTCTTCGTCAATCAGACGTTAATTTAATTTCCAAGTGTCAAACTCAGAAAAACAAACAAGTGAACCGTCTGGGTTCAGACGGGAAACAAAGTATGATTAACAAAAAGCAAATTTTCATTAATGTACTTCTTGCTTACAAAATTTACAAAATCTCAGAAGTAGTATTTTTTCAAATTATCTACATTCCAAGTTCTAGGCAGGCGCCTGCCGTCTGGAGTTTCCAGGCGGTAGGTGCCGTCTCTTACTTCTTCATAAATCCGGTAGGGGCTTTCCCAATTAGGAGTTAGCTTTCCAAGCTCATTGGCCCTACCGGTTGCCTCCATTTTCCGTAACACTAGGTCGTCCACTTTTAAGGGACGCCTGTGTACTCTCTTGTTGTAGGCTCTTGTCATTCTCAGACGGTAAATCTCATGACGCAAGGCGGCATTGCCCCTACGTTCTGGAAGTGAATCCAATGCCAGGCGCATTGCCTCCCAGTTTGCCTCTTCATCATATAACATGACTCTGAGAGTCTGCTCATAGTGTTCAATGGGCAAGACGGCTTCAGCACCGTAAACCATGAGAAATGGGGTTTCTCCGGTTGACCCCTTTGCTGTTGTCCGGATGGCCCATAGGACATGGATTAATTCCTCAGCCCATAAACCACCGGCTCTTTCAATTTTCTTCTTTAGGCCGTCTGAGATCAGCTTGTTGAAGGCTTCAACTTGGCCGTTTGCTTGGGGACGGCCGACTGATGCGAAACAGGTTGAGATCCCTTGATCTCCCAACCAAGTTTTTAGCTGAGGCGTCTCAAACTGAGGGCCATTATCAAACACCATGGACATAGGTACCCCATACCGGGTGATGACATTCTTCCAGATGAAGGAAATGACGTCTGATGTCTTGATATTCTTTACCGCCTCTGCCTCTACCCACTTGGTGAAGTAATCCACAGCCACCAAGATATAACGCTTACCGCCTGGTGCAGGCGTGTAAGGACCTAAAATGTCCATGCCCCATTTGGCAAACGGGATTGGGCTGTGGATGGCCGTCAGGTCAGTAGCCGGACGGTGAATAAGTTTGCCAAACTTCTGGCACTTGTCACATTTTCTCACCAATTCCTTGGCGTTTGCCTCTAGAGTAGGCCAAAAGTATTGCCGCCTGGCTCTGACGGCTAGAGATCTGCCGCCTATGTGGGAGGCGCAGAACCCCGAGTGCAAGTCTTCGAGAACTTCCTTCCCCTTCTCTGGGGTTACACACTTCAATAGAGGCTTAAGAAACCCCGCCTTGAAGAGTTCTCCATTTCTCAACTCAAAGCTTGCGGCTCGCTTTTTCAGAACGGCTGCCTCCTGTGGCGAGTCAGGGAGCGTGCCGTCTGAGAGGTACGCCCGGATGCCATCCATCCAGGTGGAGCTTCGGTCTAGGACTCCAATGGGATCTTCAAAGATGCTTCTTTTTTCAAGTACTTCCCAAAAGACTGACCGAGGCGTATCATGGCAGGCGGAAGATGCAAGCTTCGATAGCGCATCCGCCTGGTTATTGTCAGACCTGGGCACTTGATTCAGCCGGAACTCCTCAAGTGACCCAGCCTCTTCTTTGACCGCCTGAAGATATTTGATCATAGCCGGGTGAGTTGCCTCATATGTTCCCTGATACTGGCTAACGACCAACTGCGAATCTGAGTAGGCGTCAATTTTTGTTGCCCCTGCCGCCTTACACATACGGATTCCGGCTAGCAGGGCTTCATATTCCGCCTCATTGTTTGAGGCTTGAAAATTAAACCGTAGTCCATACTCATATCTGTCCCCTTCAGGAGACTCATAAATTACGCCTGCACCACAGCCGTTCTTCGTAGAACTCCCGTCTACATACACTTTCCAAACCTGATCAAGATTATCCGGAGCCACCGGACGGGTCATTTCCACAATGAAGTCGGCAAACGCCTGACCTTTCACTGCCTTTCTTGGTTCGAAAGTGATTTCAAGACTTTGCATTTCAATAGCCCATTTTAGCATTCTTCCGGATGACTCCAAGGTAGTCATTGGCCGCTTGAGTGGCTGGTCGGTGTAAATTACCACCGGATGGGCCAGAAAGTAAGGCTTCAACTTTTTGAATGCCATGTACAAAGCAAGGCCAAATTTTTCAACCAGGGGGTACCGGAGTTCAGCATTTTTAAGAACATGGCTAATGAAGTAAACCGGGAGCTGAACGCCGTCTCGCTCAGCAAGGAGAACGGCACTGAGAGCATGGTCTGAGACGGCCAAATACATATACAACGTCTCCCTAGGTAGAGGACTGACCAACCTAGGTAGAGAGTGCAAATGCTCTTTTAGCTTCTGGAATGCCGTCTCAGCATCGTCTCCCCATTCAAACCTGGTCTTCTTCCTGATTGCTTAGAAGAAGTAAAGGCATTTTTCACCTGACCGGCTGAGGAACCTCCCCAAGGCGGCCAGGCAACCAGTCAGCCTCTGGACTTCCTTGACAGAACGGGGTGACTTCATGTCAATTACCGCCTGTATCTTTTCGGGGTTAGCCTCTATCCCCCTTTGATCAATCAGGAATCCGAGAAACTTCCCAGACTCAACACCAAAGACGCATTTCTTGGGGTTTAACATGACCTTATGCCGCCTGAGGGTGGTGAATGTTTCTCGGAGATCAGCAAGGTGATCCGCCTGTTGCTTGGATTTGACTATCATGTCATCAATGTACGCCTCCACATTCCTCCCAAGTTGATTGATGAAGACCGTATTAATCATTCGTTGGAAGGTGGCAGGCGCATTCTTCAAGCCAAACGGCATCACAGTATAACAGAATAACCCCAAATCAGTGACGAAGGCCGTCTTCTCTTGATCTTTTTTCCAGAGGGGTATCTGATGGAAGCCGGAGTAGGCGTCCATGAAGCTCATCAAGGCGTGACCGGCTGTAGAGTCGACCAGACTGTCGATCTTTGGAAGCGGGTAACTGTCCTTTGGACACGCCTTGTTGAGGTCTGTGTAATCAACACACATGCGCCAGGTCCCATTCGGTTTCTTAACAAGGACCACATTGGCCACCCAGTCGGGGAAATTGCAGGGCCGAATGAACCTGGCGTCTAGCAGCCTTTTGATTTCGGCAGCTACCGCCTGACTTCTTTCCTCGCCATGATTTCTTTTCTTTTGCTGGATGAGCTTCTTTTTGGGATCCACGGCGAGTTTGTGGACAGCGAGATCCGGGCTGACGCCTGGCATCTCTTCCACTTCAAAGGCAAATATGTCTTTGAATTCTTTCAGCAGAAGGTGCAAGTCTGCACCCAGAGCAGCATTAGCAGCCGTCCCAACCTTCACCGTCCGCTCTGGACGGCTGTCATCCAGAACGAGATCAATGTGTTCTCCAGCCGGTTGGGGACAGAGCTCTTCTGACCGTTCGCCGATCAGTGATTGCTATTTTTTCTCTTTTTTCACCTCCACCAGCAGAGGCGCTTTTCTCTTCTTACCAACGGCTGGCGGGGCAGGGTTGGCATCCTTGACAGCGTCAAGGTCTATTGGTTCCTTCCCTTGGCCGTCTGAGGCCACAGTATCTTTAACGGCTGAGAGATAACACTCCCGAGCCGTCTTCTGATCCCCGTTCAGGGAACCAACAGAGCCATCATCCCGCTCATACTTGACAAGCATGAGAGACGGGATGATCACCGCCTTGGTTTCGTTGAGAGTTGGCCTACCAAGGATAATATTGTAGGCGGTCAACTCCTCCACGACCAAGAATCTGACGACAACATGCCGTCCCTGGCCTTTTTCTCCCACCCGGATGGGCAAATCAATTCTGCCGGCTGGGTAGACCATCCCACCCCCAAAACCGACCAAGGGGTGGGTAACCGGATGCATGCTGCTGGAGTTGTACTTCAGCTTCTGCAGGCACCGGAGGCTGATGATGTCCGACGAGCTGCCGGTGTCAATAAGGATCCGTCCAACCAGCTGGTTGGCAACCTTACATTCAATGACGACCGGGTCGTCATGCGGACGGCGGACGCTGCCCCTGTCCTTCTCAGTTATGAGGACGTCTGGGAAGGTGGAGGAGGCAGACGCCTGCTCATCATCATCCTTGTCCATCTTTCGAAGATGGCTCTTGGTGCCCCGGATGGTAGGGCCACCACATGAAAATCCGCCTGCTATAGTGTAGACCGGATACTTGTGTAGACCGGATCCTTATCTGTATCCGAACTACTAGCCGGCTGGGTAGCCTTGGAGGACTGACCCTTGCTCTTCTTTTTTGCCCCGGCTGGGGACTTAGAAATGTAGGACTTTAAAAGCCCTTTGTCAGCCAGACGGTCCAACGTCCGCTGCAGACTAAAGCAGTCGTTGGTATCATGGCCAACCTCCTCATGGAACTGGCAATATTTATTTTTGTTCCGTGACTGGATGGAGCTCTTCATTGGATTCGGCTTCTCAATGGACAGCCGGTCCTTTACCTCAATGAGGATGGAGTTGCAGTCTTTGTTAAACTCGTACTTGGGGACGTACGGTTTAAACTCTTTCTTCTTCTTCTGGGACGGCTGCTCAGAATCGCTGACCGCCCAGACTTCTTTTCTCTTTCCGCTCTTTTCTTTTTTATTACCAGGCGTGCAGAGGTCGGTAGCCTGTATATAGCTTTCCGCCTCCCTTAGGGCCGCCTGTAGCGTAAATGCCCCTTTTCTGACAAGGTCGAACTTAAAAGCCGACCCGTCTCTCAGACCTTTGAAAAAGTCTGTGAATGCTACCTCGTCAGACAGCCCCTGGATCTGTATTCTAACCAGGTTGAACCGCCTGACATAGGCGCGTAGCCCTTCTCTCTCACCCTGCCTAACGGTGCTCAAATCGAGGCTCGTTTTCTTGGCAGGAATGTTCATTGAGAAGTTGGTAGCAAACAAGAAGGCTAGCCTCTTGAAGCTATCAACAGAACCGGCTGGCAAGTTGCCAAACCACTGCTGGGCAATGCCCTTCAGTGTAGCCGGGAAACAACGACACCAGGTGGCATCGTCCCACCCCTGTAAGCACATGAGGTTGGTATATGCCATCAGGTGGTCTTCTGGGTTGGTGGTACCATCATAGGTGCCCACCAACACATTCTTAACCTTGGACGGATGTGCCGCCCCGGTTATATTGGCTGCAAAGGCAGACGGTTGCTCGCCTAGCCTCATTAGCCGAAGCTGCCAGTCTAAAGGCTGGGCAGGAATATATGTCGCCTGACCTCCAAAAGGAGGTGGCTGCATGAACTGGAGGCCATATTGCCCATACTGCGCCTAAGGTGCGTATGGTATAGACCCTATCATCAGCTGAGGTTCGGTGTTGACGGTTTTACCGCCTGTCCGACTCTCATGCAAGGACACAGAGTTCCTTGCAGAAGCTTGCTTGAAGCTGTCTGGAAAGCTCGAAGTGGAAGCTGACTCAGACTGCTGCCGCCTCCTTCGATCGATGACTTGTCGTGCATCGAAGGTAGACGCATTTTGTGCCTCCGGCTGGGGTCGCCGGGGCATCAGAATCTTAGACCAGTCAAGTGTTGCGGCTGCCTTCTCCTTTGGATGAGGAGTTGGCTGCCTGTCCTTGACCGGCTTCTTCTTCTTTCCAGAAGTGGGAGTCTTTTTAGCCGGCTGACTCTTGCTAGAGCCTGCCTTGTTTTTGCTGATCATAGCCTTGATTTCACCCTTGAAAGAGGTCATGAATTTCATGAGCTCATCCCGGGTGACTGGGGCTTGACCCTTGGCCTTCTGGGTTTCCCCTTCTGGCCTTCCAGATGGGCGCCTGCTTGGGCCCGCCTGGTCTTCATTTCGCTCCAGTTGATCCCTGGAACGAATGGATTTAGAGATGAGAGAGCCATCCTTAGATGTGTAAGTCTCAACATCATTGTCTTCCTCCTCATCCTCCTCAGTGAATACCTCTGGCTGAGGCTGAGGTGGAGGCTGGGGGATTTCGAACCCGACCGGTTGAATAACCGGTTGCAAGTCATCCAAGTTACCCGTCTGGGTATCCGGACGTAGAGAGGTAGAATTGAGAATCGGTACAGAGTTTTGAACCATCTTGAGGTACTCTCCCCACAGACGGCGCCAAATGTTTTGGGGTTTTTTGTCCCTCGGGAGAGTTACAACTCGAAGACTGATCCTGCCGGCTCTGTACCTGCAAAATTAACGGAGACACCGGTTGGATGGTGCTTCCGCCTCCAACGCTCAAGTTAGTAACTTGAAGTAGAGTAAAAGGTGCGGAAATTAAGGTGATTTGATTCAAAAAGCTTTGTTTGAATTTATTTGACTTTCATTTGATTCTAAAAGCTTTGTTGAATGAGTTTGACTTTCATTTGACTCAATTAGCTTTGTTGAATGCATTTGACTTTCAATTGATTCAACAAAGCTTTGTTAAATGAGTTTGACTTTCATTTGACCCAATTAGCTTTGTTGAATGCATTTGCTTTTCATTTGAATCAAAAACCATTGTTTATATGTGTTTGACTTTGATTTTACTCAATTAGCTTTGATGAATGTGTTTGACTTTAATTTGACTCAATTAGCTTTGTTGAATGCATTAGACTATCATTTGATTCAAAAAGCTTTGTTTGAATGTATTTGACTTTCATTTGATTATGTTAAAAGATTTTGACCTCCATTTGACTCAATTAGCTTTGTTGAATGCGTTTGACTTTCATTAGATTCAAAAAGCTTTGTTTGAATGTGTTTGACTTTTATTTGATTCTAAAAGCTTTGTTGAAAGTGTTTGACTTTCATTTGACTCAATTAGCTTTGTTTAATGCATTGGACTTTCATTTGATTCAAAAAGCTTTGTTTGAATGTGTTTGACTTTCATTTGATTCTTATAGCTTTGTTGAAAGTGTTTGACTTTCATTTGACTCAATTAGCTTTGTTGAATTCATTTAACTTTCATTTGATTCAAAAATCGTTATTTGAATGTGTTTGACTTTCATTTGAATCATTTAGCTTTGTTGAAGTGTTTGACTCTCATTTGATACAATTAGCATTGTGGAATGCAATTGACTTTCATTTGATTCAAAAATCTTTATTTGACTGTATTTGACTTTTATTTGATTCTAAAAGCTTTGTTAAAAGTGTTTGAATTTCATTTGACTCAATTAGCTTTGTTGAATGCATTTGACTTTCATTTGATTCAAAAAGCTTTGTTTGAATGTGTTTGACTTTTATTTGATTCTAAAAGCTTTATTGAAAGTGTTTGACTTTCATTTGACTAAATAAGCTTTGTTGAATGCATTTAACATTCATTAGATTCAAAAAGCTTTGTTTGAATGTATTTGACTTTCATTTGATTCTAAAAGCTTTGTTGAAAGTGTTTCACTTTCATTTGAATCAATTAGCTTAGTTGAATGCGTTTGACTTTCAATTGATTCAACAAAGCTTGGTTTGAATGTTTTTTACTTTCATTTGACTCAATTAGCTTTGTTGAATGCATTTGACTTTCATTTGATTCAAAAAGCTTTGGTGAAAAAAATTAACTTTCATTTGACTCAATTAGCTTTGTTGAATGCATTTGACTTTCTTTTGATTCAAAAAGCTTTGTTTCAATGTGTTTGACTTTTATTTGATTCTAAAAGCTTTGTTGAAAGTGTTTGACTTTCATTTGACTCAATAAGCTTTGTTGAATGCATTTAACTTTCATTTGATTCAAAAAGCTTTGTTTGAATGTATTTGACTTTCATTTGATTCTAAATGCTTTGTTTAAAGTATTTTACTTTCATTTGACTCAATTAGCTTTGTTGAATGCATTTGACTTTCGTTTGATTCAAAAAGCTTTGTTTGAATGTGATTGACTTTCATTTGACTCAATTAGCTTTGTTGAATGTGTTTGACTTTCCTTTGACTCAATTACCTTTGTTAAATGCATTCGACTTTCATTTAACTCAATTAGCATTGTGGAATGCAATTGACTTTCATTAGATTCAAAAAGCTTTGTTAGAATGTATTTGACTTTCATTTGATTCTAAAAGCTTTGTTGAAAGTCTTTTACTTTCATTTGACTCAATTAGCTTTGTTGAATGCATTTGACTTTCATTTGATTCAAAAAGCTTTGTTTGAATGTGTTTGACTTTCATTTGACTCAATTAGCTTTGTTGAATGTGTTTGACTTTCATTTGAGTCAATTAGCATTGTGGAATGCAATTGACTTTCATTTGATTCAAAAAGCTTTGTTTGAATGTATTTGACTTTTATTTGATTCTAAATGTTTTGTTGAAAGTGTTTGACTTTCATTTGAATCTATTAGCTTTGTTGAATGCATTTGAATTTCATTTGTTTTAAAAAGCTTTGTTTGAATGTGTTTGATTTTCATTTGACTCAATTAGCTTTGTTGAATGTGTTTGACTTTCATTTGACTCAATTAGCATTGTGGAATGCAAATGAATTTAATTTGATTCAAAAAGCTTTGTTTGAATGTATTTGACTTTCATTTGATTCTAAAAGCTTTGTTGAAAGTCTTTTACTTTCATTTGACTCAATTAGCTTTGTTGAATGCATTGGACTTTCATTTGATTCAAAAAGCTTTGTTTGAATGTGTTTGACTTTCATTTGATTCTTATAGCTTTGTTGAAAGTGTTTGACTTTCATTTGACTCAATTAGCTTTGTTGAATTCATTTAACTTTCATTTGATTCAAAAATCGTTATTTGAATGTGTTTGACTATCATTTGAATCATTTAGCTTTGTTGAAGTGTTTGACTCTCATTTGATACAATTAGCATTGTGGAATGCAATTGACTTTCATTTGATTCAAAAAGCTTTATTTGACTGTATTTGACTTTTATTTGATTCTAAAAGCTTTGTTAAAAGTGTTTGAATTTCATTTGACTCAATTAGCTTTGTTGAATGCATTTGACTTTCATTTGATTCAAAAAGCTTTGTTTGAATGTGTTTGACTTTTATTTGATTCTAAAAGCTTTATTGAAAGTGTTTGACTTTCATTTGACTAAATAAGCTTTGTTGAATGCATTTAACATTCATTAGATTCAAAAAGCTTTGTTTGAATGTATTTGACTTTCATTTGATTCTAAAAGCTTTGTTGAAAGTGTTTCACTTTCATTTGAATCAATTAGCTTAGTTGAATGCGTTTGACTTTCAATTGATTCAACAAAGCTTGGTTTGAATGTTTTTTACTTTCATTTGACTCAATTAGCTTTGTTGAATGCATTTGACTTTCATTTGATTCAAAAAGCTTTGGTGAAAAAAATTAACTTTCATTTGACTCAATTAGCTTTGTTGATTGCATTTGACTTTCTTTTGATTCAAAAAGCTTTGTTTCAATGTGTTTGACTTTTATTTGATTCTAAAAGCTTTGTTGAAAGTGTTTGACTTTCATTTGACTCAATAAGCTTTGTTGAATGCATTTAACTTTCATTTGATTCAAAAAGCTTTGTTTGAATGTCTTTGACTTTCATTTGATTCTAAATGCTTTGTTTAAAGTATTTTACTTTCATTTGACTCAATTAGCTTTGTTGAATGCATTTGACTTTCGTTTGATTCAAAAAGCTTTGTTTGAATGTGATTGACTTTCATTTGACTCAATTAGCTTTGTTGAATGTGTTTGACTTTCCTTTGACTCAATTACCTTTGTTAAATGCATTCGACTTTCATTTAACTCAATTAGCATTGTGGAATGCAATTGACTTTCATTAGATTCAAAAAGCTTTGTTTGAATGTATTTGACTTTCATTTGATTCTAAAAGCTTTGTTGAAAGTCTTTTACTTTCATTTGACTCAATTAGCTTTGTTGAATGCATTTGACTTTCATTTGATTCAAAAAGCTTTGTTTGAATGTGTTTGACTTTCATTTGACTCAATTAGCTTTGTTGAATGTGTTTGACTTTCATTTGAGTCAATTAGCATTGTGGAATGCAATTGACTTTCATTTGATTCAAAAAGCTTTGTTTGAATGTATTTGACTTTTATTTGATTCTAAATGTTTTGTTGAAAGTGTTTGACTTTCATTTGAATCTATTAGCTTTGTTGAATGCATTTGAATTTCATTTGTTTTAAAAAGCTTTGTTTGAATGTGTTTGATTTTCATTTGACTCAATTAGCTTTGTTGAATGTGTTTGACTTTCATTTGACTCAATTAGCATTGTGGAATGCAAATGAATTTAATTTGATTCAAAAAGCTTTGTTTGAATGTATTTGACTTTCATTTGATTCTAAAAGCTTTGTTGAAAGTCTTTTACTTTCATTTGACTCAATTAGCTTTGTTGAATGCATTGGACTTTCATTTGATTCAAAAAGCTTTGTTTGAATGTGTTTGACTTTCATTTGATTCTTATAGCTTTGTTGAAAGTGTTTGACTTTCATTTGACTCAATTAGCTTTGTTGAATTCATTTAACTTTCATTTGATTCAAAAATCGTTATTTGAATGTGTTTGACTTTCATTTGAATCATTTAGCTTTGTTGAAGTGTTTGACTCTCATTTGATACAATTAGCATTGTGGAATGCAATTGACTTTCATTTGATTCAAAAAGCTTTATTTGACTGTATTTGACTTTTATTTGATTCTAAAAGCTTTGTTAAAAGTGTTTGAATTTCATTTGACTCAATTAGCTTTGTTGAATGCATTTGACTTTCATTTGATTCAAAAAGCTTTGTTTGAATGTGTTTGATTTTTATTTGATTCTAAAAGCTTTATTGAAAGTGTTTGACTTTCATTTGACTAAATAAGCTTTGTTGAATGCATTTAACATTCATTAGATTCAAAAAGCTTTGTTTGAATGTATTTGACTTTCATTTGATTCTAAAAGCTTTGTTGAAAGTGTTTCACTTTCATTTGAATCAATTAGCTTAGTTGAATGCGTTTGACTTTCAATTGATTCAACAAAGCTTGGTTTGAATGTTTTTTACTTTCATTTGACTCAATTAGCTTTGTTGAATGCATTTGACTTTCATTTGATTCAAAAAGCTTTGGTGAAAAAAATTAACTTTCATTTGACTCAATTAGCTTTGTTGATTGCATTTGACTTTCTTTTGATTCAAAAAGCTTTGTTTCAATGTGTTTGACTTTTATTTGATTCTAAAAGCTTTGTTGAAAGTGTTTGACTTTCATTTGACTCAATAAGCTTTGTTGAATGCATTTAACTTTCATTTGATTCAAAAAGCTTTGTTTGAATGTATTTGACTTTCATTTGATTCTAAATGCTTTGTTTAAAGTATTTTACTTTCATTTGACTCAATTAGCTTTGTTGAATGCATTTGACTTTCGTTTGATTCAAAAAGCTTTGTTTGAATGTGATTGACTTTCATTTGACTCAATTAGCTTTGTTGAATGTGTTTGACTTTCCTTTGACTCAATTACCTTTGTTAAATGCATTCGACTTTCATTTAACTCAATTAGCATTGTGGAATGCAATTGACTTTCATTAGATTCAAAAAGCTTTGTTTGAATGTATTTGACTTTCATTTGATTCTAAAAGCTTTGTTGAAAGTCTTTTACTTTCATTTGACTCAATTAGCTTTGTTGAATGCATTTGACTTTCATTTGATTCAAAAAGCTTTGTTTGAATGTGTTTGACTTTCATTTGACTCAATTAGCTTTGTTGAATGTGTTTGACTTTCATTTGAGTCAATTAGCATTGTGGAATGCAATTGACTTTCATTTGATTCAAAAAGCTTTGTTTGAATGTATTTGACTTTTATTTGATTCTAAATGTTTTGTTGAAAGTGTTTGACTTTCATTTGAATCTATTAGCTTTGTTGAATGCATTTGAATTTCATTTGTTTTAAAAAGCTTTGTTTGAATGTGTTTGATTTTCATTTGACTCAATTAGCTTTGTTGAATGTGTTTGACTTTCATTTGACTCAATTAGCATTGTGGAATGCAAATGAATTTAATTTGATTCAAAAAGCTTTGTTTGAATGTATTTGACTTTCATTTGATTCTAAAAGCTTTGTTGAAAGTCTTTTACTTTCATTTGACTCAATTAGCTTTGTTGAATGCATTGGACTTTCATTTGATTCAAAAAGCTTTGTTTGAATGTGTTTGACTTTCATTTGATTCTTATAGCTTTGTTGAAAGTGTTTGACTTTCATTTGACTCAATTAGCTTTGTTGAATTCATTTAACTTTCATTTGATTCAAAAATCGTTATTTGAATGTGTTTGACTTTCATTTGAATCATTTAGCTTTGTTGAAGTGTTTGACTCTCATTTGATACAATTAGCATTGTGGAATGCAATTGACTTTCATTTGATTCAAAAAGCTTTATTTGACTGTATTTGACTTTTATTTGATTCTAAAAGCTTTGTTAAAAGTGTTTGAATTTCATTTGACTCAATTAGCTTTGTTGAATGCATTTGACTTTCATTTGATTCAAAAAGCTTTGTTTGAATGTGTTTGACTTTTTTTTGATTCTAAAAGCTTTATTGAAAGTGTTTGACTTTCATTTGACTAAATAAGCTTTGTTGAATGCATTTAACATTCATTAGATTCAAAAAGCTTTGTTTGAATGTATTTGACTTTCATTTGATTCTAAAAGCTTTGTTGAAAGTGTTTCACTTTCATTTGAATCAATTAGCTTAGTTGAATGCGTTTGACTTTCAATTGATTCAACAAAGCTTGGTTTGAATGTTTTTTACTTTCATTTGACTCAATTAGCTTTGTTGAATGCATTTGACTTTCATTTGATTCAAAAAGCTTTGGTGAAAAAAATTAACTTTCATTTGACTCAATTAGCTTTGTTGAATGCATTTGACTTTCTTTTGATTCAAAAAGCTTTGTTTCAATGTGTTTGACTTTTATTTGATTCTAAAAGCTTTGTTGAAAGTGTTTGACTTTCATTTGACTCAATAAGCTTTGTTGAATGCATTTAACTTTCATTTGATTCAAAAAGCTTTGTTTGAATGTATTTGACTTTCATTTGATTCTAAAAGCTTTGTTTAAAGTATTTTACTTTCATTTGACTCAATTAGCTTTGTTGAATGCATTTGACTTTCGTTTGATTCAAAAAGCTTTGTTTGAATGTGATTGACTTTCATTTGACTCAATTAGCTTTGTTGAATGTGTTTGACTTTCCTTTGACTCAATTACCTTTGTTAAATGCATTCGACTTTCATTTAACTCAATTAGCATTGTGGAATGCAATTGACTTTCATTAGATTCAAAAAGCTTTGTTTGAATGTATTTGACTTTCATTTGATTCTAAAAGCTTTGTTGAAAGTCTTTTACTTTCATTTGACTCAATTAGCTTTGTTGAATGCATTTGACTTTCATTTGATTCAAAAAGCTTTGTTTGAATGTGTTTGACTTTCATTTGACTCAATTAGCTTTGTTGAATGTGTTTGACTTTCATTTGAGTCAATTAGCATTGTGGAATGCAATTGACTTTCATTTGATTCAAAAAGCTTTGTTTGAATGTATTTGACTTTTATTTGATTCTAAATGTTTTGTTGAAAGTGTTTGACTTTCATTTGAATCTATTAGCTTTGTTGAATGCATTTGAATTTCATTTGTTTTAAAAAGCTTTGTTTGAATGTGTTTGATTTTCATTTGACTCAATTAGCTTTGTTGAATGTGTTTGACTTTCATTTGACTCAATTAGCATTGTGGAATGCAAATGAATTTAATTTGATTCAAAAAGCTTTGTTTGAATGTATTTGACTTTCATTTGATTCTAAAAGCTTTGTTGAAAGTCTTTTACTTTAATTTGACTCAATTAGCTTTGTTGAATGCATTGGACTTTCATTTGATTCAAAAAGCTTTGTTTGAATGTGTTTGACTTTCATTTGATTCTTATAGCTTTGTTGAAAGTGTTTGACTTTCATTTGACTCAATTAGCTTTGTTGAATTCATTTAACTTTCATTTGATTCAAAAATCGTTATTTGAATGTGTTTGACTTTCATTTGAATCATTTAGCTTTGTTGAAGTGTTTGACTCTCATTTGATACAATTAGCATTGTGGAATGCAATTGACTTTCATTTGATTCAAAAAGCTTTATTTGACTGTATTTGACTTTTATTTGATTCTAAAAGCTTTGTTAAAAGTGTTTGAATTTCATTTGACTCAATTAGCTTTGTTGAATGCATTTGACTTTCATTTGATTCAAAAAGCTTTGTTTGAATGTGTTTGACTTTTATTTGATTCTAAAAGCTTTATTGAAAGTGTTTGACTTTCATTTGACTAAATAAGCTTTGTTGAATGCATTTAACATTCATTAGATTCAAAAAGCTTTGTTTGAATGTATTTGACTTTCATTTGATTCTAAAAGCTTTGTTGAAAGTGTTTCACTTTCATTTGAATCAATTAGCTTAGTTGAATGCGTTTGACTTTCAATTGATTCAACAAAGCTTGGTTTGAATGTTTTTTACTTTCATTTGACTCAATTAGCTTTGTTGAATGCATTTGACTTTCATTTGATTCAAAAAGCTTTGGTGAAAAAAATTGACTTTCATTTGACTCAATTAGCTTTGTTGAATGCATTTGACTTTCTTTTGATTCAAAAAGCTTTGTTTCAATGTGTTTGACTTTTATTTGATTCTAAAAGCTTTGTTGAAAGTGTTTGACTTTCATTTGAGTCAATAAGCTTTGTTGAATGCATTTAACTTTCATTTGATTCAAAAAGCTTTGTTTGAATGTATTTGACTTTCATTTGATTCTAAAAGCTTTGTTGAAAGTCTTTTACTTTCATTTGAGTCAATTAGCTTTGTTGAATGCATTTGACTTTCATTTGATTCAAAAAGCTTTGTTTGAATGTGTTTGACTTTCATTTGACTCAATTAGCTTTATTGAATGTGTTTGACTTTCATTTGAGTCAATTAGCATTGTGGAATGCAATTGACTTTTATTTGATTCAAAAAGCTTTGTTTGAATGTATTTGACTTTCATTTGATTCTAAAAGCTTTGTTGAAAGTCTTTTACTTTCATTTGACTCAATTAGCTTTGTTGAATGCATTTGACTTTCATTTGATTCAAAAAGCTTTGTTTGAATGTGTTTGACTTTCATTTGACTCAATTAGCTTTGTTGAATGTGTTTGACTTTCATTTGAGTCAATTAGCATTGTGGAATGCAATTGACTTTCATTTGATTCAAAAAGCTTTGTTTGAATGTATTTGACTTTTATTTGATTCTAAATGTTTTGTTGAAAGTGTTTGACTTTCATTTGAATCTATTAGCTTTGTTGAATGCATTTGAATTTCATTTGTTTTAAAAAGCTTTGTTTGAATGTGTTTGATTTTCATTTGACTCAATTAGCTTTGTTGAATGTGTTTGACTTTCATTTGACTCAATTAGCATTGTGGAATGCAAATGAATTTAATTTGATTCAAAAAGCTTTGTTTGAATGTATTTGACTTTCATTTGATTCTAAAAGATTTGTTTAAAGTATTTTACTTTCATTTGACTCAATTAGCTTTGTTGAATGCATTTGACTTTCGTTTGATTCAAAAAGCTTTGTTTGAATGTGTTTGACTTTAATTTGACTCAATTAGCTTTGTTGAATGTGTTTGACTTTCATTTGACTCAATTACCTTTGTTGAATGCATTCGACTTTCATTTAACTCAATTAGCATTGTGGAATGTAATTGACTTTCATTAGATTCAAAAAGCTTTGTTCGAATGTATTTGACTTTCATTTGATTCTAAAAGCTTTGATGAAAGTCTTTTACTTTCATTTGACTCAATTAGCTTTGTTGAATGCATTTGACTTTCATTTGATTCAAAAAGCTTTGTTTGAATGTGTTTGACTTTCATTTGACTCAATTAGCTTTGTTGAATGTGTTTGACTTTCATTTGAGTCAATTAGCATTGTGGAATGCAATTGACTTTTATTTGATTCAAAAAGCTTTGTTTGAATGTATTTGACTTTCATTTGATTCTAAATGCTTTTTTTAAAGTGTTTGACTTTCATTTGACTCTATTAGCTTTGTTGAATGTATTTGAATTTCATTTGTTTTAAAAAGCTTTGTTTGAATGTGTTTGAGTTTCATTTGACTCAATTAGCTTTGTTGAATGTGTTTGACTTTCATTTGACTCAATTAGCATTGTGGAATGCAAATGAATTTAATTTGATTTAAAAAGCTTTGTTTGAATGTATTTGACTTTCATTTGATTCTAAAAGCTTTGTTGAAAGTGTTTGACTTTCATTTGAATCAATTAGCTTTGTTAAATGCATTTCACTTTCAATTGATTCAACAAAGCTTGGTTTGAATGTTTTTTACTTTCATTTGACTCAATTAGCTTTGTTGAATGCATTTGACTTTCATTTGATTCAAAAAGCTTTGTTTGAATGTGTTTGACTTTCATTTGATTTTTATAGCTTTGTTGAAAGTGTTTGACTTTCATTTGAATCAATTAGCTTTGTTGAATTTATTTAACTTTCATTTCATTCAAAAATCGTTATTTGAAAGTGTGTTGACTTTCATTTGAATCATTTAGCTTTGTTGAAGTGTTTGACTTTCATTTGGTTCAATTAGCATTGTGGAATGCAATAGACTTTCATTGGATTCAGAAAGCTTTATTTGAATGTATTTGACTTTTATTTGATTCTAAAAGCTTTGTTGAAAGTGTTTGACTTTCATTTGACTCAATTAGCTTTGTTGAATGAATTTGAGTTTCATTTGATTCAAAAAGCTTTGTTTGAATGTGTTTGACTTTTATTTGATTCTAAAAGCTTTGTTGAAAGTGGTTGACTTTCATTTGACTCAATAAGCTTTGTTGAATGCATTTAACTTTCATTTGATTCAAAAAGCTTTGTTTGAATGTATTTGACTTTCATTTGATTCTAAAAGCTTTGTTTAAAGTATTTTACTTTCATTTGACTCAATTAGCTTTGTTGAATGCATTTGACTTTCATTTGATTCAAAAAGCTTTGTTTGAATGTATTTGACTTTCATTTGATTCTAAAAGCTTTGTTGAAAGTGTTTGACTTTCATTTGAATCAATTAGCTTAGTTGAATGCGTTTGACTTTCAATTGATTTAACAAAGCTTGGTTTGAATGTTTTTTACTTTCATTTGATTCAAAAAGCTTTGGTGAAAAAGTTTGACTTTCATTTGACTCAATTAGCTTTGTTGAATGCATTTGACTTTCTTTTGATTCAAAAAGCTTTGTTTGAATGTGTTTGACTTTTATTTGATTCTAAAAGCTTTGTTGAAAGTGTTTGGCTTTCATTTGACTCAATAAGCTTTGTTGAATGCATTTAACTTTCATTTGATTCAAAAAGCTTTGTTTGAATGTATTTGACTTTCATTTTACTCTAAAAGCTTTGTTGAAAGTGTTTGACTTTCATTTGAATCAATTACCTTGTTGAATGCAATTGACTTTCAATTGATTCAACAAATTGTTTGAAAGTTTTTGACTTTCATTTGACTCAATTAGCTTTGTTGAATGTATTTGACTTATATTTGACTCAATTAGCATTGTGGAATGCAATTGACTTTCATTTGATTCAAAAAGCTTTGTTTGAATGTATTTGACTTTCATTTGATTCTAAAAGATTTGTTTAAAGTATTTTACTTTTATTTGACTCAATTAGCTTTGTTGAATGCATTTGACTTTCGTTTGATTCAAAAAGCTTTGTTTGAATGTGTTTGACTTTCATTTGACTCAATTAGATTTGTTGAATGTGTTTGACTTTCATTTGACTCAATTACCTTTGTTGAATGCAATCGACTTTCATTTAACTCAATTAGCATTGTGGAATGCAATTGACTTTCATTAGATTCAAAAAGCTTTGTTTGAATGTATTTGACTTCCATTTGATTCTAAAAGGTTTGTTGAAAGTCTTTTACTTTCATTTGACTCAATTAGCTTTGTTGAATGCATTTGACTTTCATTTGATTCAAAAAGCTTTGTTTGAATGTGTTTGACTTTCATTTGACTCAATTAGCTTTGTTGAACGTGTTTGACTTTCATTTGAGTCAATTAGCATTGTGGAATGCAATTGACTTTCATTTGATTCAAAAAGCTTTGTTTGAATGTATTTGACTTTCATTTGGTTCTAAATGCTTTGTTGAAAGTGTTTGAATTTCATTTGACTCTATTAGCTTTGTTGAATGCATTTGAATTTCATTTGTTTTAAAAAGCTTTGTTTGAATGTGTTTGAGTTTCATTTGAATCAATTAGCTTTGTTGAATGTGTTTGACTTTTATTTGACTCAATTAGCATTGTGGAATGCAAATGAATTTAATTTAATTCCAAAAGCTTTGTTTGAATGTGTTTGACTTTCATTTGATTCTAAATGCTTTGTTGAAAGGTGTTTGACTTTCATTTGAATCAATTAGCTTTGTTGAATGCATTTCACTTTCAATTGATTCAACAAAGCTTGGTTTGAATGTTTTTTACTTTCATTTGACTCAATTAGCTTTGTTGAATGCATTTGACTTTAATTTGATTCAAAAAGCTTTGTTTGAATGTGTTTGACTTTCATTTGATTCTTATAGCTTTGTTGAAAGTGTTTGACTTTCATTTGACTCAATTAGCTTTGTTGAATTTATTTAACTTTCATTTCATTCAAAAATCGTTATTTGAATGTGTGTTGACTTTCATTTGAATCATTTAGCTTTGTTGAATTGTTTGACTTTCATTTGATTCAATTAGCATTGTGGAATGCAATTGACTTTCATTTGATTCAGAAAGCTTTATTTGAATGTAATTGACTTTTATTTGATTCTAAAAGCTTTGTTGAAAGTGTTTGACTTTCATTTGACTCAATTAGCTTTGTTGAATGAATTTGAGTTTCATTTGATTCAAAAATCGTTATTTGAATGTGTTTGACTTTCATTTGAATCATTTAGCTTTGTTGAAGTGTTTGACTTTCATTTGATTCAATTAGCATTGTGGAATGCAATTGATTTTCATTTGATTCAGAAAGCTTTATTTGAATGTATTTGACTTTTATTTGATTCTAAAAGCTTTGTTTAAAGTGTTTGACTTTCATTTGACTCAATTAGCTTTGTTGAATGCATTTGACTTTCATTTGATTCAAAAAGCTTTGTTTGAATGTGTTTGACTTTTATTTGATTCTAATAGCTTTGTTGAAAGTGTTTGACTTTCATTTGACTCAATAAGCTTTGTTGAATGCATTTAACTTTCATTTGATTCAAAAAGCTTTGTTTGAATGTATTTGACTTTCATTTGATTCTAAAAGCTTTGTTGAAAGTGTTTGACTTTCATTTGAATCAATTAGCTTAGTTGAATGCGTTTGACTTTCAATTGATTTAACAAAGCTTGGTTTGAATGTTTTTTACTTTCATTTGATTCAAAAAGCTTTGGTGAAAAAGTTTGACTTTCATTTGACTCAATTAGCTTTGTTGAATGCATTTGACTTTCATTTGATTCTAAAAGCTTTGTTTGAATGTGTTTGACTTTTATTTGATTCTAAAAGCTTTGTTGAAAGTGTTTGACTTTCATTTGACTCAATAAGCTTTGTTGAATGCATTTAACTTTCATTTGATTCAAAAAGCTTTGTTTGAATGTATTTGACTTTCATTTGATTCTAAAAGCTTTGTTGAAAGTGTTTGACTTTCATTTGACTCAATAAGCTTTGTTTGAATGTATTTGACTTTCATTTTACTCTAAAAGCTTTGTTGAAAGTGTTTGACTTTCATTTGAATCAATTACCTTGTTGAATGCAATTGACTTTCAATTGATTCAACAAAGGTTTGTTTGAAAGTTTTTGACTTTCATTTGACTCAATTAGATTTGTTGAATGTATTTGACTTATATTTGACTCAATTAGCATTGTGGAATGCAATTGACTTTCATTTGATTCAAAAAGCTTTGTTTGAATGTATTTGACTTTCATTTGATTCTAAAAGCTTTGTTAAAATTGTTTAACTTTCATTTGACTTAATTAGCTTTGTTGAATGTATTTGACTTTCATTTGATTCAAAAAGCTTTGTTTGAATGTGTTTGACTTTCATTTGATTCTTATAGCTTTGTTGAAAGTGTTTGACTTTCATTTGACTCAATTAGCTTTGTTGAATTCATTTAACTTTCATTTGATTCAAAAATCGTTATTTGAATGTGTTTGACTTTCATTTGAATCATTTAGCTTTGTTGAAGTGTTTGACTTTCATTTGATTCAATTAGCATTGTGGAATGCAATTGATTTTCATTTGATTCAGAAAGCTTTATTTGAATGTATTTGACTTTTATTTGATTCTAAAAGCTTTGTTTAAAGTGTTTGACTTTCATTTGACTCAATTAGCTTTGTTGAATACATTTGACTTTGATTTGATTAAAAAAGCTTTGGTTGAATGTGTTAGACTTTTATTTGATTCTAAAAGCTTTGTTGAAAGTGTTTGACATTCATTTGACTCAATTAGCTTTGTTTAATGTATTTGACTTTCATTTGATTCAAAGAGCTTTGTTTAAATGTGTTTGACTTTCATTTGACTCAATTAGCTTTGATGAATGTGTTTGACTTTCATTTGACTCAATTAGCATTGTGGAATGCAATTGACTTTCATTTGTTTCAAAAAGCTTTGTTTGATTGTATTTGACTTTCATTTGATTCTAAAATCTTTGTTAAAAGTGTTTGACTTTCATTTGACTCAATTAGGTTTGTTGAATGCATTTGACTTTCAATTGATTCAACAATGCTTTGTTTGAATGTGTTTGACTTTCATTTGACTCAATTAGCTTTGATGAATGTGTTTGACTTTCATTTGACTCAATTAGCTTTGTTGAATGCAATTGACTCTCATTTGATTCAAAAAGCTTTGTTTGAATGTATTTGACTTTCATTTGATTCTAAAAGCTTTGTTAAAAGATTTTGACTTTCATTTGACTCAATTAGCTTTGTTGAATACATTTGACTTTCATCAGATTCAAAAAGCTTTGTTTGAATGTGTTTGACTTTCATTTGATTCTAATAGCTTTGTTGAAAGTGTTTGACTTTCATTTGACTCAATTGGCTTTGTTGAATTCATTTGACTTTCATTTGATTCAAAAATCTTTATTTGAATGTGTTTGACTTTCATTTGAATCAATTAGCTTTGTTAAAGTGTTTGACTTTCATTTGACTCAATTAGCATTGTGGAATAGAATTGACTTTCATTTGATTCAAAAAGCTTTGTTTGAATGTGTTTGACTTTTATTTGATTCTAAAAGCTTTGTTGAAAGTGTTTGACTTCCATTTGACTTAATTAGCTTTGTTGAATGCATTGGACTTTCATTAGATTCAAAAAGCTTTGTTTAAATGTGTTTGAATTTCATTTGACTCAATTAGCTTTGATGAATGTGTTTGACTTTCATTTCACTCAATTAGCATTTTGGAATGCAATTGACTTTCATTTAATTTAAAAGCTTTGTTTGAATGTATTTGACTTTCATTTGATTCTAAAAGCTTTGTTGAATGAGTTTGACTTTCATTTGACTCAATTAGCTTTGTTGAATGCATTTGACTTTCATTTGATTCAAAAAGCTTTGTTAAAATGTGTATGACTTTGATTTGACTCAATTAGTTTAGATGAATGTGTTTGACTTTCATTTGACTCAATTAGCTTTGTTGAATGCAATTGACTATCATTTGATTCAAAAAGCTTTTTTTGAATGTATTTGACCTTCATTTGATTCTTAAAGCTTTGTTAAAAGTGTTTGACTTTCATTTGACTCAATTAGCATTTTGGAATGCAATTGACTTTCATTTAATTCAAAAAGCTTTGTTTGAATATATTTCACTTTCATTTGATTCTAAAAGCTTTGTTGAAAGTGTTTGACTTTTATTTGACTCAATTAGCTTTGTTGAATGCATTTGACTTTCAATTGATTCAACAAAGCTTTTTTTGAATGTGTTTGACTTTCATTTGACTCAATAAGCTTTGTTTAATGTATTTGACTTTCATTTGACTCAATTAGCATTGTGGAATGCAATTGACTTTCATTTGATTCAAAAAGCTTTGTTTGAATGTATTTGACTTTCATTTGATTCAAAAAGCTTTGTTGAAAGTGTTTGACTTTCATTTGAATGAATTAGCTTTGTTGAATGCATTTGACTTTTATTTGATTTAAAAAGCTTTGTTTAAATGTGTTTGACTTTCATTTGACTCAATTAGCTTTGATGAGTGTGTTTGACTTTCATTTGACTCAATTAGCATTGTGGAATGCAATTGACTTTCATTTGTTTCAAAAAGCTTTGTTCGATTGTATTTGACTTTCATTTGATTCTAAAAGCTTTGTTAAAAGTGTTTGACTTTTATTTGGCTCAATTAGCTTTGTTGAATGCATTTGACTTTCAATTGATTCAACAAAGCTTTGTTTGAATGTGTTTGACTTTCATTTAACTCACTTAGCTTTGTTGAATGTGTTTGACTTTCATTTAACTCAATTAGCTTTGTTAAATGCATTTGACTTTCATTGATTCAAAAAGCTTTGTTTGAATGTGTTTAACTTCCATTTGACTCAATTAGCTTCGTTGAATGTGTTTGACTTTCATTTCATTCAATTTGCATTGTAGAATGCAATTGATTTTCATTTGATTCAAAAAGCTTTGTTTGAATGTATTTGACTTTCATTTGATACTAAATGCTTTGTTGAAAGTGTTCGACATTCATTTGACTCAATTAGCTTTGTTGAATGCATTTGACTTTCATTTGATTCAAAATACTTTGTTTAAATGTGTTTGACTTTCATTTGATTCTAAAAGCTTTGTTGAAAGGGTTTGACTTTCATTTGACTCAATTAGCTTTGTTTAATTCATTTGACTTTCATTTGATTGAAAAAGCTTTGTTTAAATGTGTTTGACTTTCATTTGACTCAATTAGCTTTGATGAATGTGTTTGGCTTTCATTTGACTCAATTAGCATTGTGGAATGCAATTGACTTTCATTTGATTCAAAAAGCTTTGTTTGAATGTATTTGACTTTTATTTCATTCTAAAAGCTTTGTTGAAAGTGTTTGACTTTCATTTAACTCAATTAGCTTTGTTAAATGGATTTGACTTTGATTTGATTAAAAAAGCTTTGTTTGAATGTGTTTGACTTTTATTTCATTCTAAAAGCTTTGTTGAAAGTGTTTGACTTTCATTTGACTCAATTAGCTTTGTTGAATGCATTTGACTTTCAGTTGATTCAAAAAGCTTTGTTTAAATGTGTTTGACTTTGATTTGACTCAATTAGCTTTGATGAATGTGTTTGACTTTTATTTGACTCAATTAGCTTTGTTAAATGCAATTGACTATCATTTGATTCAAAAAGTTTTTTTTGAATGTATTTGACTTTCATTTGATTCTAAAAGCTTTGTTAAAAGATTTTGACTTTCATTTGACTCAATTAGCTTTGTTGAATTCGTTTGACTTTCATTAGATTCAAAAAGCTTTGTTTGAATGTGTTTGACTTTCATTTGATTCAAATAGGTTTGTTGAAAGAGTTTGACTTTCATTTGACTCAATTAGCTTTGTTGAATTCATTTGATTTTCATTAGATTCAAAAATCTTTATTTGAATGTGTTTGACTTTCATTTGAATCAATTAGCTTTGTTGAAGTGTTTGACTTTCATTTGACTCAATTAGCATTGTGGAATACAATTGACTTTCATTTGATTCAAAAAGCTTTGTTTGAATGTGTTTGACTTTTATTTGATTCTAAAAGCTTTGTTGAAAGTGTTTGACTTTAATTTGACTCAATTAGCTTTGTTGAATGCATTGGACTTTCATTTGATTCAAAAAGCTTTGTTTAAATGTATTTGACTTTCATTTGACTCAATTAGCTGTGATGAATGTGTTTGACTTTCATTTGACTCAATTAGCATTTTGAAATGCAATTGACTTTCATTTAATTCAAAAAGCTTTGTTTGAATGTATTTGACTTTCATTTGATTCTAAAAGCTTTGTTGAAAGTGTTTGACTTTCATTTGACTCAATTAGCTTTGTTGAATGCATTTAACTTTCAATTGATTCAACAAAGCTTTGTTTGAATGTGTTTGACTTTCATTTGAATAAATTAGCTTTGTTGAATGTATTTGACTTTCATTTGACTCTATTAGCATTGTGGAATGCAATTGACTTTCATTTGATTCAAAAAGCTTTGTTTGAATGTATTTGACTTTCATTTGATTCTAAAAGCTTTGTTGAAAGGGTTTGACTTTCATTTAACTCAATTAGCTTTGTTGAATGCATTAGACTTTCATTTGATTCAAAAAGCTTTGTTTAAATGTATTTGACTTTCATTTGACTCAATTAGCTTTGATGAATGTGTTTGGCTTTCATTTGACTCAATTAGCATTGTGGAATGATATTGACTTTCATTTGATTCAAAAAGCTTTGTTTGAATGTATTTCAATTTCGTTTAATTCTAAAAGCTTTGTTGAAAGTGTTTGACTTTATTTGACTCAATTAGCTTTGTTAAATGCATTTGACTTTGATTTGATTAAAAAAGCTTTGGTTGAATGTGTTTGACTTTTATTTCATTCTAAAAGCTTTGTTGAAAGTGTTTGACATTCATTTGACTCAATTAGCTTTGTTGAATGTATTTGACTTTCATTTGATTCAAAAAAGCTTTGTTTAAATGTGTTTGACTTTCATTTGACTCAATTAGCTTTGATGAATGTGTTTGACTTTCATTTGACTCAATTAGCATTGTGGAATGCAATTGACTTTCATTTGTTTCAAAAAGCTTTGTTTGATTGTATTTGACTTTCATTTGATTCTAAAAGCTTTGTTAAAAGTGTTTGACTTTCATTTGACTCAATTAGGATTGTTGAATGCATTTGACTTTCAATTGATTCAACAATGCTTTGTTTGAATGTGTTTGACTTTCATTTGACTCAATTAGCGTTGTTGAATGTGTTTGACTTTCATTTCACTCAATTAGCATTGTGGAATGCAATTGACTTTCATTTGATTCAAAAAGGTTTGTTTGAATGTATTTGACTTTCATTTGATTCTAAAAGCTTTGTTGAAAGGTTTTCACTTTAATTTGACTCAATTAGCTTTGTTGAATGCATTTTACTTTCATTTGATTCAAAAACATTTGTTTGAATGTGTTTGACTTTTATTTGACTCAATTAGCATTGTTGAATGTGTTTGACTTTCATTTGACTCAATTAGCATTGTGGAATGCAATTGACTTTCATTTGATTCAAAAAGCTTTGCTTGAATGTGTATGACTTTCATTTGATTCTAAAAGCTTTGTTGAAAGTGTTTGACTTTCATTTGACTCAATTAGCTTTGTTGAATGCATTTGACTTTCATTTGATTCAAAAAGCTTTGTTTAAATGTGTTTGACTTTGATTTGACTCAATTAGCTTTGATGAATGTGTTTGACTTTCATTTGACTCAATTAGCTTTGTTGAATGCAATTGACTCTCATTTGATTCAAAAAGCTTTGTTAAAATGTATTTGACTTTCATTTGATTCTAAAAGCTTTGTTAAAAGATTTTGACTTTCATTTGACTCAATTAGCTTTGTTAAATACGTTTGACTTTCATCAGATTCAAAAAGCTTTGTTTGAATGTGTTTGACTTTCATTTGATTCTAACAGCTTTGTTGAAAGTGTTTGACTTTCATTTGACTCAATTAGCTTTGTTGAATTCATTTGACTTTCATTTGATTCAAAAATCTTTATTTGAATGTGTTTGACTTTCATTTGAATCAATTAGCTTTGTTAAAGTGTTTGACTTTCATTTGACTCAATTAGCATTGGGGAATAGAATTGACTTTCATTTGATTCAAAAAGCTTTGTTTGAATGTGTTTGACTTTTATTTGATTCTAAAAGCTTTGTTGAAAGTGTTTGACTTTCATTTGACTCAATTAGCTTTGTTGAATGCATTGGACTTTCATTAGATTCAAAAAGCTTTGTTTAAATGTGTTTGAATTTCATTTGACTCAATTAGCTTTGATGAATGTTTTTGACTTTCATTTCACTCAATTAGCATTTTGGAATGCAATTGACTTTCATTTAATTTAAAAAGCTTTGTTTGAATGTAATTGACTTTCATTTGATTCTAAAAGCTTTGTTGAATGAGTTTGACTTTCATTTGACTCAATTAGCTTTGTTGAATGCATTTGACTTTCATTTGATTCAAAAAGCTTTGTTAAAATGTGTATGTATTTGATTTGACTCAATTAGTTTAGATGAATGTGTTTGACTTTCATTTGACTCAATTAGCTTTGTTGAATGCAATTGACTCTCATTTGATTCAAAAAGCTTTGTTTGAATGTATTTGACTTTCATTTGATTCTAAAAGCTTTGTTAAAAGATTTTGACTTTCATTTGACTCAATTAGCTTTGTTGAATACGTTTGACTTTCATCAGATTCAAAAAGCTTTGTTTGAATGTGTTTGACTTTTATTTGATTCTAATAGCTTTGTTGAAAGTGTTTGACTTTCATTTGACTCAATTAGCTTTGTTGAATTCATTTGACTTTCGTTTGATTCAAAAATCTTTATTTGAATGTGTTTGACTTTCATTTGAATCAATTAGCTTTGTTAAAGTGTTTGACTTTCATTTGACTCAATTAGCATTGTGGAATAGAATTGACTTTCATTTGATTCAAAAAGCTTTGTTTGAATGTGTTTGACTTTTATTTGATTCTAAAAGCTTTGTTGAAAGTGTTTGACTTCCATTTGAATCAATTAGCTTTGTTGAATGCATTGGACTTTCATTATATTCAAAAAGCTTTGTTTAAATGTGTTTGAATTTCATTTGACTCAATTAGCTTTAATGAATGTGTTTGACTTTTATTTCACTCAATTAGCATTTTGGAATGCAATTGACTTTCATTTAATTTAAAAAGCTTTGTTTGAATGTATTTGACTTTCATTTGATTCTAAAAGCTTTGTTGAATGAGTTTGACTTTCATTTGACTCAATTAGCTTTGTTGAATGCATTTGACTTTCATTTGATTCTAAAAGCTTTGTTAAAATGTGTATGACTTTGATTTGACTCAATTAGTTTAGATGAATGTGTTTGACTTTCATTTGACTCAATTAGCTTTGTTGAATGCAATTGACTATCATTTGATTCAAAAAGCTTTGTTTGAATGTATTTGACTTTCATTTGATTCTAAAAGCTTTGTTAAAAGTGTTTGACTTTCATTTGACTCAATTAGCTTTGATGAATGTGTTTGACTTTCATTTCACTCAATTAGCATTTTGGAATGCAATTGACTTTCATTTGTTTCAAAAAGCTTTGTTTGATTGTATTTGACTTTCATTTGATTCTAAAAGCTTTGTTAAAAGTGTTTGACTTTCATTTGGCACAATTAGGTTTGTTGAATGCATTTGACTTTCAATTGATTCAATAATGCTTTGTTTGAATGTGTTTGACTTTCATTTGACTCAATTAACGTTGTTGAATGTGTTTGACTTTCATTTCACTCAATTAGCATTGTGGAATGCAATTGACTTTCATTTGATTCAAAAAGGTTTGTTTGAAGGTATTTGACTTTCATTTGATTCTAAAAGCTTTGTTGAAAGGTTTTCACTTTAATTTGACTCAATTAGATTTGTTGAATGCATTTTACTTTCATTTGATTCAAAAACCTTTGTTTGAATGTGTTTGACTTTTATTTGACTCAATTAGCATTGTTGAATGTGTTTGACTTTCATTTGACTCAATTAGCATTGTGGAATGCAATTGACTTTCATTTGATTCTAAAAGCTTTGTTGAAAGTGTTTGACTTTCATTTGACTCAATTAGCTTTGTTGAATGCATTTGACTTTCATTTGATTCAAAAAGCTTTGTTTAAATGTGTTTGACTTTGATTTGACTCAATTAGCTTTGATGAATGTGTTTGACTTTCATTTGACTCAATTAGCTTTGTTGAATGCAATTGACTCTCATTTGATTCAAAAAGCTTTGTTTGATTGTATTTGACTTTCATTTGATTCTAAAAGCTTTGTTAAAAGATTTTGACTTTCATTTGACTCAATTAGCTTTGTTGAATACGTTTGACTTTCATCAGATTCAAAAAGCTTTGTTTGAATGTGTTTGACTTTTATTTGATTCTAATAGCTTTGTTGAAAGTGTTTGACTTTCATTTGACTCAATTAGCTTTGTTGAATTCATTTGACTTTCATTTGATTCAAAAATCTTTATTTGAATGTGTTTGACTTTCATTTGAATCAATTAGCTTTGTTAAAGTGTTTGACTTTCATTTGACTCAATTAGCATTGTGGAATAGAATTGACTTTCATTTGATTCAAAAAGCTTTGTTTGAATGTGTTTGACTTTTATTTGATTCTAAAAGCTTTGTTGAAAGTGTTTGACTTCCATTTGACTCAATTAGCTTTGTTGAATGCATTGGACTTTCATTATATTCAAAAAGCTTTGTTTAAATGTGTTTGAATTTCATTTGACTCAATTAGCTTTAATGAATGTGTTTGACTTTTATTTCACTCAATTAGCATTTTGGAATGCAATTGACTTTCATTTAATTTAAAAAGCTTTGTTTGAATGTATTTGACTTTCATTTGATTCTAAAAGCTTTGTTGAATGAGTTTGACTTTCATTTGACTCAATTAGCTTTGTTGAATGCATTTGACTTTCATTTGATTCAAAAAGCTTTGTTAAAATGTGTATGACTTTGATTTGACTCAATTAGTTTAGATGAATGTGTTTGACTTTCATTTGACTCAATTAGCTTTGTTGAATGCAATTGACTATCATTTGATTCAAAAAGCTTTGTTTGAATGTATTTGACTTTCATTTGATTCTAAAAGCTTTGTTAAAAGTGTTTGACTTTCATTTGACTCAATTAGCTTTGATGAATGTGTTTGACTTTCATTTCACTCAATTAGCATTTTGGAATGCAATTGACTTTCATTTGTTTCAAAAAGCTTTGTTTGATTGTATTTGACTTTCATTTGATTCTAAAAGCTTTGTTAAAAGTGTTTGACTTTCATTTGACTCAATTAGGTTTGTTGAATGCATTTGACTTTCAATTGATTCAATAATGCTTTGTTTGAATGTGTTTGACTTTCATTTGACTCAATTAACGTTGTTGAATGTGTTTGACTTTCATTTCACTCAATTAGCATTGTGGAATGCAATTGACTTTCATTTGATTCAAAAAGTTTTGTTTGAAGGTATTTGACTTTCATTTGATTCTAAAAGCTTTGTTGAAAGGTTTTCACTTTAATTTGACTCAATTAGCTTTGTTGAATGCATTTTACTTTCATTTGATTCAAAAACCTTTGTTTGAATGTGTTTGACTTTTATTTGACTCAATTAGCATTGTTGAATGTGTTTGACTTTCATTTGACTCAATTAGCATTGTGGAATGCAATTGACTTTCATTTGATTCTAAAAGCTTTGTTGAAAGTGTTTGACTTTCATTTGACTCAATTAGCTTTGTTGAATGCATTTGACTTTCATTTGATTCAAAAAGCTTTGTTTAAATGTGTTTGACTTTGATTTGACTCAATTAGCTTTGATGAATGTGTTTGACTTTCATTTGACTCAATTAGCTTTGTTGAATGCAATTGACTCTCATTTGATTCAAAAAGCTTTGTTTGAATGTATTTGACTTTCATTTGATTCTAAAAGCTTTGTTAAAAGATTTTGACTTTCATTTGACTCAATTAGCTTTGTTGAATACGTTTGACTTTCATCAGATTCAAAAAGCTTTGTTTGAATGTGTTTGACTTTTATTTGATTCTAATAGCTTTGTTGAAAGTGTTTGACTTTCATTTGACTCAATTAGCATTGTTGAATTCATTTGACTTTCATTTGATTCAAAAATCTTTATTTGAATGTGTTTGACTTTCATTTGAATCAATTAGCTTTGTTAATTGTTTGACTTTCATTTGACTCAATTAGCATTGTGGAATAGAATTGACTTTCATTTGATTCAAAAAGCTTTGTTTGAATGTGTTTGACTTTTATTTGATTCTAAAAGCTTTGTTGAAAGTGTTTGACTTCCATTTGACTCAATTAGCTTTGTTGAATGCATTGGACTTTCATTAGATTCAAAAAGCTTTGTTTAAATGTGTTTGAATTTCATTTGACTCAATTAGCTTTGATGAATGTGTTTGACTTTCATTTCACTCAATTAGCATTTTGGAATGCAATTGACTTTCATTTAATTTAAAAGCTTTGTTTGAATGTATTTGACTTTCATTTGATTCTAAAAGCTTTGTTGAATGAGTTTGACTTTCATTTGACTGAATTAGCTTTGTTGAATGCATTTGACTTTCATTTGATTCAAAAAGCTTTGTTAAAATGTGTATGACTTTGATTTGACTCAATTAGTTTAGATGAATGTGTTTGACTTTCATTTGACTCAATTAGCTTTGTTGAATGCAATTGACTATCATTTGATTCAAAAAGCTTTTTTTGAATGTATTTGACCTTCATTTGATTCTAAAAGCTTTGTTAAAAGTGTTTGACTTTCATTTGACTCAATTAGCTTTGATGAATGTGTTTGACTTTCATTTGACTCAATTAGCATTTTGGAATGCAATTGACTTTCATTTAATTTAAAAAGCTTTGTTTGAATATATTTCACTTTCATTTGATTCTAAAAGCTTTGTTGAAAGAGTTTGACTTTTATTTGACTCAATTAGCTTTGTTGAATGCATTTGACTGTCAATTGATTCAACAAAGCTTTTTTTGAATGTGTTTGACTTTCATTTGACTCAATTAGCTTTGTTGAATGTATTTGACTTTCATTTGACTCAATTAGCATTGTGGAATGCAATTGACTTTCATTTGATTCAAAAATCTTTGTTTGAATGTATTTGACTTTCATTTGATTCAAAAAGCTTTGTTGAAAGTGTTTGACTTTCATTTGAATGAATTAGCTTTGTTGAATGCATTTGACTTTTATTGGATTTAAAAAGCTTTGTTTAAATGTGTTTGACTTTCATTTGACTCAATTACCTTTGATGAGTGTGTTTGACTTTCATTTGACTCAATTAGCATTGTGGAATGCAATTGACTTTCATTTGTTTCAAAAAGCTTTGTTCGATTGTATTTGACTTTCATTTGATTCTAAAAGCTTTGTTAAAAGTGTTTGACTTTTATTTGGCTCAATTAGCTTTGTTGAATGCATTTGACTTTCAATTGATTCAACAAAGCTTTGTTTGAATGTGTTTGACTTTCATTTAACTCACTTAGCTTTGTTGAATGTGTTTGACTTTCATTTAACTCAATTAGCTTTGTTAAATGCATTTGACTTTCATTGATTCAAAAAGCTTTGTTTGAATGTGTTTAACTTCCATTTGACTCAATTAGCTTCGTTGAATGTGTTTCACTTTCATTTGATTCTATTTGCATTGTGGAATGCAGTTGACTTTCATTTGATTCAAAAAGCTTTGTTTGAATGTATTTGACTTTCATTTGATACTAAAAGCTTTGTTGAAAGTGTTCGACATTCATTTGACTCAATTAGCTTTGTTGAATGCATTTGACTTTCATTTGATTCAAAATACTTTGTTTAAATGTGTTTGACTTTCATTTGATTCTAAAAGCTTTGTTGAAAGGGTTTGACTTTCATTTGACTCAATTAGCTTTGTTTAATTCATTTGACTTTCATTTGATTCAAAAAGCTTTGTTTAAATGTGTTTGACTTTCATTTGACTCAATTAGCTTTGATGAATGTGTTTGGCTTTCATTTGACTCAATTAGCATTGTGGAACGCAATTGACTTTCATTTGATTCAAAAAGCTTTGTTTGAATGTATTTGACTTTTATTTCATTCTAAAAGCTTTGTTGAAAGTGTTTGACTTTTATTTAACTCAATTAGCTTTGTTAAATGGATTTGACTTTGATTTGATTAAAAAAGCTTTGTTTGAATGTGTTTGACTTTTATTTCATTCTAAAAGCTTTGTTGAAAGTGTTTGACTTTCATTTGACTCAATTAGCTTTGTTGAATGCATTTGACTTTCAGTTGATTCAAAAAGCTTTGTTTAAATGTGTTTGACTTTGATTTGACTCAATTAGCTTTGATGAATGTGTTTGACTTTTATTTGACTCAATTAGCTTTGTTAAATGCAATTGACTATCATTTGATTTAAAAAGTTTTTTTTGAATGTATTTGACTTTCATTTGATTCTAAAAGCTTTGTTAAAAGATTTTGACTTTCATTTGACTCAATTAGCTTTGTTGAATTCGTTTGACTTTCATTAGATTCAAAAAGCTTTGTTTGAATGTGTTTGACTTTCATTTGATTAAAATGGGTTTGTTGAAAGTGTTTGACTTTCATTTGACTCAATTAGCTTTGTTGAATTCATTTGACTTTCATTAGATTCAAAAATCTTTATTTGAATGTGTTTGACTTTCATTTGAATCAATTAGCTTTGTTGAAGTGTTTGACTTTCATTTGACTCAATTAGCATTGTGGAATATAATTGACTTTCATTTGATTCAAAAAGCTTTGTTTGAATGTGTTTGACTTTTATTTGATTCTAAAAGCTTTGTTGAAAGTGTTTGACTTTAATTTGACTCAATTAGCTTTGTTGAATGCATTGGACTTTCATTTGATTCAAAAAGCTTTGTTTAAATGTATTTGACTTTCATTTGACTCAATTAGCTTTGATGAATGTGTTTGACTTTCATTTGACTCAATTAGCATTTTGAAATGCAATTGACTTTCATTTAATTCAAAAAGCTTTGTTTGAATGTATTTGACTTTCATTTGATTCTAAAAGCTTTGTTGAAAGTGTTTGACTTTCATTTGACTCAATTAGCTTTGTTGAATGCATTTAACTTTCAATTGATTCAACAAAGCTTTGTTTGAATGTGTTTGACTTTCATTTGAATAAATTAGCTTTGTTGAATGTATTTGACTTTCATTTGACTCTATTAGCATTGTGGAATGCAATTGACTTTCATTTGATTCAAAAAGCTTTGTTTGAATGTATTTGACTTTCATTTGATTCTAAAAGCTTTGTTGAAAGGGTTTGACTTTCATTTAACTCAATTAGCTTTGTTGAATGCATTAGACTTTCATTTGATTCAAAAAGCTTTGTTTAAATGTATTTGACTTTCATTTGACTCAATTAGCTTTGATGAATGTGTTTGGCTTTCATTTGACTCAATTAGCATTGTGGAATGCTATTGACTTTCATTTGATTCAAAAAGCTTTGTTTGAATGTATTTCAATTTCGTTTAATTCTAAAAGCTTTGTTGAAAGTGTTTGACTTTATTTGACTCAATTAGCTTTGTTAAATGCATTTGACTTTGATTTGATTAAAAAAGCTTTGGTTGAATGTGTTTGACTTTTATTTCATTCTAAAAGCTTTGTTGAAAGTGTTTGACATTCATTTGACTCAATTAGCTTTGTTGAATGTATTTGACTTTCATTTGATTCAAAAAAGCTTTGTTTAAATGTGTTTGACTTTCATTTGACTCAATTAGCTTTGATGAATGTGTTTGACTTTCATTTGACTCAATTAGCATTGTGGAATGCAATTGACTTTCATTTGTTTCAAAAAGCTTTGTTTGATTGTATTTGACTTTCATTTGATTCTAAAAGCTTTGTTAAAAGTGTTTGACTTTCATTTGACTCAATTAAGTTTGTTGAATGCATTTGACTTTCAATTGATTCAACAATGCTTTGTTTGAATGTGTTTGACTTTCATTTGACTCAATTAGCGTTGTTGAATGTGTTTGACTTTCATTTCACTCAATTAGCATTGTGGAATGCAATTGACTTTCATTTGATTCAAAAAGGTTTGTTTGAATGTATTTCAATTTCGTTTGATTTTAAAAGCTTTGTTGAAAGTGCTTGACTTTATTTGACTCAATTAGCTTTGTTAAATGCATTTGACTTTGATTTGATTAAAAAAGCTTTGGTTGAATGTGTTAGACTTTTATTTGATTCTAAAAGCTTTGTTGAAAGTGTTTGACATTCATTTGACTCAATTAGCTGTGTTGAATGTATTTGACTTTCATTTGATTCAAAAAGCTTTGTTTAAATGTGTTTGACTTTCATTTGACTCAATTAGCTTTGATGAATGTGTTTGACTTTCATTCGACTCAATTAGCATTGTGGAATGCAATTGACTTTCATTTGTTTCAAAAAGCTTTGTTTGATTGTATTTGACTTTCATTTGATTCTAAAAGCTTTGTTAAAAGTGTTTGACTTTAATTTGACTCAATTAGGTTTGTTGAATGCATTTGACTTTCAATTGATTCAACAATGCTTTGTTTGAATGTGTTTGACTTTCATTTGACTCAATTAGCGTTGTTGAATGTGTTTGACTTTCATTTCACTCAATTATCATTGTGGAATGCAATTGACTTTCATTTGATTCAAAAAGGTTTGTTTGAATGTATTTGACTTTCATTTGATTCTAAAAGCTTTGTTGAAAGGTTTTCACTTTAATTTGAATCAATTAGCTTTGTTGAATGCATTTTACTTTCATTTGATTCAAAAACCTTTGTTTGAATGTGTTTGACTTTTATTTGACTCAATTAGCATTGTTGAATGTGTTTGACTTTCATTTGACTCAATTAGCATTGTGGAATGCAATTGACTTTCATTTGATTCAAAAGGCTTTGCTTGAATGTGTATGACTTTCATTTGATTCTAAAAGCTTTGTTGAAAGTGTTTGACTTTCATTTGACTCAATTAGCTTTGTTGAATGCATTTGACTTTCATTTGATTCAAAAAGCTTTGTTTAAATGTGTTTGACTTTGATTTGACTCAATTAGCTTTGATGAATGTGTTTGACTTTCATTTGATTCAATTAGCTTTGTTGAATGCAATTGACTCTCATTTGATTCAAAAAGCTTTGTTAAAATGTATTTGACTTTCATTTGATTCTAAAAGCTTTGTTAAAAGATTTTGACTTTCATTTGACTCAATTAGCTTTGTTGAATACGTTTGACTTTCATCAGATTCAAAAAGCTTTGTTTGAATGTGTTTGACTTTCATTTGGTTCTAACAGCTTTGTTGAAAGTGTTTGACTTTCATTTGACTCAATTAGCTTTGTTGAATTCATTTGACTTTCATTTGATTCAAAAATCTTTATTTGAATGTGTTTGACTTTCATTTGAATCAATTAGCTTTGTTAAAGTGTTTGACTTTCATTTGACTCAATTAGCATTGTGGAATAGAATTGACTTTCATTTGATTCAAAATGCTTTGTTTGAATGTGTTTAACTTTTATTTGATTCTAAAAGCTTTGTTGAAAGTGTTTGACTTTCATTTGACTCAATTAGCTTTGTTGAATGCATTGGACTTTCATTAGATTCAAAAAGCTTTGTTTAAATGTGTTTGAATTTCATTTGACTCAATTAGCTTTGATGAATGTGTTTGACTTTCATTTCACTCAATTAGCATTTTGGAATGCAATTGACTTTCATTTAATTTAAAAAGCTTTGTTTGAATGTATTTGACTTTCATTTGATTCTAAAAGCTTTGTTGAATGAGTTAGACTTTCATTTGACTCAATTAGCTTTGTTGAATGCATTTGACTTTCATTTGATTCAAAAAGCTTTGTTAAAATGTGTATGACTTTGATTTGACTCAATTAGTTTAGATGAATGTGTTTGACTTTCATTTGACTCAATTAGCTTTGTTGAATGCAATTGACTCTCATTTGATTCAAAAAGCTTTGTTTGAATGTATTTGACTTTCATTTGATTCTAAAAGCTTTGTTAAAAGATTTTGACTTTCATTTGACTCAATTAGCTTTGTTGAATACGTTTGACTTTCATCAGATTCAAAAAGCTTTGTTTGAATATATTTCACTTTCATTTGATTCTAAAAGCTTTGTTGAAAGTGTTTGACTTTTATTTGACTCAATTAGCTTTGTTGAATTCATTTGACTTTCATTTGATTCAAAAATCTTTATTTGAATGTGTTTGACTTTCATTTGAATCAATTAGCTTTGTTAAAGTGTTTGACTTTCATTTGACTCAATTAGCATTGTGGAATAGAATTGACTTTCATTTGATTCAAAAAGCTTTGTTTGAATGTGTTTGACTTTTATTTGATTCTAAAAGCTTTGTTGAAAGTGTTTGACTTCCATTTGACTCAATTAGCTTTGTTGAATGCATTGGACTTTCATTTGATTCAAAAAGCTTTGTTTAAATGTGTTTGAATTTCATTTGACTCAATTAGCTTTGATGAATGTGTTTGACTTTCATTTCACTCAATTAGCATTTTGGAATGCAATTTGACTTTCATTTGATTCTAAAAGCTTTGTTGAAAGTGTTTGACTTTCATTTGAATGAATTAGCTTTGTTGAATGCATTTGACTTTCATTTGATTCAAAAAGCTTTGTTAAAATGTGTATGACTTTGATTTGACTCAATTAGTTTAGATGAATGTGTTTGACTTTCATTTGACTCAATTAGCTTTGTTGAATGCAATTGACTATCATTTGATTCAAAAAGCTTTGTTTGAATGTATTTGACTTTCATTTGATTCTAAAATCTTTGTTAAAAGTGTTTGACTTTCATTTGACTCAATTAGCTTTGATGAATGTGTTTGACTTTCATTTGACTCAATTAGCATTTTGGAATGCAATTGACTTTCATTTAATTCAAAAAGCTTTGTTTGAATATATTTCACTTTCATTTGATTCTAAAAGCTTTGTTGAAAGTGTTTGACTTTTATTTGACTCAATTAGCTTTGTTGAATGCATTTGACTTTCAATTGATTCAACAAAGCTTTTTTTGAATGTGTTTGACTTTCATTTGACTCAATTAGCTTTGTTGAATGTATTTGACTTTCATTTGACTCAATTAGCATTGTGGAATGCAATTGACTTTCATTTGATTCAAAAAGCTTTGTTTGAATGTATTTGACTTTCATTTGATTCAAAAAGCTTTGTTGAAAGTGTTTGACTTTCATTTGAATGAATTAGCTTTGTTGAATGCATTTGACTTTTATTTGATTTAAAAAGCTTTGTTTAAATGTGTTTGACTTTCATTTGACTCAATTAGCTTTGATGAGTGTGTTTGACTTTCATTTGACTCAATTAGCATTGTGGAATGCAATTGACTTTCATTTGTTTCAAAAAGCTTTGTTCGAATGTATTTGACTTTCATTTGATTCTAAAAGATTTGTTAAAAGTGTTTGACTTTCATTTGACTCAATTAGGTTTGTTGAATGCATTTTACTTTCAATTGATTCAACAATGCTTTGTTTGAATGTGTTTGACTTTCATTTGACTCAATTAGCGTTGTTGAATGTGTTTGAATTTCATTTCACTCAATTAGCATTGTGGAATGCAATTGACTTTCATTTGATTCAAAAAGGTTTGTTTGAATGTATTTGACTTTCATTTGATTCTAAAAGCTTTGTTGAAAGGTTTTCACTTTAATTTGACTCAATTAACTTTGTTGAATGCATTTTACTTTCATTTGATTCAAAAACCTTTGTTTGAATGTGTTTGACTTTTATTTGACTCAATTAGCATTGTTCAATGTGTTTGACTTTCATTTGACTCAATTAGCATTGTGGAATGCAATTGACTTTCATTTGATTCAAAAAGCTTTGCTTGAATGTGTATGACTTTCATTTGATTCTAAAAGCTTTGTTGAAAGTGTTTGACTTTCATTTGACTCAATTAGCTTTGTTGAATGCATTTGACTTTCATTATATTCAAAAAGCTTTGTTTAAATGTGTTTGACTTTGATTTGACTCAATTAGCTTTGATGAATGTGTTTGACTTTCATTTGACTCAATTAGCTTTGTTGAATGCAATTGACTCTCATTTGATTCAAAAAGCTTTGTTTGAATGTATTTGACTTTCATTTGATTCTAAAAGCTTTGTTAAAAGATTTTGACTTTCATTTGACTCAATTAGCTTTGTTGAATACGTTTGACTTTCATCAGATTCAAAAAGCTTTGTTTGAATGTGTTTGACTTTCATTTGATTCTAACAGCTTTGTTGAAAGTGTTTGACTTTCATTTGACTCAATTAGCTTTGTTGAATTCATTTGACTTTCATTTGATTCAAAAATCTTTATTTGAATGTGTTTGACTTTCATTTGAATCAATTAGCTTTGTTAAAGTGTTTGACTTTCATTTGACTCAATTAGCATTGTGGAATAGAATTGACTTTCATTTGATTCAAAAAGCTTTGTTTGAATGTGTTTGACTTTTATTTGATTCTAAAAGCTTTGTTGAAAGTGTTTGACTTTCATTTGACTCAATTAGCTTTGTTGAATGCATTGGACTTTCATTAGATTCAAAAAGCTTTGTTTAAATGTGTTTGAATTTCATTTGACTCAATTAGCTTTGATGAATGTGTTTGACTTTCATTTCACTCAATTAGCATTTTGGAATGCAATTGACTTTCATTTGTTTCAAAAAGCTTTTTTTGATTGTATTTGACTTTCATTTGATTCTAAAAGCTTTGTTAAAAGTGTTTGACTTTCATTTGACTCAATTAGGTTTGTTGAATGCATTTGACTTTCAATTGATTCAACAATGCTTTGTTTGAATGTGTTTGACTTTCATTTGACTCAATTAGCGTTGTTGAATGTGTTTGACTTTCATTTCACTCAATTAGCATTGTGGAATGCAATTGACTTTCATTTGATTCAAAAAGGTTTGTTTGAATGTATTTGACTTTCATTTGATTCTAAAAGCTTTGTTAAAAGGTTTTCACTTTAATTTGACTCAATTAGCTTTGTTGAATGCATTTTACTTTCATTTGATTCAAAAACCTTTGTTTGAATGTGTTTGACTTTTATTTGACTCAATTAGCATTGTTGAATGTGTTTGACTTTCATTTGACTCAATTAGCATTGTGGAATGCAATTGACTTTCATTTGATTCAAAAAGCTTTGCTTGAATGTGTATGACTTTCATTTGATTCTAAAAGCTTTGTTGAAAGTGTTTGACTTTCATTTGACTCAATTAGCTTTGTTGAATGCATTTGACTTTCATTTGATTCAAAAAGCTTTGTTTAAATGTGTTTGACTTTGATTTGACTCAATTAGCTTTGATGAATGTGTTTGACTTTCATTTGACTCAATTAGCTTTGTTGAATGCAATTGACTCTCATTTAATTCAAAAAGCTTTGTTTGAATGTATTTGACTTTCATTTGATTCTAAAAGCTTTTTTAAAAGATTTTGACTTTCATTTGACTCAATTAGCTTTGTTGAATACGTTTGACTTTCATCAGATTCAAAAAGCTTTGTTTGAATGTGTTTGACTTTCATTTGATTCTAACAGCTTTGTTGAAAGTGTTTGACTTTCATTTGACTCAATTAGCTTTCTTGAATTCATTTGACTTTCATTTGATTCAAAAATCTTTATTTGAATGTGTTTGACTTTCATTTGAATCAATTAGCTTTGTTAAAGTGTTTGACTTTCATTTGATTCAATTAGCATTGTGGAATAGAATTGACTTTCATTTGATTCAAACAGCTTTGTTTGAATGTGTTTGACTTTTATTTGATTCTAAAAGCTTTGTTGAAAGTGTTTGACTTTCATTTGACTCAATTAGCTTTGTTGAATGCATTGGACTTTCATTAGATTCAAAAAGCTTTGTTTAAATGTGTTTGAATTTCATTTGACTCAATTAGCTTTGATGAATGTGTTTGACTTTCATTTCACTCAATTAGCATTTTGGAATGCAATTGACTTTCATTTAATTTAAAAAGCTTTGTTTGAATGTATTTGACTTTCATTTGATTCTAAAAGCTTTGTTGAATGAGTTTGACTTTCATTTGACTCAATTAGCTTTGTTGAATGCATTTGACTTTCATTTGATTCAAAAAGCTTTGTTAAAATGTGTATGACTTTGATTTGACTCAATTAGTTTAGATGAATGTGTTTGACTTTCATTTGACTCAATTAGCTTTGTTGAATGCAATTGACTCTCATTTGATTCAAAAAGCTTTGTTTGAATGTATTTGACTTTCATTTGATTCTAAAAGCTTTGTTAAAAGATTTTGACTTTCATTTGACTCAATTAGCTTTGTTGAATACGTTTGACTTTCATCAGATTCAAAAAGCTTTGTTTGAATGTGTTTGACTTTTATTTGATTCTAATAGCTTTGTTGAAAGTGTTTGACTTTCATTTGACTCAATTAGCTTTGTTGAATTCATTTGACTTTCATTTGATTCAAAAATCTTTATTTGAATGTGTTTGACTTTCATTTGAATCAATTAGCTTTGTTAAAGTGTTTGACTTTCATTTGACTCAATTAGCATTGTGGAATAGAATTGACTTTCATTTGATTCAAAAAGCTTTGTTTGAATGTGTTTGACTTTTATTTGATTCTAAAAGCTTTGTTGAAAGTGTTTGACTTCCATTTGACTCAATTAGCTTTGTTGAATGCATTGGACTTTCATTAGATTCAAAAAGCTTTGTTTAAATGTGTTTGAATTTCATTTGACTCAATTAGCTTTGATGAATGTGTTTGACTTTCATTTCACTCAATTAGCATTTTGGAATGCAATTGACTTTCATTTAATTTAAAAAGCTTTGTTTGAATGTATTTGACTTTCATTTGATTCTAAAAGCTTTGTTGAATGAGTTTGACTTTCATTTGACTCAATTAGCTTTGTTGAATGCATTTGACTTTCATTTGATTCAAAAAGCTTTGTTAAAATGTGTATGACTTTGATTTGACTCAATTAGTTTAGATGAATGTGTTTGACTTTCATTTGACTCAATTAGCTTTGTTGAATGCAATTGACTATCATTTGATTCAAAAAGCTTTGTTTGAATGTATTTGACTTTCATTTGATTCTAAAAGCTTTGTTAAAAGTGTTTGACTTTCATTTGACTCAATTAGCTTTGATGAATGTGTTTGACTTTCATTTGACTCAATTAGCATTTTGGAATGTAATTGACTTTCATTTAATTCAAAAAGCTTTGTTTGAATATATTTCACTTTCATTTGATTCTAAAAGCTTTGTTGAAAGTGTTTGACTTTTATTTGACCCAATTAGCTTTGTTGAATGCATTTGACTTTCAATTGATTCAACAAAGCTTTTTTTGAATGTGTTTGACTTTCATTTGACTCAATTAGCTTTGTTGAATGTATTTGACTTTCATTTGACTCAATTAGCATTGTGGAATGCAATTGACTTTCATTTGATTCAAAAAGCTTTGTTTGAATGTATTTGACTTTCATTTGATTCAAAAAGCTTCGTTGAAAGTGTTTGACTTTCATTTGAATGAATTAGCTTTGTTGAATGCATTTGACTTTTATTTGATTTAAAAAGCTTTGTTTAAATGTGTTTGACTTTCATTTGACTCAATTAGCTTTGATGAGTGTGTTTGACTTTCATTTGACTCAATTAGCATTGTGGAATGCAATTGACTTTCATTTGTTTCAAAAAGCTTTGTTCGATTGTATTTGACTTTCATTTGATTCTAAAAACTTTGTTAAAAGTGTTTGACTTTTATTTGACTCAATTAGCTTTGTTGAATGCATTTGACTTTCAATTGATTCAACAAAGCTTTGTTTGAATGTGTTTGACTTTCATTTAACTCAATTACCTTTGTTGAATGTGTTTGACTTTCATTAAACTCAATTAGCTTTGTTAAATGCATTTGACTTTCATTGATTCAAAAAGCTTTGTTTGAATGTGTTTAACCTCCATTTGACTCAATTAGCTTTGTTGAATGTGTTTGACTTTCATGTTACTAAATTTGCATTGTGGAATGCAATTGACTTTCATTTGATTCAAAAACCTTTTTTTGAATGTATTTGACTTTCATTTGATTCTAAAAGCTTTGTTAAAAGATTTTGACTTTCATTTGTCTCAATTAGCTTTGTTGAATACGTTTGACTTTCATTAGATTCAAAAAGCTTTGTTTGAATATGTTGACTTTCATTTGACTCAATTAGCTTCGTTGAATGTGTTTGACTTTCATTTGACTCAATTAGCATTGTGGAATGCAATTGACTTCCATTTGATTCAAAAAGCTTTGTTTGAATGTATTTGACTTTCATTTGATTCTAAAAGCTTTGATGAAAATGTTTAACTTTCATTTGACTCAATTAGCTTTGTTGAATTCATTTGATTTTCATTTGATTCAAAAAGCTTTGTTTGAATGCGTTTGACTTTCTTTTGATTCTAAAAGCTTTGTTGAAAGTGTTTGACTTTCATTTGACTCAATTAGCTTTGTTGAATGTATTTAACTTTCATTTGAATCAAAAGCTTTGTTTGAATGTGTTTGACTTTCAATTGACTCAATTAGCTTAGTTGAAAGTGTTTGACTTTCATTTGACTCAATTAACATTGTGGAATGCGATTAACTTTCATTTGATTCAAAAAGCTTTGTTTGAATGTATTTGACTTTTATTTGATTCTAAAAGCTTTGTTGAAAGAGTTTGACTTTCATTTTACTTAATTAACTTTGTTGAATGCAATTGACCTTCATTTGATTCAAAAAGCTTTGCTTGAATGTGTTTGAATTTCATTTCATTCTAAAAGCTTGGTTGAAAGTTTTTGACTTTCATTTGACTCAATTAGCTTTGTTGAATGCATTTGACTTTCATTTGAATCAAGAAGCTTTGTTTAAATGCGTTTGACTTTCATTTGACTCGATTGGCTTTGTTGAATGCATTTGACTTTCATTTGATTCAAAAAGCTTTGTTTGAATGTGTTTGACTTTCATTTGACACAATTAGCTTTGTTGAATATGTTTAACTTTCATTTGACTCAATTACAATTGTGGAATGCAATAGACCTTCATTTGATTCTAAAATCTTTGTTCAAAGTGTTTGACTATCATTTGACTCAATTAGCTTTGTTGAATGCATTTGACTTTCATTTGATTCAAAAAGCTTTGTTTCAATGTGTTTGACTTTCTTTTGACTCAATTAGCTTTGTTGAATGTGTTTGACTTTCATTTGACTCAATTAGCATTGTAGAATGCAATTGACTTTCATTTGATTCTAAACGCTTTGTTGAAAGTGTTTGACTTTCATTTGACTCAATTAGCTTTGTTGAATGGATTTGACTTTCATTTTATTCAAAAAGCTTTGTTTGAATATGTTTTACTTTAATTTGATTCTAAAAGCTTTGTTGAAAGTGTTTGACTTTCATTTGACTCAATTAGCTTTGTTGAATGCATTTGACTTTCGTTTGATTCAAAAAGCTTTGTTCGAATGTGTTTGACTTTCTTTTGACTCAATTAGCTTTGTTGAATATGTTTTACTTTCATTTGACTCAATTAGCATTGTGGAATGCAATTGACTTTCATTTGATTCTAAACGCTTTGTTGAAAGTGTTTGACTTTCATTTGACTCAATTAGCTTTGTTGAATGGATTTGACTTTCATTTGATTCAAAAAGCTTTGTTTGAATATGTTTTAATTTCATTTGATTCTAAAACCTTTGTTGAAAGTGTTTGACTTTCATTTGACTCAATTAGCTTTGTTGAATGCATTTGACTTTCGTTTGATTCAAAAAGCTTTGTTTGAATGTGTTAGACTTTGTTTTGAATCAATTAGCTTTGTTGAATGTGTTTTACTTTCATTTGACTCAATTAGCATTGTGGAATGCAATTGACTTTCATTTGATTCTAAACGCTTAGTTGAAAGTGTTTGACTTTCATTTGACTCAATTAGCTTTGTTTAATGCATTTGTCTTTCATTTGATTCCAAAAGCTTTGTTTGAATGTGTTTTAATTTCATTTGATTCTAAAAGCTTTGTTGAAAGTGTTTGACATTCATTTGACTCATTTAGCTTTGTTGAATGCATTTGGCTTTCATTTGATTCAAAAAGCTTTGTTTGAATGTGTTTGACTTTCATTTGACTCAATTAGCTTTGTTGAATATGTTTGACTTTCATTTGACTCAATTACAATTGTAGAATGCAATAGACTTTCATTTGATCAAAAAGCTTAGTTTAATGTATTCTACTTTCATTTGATTCTAAAAGCTTTGATGAAAGTGTTTGACTTTCATCTGACTCAATTAGCTTTGTTGAATTCATTTGATTTTCATTTGATTCAAAAAGCTTTGTTTGAATGTGTTTGACTTTCATTTGATTCTAAAAGCTTTGTTGAATGTGTTTGACTTTCATTTGACTCAATTTGCATTGTGGAATGCAATTGACTTTCATTTGAATCAAAAAGCTTTGTTTGAATGTGTTTGCCTTTCATTTGACTCAATTAGCTTTGTTGAAAGTGTTTGACTTTCATTTGACTCAATTAGTTTTGTTGAATGCATTTGACTTTCATTTGAATCAAAAAGCTTTGTTAGAACGTGTTTGACTTTCATTTGACTCAATTAGCTTTGTTGAAAGTGTTTGACTTTCATTTGATTCAAAAAGCTTTAATTGAATGTGTTTGACTTTCTTTTGACTCAATTAGCTTTGTTGAATGTGTTAGACTTTCATTTGACTCAATTAGCATTGTGGAATGCAATTGTCGTTCATTTGATTCTAAACGCTTTATTGAAAGTGTTTGACTTTCGTTTGATTCAAAAAGCTTTGTTGAATGCATTTGACTTTCATTTGAATCAAGAAGCTTTGTTTGAATGTGTTTGACTTTCATTTGACTCAATTAGCTTTGTTGAATGCATTTGACTTTCATTTGATTCAAAAAGCTTTGTTTGAATGCGTTTGATTTTAATTTGACTCAATTAGCTTCGTTGAATGTGTTTGACTTTCATTTGACTCAATTAGCTTTGTTGAATTCATTTAATTTTCATTTGATTCAAAAAGCTTTGTTTGAATGTGTTTAACTTTCATTTGACTCAATTAGCTTTGTTGAATATGTTTGACTTTCATTTGACTCAATTTGCATTGTGGAATGCAATTGACTTTCATTTGAATCAAAAAGCTTTGTTTGAATGTGTTTGCCTTTCATTTGACTCAATTAGCTTTGTTGAAAGTGTTTAACTTTCATTTGACTCAATTAGTTTTGTTGAATGCATTTGACTTTCATTTGAATCAAAAAGCTTTGTTAGAACATGTTTGACTTTCATTTGACTCAATTAGCTTTGTTGAAAGTGTTTGACTTTCATTTGATTCAAAAAGCTTTAATTGAATGTGTTTGACTTTCTTTTGACTCAATTAGCTTTGTTGAATGTGTTAGACTTTCATTTGACTCAATTAGCATTGTGGAATGCAATTGTCGTTCATTTGATTCTAAACGCTTTATTGAAAGTGTTTGACTTTCGTTTGATTCAAAAAGCTTTGTAGAATGCATTTGACTTTCATTTGAATCAAGAAGCTTTGTTTGAATGTGTTTGACTTTCATTTGACTCAATTAGCTTTGTTGAATGCATTTGACTTTCATTTGATTCAAAAAGCTTTGTTTGAATGCGTTTGATTTTAATTTGACTCAATTAGCTTCGTTGAATGTGTTTGACTTTCATTTGACTCAATTAGCTTTGTTGAATTCATTTAATTTTCATTTGATTCAAAAAGCTTTGTTTGAATGTGTTTAACTTTCATTTGACTCAAAAAGCTTTGTTTGAATGTGTTTGACTTTCATTTGATTCTAAAAGCTTTGTTGAAAGTGTTTGACTTTCATTTGACTCAATTAGCTTTGTTGAATGCATTTGACTTTCATTTGAATCAAAAAGCTTTGTTTGAATGTGTTTGACTTTCATTTGACTCAATTAGCTTTGTTGAAAGTGTTTGACTTTCATTTGACTCAATTAGCTTTGTTGAATGCATTTGACTTTCTTTCATTCTAAAAGCTTTGTTGAAAGTGTTTGTCTTTCATTTGACTCAATTAGCTTTGTTGAATGCATTTGATTTTCATTTGAATCAAGAAGTTTTGTTTGAATGTGTTTGACTTTCATTTGACTTAATTGGCTATGTTGAATGCATTTGAATTTAATTTGATTCAAAAAGCTTTGTTTGAATGTGTTTGACTTTCATTTGACTCAATTAGCATTGTGGAATGCAATTGACTTCCATTTGATTCAAAAAGCATTATTTGAATGTATTTGACTTTCATTTGATTCTAAAAGCTTTGATGAATGTGTTTGACTTTCATTTGACTCAATTAGCTTTGTTGAATTCATTTGATTTTCATTTGATTAAAAAAGCTTTGTTTGAATGTGTTTGACTTTCATTTGATTGTTAAAGATTTGATGAAAGTGTTTGACTTTTATTTGACTCAATTAGCTTTGTTGAATGCATTTGACTTTCATTTGAATCAAGGAGCTTTGTTTGAATGTGTTTGACTTTCATTTGACCTAATTGGCTTTGTTGAATGCATTTGACTTTCATTTGATTCAAAAAGCTTTGCTTGAATGTGTTTGACTTTCATTTGATTCTAAAAGCTTTGTTGAAAGTGTTTGACTTTCATTTGACTCAATTAGCTTTGTTGAATGCATTTGACTTTCATTTGAATAAAAAAAGCTTTGTTTGAATGTGTTTGACTTTCATTTGATTGTTAAAGCTTTGATGAAAGTGTTTGACTTTTATTTGACTCAATTAGCTTTGTTGAATTCATATGATTTTCATTTGATTCAAAAAGCTTTGTTTGAATGTGTTTCACTTTCATTTGATTCTAAAAGCTTTGTTGAAAGTGTTTGACTTTCATTTGACTCAATTAGCTTTGTTGAATGCATTTGACTTTCACTTGAATCAAGAAGCTTTGTTTGAATGTGTTTAACTTTTATTTGACTCAATTAGCTTTGTTGAATGTGTTTGACTTTCATTTGACTCAATTAACACTGTGGAATTCAATTGACTTTCATTTGATTCAAAAAGCTTTGTTTGAATGTATTTGACTTTTATTTGATTCTAAATGCTTTGTTGAAAGTGTTTGACTTTCATTTGACTCAATTAGCTTTGTTGAATGCAATTGACCTGCATTTGATTCAAAAAGCTTTGTTTGAATGTGTTTGACTTTCATTTGATTCTAAAAGCTTTGTTGAAAGTGTTTGACTTTCATTTGACTCAATTAGCTTTGTTAAATGCATTTGACTTTCATTTGAATCAAAAAGCTTTGTTTGAATGTGTTTGACTTTCATTTGACTCAATTAGCGTTGTTGAAAGTGTTTGACTTTCATTTGACTCAATTAGCTTTGTTGAATGCATTTGACTTTCTTCCATTCTAAAAGCTTTGTTGAAAGTGTTTGACTTTCATTTGACTCAATTAGCTTTGTTGAATGCATTTGACTTTCATTTGAATCAAGAAGCTTTGTTTGAATGTGTTTGACTTTCATTTGACCTAATTGGCTTTGTTGAATGCATTTGAATTTCATTTGATTCAAAAAGCTTTGTTTGAATGTATTTGACTTTCATTTGACTCAATTAGCATTGTGGAATGCAATTGACTTCCATTTGATTCAAAAATCATTATTTGAATGTATTTGACTTTCATTTGATTCTAAAAGCTTTGATGAATGTGTTTGACTTTCATTTGACTCAATTAGCTTTGTTCAATTCATTTGATTTTCATTTGATTCAAAAAGCTTTGTTTGAATGTGTTTGACTTTCATTTGATTGTTAAAGCTTTGATGAAAGTGTTTGACTTTTATTTGACTCAATTAGCTTTGTTGAATTCATATGATTTTCATTTGATTCAAAAAGCTTTGTTTGAATGTGTTTGACTTTCATTTGATTCTAAAAGCTTTGTTGAAAGTGTTTGACTTTCATATGACTCAATTAGCTTTGTTGAATGCATTTGACTTTCACTTGAATCAAGAAGCTTTGTTTGAATGTGTTTAACTTTCATTTGACTCAATTAGCTTTGTTGAATGTGTTTGACTTTCATTTGACTCAATTAACACTGTGGAATGCAATTGACTTTCATTTGATTCAAAAAGCTTTGTTTGAATGTATTTGACTTTTATTTGATTCAAAAAGCTTTGTTGAAAGGGTTTGACTTTCATTTGACTCAATTAGCTTTGTTGAATGCAATTGACCTGCATTTGATTCAAAAAGCTTTGTTTGAATGTGTTTGACTTTCATTTCATTCTAAAAGCTTTGTTGAAAGTATTTGACTTTCATTTGACTGAATTAGCTTTGTTGAATGCATTTGACTTTAATTTGAATCAAGAAGCTTTGTTTGAATGTGTTTGACTTTCATTTGACTCAATTGGCTTTGTTGAATGCATCTGACTTTCATTAGATTCAAAAAGTTTTGTTTGAATGTGTTTGACTTTCATTTGACTTAATTAGCATTCCTGAATGCAATTGACTTCCATTTGATTCAAAAAGCTTTGTTTGAAAGTATTTGACTTTCATTTGATTCTAAAAGCTTTGATGAATGTGTTTGACTTTCATTTGACTCAATTAGCTTTGTTGAATTCATTTGATTTTCATTTGATTCAAAAAGCTTTGTTTGAATGTGTTTGACTTTCATTTGATTCTAAAAGCTTTGTTGAAAGTGTTTGACTTTCATTTGACTCAATTAACTTTGTTGAATGCATTTGACTTTCATTTGAATCAAAAAGCTTTGTTTGAATGTGTTTGACTTTCATTTGACTCAATTAGCTTTGTTGAAAGTGTTTGACTTTCATTTGACTTAATTTGCTTTGTTGAATGCATTTGACTTTCATTTCATTCTAAAAGCTTTGTTAAATGTGTTTGACTTTCATTTGACTCAATTAGCTTTGTTGAATGCATTTGACTTTCATTTGAATCAAGGAGCTTTTTTTGAATGTGTTTGACTTTCATTTGACCTAATTGGCTTTGTTGAATGCATTTGACTTTCATTTGATTCAAAAAGCTTTGTTTGAATGTGTTTGACATTCATTTGATTCTAAAAGCTTTGTTGAAAGTGTTTGACTTTCATTTGACTCAATTAGCTTTGTTGAATGCATTTGACTTTCATTTGAATCAAAAAAGCTTTGTTTGAATGTGTTTGACTTTCATTTGACTCAATTAGCTTTGTTGAAAGTGTTTGACTTTAATTTGACTCAATTAGCTTTGTTGAATGCATTTGACTTTCATTTCATTCTAAAAGCTTTGTTGAAAGTGTTTGACTTTCATTTGAACCAATTAGCTTTGTTGAATGCATTTGACTTTCATTTGAATCAAGATGCTTTGTTTGAATGTGTTTGACTTTCATTTGACCTAATTGGCTTTGTTGAATGCATTTGACTTTCATTTGATTCAAAAAGCTTTGTTTGAATGTGTTTGACTTTCATTTGATTCTAAAATCTTTGTTAAAAGTGTTTGACTTTCATTTGACTCAATTACCTTTGTTGAATGCATTTGACTTTCATTTGAATCAAAAATTTTTGTTTGAATGTGTTTGACTTTCATTTGACTCAATTAGCTTTGTTGAAAGTGTTTGATTTTCATTTGACTCAATTAGCTTTGTTTAATGCATTTGACTTTCTTTCATTCTAAAAGCTTTGTTGAAAGTGTTTGACTTTCATTTGACTCAATTAGATTTGTTGAATGCATTTGACTTTCATTTGATTCAAAAAGCTTTGTTTGAATGTGTTTGACTTTCTTTTGACTCAATTAGCTTTGTTGAATGTGTTTGACTTTCATTTGACTCAATTAGCATTGTGGAATGCAATTGACTTTCATTTTATTCAAAAAGCTTTGTTTGAATGTACTTGACTTTCATTTGATTGTTAAAGCTTTGATGAAAGTGTTTGACTTTCATTTGACTCAATTAGCTTTGTTGAATTCATTTGATTTTCATTTGATTCAAAAAGCATTGTTTGAATATGTTTCACTTTAATTTGATTCAAAAAGCTTTGTCTGAATGTGTTTGACATTCATTTAATTCTAAAACCTTTGGTGAAAGTGTATGACATTCATTTGACTAAATTAGCTTTGTTGTATTCATTTGATTTTCATTTGATTCAAAAAACTTATTTTGAATGTGTTTGACTTTCATTTGATTCTAAAAGCTTTGTTGAAAGTGTTTGACTTTCATTTGACTCAATTAGCTTTGTTGAATGCATTTGACTTTCATTTGAATCAAAAAGCTTTGTTTGAATGTGTTTGACTTTCATTTGACTCAATTAGCGTTGTTGAAAGTGTTTGACTTTCATTTGACTCTAATTAGCTTTGTTGAATGCATTTGACTTTCTTCCATTCTAAAAGCTTTGTTGAAAGTGTTTGACTTTCATTTGACTCAATTAGCTTTGTTGAATGCATTTGACTTTCATTTGAATCAAGAAGCTTTGTTTGAATGTGTTTGACTTTCATTTGACCTAATTGGCTTTGTTGAATGCATTTGAATTTCATTTGATTCAAAAAGCTTTGTTTGAATGTGTTTTACTTTCATTTGACTCAATTAGCATTGTGGACTGCAATTGACTTCCATTTGATTCAAAAATCATTATTTGAATGTATTTGACTTTCATTTGATTCTAAAAGCTTTGATGAATGTGTTTGACTTTCATTTAACTCAATTAGCTTTGTTGAATTCATTTGATTTTCATTTGATTCAAAAAGCTTTGTTTGAATGTGTTTGACTTTCATTTGATTGTTAAAGCTTTGATGAAAGTGTTTGACTTTTATTTGACTCAATTAGCTTTGTTGAATTCATATGATTTTCATTTGATACAAAAAGCTTTGTTTGAATGTGTTTCACTTTCGTTTGATTCTAAAAGCTTTGTTGAAAGTGTTTGACTTTCATTTGACTCAATTAGCTTTGTTGAATGCATTTGACTTTCGATTGAATCAAGAAGCTTTGTTTGAATGTGTTTAACTTTCATTTGACTCAATTAGCTTTGTTGAATGTGTTTGACTTTCATTTGACTCAATTAACACTGTGGAATGCAATTGACTTTCATTTGATTCAAAAAGCTTTGTTTGAATGTATTTGACTTTTATTTGATTCTAAAAGCATTGTTGAAAGTGTTTGACTTTCATTTGACTCAATTAGCTTTGTTGAATGCAATTGACCTGCATTTGATTCAAAAAGCTTTGTTTGAATGTGTTTGACTTTCATTTCATTCTAAAAGCTTTGTTGAAAGTATTTGACTTTCATTTGACTGAATTAGCTTTGTTGAATGCATATGACTTTAATTTGAATCAAGAAGCTTTGTTTGAATGTGTTTGATTTTCATTTGACTCAATTGGCTTTGTTGAATGCATCTGACTTTCATTTGATTCAAAAAGTTTTGTTTGAATGTGTTTAACTTTCATTTGACTTAATTAGCATTCCTGAATGCAATTGACTTCCATTTGATTCAAAAAGCTATGTTAGAAAGTATTTGACTTTCATTTGATTCTAAAAGCTTTGATGAATGTGTTTGACTTTCATTTGACTCAATTAGCTTTGTTGAATTCATATGATTTTCATTTGATTCAAAAAGCTTTGTTTGAATGTGTTTGACTTTCATTTGATTCTAAAAGCTTTGTTGAAAGTGTTTGACTTTCATTTGACTCAATTAGCTTTGTTGAATGCATTTGACTTTCATTTGAATCAAAAAGCTTTGTTTGAATGTGTTTGACTTTCATTTGACTCAATTAGCTTTGTTGAAAGTGTTTGACTTTCATTTGACTCAATTAGCTTTGTTGAATGCATTTGACTTTCATTTCATTCTAAAAGCTTTGTTGAATGTGTTTGACTTTCATTTGACTTAATTAGCTTTGTTGAATGCATTTGACTTTCATTTGAATCAAGGAGCTTTGTTTGAATGTGTTTGACTTTCATTTGACCTAATTGGCTTTGTTGAATGCATTTGACTTTCATTTGATTCAAAAAGCTTTGTTTGAATGTGTTTGACTTTCATTTGATTCTAAAAGCTTTGTTGAAAGTGTTTGACTTTCATTTGACTCAATTAGCTTTGTTGAATGCATTTGACTTTCATTTGAATCAAAAAAGCTTTGTTTGAATGTGTTTGACTTTCATTTGATTGTTAAAGCTTTGATGAAAGTGTTTGACTTTTATTTGACTCAATTAGCTTTGTTGAATTCATATGATTTTCATTTGATTCAAAAAGCTTTGTTTGAATGTGTTTCACTTTCATTTGATTCTAAAAGCTTTGTTGAAAGTGTTTGACTTTCATTTGACTCAATTAGCTTTGTTGAATGCATTTGACTTTCACTTGAATCAAGAAGCTTTGTTGAAAGTTTTTGACTTTCATTTGACTCAATTAGCTTTGTTGAATGCATTTGCCTTTCATTTGATTCAAAAAGCTTTGTTTGAATGTGTTTGACTTTCTTTTGACTCAATTAGCTTTGTTGTATGTGTTTGACTTTCATTTGACTCAATTAGCTTTGTTGAATTCATTTGATTTTCATTTGATTCAAAAAGCTTTATGTGAATGTGTTTGACTTTCATTTGATTCTAAAAGCTTTGTTGAAAGTGTTTGACTTTCTTTTGACTCAATTAGCTTTGTTGAATGCATTTGACTTTCATTTGATTCAAAAAGCTTTGTCTGAATGTGTTTGACTTTCATTTAATTCTAAAACCTTTGGTGAAAGTGTTAGACATTCATTTGACTAAATTAGCTTTGTTGAATTCATTTGATTTTCATTTGATTCAAAAAACTTTTTTTGAATGTGTTTGACTTTCATTTGATTCTAAAAGCTTTGTTGAAAGTGTTTGACTTTCATTTGACTCAATTAGCTTTGTTGAATGCATTTGACTTTCATTTGAATCAAAAAGCTTTGTTTGAATGTGTTTGACTTTTATTTGACTCAATTAGCGTTGTTGAAAGTGTTTGACTTTCATTTGACTCAATTAGCTTTGTTGAATGCATTTGACTTTCTTCCATTCTAAAAGCTTTGTTGAAAGTGTTTGACTTTCATTTGACTCAATCAGCTTTGTTGAATGCATTTGACTTTCATTTGAATCAAGAAGCTTTGTTTGAATGTGTTTGACTTTCATTTGACCTAATTGGCTTTGTTGAATACATTTGAATTTCATTTGATTCAAAAAGCTTTGTTTGAATGTGTTTGACTTTCATTTGACTCAATTAGCATTGTGCAATGCAATTGACTTCCATTTGATTCAAAAATCGTTATTTGAATGTATTTGACTTTCATTAGATTCTAAAAGATTTGACGAATGTGTTTGACTTTCATTTGAGTCAATTAGCTTTGTTGAATTCATTTGATTTTCATTTGATTCAAAAAGCTTTGTTTGAATGTGTTTGACTTTCATTTGATTGTTAAAGCTTTGATGAAAGTGTTTGACTTTTATTTGACTCAATTAGCTTTGTTGAATGCATTTGACTTTCACTTGAATCAAGAAGCTTTGTTTGAATGTGTTTAACTTTCATTTGACTCAATTAGCTTTGTTGAATGTGTTTGACTTTCATTTGACTCAATTAACACTGTGGAATGCAATTGACTTTCATTTGATTCAAAAAGTTTTGTTTGAATGTATTTGACTTTAATTTGATTCTAAAAGCTTTTTTGAAAGTGTTTGACTTTCATTTGACTCAATTAGCTTTGTTGAATGCAATTGACCAGCATTTGATTCAAAAAGCTTTGTTTGAATGTGTTAGACTTTCATTTCATTCTAAAAGCTTTGTTGAAAGTATTTGACTTTCATTTAACTGAATTAGCTTTGTTGAATGCATTTGACTTTAATTTGAATCAAGAAGCTTTGTTTGAATGTGTTTGACTTTCATTTGACTCAATTGGCTTTGTTGAATGCATCTGACTTTCATTTGATTCAAAAAGTTTTGTTTGAATGTGTTTGACTTTCATTTGACTTAATTAGCATTCCTGAATGCAATTGACTTCCATTTGATTCAAAAAGCTTTGTTTGAAAGTATTTGACTTTCATTTGAGTCTAAAAGCTTTGATGAATGTGTTTGACTTTCATTTGACTCAATTAGCTTTGTTGAATTCATTTGATTTTCTTTTGATTCAAAAAGCTTTGTTTGAATGTGTTTGACTTTCATTTGATTCTAAAAGCTTTGTTGAAAGTGTTTGACTTTCATTTGACTCAATTAGCTTTGTTGAATGCATTTGACTTTCATTTGAATCAAAAAGCTTTGTTTGAATGTGTTTGACTTTCATTTGACTCAATTAGCTTTGTTGAAAGTGTTTGACTTTCATTTGACTCAATTAGCTTTGTTGAATGCATTTGACTTTCATTTCATTCTAAAAACTTTGTTGAAAGTGTTCGACTTTCATTTGACTCAATTAGCTTTGTTGAATGCATTTGACTTTCATTTGAAACAAGAAGCTTTGTTTGAATGTGTTTGACTTTCATTTGACCTAATTGGCTTTGTTGAATGCATTTGACTTTCATTTGATTCAAAAAGCTTTGTTTGAATGTGTTTGACTTTCATTTGATTCTAAAAGCATTGTTGAAACTGTTTGACTTTCATTTGACTCAATTAGCTTTGTTGAATGCATTTGACTTTCATTTGAATCAAAAAAGCTTTGTTTGAATGTGTTTGACTTTCATTTGACTCAATTAGCTTTGTTGAAAGTGTTTGACTTTCATTTGACTCAATTAGCTTTGTTGAATGCATTTGACTTTCATTTCATTCTAAAAGCTTTGTTGAAAGTGTTTGACTTTCATTTGATCCAATTAGCTTTGTTGAATGCATTTGGCTTTCATTTGAATCAAGATGCTTTGTTTGAATGTGTTTGACTTTCATTTGACCTAATTCCCTTTGTTGAATGCATTTGACTTTCATTTGATTCAAAAAGCTTTGTTTGAATGTGTTTGACTTTCATTTGATTCTAAAAGCTTTGTTGAAAGTGTTTGACTTTCATTTGACTCAATTAGCTTTGTTGAATGCATTTGACTTTCATTTCATTCTAAAAACTTTGTTGAAAGTGTTCGACTTTCATTTGACTCAATTAGCTTTGTTGAATGCATTTGACTTTCATTTGAAACAAGAAGCTTTGTTTGAATGTGTTTGACTTTCATTTGACCTAATTGGCTTTGTTGAATGCATTTGACTTTCATTTGATTCAAAAAGCTTTGTTTGAATGTGTTTGACTTTCATTTGATTCTAAAAGCATTGTTGAAACTGTTTGACTTTCATTTGACTCAATTAGCTTTGTTGAATGCATTTGACTTTCATTTGAATCAAAAAAGCTTTGTTTGAATGTGTTTGACTTTCATTTGACTCAATTAGCTTTGTTGAAAGTGTTTGACTTTCATTTGACTCAATTAGCTTTGTTGAATGCATTTGACTTTCATTTCATTCTAAAAGCTTTGTTGAAAGTGTTTGACTTTCATTTGATCCAATTAGCTTTGTTGAATGCATTTGGCTTTCATTTGAATCAAGATGCTTTGTTTGAATGTGTTTGACTTTCATTTGACCTAATTCCCTTTGTTGAATGCATTTGACTTTCATTTGATTCAAAAAGCTTTGTTTGAATGTGTTTGACTTTCATTTGATTCTAAAAGCTTTGTTGAAAGTGTTTGACTTTCATTTGACTCAATTAGCTTTGTTGAATGCATTTGACTTTCATTTGAATCAAAAAGCTTTGTTTGAATGTGTTTGACTTTCATTTGACACAATTAGCTTTGTTTAAAGTGTTTAACTTTCATTTGACTTAATTACCTTTGTTGAATGCATTTGACTTTCATATGATTCAAAAAGCTTTGTTTGAATGTGTTTGACTTTGTTTTGACTCAATTAGCTTTGTTGAATGTGTTTGACTTTCATTTGACTCAATTAGCATTGTGGAATGCAATTGACTTTCATTTGATTCAAAAAGCTTTGTTTGAATGTATTTGACTTTCATTTGATTGTTAAAGCTTTGATGAAAGTGTTTGACTTTCATTTGACTCAATTAGCTTTGTTGAATTCATTTGACTCAATTAGCTTTGTTGAATTCATTTGACTCAATTAGCTTTGTTGAATGCATTTGACTTTCATTTGATTCAAAAAGCTTTGTTTGAATGTGTTTGACTTTCATTTGACTCAATTAGCTTTGTTGAATGTGTTTGACTTTAATTTAACTCAATTACCATTGTGAAATGCAATAGACTTTCATTTGATCAACAAGCTAAGTTTAATGTATTTGACTTTCATTTGATTCAAAAAGCTTTGTTGAAAGTGTTTGACTTTCATTTGACTCAATTGGCTTTGTTGAATGCATTTGACTTTCATTTGATTCAAAAAGCTTTGATTGAATGTTTTTGACTTTTATTTGATTCTAAAAGCTTTGTTGAAAGTGTTTGACTTTCATTTGACTCAATTAGCTTTGTTGAATGCATTTGACTTTCATTTGAATCAAAAAGCTTTATTTGAATGTGTTTGACTTTCATTTGACTCAATTGGCTTTGTTGAATGCATTTGACTTTCATTTGATTCAAAAAGCTTTGTTTGAATGTGTTTGACTTTCATTTGACTCAATTAGCATTGTGGAATGCAATTGACTTTCATTTGATTCAAAAAGCTTTGTTTGAATGTATTTGACTTTCATTTGATTTTTAAAGCTTTGATGAAAGTGTTTGACTTTCATTTGACTCAATTACCTTTGTTGAATTCATTTGATTTTCATTTGATTCAAAAAGCTTTGTTTGTGAATATGTGTCATTTTCATTTGATTCTAAAAGCTTTGTTGAAAGTGTTTGGCTTTCATTTGACTCAATTAGCTTTGTTGAATGCATTTGACTTTCATTTGAATCAATAAGCTTTGTTTGAATGTGTTTGACTTTCATTTGACTCAATTAGATTTGTTTAAAGTGTTTAACTTTCATTTGACTCCATTGGCTTTGTTGAATGCATTTGACTTTCATTTGATTCAAAAAACTTTTTTTGAATGTGTTTGACTTTCTTTTGACTCAATTAGCTTTGTTGAATGTGTTTGACTTTCATTTGACTCAATTAGCATTGTGGAATGTAATTGACTTTCATTTGATTCAAAAAGCTTTGTTTGAATGTATTTGACTTTCATTTGATTCTAAAAGCTTTGTTGAAAATGTTTGACTTTCATTTGACTCAATTAGCTTTGTTGAAAGTGTTTGACTTTCATTTGAGTCAATTAGCTTTGTTGAATGCATTTGACTTTCATTTGAATCAAAAGCTTTGTTTGAATGTGTTTGACTTTCATTTGACACAATTAGCTTTGTTGAAAGTGTTTGACTTTCATTTGACTCAATTAGCTTTGTTGAATTTATTTGCCTTTCATTTGATTCAAAAAGCTTTGTTTGAATGTGTTTGACTTACTTTTGACTCAATTAGCTTTGTTGTATGTGTTGGACTTTCATTTGACTCAATTAGCTTTGTTGAATTCATTTGATTTTCATTTGATTCAAAAAGCTTTATTTGAATGTGTTTGACTTTCATTTGATTCTAAAAGCTATGTTGAAAGTGTTTGACTTTCATTTGACTCAATTAGCTTTGTTGAATGCATTTGACTTTCATTTGATTCAAAAAGCTTTGTTTGAATGTGTTTGACTTTCATTTGATTCTAAAAGCTTTGGTGAAAGTGTTTGACATTCATTTGACTCAATTAGCTTTGTTGAATTCATTTGATTTTCATTTGATTCAAAAAACTTTGTTTGAATGTGTTTGACTTTCATTTGATTCTAAAAGCTTTGTTGAAAGTGTTTGACTTTCATTTGAATCAATTAGCTTTGTTGAATGCATTTGACTTTCATTTGAATCAAAAAGCTTTGTTCGAATGTGTGTGACTTTCATTTGACTCAATTAGCTTTGTTGAAAGTGTTTGACTTTCATTTGACTCAATTAGCTTTGTTGAATGCATTTGATTTTCATTTCATTCTAAAAGCTTTGTTGAAATTGTTTGACTTTCATTTGACTTAATTAGCTTTGTTGAATGCATTTGACTTTCATTTGACCTAATTGGTTTTGTTGAATGCATTTGAATTTCATTTGATTCAAAAAGCTTTGTTTGAATGTGTTTGACTTTCATTTGACTCAATTAGCATTGTGGAATGCAATTGACTTTCATTTGATTCAAAAAGCTTTGTTTGAATGTATTTGACTTTCATTTGATTTTTAAAGATTTGATGAAAGTGTTTGACTTTCATTTGACTCAATTACCTTTGTTGAATTCATTTGATTTTCATTTGATTCAAAAAGCTTTGTTTGTGAATGTGTGTCATTTTCATTTGATTCTAAAAGCTTTGTTGAAAGTGTTTGGCTTTCATTTGACTCAATTAGCTTTGTTGAATGCATTTGACTTTCATTTGAATCAAAAAGCTTTGTTTGAATGTGTTTGACTTTCATTTGACTCAATTAGATTTGTTTAAAGTGTTTAACTTTCATTTGACTCCATTGGCTTTGTTGAATGCATTTGACTTTCATTTGATTCAAAAAACTTTTTTTGAATGTGTTTGACTTTCTTTTGACTCAATTAGCTTTGTTGAATGTGTTTGACTTTCATTTGACTCAATTAGCATTGTGGAATGCAATTGACTTTCATTTGATTCAAAAAGCTTTGTTTGAATGTATTTGACTTTCATTTGATTCTAAAAGCTTTGTTGAAAATGTTTGACTTTCATTTGACTCAATTAGCTTTGTTGAAAGTGTTTGACTTTCATTTGAGTCAATTAGCTTTGTTGAATGCATTTGACTTTCATTTGAATCAAAAGCTTTGTTTGAATGTGTTTGACTTTCATTTGACACAATTAGCTTTGTTGAAAGTGTTTGACTTTCTTTTGACTCAATTAGCTTTGTTGAATTTATTTGCCTTTCATTTGGCTTTGTTGAATGCATTTGACACAATTGGCTTTGTTGAATGCATTTGACTTTCATTTGATTCAAAAAGCTTTGTTTGAATGTGTTTGACTTTCTTTTGACTCACTTAGCTTTGTTGAAAGTGTTTGACTTTCATTTGACTCAATTAGTTTTGTTGAATGCATTTGACATTCATTTGATTTAAAAAGCTTTGTTTGAATGTGTTTGACTTTCATTTGATTCTAAAAGCTTTGTTGATAGTGTTTGACTTTCATTTGACTCAATTAGCTTTGTTGAATGCATTTGACTTTCATTTGAATCAAGAAGCTTTGTTTGAATGTGTTTGACTTTCATTTTACTCAATTGGCTTTGTTGAATGCATTTGACTTTCATTTGATTCAAAAAGCTTTGTTTGAATGTGTTTGACTTTCATTTGATTCTAAAAGCTTTGTTGAAAGTGTTTGACTTTCATTTGACTCAATTAGCTTTGTTGAATGCATTTGACTTTAATTTGATTCAAAAAGCTTTGTTTGAATATGTATGACTTTCTTTTGACTCAATTAGCTTTGTTGAATGTGTTTGACTTTCATTTGACTTAATTAGCATAGTGGAATGCAATTGACTTTCATTTGATTAAAAAAGCTTTGATTGAATGGATTTGACTTTCATTTGATTCTCAACGCTTTGTTGAAAGTGTTTGACTTTCATTTGACTCAATTAGCTTTGTTGAATGCATTTGACTTTCATTTGATTCAAAAAGCTTTGTTTGAATGTGTTTGACTTTCAATTGACTCAATTAGCTTTGTTTAAAGTGTTTGACTTTCATTTGACTCAATTAGCTTTGTTGAATGCATTTGACATACATTTGAATCAAGAAGCTTTATTTGAATGTGTTTGACATTCATTTGACTCAATTGGCTTTGTTGAATGCATTTGACTTTCATTTGATTCAAAAAGCTTTGTTTGAATGTGTTTGACTTTCTTTTAACTCACTTAGCTTTGTTGAAAGTGTTTGACTTTCATTTGACTCAATTAGTTTTGTTGAATGCATTTGACATTCATTTGATTTTAAAAGCTTTGTTTGAATGTGTTTGGCTTTCATTTGATTCTAAAAGCTTTGTTGAAAGTATTTGACTTTCATTTGACTCAATTAGCTTTGTTGAATGCATTTGACTTTCTTTTGAATCACGAAGCTTTGTTTGAATGTGTTTGACTTTCATTTAACTCAATTGGCTTTGTTGAATGCATTTGACTTCCATTTGATTCAAAAAGCTTTGTTTGAATGTGTTTGACTTTCATTTGATTCTAAAAGCTTTGTTGAAAGTGTTTGACTTTCATTGGACTCAATTAGTTTTGTTGAATGCATTTGACTTTCATTTGAATCAAGAAGCTTTGTTTGAATGTGTTTGACTTTCATTTAACTCAATTGGCTTTGTTGAATGCATTTGACTTTCATTTGATTCAAAAAGCTTTGTTTGAATGTGTTTGACTTTCATTTGATTCTAAAAGCTTTGTTGAATGTGTTTGACTTTCATTTGACTCAATTAGCTTTGTTGAATGCATTTGACTTTCATTTGAATCAAGAAGCTTTGTTTGAATGTGTTTGATTTTTATTTGACTCAATTGGCTTTGTTGAATGCATTTGACTTTCTTTTGATTCAAAAAGCTTTGTTTGAATGTGTTTGGATTTCATTTGACTCAATTAGCTTCGTTGAATGTGTTTGACTTTCATTTGACTCAATTAGAATTGTGTATTGCAATTGACTTTCATTTGATTCAAAAAGGTTTGCTTGAATGTATTTAACTTTCATTTGATTCTAAAAGCTTTGTTGAAAGTGTTTGACTTTCATTTGACTCAATTAGCTTTGTTGAATTCATTTGATTTTCTTTTGATTCAAAAAGCTTTATTGAATGCATTTGACTTTCATTTGAATCAAAAAGCTTTGTTTGAATGTGTTTGACTTTCATTTGACTCAATTAGCTTTGTTGAAAGTGTTTGACTTTCATTTGACTCAATTAGCTTTGTTGAATGCATTTGAATTTCATTTGATTCAAAAAGCTTTGTTTGAATGTGTTTGAATTTCTTTTGACTCAATTAGCTTTGTTGAATGTGTTTGGTTTTCATTTGACCTAATTAGCATAGTGGACTGCAATTGACTTTCATTTGATTAAAAAAGCTTTGATTGAATGTATTTGACTATTATTTGATTCTCAACGCTTTTGTTGAAAGTGTTTGACTTTCATTTGACTCAATTAGCTTTGTTTGAATGTGTTTGACTTTCATTTGACTCAATTAGTTTTGTTTAAAGTGTTTGACTTTCATTTGAGTCAATTAGCTTTGTTGAATGCATTTGACTTTCATTTGAATCAAGAAGCTTTATTTGAATGTGTTTGACTTTCATTTGACTCAATTAGCTCTACTACAAAAATGACCTAAGGAACCACTTCAAAGGCACCGTATAATAAAAAAATCTGGTTTCTTAGATAAAGAAACCTCAATTACAAGAAATTTGGATTCTTAGGTAAAAATAAGAAACCGCATTACCATAAAATATGGTTTCTTAGATTCCTATTTGATATTTGATTTTTAAAATTGAATCGTTTAAAAAAAAAAAGTTTAAATTAAAAACCTAATCTATTTGTAGAAATTAATAACCACCCACCTCCCCCTTATACCGCCGTTCTCCATTTTGTTTCTTAACTTCCATAAACATACATAGAGCTTCCTCCCCCATCTCTATAATTCATCAAAAAAGTTTACTCATTTTCTCAATCGTAATACTTAATTATTCATAACTTTTATTACTATCTCCAAGCAATTGTTGCACATCTTCTAGATCTCCCTCTATATCACTGTTATTCGTCGTCTCTTGTTCGTCGTCGTGTCGTCAACTCGTCATATCCACCGCCATCTACTCGTCGTGCTATTATACCTGTTTCTCTTCCTTCAACCTCTAAACTTGGTATAAATATTTGTCCAATTAAAATTTAATCATTTTTCATTGATTAATTTTTTCTTTGGGTTGAAAATGTGTGAAATTTGATACTCAAGAATGTTTTTGTCCAATCCTCTATCAATAAATTTGGCAACAACCTTAACTTTAATACTTAGTTTTTATAATGCTGCATTATCGTATTATTGAATTGCAATTTTTCTTTTTTCCTTTTTTTTTTCTGAATTAGAAGTGTATTGCTGCAATTTTGTTGATATAGGTTTTATAATTTGATACATATAATATGCTCTTGAATTTGCAGGGAAATGATGTCGTCCATGTCGAATATGACCAAACCAGGATAAAAGAGCAATATGTTCGGTTGAAGGAAGCAAATTGTAGAAGATTGACACTAATTAATTGAATTTGTTTCAAGTTAGAGGTTGTAATTTGAGTATTACGAAGTATGTAATTTTTTTTTTTGTTTTTTTGAAAGAATGAATAATTAATTTTATCAGTTACTTTAATTATGTAATTTTTTGTTTTTGTATCACTGTACACTTCTTACGAAGAAATTTGTACAATTTTATGCTTAGAAATTTAACCATTAATGTTTGATTTTAATTATTCATACACCTTTTATAATCAGAAAGTATTGCGTGTTGAGATCTAAATCATGGACGTAGCAAAAAATTTGATCCAGCGTTATTATTGATTTTTTTTTCTCTTTTTTTAAAAAATGCAAAGAGACTGGTAATTTATATAAACTGGTCTCTTTGACTTTATCAAAGAAACCGGTGAGCCAAACATGTGCGATGCTTTTGTTTCAGTAGTTTAATGTTTTTTTAGAGACCTAAGAAACCGGTTGTCATGTAGAAATGGTCTCTTTGATTAATCTAAGAAACCGGAAAAAAAGTAAGGTCTCTTATGCTAAGAGACCTACTACCTAGGCACCAAACCTTTTCCGGTTTCTTAGCTAAATTTTGTCCGGTCTCTTAGGCCATTTTTGTAGTAGTGTAGCTTTGTTGAATGAATTTGCCTTTCATTTGATTCAAAAAGCTTTGTTTGAATGTGTTTGACTTTCTTTTGACTCAATTAGCTTTGTTGAATGTGTTTGACTTTCATTTGACTCAATTAGCTTTGTTGAATGCATTAGACTTTCATTTGATTCAAAAAGCTTTATTTGAATGTGTTTGACTTTCATTTGATTCTAAAAGCTTTGTTGAAAGTGTTTGACATTCATTTGACTCAATTAGCTTTTTTGAATGCATTTGGCTTTCATTTGATTCAAAAAGCTTTGTTTGAATGTGCTTGACTTTTTTTTTGACTCAATTAGCTTTGTTGAAAGTGTTTGACTTTCATTTGACTCAATTAGCTTTGTTGAATGCATTTGACTTTCATTTGATTCAAAAAGCTTTGTTTGAATGTGTTTGACTTTCTTTTGACTCAATTAACTTCGTTGAATGTGTTTGACTTTCATTTGACTTAATTAGCATTGTGGAAACCAGTTGACTTTCACTTGATTCAAAAAGCTTTGATTGAATGTATTTGACTTTCATTTGATTCTAAACGCTTTGTTGAAAGTGTTTGACTTTCATTTGACTCAATTAGATTTGATGAATGCATTTGACTGTCATTTGATTCAAAAAGCTTTGTTTGAATGTGTTTGACTTTCATTTGACTCAATTAGCTTTGTTGAAAGTGTTTGACTTTCATTTGACTCAATTAGCTTTGTTGAATGCATTTGACTTTCATTTGAATCAAGAAGCTTTATTTAAATGTGTATGACTTTCATTTGACTCAATTGGCTTTGTTGAATGCATTTGACTTTCATTTCAATCAAGAAGCTTTATTTGAATGTGTTTGACATTCATTTGACTCAATTGGCTTTGTTGAATACATTTGACTTTCATTTGATTTAAAAAGCTTTGTTTGAATGTGTTTGACTTTCATTTGACTCAATTAGCTTCGTTGAATGTGTTTGACTTTCATTTGACTCAATTAGCATTGTGGAATGCAATTGACATTCATTTGATTCATAAAGCTTTGTTTGAATGTATTTGACTTTCATTTGATTCTAAAAGCGTTGATGAAAGTGTTTGACTTTCATTTGACTCAATTAGCTTTGTTGAATTCCTTTGATTTTCATTTGATTCAAAAAGCTTTGTTTGAATGTGTTTGACTTTCATTTGATTCTAAAAGCTTTTTTGAAAGTGTTTGACTTTCATTTGACTCAATTAGCTTTGTTGAATGCATTTGACTTTCATTTGAATCAAGAAGCTTTGTTTGAATGTGTTTGACTTTCATTTGACTCAATTGGCTTTGTTGAATGCATTTGGCTTTTATTTGAATGTGTTTGACTTTCATTAGACTCAATTAGCTTCGTTAAATGTGTTTGACTTTCATTTGACTCAATTAGCATTGTGGAATGCAATTGACTTTCATTTGATTCAAAAAGCTTTGTTTGAATGTATTTCACTTTCATAGGATTCTAAAAGCTTTGTCGAAAGTGTTTGACTTTCATTTGACTCAATTAGCTTTGTTGAATTCATTTGATTTTCATTTGATTCAAAAAGCCTTGTTTGAATGTGTTTGACTTTCATTTGATTCTAAAAGCTTTGTTGAAATTGTTTGACTTTTATTTGACTCAATTAGCTTTGTTGAATGCATTTGACTTTCATTTGAATCAAAAAGCTTTGTTTGAATGTGTTTGACTTTCATTTGACTCAATTAGTTTTGTTAAAAGTGTTTGACTTTCATTTGACTCAATTCGCTTTGTTGAATGCATTTACTTTCATTTGATTCAAAAAGCTTTGTTTGAATGTGTTTGACTTTCATTTGACTCAATTAGCTTTGTTGAATGTGTTTGACTTTCATTTGACTCAATTAGCATAGTGGAATGCAATTGACTTTCATTTGTTTCAAAAAGCTTTAAATTAATGTACTTTACTTTCATTTGATTCTAAACGCGATGTTGAAAGTGTTTGACTTTCATTTGACTCAATTAGCTTTGTTGAATGCATTTGACTTTAATTTGAATCAAAAAGCTTTGTTTGAATGTGTTTAACTTTCATTTGACTTAATTAGCATTGTGGAATGCAATTGACTTTCATTTGATTCAAAATGCATTAATTGAATGTATTTGACTTTCATTTGATTCTAAACGCTTTGTTGAAAGTGTTTGACTTTCATTTGACTCAATTAAATATGTTGAATGCATTTTACTTTCATTTGATTCAAAACGCTTTGTTTGAATGTGTTTGACTTTCATTTGACTCAATTGGCTTTGTCGAATGCATTTGATTTTCATTTGATTCAAAAAGCTTTGTTTGAATGTGTTTGATTTTCATGTGACTCAATTAGCTTCATGAATGTGTTTGACTTTCATTTGACTCAATTAGCATTGTGGAATGCAATTGACTTTCATTTGATTTATAAAGCTTTGTTTGAATGTATTTGACTTTCATTGGATTCTAAAAGCATTGTTGAAAGTGTTTGACTTTCATTTGACACAATTAGCTTTGTTGAATTCATTTGATTTTCATTTGATTCAAAAAGCTTTGTTTGAATGTGTTTGATTTTCATTTGATTCTAAAAGCTTTGTTGAAAGTGTTTGACTTTCATTTGACTCAATTAGCTTTGTTGAATGCATTTGACTTTCATTTGAATCAAAAAGCTTTGTTTGAATGTGTTTGACTATCATTCGACTCAATTAGCTTTGTTGAAAGTGTTTGACTTTCATTTGACTCAATTAGCTTTGTGGAATGCAATTGACTTTCATTTGATTCAAAATGCTTTGATTGAATGCATTTTACTTTCATTTGATACAAAAAGCTTTATTTGAATGTGTTTGACTTTCTTTTTACTCAATTAGCTTTGTTGAATGTGTTTGACTTTCATTTGACTTAATTAGCATTGTGGAATGCAATTGACTTTCATTTGATTCAAAAAGCTTTGATTGAATGTATTTGACTTTCATTTGATTCTAAATGCTTTGTTGAAAGTGTTTGACTTTCATTTGACTGAATTAACTTTGTTGAATGCATTTGCCTTTCATTTGATTCTAAAAGCTTTGTTTGAATGTGTTTGACTTTCTTTTGACTCAATTAGCTTTGTTGAATGTGTTTGACTTTCATTTGACTCAATTAGCGTTGTGGAATGCAATTGACATTCATTTTATTCAAAAAGCTTTGTTTGAATGTATTTGACTTTGATTTGATTCTAAACGCTTTGTTGAAAGTGTTTGACTTCCATTTGACTCAATTAGCTTTGTTGAATGCATTTGAGTTTCATTTGATTCAAAAAGCTTTGTTTGAATGTGTTTAACTTTCATTTAATTCTAAAAGCTTTGTTGAAAGTGTTTGACATTCATTTGACTCAATAAGCTTTGTTGAATGCATTTGGCTTTTATTTGATTTAAAAAGCTTTGTTTGAATGTGTTTGACTTTCATTTGACTCAATTACCATTGTGGAATGCAATAGACTTTCATTTGATCAAAAAGCTAAGTTTAATGTATTTTACTTTCATTTGATTCTGAAAGCTTTGTTGAAAGTGTTTGACTTTCATTTGACTCAATTAACTTTGTTGAATGCATTTGACTTTCATTTGATTCAAAAAACTTTGTTTGAATGTGTTTGACTTTCATTTGACATATTTAGCTTTGTTGAATGCATTTTACTTTCATTTGAATCAAGAAGCTTTATTTGAATTTGTTTGACTTTCATTTGACTCAATTGGTTTGTTGAATGCATTTGACTTTCATTTGATTCAAAAAGCATTGATTGAATGTGTTTGACTTTCATTTGACTCAATTAGCTTTGTTGAATGTGTTTGACTTTCATTTGACTCAATTAGCATAGTGGAATGCAATTGACTTCCATTTGATTCAAAAAGCTTTGTTTGAATGTATTTAACTTTCATTTTATTCTAAAAGCTTTGATGAAAGTGTTTGACTTTCATTTGACTTAATTAGCTTTGTTTAATTCATTTGATTTTTGTTTGATTCAAAAAGCTTTGTTTGAATGTGTTTGACTTTCATTTGATTCAAAAAGCTTTGTTAAAAGTGTTTGACTTTCATTTGACTCAATTAGCTTTGTTGAATGCATTTGACTTTCATTTGAATCAAAAAGCTTTGTTTGAATGTGTTTGACTTTCATTTGACTCAATTAGCTTTGTTGAAAGTGTTTGACTTTCATTTGACTCAATTAGCTTTGTTGAATGCATTTGACTTTCATTTGATTCAAAAAGCTTTGTTTGAATGTGTTTGACTTTCTTTTGACTCAATTAGCTTTGTTGAATGTGTTTAACTTTCATTTAACTTAATTAGCATTGTGGAATGCAATTGACTTTAATTTGATTCAAAATGCTTTGATTGAATGTATTTGACTTTCATTTGATTCTAAACGCTTTGTTGAAAGTGTTTGACTTTCATTTGACTCAATTAGATTTGATGAATGCATTTGACTGTCATTTGATTCAAAAACCTTTGTTTGAATGTGTTTGACTTTCATTTGACTCAATTAGCTTTGTTGAAAGTGTTTGACTTTCATTTGACTCAATTAGCTTTGTTAAATGCATTTGACTTTCATTTGAATCAAGAAGCTTTATTTAAATGTGTATGACTTTCATTTGACTCAATTGGCTTTGTTGAATGCATTTGACTTTCATTTCAATCAAGAAGCTTTATTTGAATGTGTTTGACATTCATTTGACTCAATTGGCTTTGTTGAATGCATTTGACTTTCATTTGATTTAAAAAGCTTTGTTTGAATGTGTTTGACTTTCATTTGACTCAATTAGCTTCGTTGAATGTGTTTGACTTTCATTTGACTCAATTAGCATTGTGGAATGCAATTGACATTCATTTGATTCAAAAAGCTTTGTTTGAATGTATTTGACTTTCATTTGATTCTAAAAGCGTTGATGAAAGTGTTTGACTTTCATTTGACTCAATTAGCTTTGTTGAATTCATTTGATTTTCATTTGATTCAAAAAGCTTTGTTTGAATGTGTTTGACTTTCATTTGATTCTAAAAGCTTTTTTGAAAGTGTTTGACTTTCATTTGACTCAATTAGCTTTGTTGAATGCATTTGACTTTCATTTGAATCAAGAAGCTTTGTTTGAATGTGTTTGACTTTCATTTGACTCAATTGGCTTTGTTGAATGCATTTGGCTTTTATTTGAATGTGTTTGACTTTCATTAGACTCAATTAGCTTCGTTAAATGTGTTTGACTTTCATTTGACTCAATTAGCATTGTGGAATGCAATTGACTTTCATTTGATTCAAAAAGCTTTGTTGAAAGTGTTTGACTTTCATTTGACTCAATTAGCTTTGTTGAATTCATTTGATTTTCATTTGATTCAAAAAGCCTTGTTTGAATGTGTTTGACTTTCATTTGATTCTAAAAGCTTTGTTGAAATTGTTTGACTTTTATTTGACTCAATTAGCTTTGTTGAATGCATTTGACTTTCATTTGAATCAAAAAGCTTTGTTTGAATGTGTTTGACTTTCATTTGACTCAATTAGTTTTGTTAAAAGTGTTTGACTTTCATTTGACTCAATTCGCTTTGTTGAATGCATTTACTTTCATTTGATTCAAAAAGCTTTGTTTGAATGTGTTTGACTTTCATTTGACTCAATTAGCTTTGTTGAATGTGTTTGACTTTCATTTGACTCAATTAGCATAGTGGAATGCAATTGACTTTCATTTGTTTCAAAAAGCTTTAATTGAATGTACTTTACTTTCATTTGATTCTAAACGTGATGTTGAAAGTGTTTGACTTTCATTTGACTCAATTAGCTTTGTTGAATGCATTTGACTTTAATTTGAATCAAAAAGCTTTGTTTGAATGTGTTTAACTTTCATTTGACTTAATTAGCATTGTGGAATGCAATTGACTTTCATTTGATTCAAAATGCATTGATTGAATGTATTTGACTTTCATTTGATTCTAAACGCTTTGTTGAAAGTGTTTGACTTTCATTTGACTCAATTAAATATGTTGAATGCATTTTACTTTCATTTGATTCAAAACGCTTTGTTTGAATGTGTTTGACTTTCATTTGACTCAATTGGCTTTGTCGAATGCATTTGATTTTCATTTGATTCAAAAAGCTTTGTTTGAATGTGTTTGATTTTCATGTGACTCAATTAGCTTCATGAATGTGTGTGACTTTCATTTGACTCAATTAGCATTGTGGAATGCAATTGACTTTCAATTGATTCATAAAGCTTTGTTTGAATGTATTTGACTTTCATTGGATTCTAATAGCATTGTTGAAAGTGTTTGACTTTCATTTGACACAATTAGCTTTGTTGAATTCATTTGATTTTCATTTGATTCAAAAAGCTTTGTTTGAATGTGTTTGATTTTCATTTGATTCTAAAAGCTTTGTTGAAAGTGTTTGACTTTAATTTGACTCAATTAGCTTTGTGGAATGCAATTGACTTTCATTTGATTCAAAATGCTTTGATTGAATGCATTTTACTTTCATTTGATTCAAAAAGCTTTTTTTGAATGTGTTTGACTTTCTTTTTACTCAATTAGCTTTGTTGAATGTGTTTGACTTTCATTTGACTTAATTAGCATTGTGGAATGCAATTAACTTTCATTTGATTCAAAAAGCTTTGATTGAATGTATTTGACTTTCATTTGATTCTAAATGCTTTGTTGAAAGTGTTTGACTTTCATTTGACTGAATTAAATTTGTTGAATGCATTTGCCTTTCATTTGATTCTAAAAGCTTTGTTTGAATGTGTTTGACTTTCTTTTGACTCAATTAGCTTTGTTGAATGTGTTTGACTTTCATTTGACTCAATTAGCGTTGTGGAATGCAATTGACATTCATTTGATTCAAAAAGCTTTGTTTGAATGTATTTGACTTTGATTTGATTCTAAACGCTTTGTTGAAAGTGTTTGACTTCCATTTGACTCAATTAGCTTTGTTGAATGCATTTGAGTTTCATTTGATTCAAAAAGCTTTGTTTGAATGTGTTTAACTATCGTTTAATTCTAAAAGCTTTGTTGATAGTGTTTGACATTCATTTGACTCAATAAGCTTTGTTGAATGCATTTGGCTTTTATTTGATTTAAAAAGCTTTGTTTGAATGTGTTTGACTTTCATTTGACTGAATTACCATTGTGGAATGCAATAGACTTTCATTTGATCAAAAAGCTAAGTTTAAAGTATTTTACTTTCATTTGATTCTGAAAGCTTTGTTGAAAGTGTTTGACTTTCATTTGACTCAATTAACTTTGTTGAATGCATTTGACTTTCATTTGATTCAAAAAACTTTGTTTGAATGTGTTTGACTTTCATTTGACATATTTAGCTTTGTTGAATGCATTTGACTTTCATTTGAATCAAGAAGCTTTATTTGAATTTGTTTGACTTTCATTTGACTCAATTGGTTTGTTGAATGCATTTGACTTTCATTTGATTCAAAAAGCATTGATTGAATGTGTTTGACTTTCATTTGACTCAATTAGCTTTGTTGAATGTGTTTGACTTTCATTTGACTCAATTAGCATAGTGGAATGCAATTGACTTCCATTCGATTCAAAAAGCTTTGTTTGAATGTATTTGACTTTCATTTTATTCTAAAAGCTTTGATGAAAGTGTTTGACTTTCATTTGACTTAATTAGCTTTGTTTAATTCATTTGATTTTCGTTTGATTCAAAAAGCTTTGTTTGAATGTGTTTGACTTTCATTTGAGTCAAAAAGCTTTGTTGAAAGTGTTTGACTTTCATTTGACTCAATTAGCTTTGTTGAATGCATTTGACTTTCATTTGAATCAAAAAGCTTTGTTTGAATGTGTTTGACTTTCATTTCACTCAATTAGCTTTGTTGAAAGTGTTTGACATTCATTAGACTCAATTAGCTTTGTTGAATTTATTTGACTTTCATTTGATTCAAAAAGCTTTGTTTGAATGTGTTTGACTTTCTTTTGACTCAATTAGCTTTGTTGAATGTGTTTAACTTTCATTTAACTTAATTAGCATTGTGGAATGCAATTAACTTTCATTTGATTCAAAATGCTTTGATTGAATTCATTTGACTTTCATTTGATTCTAAACGCTTTGTTGAAAGTGTTTGACTTTCATTTGACTCAATTAGCTTTGTTGAATGTATTTGACTTTCATTTGATTCAAAAAGCTTTGTTTGAATGTGTTTTACTTTCATTTGACTCAATTAGCTTTGTTGAAAGTGTTTGACTTTCATTTGACTCAATTAGCTTTGTTGAATGCATCTGACTTTCATTAGAATCAAGAAGCTTTATTTGAATGTGTTTGACTTTCATTTGACTTAATTGGCTTTGTTGAATGCATTTGACTTTCATTTGATTCAAAAAGCTTTGTTTGAATGTGTTTGACTTTTTTTTTATTCTAAAAGCTTTGTTGAAAGTGTTTGACTTTCATTTGACTCAATTAACTTTGTTGAATGCAATTGACTTTCATTTGATTCAAAAAGCTTTTTTTGAATGTGTTTGACTTTCATTTTATTCTAAAAGCTTTTTTGAAAGTGTTTGACTTTTATTTGACATAATTAGCTTTGTTGAATGCATTTGACTTTCATTTGAATCAAAAAGCTTTATTTGAATGTGTTTGACTTTCATTTGACTCAATTGGTTTGTTGAATGCATTTGACTTTCATTTGATTAAAAAAGCTTTGATTGAATGTATTTGAATTTCATTTTATTCTAAAAGCTTTGATGAAAGTGTTTGACTTTCATTTGACTCAATTAGCTTTGTTGAATTCATTTGATTTTCGTTTGATTCAAAAAGCTTTGTTTGAATGTGTTTGACTTTCATTTTATTCTAAAAGCTTTGTTGAAAGTGTTTGACCTTCATTTGACTCAATTAGCTTTGTTGAATGCATTTGACTTTCATTTGATTCAAAAAGCTTTGTTTGAATGTGTTTGACTTTCTTTTGACTCAATTAGCTTTGTTGAATGTGTTAGACTTTCATTTGACTTAATTAGCATTGTGGAATGCAATTGACTTTTATTTGATTCAAAAAGCTTTGATTGAATGTATTTGATTTTCATTTGATTTTAAACGCTTTGTTGAAAGTGTTTGACTTTCATTTGACTCAATTAGCTTTGTTGAATGCATTTTACTTTAATTTGATTCAAAACGCTTTGTTTGAATGTGTTTGACATTCTTTTGACTCAATTAGCTTTGTTGAATGTGTTTGACTTTCATTTGACTTAATTAGCATTGTGGAAGACAATTGACTTTCATTTGATTCAAAAAGCTTTGTTTGAATGTATTTGAATTTCATTTTATTCTAAAAGCTTTGTTGAAAGTGTTTGACTTTCATTTGACTCAATTAGCTTTGTTGAATGCATTTGACTTTCATTTGATTCAAAAAGCTTTGTTTGAATGTGTTTGACTTTCATTTGACTCAATTAGCTTTGTTGAAAGTGTTTGACTTTCATTTGACTCATTTAGCTTTGTTGAATGCATTTGACTTTCATTTGAATCAAGAAGCTTTATTTGAATGTGTTTGACTTTCATTTGACTTAATTGGCTTTGTTGAATGCATTTGACTTTCATTTGATTCAAAAAGCTTTGTTTGAATGTGTTTGACTTTTTTTTTATTCTAAAAGCTTTGTTGAAAGTGTTTGACTTTCATTTGACTCAATTAACTTTGTTGAATGCAATTGACTTTTATTTGATTCAAAAAGCTTTGTTTGAATGTGTTTGACTTTCATTTGATTCTAAAAGATTTGTTGAAAGTGTTTGACTTTCATTTGACATAATTAGCTTTGTTGAATGCATTTGACTTTCATTTGAATCAAGAAGCTTTATTTGAATGTGTTTGACTTTCATTTGACTCAATTGGTTTGTTGAATGCATTTGACTTTGATTTGATTAAAAAAGCTTTGATTGAATGTGTTTGACTTTCATTTGACTCAATTAGCTTCGTTGAATGTGTTTTACTTTCATTTGACTCAATTAGAATTGTGGAATGCAATTGACTTTCATTTGATTCAAAAAGCTTTGTTTGAATGTATTTGACTTTCATTTGATTCTAAAAGCTTTGTTGAAAGTGTTTGACTTTCATTTGACTCAATTAGCTTTGTAGAATTCATTTGATTTTCATTTGATTCAAAAAGCTTTGTTGAATGCATATGACTTTCATTTGAATCAAAAAGCTTTGTTTGAATGTGTTTGACTTTCATTTGACTCAATTAGCTTTGTTGAATTCATTTGATTTTCATTTGATTCAAAAAGCTTTGTTGAATACATTTGACTTTCATTTGAATCAAAAAGCTTTGTTTGAATGTGATTGACTTTCATTTGACTCAATTAGCTTTGTTGAAAGTGTTTGACTTTTATTTGACTCAATTAGCTTTGTTGAATGCATTTGACTTTCATTTGATTCAAAAAGCTTTGTTTGAATATGTTTTACTTTCTTTTGACTCAATTAGCTTTGTTGAATGTGTTTGACTTTCATTTGACTTAATTAGCATAGTGGAATGCAATTGACTTTCATTTGATTAAAAAAGATTTGATTGAATGTATTTGACTTTCATTTGATTCTCAACGCTTTGTTGAAATTGTTTGACTTTCATTTGACTCAATTAGCATTGTTGAATGCATTTGACTTTCATTTGATTCAAAAAGCTTTGTTTGAATGTGTTTGACTTTCAATTGACTCAATTAGCTTTGTTTACAGTGTTTGACTTTCATTTGAATCAATTAGCTTTGTTGAATGCATTTGACTTACATTTGAATCAAGAAGCTTTATTTGAATGTGTTTGACATTCATTTGACTCAATTGGCTTTGTTAAATGCATTTGACTTTCATTTGATTCAAAAAGCTATGTTTGAATGTGTTTGACTTTTTTTTGACTCACATAGCTTTGTTGTAAGTGTTTGACTTTCATTTGACTCAATTAGCTTCGTTGAATGCATTTGACATTCATTTGATTTAAAAAGCTTTGTTTGAATGTGTTTGACTTTCATTTGATTCTAAAAGCTTTGTTGAAAGTGTTTGACTTTCATTTGACTCAATTAGCTTTGTTGAATGCATTTGACTTTCATTTGAATCAAGAAGCTTTGTTTGAATGTGTTTAACTACCATTTAACTCAATTGTCTTTGTTGAATGCATTTGACTTTCATTTGATTCAAAAAGCTTTGTTTGAATGTGTTTGACTTTCATTTGATTCTAAAAGCTTTGTTAAAAGTGTTTAACTTTCATTTGACTCAATTAGGTTTTTTGAATGCATTTGACTTTCATTTGAATCAAGAAGCTTTGTTTGTATGTGTTTGACTTTCATTTGACTCTATTGGCTTTGTTGAATGCATTTGACTTTCTTTTGATTCAAAAAGCTTTGTTTGAATGTGTTTGAATTTCATTTGACTCAATTAGCTTCGTTGAATGTGTTTGACTTTCATTTGACTCAATTAGAATTGTGGAATGCAATTGACTTTCATTTGATTCAAAAAGCTTTGTTTGAATGTATTTGACTTTCATTTGATTCTAAAAGCTTTGTTGAAAGTGTTTGACTTTCATTTGACTCAATTAGCTTTGTTGAATTCATTTGATTTTCATTTGATTCAAAAAGCTTTGTTGAATGCATTTGACTTTCATTTGAATCAAAAAGCTTTGTTTAAATGTGTTTGACTTTCATTTGACTCAATTAGCTTTGTTGAATTCATTTGATTTTCATTTGATTCAAAAAGCTTTGTTGAATACATTTGACTTTCATTTGAATCATAAAGCTTTGTTTGAATGTGTTTGACTTTCATTTGACTCAATTAGGTTTGTTGAAAGTGTTTGACTTTCATTTAACTCAATTAGCTTTGTTTAATGCATTTGACTTTCATTTGATTCAAAAAGCATTGTTTGAATATGTATGACTTTCTTTTGACTCAATTAGCTTTGTTGAATGTGTTTGACTTTCATTTGACTCTATTGGCTTTGTTAAATGCATTTGACTTTCTTTTGATTCAAAAAGCTTTGTTTGAATGTGTTTGAATGTCATTTGACACAATTCGCTTCGTTGAATGTGTTTGACTTTCATTTGACTCAATTAGAATTGTGGAATGCAATTGACTTTCATTTGATTCAAAAAGCTTTGTTTGAATGTATTTGACTTTCATTTGATTCTAAAAGCTTTGTTGAAAGTGTTTGACTTTCATTTGACTCAATTAGCTTTGTAGAATTCATTTGATTTTCATTTGATTCAAAAAGCTTTGTTGACTACATTTGACTTTCATTTGAATCAAAAAGCTTTGTTTGAATGTGATTGACTTTCATTTGACTCAATTAGCTTTGTTGAAAGTGTTTGACTTTCATTTGACTCAATTTGCTTTGTTGAATGCATTTGACTATCATTTGATTCAAAAAGCTTTGTTTGAATATGTTTGACTTTTTTGACTCAATTAGCTTTGTTGAATGTGTTTGACTTTCATTTGACTTAATTAGCATAGTGGAATGCAATTGACTTTCATTTGATTAAAAAAGCTTTGATTGAATGGATTTGACTTTCATTTGATTCTCAACGCTTTGTTGAAAGTGTTTGACTTTCATTTGACTCAATTAGCTTTGTTGAATGCATTTGACTTTCATTTGATTCAAAAAGCTTTGTTTGAATGTGTTTGACTTTCAATTGACTCAATTAGCTTTGTTTAAAGTGTTTTACTTTCATTTGACTCAATTAGCTTTGTTGAATGCATTTGACTTACATTTGAATCAAGAAGCTTTATTTGAATGTGTTTGACATTCATTTGACTCAATTGGCTTTGTTGAATGCATTTGACTTTCATTTGATTCAAAAAGCTTTGTTTGAATGTGTTTGACTTTCTTTTAACTCACTTAGCTTTGTTGAAAGTGATTGACTTTCATTTGACTCAATTAGTTTTGTTGAATGCATTTGACATTCATTTGATTTTAAAAGCTTTGTTTGAATGTGTTTGACTTTCATTTGATTCTAAAAGCTTTGTTGAAAGTATTTGACTTTCATTTGACTCAATTAGCTTTGTTGAATGCATTTGACTTTCATTTGAATCACGAAGTTTTGTTTGAATGTGTTTGACTTTCATTTAACTCAATTGGCTTTGTTGAATGCATTTGACTTTCATTTGATCCAAAAAGCTTTGTTTGAATGTGTTTGACTTTCATTTGATTCTAAAAGCTTTGTTGAAAGTGTTTGACTTTCATTTGACTCAATTAGCTTTGTTGAATGCATTTGACTTTCATTTGAATCAAGAAGCTTTGTTTGAATGTGTTTGACTTTCATTTAACTCAATTGGCTTTGTTGAATGCATTTGACTTTCATTTGATTCAAAAAGCTTTGTTTGTTTGTGTTTGACTTTCATTTGATTCTAAAAGCTTTGTTGAAAGTGTTTGACTTTCATTTGACTCAATTAGCTTTGTTGAATGCATTTGACTTTCATTTGAATCAAGAAGCTTTGTTTGAATGTGTTTGACTTTCATTTGACTCAATTGGCTTTGTTGAATGCATTTGACTTTCTTTTGATTCAAAAAGCTTTGTTTGAATGTGTTTGGATTTCATTTGACTCAATTAGCTTCGTTGAATGTGTTTGACTTTCATTTGACTCAATTAGAATTGTGTAATGCAATTGACTTTCATTTGATTCAAAAAGGTTTGCTTGAATGTATTTAACTTTCATTTGATTCTAAAAGCTTTGTTGAAAGTGTTTGACTTTCATTTGACTCAATTAGCTTTGTTGAATTCATTTGATTTTCTTTTGATTCAAAAAGCTTTATTGAATGCATTTGACTTTCATTTGAATCAAAAAGCTTTGTTTGAATGTGTTTGACTTTCATTTGACTCAATTAGCTTTGTTGAAAGTGTTTGACTTTCATTTGACTCAATTAGCTTTGTTGAATGCATTTGAATTTCATTTGATTCAAAAAGCTTTGTTTGAATGTGTTTGAATTTCTTTTGACTCAATTAGCTTTGTTGAATGTGTTTGGTTTTCATTTGACCTAATTAGCATAGTGGACTGCAATTGACTTTCATTTGATTAAAAAAGCTTTGATTGAATGTATTTGACTATTATTTGATTCTCAACGCTTTTGTTGAAAGTGTTTGACTTTCATTTGACTCAATTAGCTTTGTTTGAATGTGTTTGACTTTCATTTGACTCAATTAGTTTTGTTTAAAGTGTTTGACTTTCATTTGAGTCAATTAGCTTTGTTGAATGCATTTGACTTTCATTTGAATCAAGAAGCTTTATTTGAATGTGTTTGACTTTCATTTGACTCAATTAGCTCTACTACAAAAATGACCTAAGGAACCACTTCAAAGGCACCGTATAATAAAAAAAATCTGGTTTCTTAGATAAAGAAACCTCAATTACAAGAAATTTGGATTCTTAGGTAAAAATAAGAAACCGCATTACCATAAAATATGGTTTCTTAGATTCCTATTTGATATTTGATTTTTAAAATTGAATCGTTTAAAAAAAAAAGTTTAAATTAAAAACCTAATCTATTTGTAGAAATTAATAACCACCCACCTCCCCCTTATACCGCCGTTCTCCATTTTGTTTCTTAACTTCCATAAACATACATAGAGCTTCCTCCCCCATCTCTATAATTCATCAAAAAAGTTTACTCATTTTCTCAATCGTAATACTTAATTATTCATAACTTTTATTACTATCTCCAAGCAATTGTTGCACATCTTCTAGATCTCCCTCTATATCACTGTTATTCGTCGTCTCTTGTTCGTCGTCGTGTCGTCAACTCGTCATATCCACCGCCATCTACTCGTCGTGCTATTATACCTGTTTCTCTTCCTTCAACCTCTAAACTTGGTATAAATATTTGTCCAATTAAAATTTAATCATTTTTCATTGATTAATTTTTTCTTTGGGTTGAAAATGTGTGAAATTTGATACTCAAGAATGTTTTTGTCCAATCCTCTATCAATAAATTTGGCAACAACCTTAACTTTAATACTTAGTTTTTATAATGCTGCATTATCGTATTATTGAATTGCAATATTTCTTTTTTCCTTTTTTTTCTGAATTAGAAGTGTATTGCTGCAATTTTGTTGATATAGGTTTTATAATTTGATACATATAATATGCTCTTGAATTTGCAGGGAAATGATGTCGTCCATGTCGAATATGACCAAACTAGGATAAAAGAGCAATATGTTCGGTTGAAGGAAGCAAATTGTAGAAGATTGACACTAATTAATTGAATTTGTTTCAAGTTAGAGGTTGTAATTTGAGTATTACGAAGTATGTAATTTTTTTTTTTGTTTTTTTGAAAGAATGAATAATTAATTTTATCAGTTACTTTAATTATGTAATTTTTTGTTTTTGTATCACTGTACACTTCTTACGAAGAAATATGTACAATTTTATGCTTAGAAATTTAACCATTAATGTTTGATTTTAATTATTCATACACCTTTTATAATCAGAAAGTATTGCGTGTTGAGATCTAATCATGGACGTAGCAAAAAATTTGATCCAGCGTTATTATTGATTTTTTTTCTCTTTTTTTAAAAAAGGCAAAGAGACTGGTAATTTATATAAACTGGTCTCTTTGACTTTATCAAAGAAACCGGTGAGCCAAACATGTGCGATGCTTTTGTTTCAGTAGTTTAATGTTTTTTTAGAGACCTAAGAAACCGGTTGTCATGTAGAAATGGTCTCTTTGATTAATCTAAGAAACCGGGAAAAAAGTAAGGTCTCTTATGCTAAGAGACCTACTACCTAGGCACCAAACCTTTTCCGGTTTCTTAGCTATATTTTGTCCGGTCTCTTAGGCCATTTTTGTAGTAGTGTAGCTTTGTTGAATGCATTTGACTTTCATTTGATTCAAAAAGCTTTGTTTGAATGTGTTTGACTTTCATTTGACTCAATTAGCTTTGTTGAAAGTGTTTGACTTTCATTTGACTCAATTAGCTTTGTTGAATGCATTTGACTTTCATTTGAATCAAGAAGCTTATTTGAATGTGTTTGACTTTCATTTGACTTAATTGGCTTTGTTGAATGCATTTGACTTTCATTTGATTCAAAAAGCTTTGTTTGAATGTGTTTGACTTTTTTTTTTATTCTAAAAGCTTTAGTGAAAGTGTTTGACTTTCATTTGACTCAATTAACTTTGTTGAATGCAATTGACTTTCATTTGATTCAAAAAGCTTTGTTTGAATGTGTTTGACTTTCATTTGATTCTAAAAGATTTGTTGAAAGTGTTTGACTTTCATTTGACATAATTAGCTTTGTTGAATGCATTTGACTTTCATTTGAATCAAGAAGCTTTATTTGAATGTGTTTGACTTTCATTTGACTCAATTGGTTTGTTGAATGCATTTGACTTTGATTTGATTAAAAAAGCTTTGATTGAATGTGTTTGACTTTCATTTGACTCAATTAGCTTCGTTGAATGTGTTTTATTTTCATTTGACTCAATTAGCATTGTGGAATGCAATTGACTTTCATTTGATTCAAAAAGCTTTGTTTGAATGTATTAGACTTTCATTTTATTCTAAAAGCTTTGATGAAAGTGTTTGACTTTCATTTGACTCAATTAGCTTTGTTGAATTCATTTGATTTTCGTTTGATTCAAAAAGCTTTGTTTGAATGTGTTTGACTTTCATTTGATTCTAAAAGCTTTGTTGAAAGTGTTTGACTTTCATTTGACTCAATTAGCTTTGTTTAATGCATTTGACTTTCATTTGAATCAAAAAGCTTTGTTTGAATGTGTTTGACTTTCATTTGACTCAATTAGCTTTGTTGAAAGTGTTTGACTTTCATTTGACTCAATTAGCTTTGTTGAATGCATTTGACTTTCATTTGAATCAAGAAGCTTTATTTGAATGTGTTTGACTTTCATTTGACTCAATTGGCTTTGTTGAATGCATTTGACTTTCATTTGATTCAAAAAGCTTTGTTTGAATGTGTTTGACTTTCTTTTGACTCAATTAGCTTTGTTGAATGTGTTTGACTTTCATTTGACTCAATTGGCTTTGTTGAATGCATTTGACATTCATTTGATTCAAAAAGCTTTGTTAGAATGTGTTTGACTTTCATTTGATTCTAAAAGCTTTGTTGAAAGTGTTTGAGTTTCATTTGACTCAATTAGCTTTGTTGAATGCATTTGACTTTCATTCGAATCAAGAAGCTTTGTTTGAATGTGTTTGACTTTCATTTGACTCAATTGGCTTTGTTGAATGCATTTGACTTTCATTTAATTCAAAAAGCTTTGTTTGAATGTGTTTGACTTTCATTTGACTCAATTAGCTTCGTTGAATGTGTTTGACTTTCATTTGACTCAATTAGCATTGTGGAATGCAATTGACTTTCATTTGATTCAAAACGCTTTGTTAGAATGTATTTGACTTTCATTTTATTATAAAAGCTTTGATGAAAGTTTTTGACTTTCATTTGACTCAATTAGCTTTGTTGAATGCATTTGACTTTCATTTGAATTAAAAAGCTTTGTTTGAATGTGTTTGACTTTCATTTGACCCAATTAGATTTGTTGAAAGTGTTTGACTTTCATTTGACTTAATTAGCTTTGTTGAATGCATTTGACTTTCATTTGATTCACAAAGCTTTCTTTGAATCTGTTTGACTTTCTTTTGACTCAATTAGCTTTGTTGAATGTGTTTAACTTTCATTTGACTTAATTAGCATTGTGGAATGCAATTGACTTTCATTTGATTCAAAATGCTTTGATTGAATGCATTTGACTTTCATTTGATTCTAAAAGCTTTGTTGAAAGTGTTTGACTTTCATTTGACTCAATTAGCTTTGTTGAATTCATTTGATTTTCATTTTATTCAAAAAGCTTTGTTTGAATTTGTTTGATTTTCATTTGATTCTAAAAGCTTTGTTGAAAGTGTTTGACTTTCATTTGACTCAATTAGCTTTGTTGAATGCATTTGACTTTCATTTGAATCAAAAAGCTTTGTTTGAATGTGTTTGACTTTCATTTGACTCAATTAGCTTTGTTGAAAGTGTTTGACTTTCATTTGACTCAATTAGCTTTGTGGAATGCATTTTACTTTCATTTGATTCAAAAAGCTTTATTTGAATGTGTTTGACTTTCTTTTGACTCAATTAGCTTTGTTGAATGTGTTTGACTTTCATTTGACTTAATTAGCATTGTGGAATGTAATTGACTTTCATTTGATTCAAAAAGCTTTGATTGAATGTATTTGACTTTCATTTGATTCTAAACGCTTTGTTGAAATTGTTTGACTTTCATTTGACTAAATTAACTTTGTTGAATGCATTTGCCTTTCATTTGATTCTAAAAGCTTTGTTTGAATGTGTTTGACATTCTTTTGACTCAATTAGCTTTGTTGAATGTGTTTGACTTTCATTTGACTCAATTAGCGTTGTGGAATGCAATTGACATTCATTTGATTCAAAAAGCTTTGTTTGAATGTATTTGACTTTGATTTGATTCTAAACGCTTTGTTGAAAGTGTTTGACTTCCATTTGTCTCAATTAGCTTTGTTGAATGCATTTGAGTTTCGTTTAACTCAAAAAGCTTTGTTTGAATGTGTTTAACTTTCATTTAATTCTAAAAGCTTTGTTGAAAGTGTTTGACATTCATTTGACTCAATTAGCTTTGTTGAATGCATTTGGCTTTTATTTGATTTAAAAAGCTTTGTTTGAATGTAATTGACTTTCATTTGACTCAATTAGCATTGTTGAATTCATTTGATTTTCGTTTGATTCTAAAAGCTTTGTTTCAATGTGTTTGACTTTCATTTGACTCAATTAGCTTTGTTGAAAGTGTTTGACTTTCATTTGACTCAATTAGCTTTGTTGAATGCATTTGACTTTCATTTGATTCACATAGCTTTGTTTGAATCTGTTTGACTTTCTTTTGACTCAATTAGCTTTGTTGAATGTGTTTAACTTTCATTTAACTTAATTAGCATTGTGGAATGCAATTGACTTTAATTTGATTCAAAAAGCTTTGATTGAATGTATTTGACTTTCATTTGATTCTAAAAGCTTTGTTGAAAGTGTTTGACTTACATTTGACTCAATTAGCTTTGTTGAATTCATTTGATTTTCATTTGATTCAAAAAGCTTTGTTTGAATGTGTTTGACTTTTTTTTGACTCAATTAGCTTTGTTGAATGTGTTTGACTTTCATTTGACTCAAGTAGCGTTGTGGAATGCAATTGACATTCATTTGATTCAAAAAACTTTGTTTGAATGTATTTGACTTTGATTTGATTCTAAACGCTTTGTTGAAAGTGTTTGACTTCCATTTGACTCAATTAGCTTTGTTGAATGCATTTAAGTTTCATTTATTTCAAAAAGCTTTGTTTGAATGTGTTTAACTTTCATTTAATTCTAAAAGCTTAGTTGAAAGTGTTTGACATTCATTTGACTTAATTAGCTTTGTTGAATGCATTTGGATTTTATTTGATTTAAAAAGCTTTGTTTGAATGTGTTTGACTTTCATTTGACTCAATTAGCTTCGTTGAATGTGTTTTACTTTCATTTGACTCAATTAGCATTATGGAATGCAATTGACTTTCCTTTGATTCAAAAAGCTTTGTTTGATTGTATTTGACTTTCATTTTATTCTAAAAGCTTTTATAAAAGTGTTTGACTTTCATTTGACTCAATTAGCTTTGTTGAATTCATTTGATTTTCGTTTGATTCAAAAAACTTTGTTTGAATGTGTTTGACTTTCATTTGATTCTAAAAGCTTTGTTGAAAGTGTTTGACTTTCATTTGACTCAATTAGCTTTGTTGAATGCATTTGACTTTCATTTGAATCAAAAAGCATTGTTTGAATGTGTTTGACTTTCATTTGACTCAATTAGCTTTGTTGAAAGTGTTTGACTTTCATTTGACTCAATTAGCTTTGTTGAATGCATTTGACTTTCATTTGATTCAAAAAGCTTTGTTTCAATCTGTTTGACTTTCTTTTGACTCAATAAGCATTGTTGAAAGTGTTTGACTTTCATTTGACTTAATTTGCATTGTGGAATGCAATTGACTTTCATTTGATTCAAAAAGCTTTGATTGAATGTATTTGACTTTCATTTGATTCTAAACGCTTTGTTGAAAGTGTTTGACTTTCATTTGACTTAACTAGATTTGTTGAATGCATTTGACTTTCATTTGAATCAAGAAGCTTTATTTGAATGTGTTTGACTTTCATTTGACTCAATTGGGTTTGTTGAATGCATTTGACTTTCATTTGATTCAAAAAGCTTTGTTTGAATGTGTTTGACTTTCTTTTGACTCAATTAGCTTTGTTGAAAGTGTTTGACTTTCATTTGACTCAATTAGCTTTGTTGAATACATTTGACTTTCATTTGATTCAAAAAGCTTTGTTTGAATGTATTTGACTTTCATTTTATTCTAAAAGCTTTGATGAAAGTGTTTGACTTTCATTTGACTCAATTAGCATTGTTGAATTCATTTGATTTTCGTTTGATTCAAAAAGCTTTGTTTGAATGTGTTTGACTTTCATTTGATTCTAAAAGCTTTGTTGAATGTGTTTGACTTTCATTTGACTCAATTAGCTTTATTGAATGCATTTGACATTCATTTGATTCAAAAAGCTTTGTTAGAATGTGTTTGACTTTCATTTGATTCTAAAAGCTTTGTTGAAAGTGTTTGAGTTTCATTTGACTCAATTAGCTTTGTTGAATGCATTTAACTTTCATTTGAATCAAGAATCTTTATTTGAATGTGTTTGACTTTCATTTGACTCAATTGGTTTGTTGAATGCATTTGACTTTCATTTGATTCAAAAAGCTTTGTTTGAATGCGTTTGACTTTTAGTTGACTCAATTAGCTTTGTTGAATGTGTTTGACTTTCATTTGACTCAATAAACATTGTGGAATGCAATTGACTTTCATTTGATTCAAAAAGCTTTGTTTAAATGTATTTGACTTTCATTTTATTCTAAAAGCTTTGATGAAAGTGTTTGACTTTCATTTGACTCAATTAGCATTGTTGAATTCATTTGATTTTCGTTTGATTCTAAAAGCTTTGTTTGAATGTGTTTGACTTTCATTTGATTCTAAAAGCTTTGTTGAAAGTGTTTGGCTTTCATTTGACTCAATTAGCTTTGTTGAATGCATTTGACTTTCATTTGAATCAAAAAGCTTTGTTTGAATGTGTTTGACTTTCATTTGAGTCAATTAGCTTTGTTGAAAGTGTTTGACTTTCATTTGACTCAATTAGCTTTGTTGAATGCATTTGACTTTCATTTGATTCAAAATGCTTTGTTTGAATCTGTTTGACTTTCTTTTGACTCAATTAGCTTTGTTGAATGTGTTTAACTTTCATTTGACTTAATTAGCATTGTGGAATGCAATTGACTTTCATTTGATTCAAATTGCTTTGATTGAATGTATTTGACTTTCATTTGATTCTAAACGCTTTGTTGAAAGTGTTTGACTTTCATTTGACTCAATTAGCTTTGTTGAATGCATTTGACTTTCATTTGATTCAAAAAGCTTTGTTTGAATGTGTTTGACTTTCATTTGACTCAGTTAGCTTTGTTGAAAGTGTTTGACTTTCATTTGAATTAATTAGCTTTGTTGAATGCATTTGACTTTCATTTGAATTAAGAAGCTTTATTTGAATGTGTTTGACTTTCATTTGACTCAATTGGCTTTGTTGAATGCATTTGACTTTCATTTGATTCAAAAAACTTTGTTTGAATGTGTTTGACTTTGTTTTGACTCAATTAGCTTTGTTGATTGTGTTTGACTTTCATTTGACTCAATTAGCTTTGTTGTATGCATTTGACTTTCATTTGAATCAAAAAGCTTTGTTAGAATGTGTTTGACTTTCATTTGATTCTAAAAGCTTTGTTGAAAGTGTTTGACTTTCATTTGACTCATTTAGCTTTGTTGAATGCATTTAAATTTCATTTGAATCAAGAAGCTTTGTTTTTTATTGTGTTTGACTTTCATTTGACTCAATTGGCTATGTTGAATGCATTTGACTTTCATTTGATTCAAAAAGCTTTGTTTGAATGTATTTGACTTTCATTTGATTCTAAAACCTTTGATGAAAGTGTTTGACTTTCATTTGACACAATTAGCTTTGTTGAATTCATTTGATTTTCATTTGATTCAAAAAGCTTTGTTTGAATGCGTTTAACTTTCATTTGATTCTAAAAGCTTTGTTGAAAGTGTTTGACTTTCATTTGACATAATAAGATTTGTTGAATGCATTTGACTTTCATTTTAATCAAGAAGCTTTATTTGAATGTGTTTGACTTTCATTTGACTCAATTGGTTTGTTGAATGCATTTGAATTTCATTTGATTCAAAAAGCTTTGATTGAATGTGTTTGACTTTCATTTGACTCAATTAGCTTCGTTGAATGTGTTTTACTTTCATTTGACTCAATTAGCATTGTGGAATGCAATTGACTTTCATTTAATTCAAAAAGCTTTGTTTGAATGTGTTTGACTTTCATTTGACTCTAAAAGCTTTGTTGAAAGTGTTTGACTTTCATTTGACTCAATTAGCTTTGTTGAATGCATTTGACTTTCATTTGAATCAAAAAACTTTGTTTGAATGTGTTTGACTTTCATTTGACTCAATTAGCTTTGTTGATTGCATTTGACTTTCATTTGAATCAAGAAGCTTTGTTTGAATGTGTTTGACTTTCATTCGACACAATTGGCTTTGTTGAATGAATTTGACTTTCATTTGATTCAAAAAGCTTTGTTTGAATGTTTTTGCCTTTTATTTGACTCAATTAGCTTCGTTGAATGTGTTTTACTTTCATTTGACTCAATTAGCATTGTGGAATGCATTTGACTTTCATTTTATTCAAAAAACTGTGTTTGAATGTGTTTGACTTTCTTTTGATTCTAAAAGTTTTGTTGAAAGTGTTTGACTTTCATTTGACTCAATTTGCATTGTTGAATTCATTTGATTTTCGTTTGATTCTAAAAGCTTTGTTTGAATGTGTTTGACTTTCATTTGAGTCAATTAGCTTTGTTGAAAGTGTTTGACTTTCATTTGACTCAATTAGCTTTGTTGAATGCATTTGACTTTCGTTTGATTCAAAAAACTTTGTTTGAATGTGTTTGACTTTCATTTGATTCTAAAAGCTTTGTTGAAAGTGTTTGACTTTCATTTGACTCAATTAGATTTGTTGAATGCATTTGACTTTCATTTGAATCAAAAAGCATTGTTTGAATGTGTTTGACTTTCATTTGACTCAATTAGCTTTGTTGAAAGTGTTTGACTTTCATTTGACTCAATTAGCTTTGTAGAATCCATTTGACTTTCATTTGATTCAAAAAGCTTTGTTTGAATGTGTTTGACTTTCATTTGACTCAATTAGCTTCGTTGAATGTGTTTGACTTTCATTTGACTCAATTGGGTTTGTTGAATGCATTTGACTTTCATTTGATTCAGAAAGCTTTGTTTGAATGTGTTTGACTTTCATTTTATTCTAAAAGCTTTGATGAAATTGTTTGACTTTCATTTGACTCAATTAGCTTTGTTGAATTCATTTGATTTTCGTTTGATTCAAAAAGCTTTGTTTGAATGTGTTTGACTTTCATTTGATTCTAAAAGCTTTATTTAAAGTGTTTGACTTTCATTTGACTCAATTAGCTTTGTTGAATGCGTTTGACTTTCATTTGAATCAAAAAGCTTTGTTTGAATGTGTTTGACTCTCATTTGACTCAATTAGCTTTGTTGAAAGTGTTTGACTTTCATTTGACTAAATTAGCTTTGTTGAATGCATTTGACTTTCATTTGATTCAAAAAGCTTTGTTTGAATCTGTTTGACTTTCTTTTGACTCAATTAGCTTTGTTGAATGTATTTAACTTTCATTTGACTTAATTAGCATTGTGGAATGCAATTGACTTTCATTTGATTCAAAAAGCTTTGATTGAAAGTATTTGACTTTCATTTGATTCTAAACGCTTTGTTGAATGTGTTTGACGTTCTTTTTACTCAATTAGATTTGTTGAAAGTGTTTAACTTTTATTTAACTCAATTGGCTTTGTTGAATGCATTTGACTTTCATTTGATTCAAAAAGCTTTTTTTGAATGTGCTTGACTTTCATTTCACTCAATTAGCTTTGTTGAAAGTGTTTGACTTTCCTTTGACTCAATTATAGCTTTGTTGAATGCATTTGACTTTCATTTGAATCAAGAAGCTTTATTTGAATGTGTTTGACTTTCATTTCACTCAATTGGCTTTGTTGAATGCATTTGACTTTCATTTGATTCAAAAAGCTTTGTTTGAATGTGTTTGACTTTCTTTTAACTCAATTAACTTTGTTGAATGCATTTGACATTCATTTTATTCAAAAAGCTTTGTTAGAATGTGTTTGACTTTCATTTGATTCTAAAAGCTTTGTTGAAAGTGTTTGACTTTCATTTGACTCAATTAGCTTTGTTGAATGCATTTGACTTTCATTTGAATCAAGAAGCTTTGTTTGAATGTGTTTGACTCAATTAGCTTTATTTGAATGTGTTTGACTTTCATTTGACTCAATTAGCTTTGTTGAATGCATTTGACTTTCATTTGATTCAAAAAGCTTTGTTTGAATGTGTTTGACTTTCTTTTGACTCAATTAGCTTTGTTGAAAGTGTTTGACTTTCATTTGACTCAATTAGCTTTGTTGAATACATTTGACTTTCATTTGATTCAAAAAGCTTTGTTTGAATGTATTTGACTTTCATTTTATTCTAAAAGCTTTGATGAAAGTGTTTGACTTTCATTTGACTCAATTAGCATTGTTGAATTCATTAGATTTTCGTTTGATTCAAAAAGCTTTGTTTGAATGTGTTTGACTTTCATTTGATTCTAAAAGCTTTGTTGAAAGTGTTTAACTTTCATTTGACTCAATTAGCTTTGTTGAATGCATTTGACTTTCATTTGATTCAAAAGCTTTGTTTGAACGTGTTTGACTTTCATTTGATTCTAAAAGTTTGTTGAAAGTGTTTAAGTTTCATTTGACTCAATTAGCTTTGTTGAATGCATTTGACTTTCATTTGAATCAAGAAGCTTTGTTTGAATGTGTTTGACTTTCATTTGACTCAATTGGCTTTGTTGAATGCATTTGACTTTCAGTTGATTCAAAAAGCTTTGTTTGAATGTGTTTGACTTTCATTTGACTCAATTAGCTTTGTTGAATGTGTTTGACTTTCGTATGACTCAATTAGCATTGTGGAATGCAATTGACTTTCATTTGATTCAAAAAGCTTTGTTTGAATGTATTTGACTTTCATTTTATTCTAAAAGCTTTGATGAAATTGTTTGACTTTCATTTGACTCAATTAGCTTTGTTGTATTCATTTGATTTTCGTTTGATTCAAAAAGCTATGTTTGAATGTGTTTGATTTTCATTTGATTCTAAAAGCTTTATTTAAAGTGTTTGACTTTCATTTGATTCAATTAGCTTTGTTGAATGCGTTTGACTTTCATTTGAATCAAAAAGCTTTGTTTGAATGTGTTTGACTTGCATTTGACTCAATTAGCATTGTGGAATGCATTTGACTTTCATTTGATTCAAAAAGCTTTGTTTGAATCTGTTTGACTTTCTTTTGACTCAATTAGCTTTGTTGAATGTGTTTAACTTTCATTTGACTTAATTAGCATTGTGGAATGCAATTGACTTTCATTTGATTCAAAAAGCTTTGATGGAATGTATTTGACTTTCATTTGATTCTAAACGCTTTGTTGAAAGTGTTTGACTTTCATTTGACTCAATTAGCTTTGTTGAATGCATTTGACTTTCATTTAATTCAAAAAGCTTTGTTTGAATGTGTTTGACTTTCATTTGACTCAATTAGCTTTGTCGAAAGTGTTTGACTTTCATTTGACTCAATTAGCTTTGTTGAATGCATTTGACTTTCATTTGAATCAAGAAGCTTTATTTGAATGTGTTTGACTTTCATTTGACTCAATTGGCTTTGTTGAATGCATTTGACTTTCATTTGATTCAAAAAGCTTTGTTTGAATGTGTTTGACTTTCATTTGATTCTAAAAGCTTTGTTGAAAGTGTTTGACTTTCATTTGACTCAATTAGCTTTGTTGAATGCATTTGACTTTCATTTGAATCAAGAAGCTTTGTTTGAATGTGTTTGACTTTCATTTGACTCAATTGGCTTTGTTGAATGCATTTGACTTTCATTTGATTCAAAAAGCTTTTTTTGAATGTGTTTGACTTTCATTTGACTCAATTAGCTTCGTTGAATGTGTTTTCTTTCATTTGACTCAATTAGCATTGTGGAATGCATTTGACTTTCATTTGATTCAAAAAGCTTTGTTTGAATGTGTTTGACTTTCTTTTGATTCTAAAAGCTTTGTTGAAAGTGTTTGACTTTCATTTGACTCAATTAACTTTGTTGAATGCGTTTGACTTTCATTTGATTTAAAAAGCTTTGTTTGAATGTGTTTGACTTTCATTTGATTCTAAAAGCTTTGTTGAAAGTGTTTGACTTTCATTTGACTCAATTAGCTTTGTTGAATGCATTTGACTTTCATTTGATTCAAAAAGCTTTGTTTGAATGTGTTTGACTTTCATTTGACTCAATTAGCTTCGTTGAATGTGTTTGAATTTCATTTGACTCAATTAGCATTGTGGAATGCAATTGACTTTCATTTGATTCAAAAAGCTTTGTTTGAATGTATTTGACTTTCATTTTATTCTAAAAGCTTTGATGAAAGTGTTTGACTTTCATTTGACTCAATTAGCTTTGTAGAATTCATTTGATTTTCGTTTGACTCAAAAAGCTTTATTTGAATGTATTTGACTTTCATATGATTCTATAAGCTTTGTTTAAAGTGTTTGACTTTCATTTGACTCAATTAGCTTTGTTGAATGCATTTGACTTTCATTTGATTCAAAAAGCTTTGTTTGAATGTGTTTGACTTTCTTTTGACTCAATTAGCTTTGTTTAATGTTTTTGACTTTCATTTGACTCAATTAGCTTTGTTGAATGCATTTGACATTCATTTGATTCAAAAAGCTTTGTTGTAATGTGTTTGACTATTATTTGATTCTAAAAGCTTTGTTGAAAGTGTTTGACTTTCATTTGACTCAATTAGCTTTGTTGAATGCATTTGACTTTCATTTGAATCAAAAAGCATTGTTTGAATGTGTTTGACTTTCATTTGACTCAATTAGCTTTGTTGAATGTTTTTGACTTTCATTTGACTCAATTAGCTTTGTTGAATGCATTTGACATTCATTTGATTCAAAAAGCTTTGTTGTAATGTGTTTGACTATCATTTGATTCTAAAAGCTTTGTTGAAAGTGTTTGACTTTCATTTGACTCATTTAGCTTTGTTGAATGCATTTTAATTTCATTTGAATCAAGAAGCTTTGTTTGATTGTGTTTGACTTTCATTTGACTCAATTAGGTTCGTTGAATGTGTTTGACTTTCATTTGACTCAATTAGCATTGTGGAATGCAATTGACTTTCATTTGATTCAAAAAGCTTTGTTTGAATGTATTTGACTTTCATTTTATTCTAAAACCTTTGATGAAAGTGTTTGACTTTCATTTGACTCAATTAGGTTTGTAGAATTCATTTGATTTTCGTTTGATTCAAAAAGCTTTATTTGAATGTATTTGACTTTCATTTGATTCTATAAGCTTTGTTGAAAGTGTTTGACTTTCATTTGACTCAATTAGCTTTGTTGAATGCATTTGACTTTCATTTGATTCAAAAAGCTTTGTTTGAATGTGTTTGACTTTCTTTTGACTCAATTAGCTTTGTTGAATGTTTTTTACTTTCATTTGACTCAATAAGCTTTGTTGAATGCATTTGACATTCATTTGATTCAAAAAGCTTTGTTGTAATGTGTTTGACTATCATTTGATTCTAAAAGCTTTGTTGAAAGTGTTTGACTTTCATTTGACGCAATTAGCTTTGGTTAATGTATTTGACTTTCATTTGAATCAAAAAGCATTGTTTTAATGTGTTTCACTTTCATTTGACTCTATTAGCTTCGTTTAATGTTTTTGACTTTCATTTGACTCTATTAGCTTCGTTTAATGTTTTTGACTTTCATTTGACTCAATTAGCTTTGTTGAATGCATTTGACATTCATTTGATTCAAAAAGCTTTGTTGTAATATGTTTGACTATCATTTGATTCTAAAAGCTTTGTTGAAAGTGTTTGACTTTCATTTGACTCATTTAGCTTTGTTGAATGCATTTTAATTTCATTTGAATCAAGAAGCTTTGTTTGATTGTGTTTGACTTTCATTTGACTCAATTGGCTTTGTTAAATGCATTTGACTTTCATTTGATTCAAAAAGCTTTGTTAGAATGTGTTTGACTTTCACTTGACTCTATTAGCATTTTGGAATGCAATTGACTTTCATTTGTTTCAAAAAGCTTTGATTGAATGTATTTGACTTTCATTTTATTCTAAAAGCTTTGATGAAAGTGTTTGACTTTCATTTGACTCAATTAGCTTTGTTGAATTCATTTTATTTTCGTTTGATTCAAAAAGCTTTGTTTGAATGTGTTTGACTTTCATTTGATTCTAAAAGCTTTGTTGAAAGTGTTTGACTTTCATTTGACTCAATTAGCTTTGTTGAATGCATTTGACTTTCATTTGAATCAAAAAGCTTTGTTTGAATGTGTTTGACTTTCATTTGATTCTAAAAGCTTTGTTGAAAGTGTTTGACTTTCATTTGACTCAATTAGCTTTGTTTAATGCATTTGACTTTCATTTCATTCAAAAACCTTTGTTTGAATGTGTTTGACTTTTTTTTGACTCAATTAGCTTTGTTGAATGTGTTTGACTTTCATTTGACTTAATTAGCATTGTGGAAGGCAATTGACTTTCATTTGATTCAAAAATATTTGATTGAATGTATTTGACTTTCATTTGATTCTAAACGCTTCGTTGAAAGTGTTTGACTTTCATTTGACTCAATTAACTTTGTTGAATGCATTTGACTTTCATTTGATTCAAAAAGCTTTGCTTGAATGTGTTTGTCTTTCATTTGACTCAATCAGCTTTGTTGAAAGTGTTTGACTTTCATTTGACTCAATTAGCTTTGTTGAATGCATTTGACATTCATTTTATTCAAAAAGCTTTGTTTGAATGTGTTTGACTTTCTTTTGATTCTAAAAGCTTTGTTGAAAGTGTTTGACTTTCATTTGACTCAATTAACTTTGTTGAATGCGTTTGACTTTCATTTGATTCAAAAAGCTTTGTTTGAATGTGTTTGACTTTCATTTGATTCTAAAAGCTTTGTTGAAAGTGTTTGACTTTCATTTGACTCAATTAGCTTTGTTGAATGCATTTGACTTTCATTTGATTCAAAAAGCTTTGTTTGAATGTGTTTGACTTTCATTTGACTCAATTAGCTTTGTTGAATGTGTTTGACTTTCATTTGACTCAATTAGCATTGTAGAATGCAATTGACTTTCATTTGATTCAAAAAGCTTTGTTTGAATGTATTTGACTTTCATTTTATTCTAAAAGCTTTGATAAAAGTGTTTGACTTTCATTTGACTCAATTAGCTTTGTAGAATTCATTTGATTTTCGTTTGATTCAAAAAGCTTTATTTGAATGTATTTGACTTTCATATGATTCTAAAAGCTTTGTTGAAAGTGTTTGACTTTCATTTGACTCAATTAGCTTTGTTGAATGCATTTGACTTTTATTTGATTCAAAAAGCTTTGTTTGAATGTGTTTGACTTTCTTTTAACTCAATTAGCTTTGTTGAATGTTTTTGACTTTCATTTGACTCAATTAGCTTTGTTGAATGCATTTGACATTCATTTGATTCAAAAAGCTTTGTTGTAATGTGTTTGACTATCATTTGATTCTAAAAGCTTTGTTGAAAGTGTTTGACTTTCATTTGACGCAATTAGCTTTGTTGAATGCATTTGACTTTCATTTGAATCAAAAAGCATTGTTTGAATGTGTTTGACTTTCATTTGACTCTATTAGCTTCGTTTAATGTTTTTGACTTTCATTTGACTCAATTAGCTTTGTTGAATGCATTTGACATTCATTTGATTCAAAAAGCTTTGTTGTAATGTGTTTGACTATCATTTGATTCTAAAAGCTTTGTTGATAGTGTTTGACTTTCATTTGACTCATTTAGCTTTGTTGAATGCATTTAAATTTCATTTGAATCAAGAAGCTTTGTTTGATTGTGTTTGACTTTCATTTGACTCAATTAGCTTTGTTGAATGCATTTGACTTTCATTTGATTCAAAAAGCTTTGTTTGAATGTGTTTGACTTTCATTTGACTCAATTAGCTTCGTTAAATGTGTTTTACTTTCATTTGACTCAATTAGCATTGTGGAATGCAATTGGCTTTCATTTGATTCAAAAAGCTTTGATTGAATGTATTTGACTTTCATTTTATTCTAAAAGCTTTGATGAAAGTGTTTGACTTTCATTTGACTCAATTAGCTTTGTTGAATTCATTTTATTTTCGTTTGATTCAAAAAGCTTTGTTTGAATGTGTTTAACTTTCATTTGATTCTAAAAGTTTTGTTGAAAGTGTTTGACTTTCATTTGACTAAATTAGCTTTGTTGAATGCATTTGACTTTCATTTGAATCAAAAAGCTTTGTTTGAATGTGTTTGACTTTCATTTGACTCAATTAGCTTTGTTGAAAGTGTTTGACTTTTATTTGACTCAATTAGCTTTGTTGAATGCATTTGACTTTCATTTGAATCAAAAAGCTTTGTTTGAATGTATTTGAATTTCATTTGATTCTAAAAGATTTGATGAAAGTGTTTGACTTTCATTTGACTCAATTAGCATTGTAGAATTCATTTGATTTTCGTTTGATTCAAAAAGCTTTGTTTGAATGTATTTGACTTTCGTTTGATTCTAAAAGCTTTGTTGAAAGTGTTTAACTTTCGTTTTACTCAATTAGCTTTGTTGAATGCATTTGACTTTCATTTGAATCAAAAAGTTTTGTTTGAATGTGTTTGACTTTCATTTGAATCAATTAGCTTTGTTGAAAGTGTTTGACTTTCATTTGACTCAATTAGCTTTGTTTAATGCATTTGACTTTCATTTCATTCAAATACCTTTGTTTGAATGTGTTTGACTTTCTTTTGACTCAATTAGCTTTGTTGAATGTGTTTGACTTTCATTTGACTTAATTAGCATTGTGGAAGGCAATTGACTTTCATTTGATTCAAAAAGATTTGATTGAATGTATTTGACTTTCATTTGATTCTAAACGCTTCGTTGAAAGTGTTTGACTTTCATTTGACTCAATTAGCTTTGTTGAATGCATTTGACTTTCATTTGATTCAAATAGCTTTGCTTGAATGTGTTTGACTTTCATTTGACTCAATTAGAATTGTGGAATGCAATTGACTTCCATTTGATTCAAAAAGCTTTGTTTGAATGTATTTGAATTTCATTTGATTCTAAAAGATTTGATGAAAGTGTTTGACTTTCATTTGACTCAATTAGCATTGTAGAATTCATTTGATTTTCGTTTGATTCAAAAAGCTTTGTTTGAATGTATTTGACTTTCGTTGATTCTAAAAGCTTTGTTGAAAGTGTTTAACTTTCGTTTTACTCAATTAGCTTTGTTGAATGCATTTGACTTTCATTTGAATCAAAAAGTTTTGTTTGAATGTGTTTGACTTTCATTTGAATCAATTAGCTTTGTTGAAAGTGTTTGACTTTCATTTGACTCAATTAGCTTTGTTTAATGCATTTGACTTTCATTTCATTCAAATACCTTTGTTTGAATGTGTTTGACTTTCTTTTGACTCAATTAGCTTTGTTGAATGTGTTTGACTTTCATTTGACTTAATTAGCATTGTGGAAGGCAATTGACTTTCATTTGATTCAAAAAGATTTGATTGAATGTATTTGACTTTCATTTGATTCTAAACGCTTCGTTGAAAGTGTTTGACTTTCATTTGACTCAATTAGCTTTGTTGAATGCATTTGACTTTCATTTGATTCAAATAGCTTTGCTTGAATGTGTTTGTCTTTCATTTGACTCAATCAGCTTTGTTGAAAGTGTTTGACTTTCATTTGACTCAATTAGCTTTGTTGAATGCATTAGGATTCTTGGGGCATGCGAGGTTTGTGGGGATTCAGAAAAAAAAGGATTTGACTTTCATTTGAATCAAGAAGCTTTATTTGAATGTGTTTGACTTTCACTTGACTCAATTGGCTTTGTTGAATGCATTTGACTTTCATTTGATTCAAAAAGCTTTGTTTGAATGTGTTTGACTTTCTTTTGACTCAATTAGCTTTGTTTAATGTGTTTGACTTTCATTTGACTCAATTAGCTTTGTTGAATGTATTTGACATTCATTTGATTCAAAAAGCTTTGTTAGAATGTGTTTGACTTTCATTTGATTCTAAAAGCTTTGTTGAAAGTGTTTGACTTTTATTTGACTCAATTAGCTTTGTTGAATGCATTTGACTTTCAGTTGAATCAAGAAGCTTTGTTTGAATGTGTTTGACTTTCATTTGACGCAATTGGCTTTGTTAAATGCATTTGACTTTCATTTGATTCAAAAAGCTTTGTTAGAATGTGTTTGACTTTCACTTGACTCAATTAGCTTCGTTGAATGTGTTTGACTTTCATTTGACTCAATTAGCATTGTGGAATGCAATTGACTTTCATTTGATTCAAAAAGCTTTGTTTGAATGTATTTGACTTTCATTTTATTCCAAAAGCTTTGATGAAAGTGTTTGACTTTCATTTGACTCAATTAGCTTTGTTGAATGCATTTGACTTTCATTTGATTCAAAAAGCTTTGTTTGAAAGTGTTTGACTTTGATTTGACTCAATTAGCTTTGTTGAAAGTGTATGACTTTCATTTGACTCAATTAGCATTGTGGAATGCAATTAACTTTCAACAAAGCTAATTGTGTCAAATGAAAGTCAAACACATTCAAACAAAGCTTTTTGAATCAAATGAAAGTAAAATGCATTCAACAAAGCTAATTGAGTCAAACGAAAGTCAATTACTTTCAACAAAGCTAATTGAGTCAAATGAAAGTCAAACACATACAAACAAAGCTTTTAGATTCAAATGATAGTCAAATGCATTCAACAAAGCTAATTGAGTCAAATGAAAGTCAAACACTTTGAACAAAGCTTTTAGAATCAAATGAAAGTCAAACACATTCAAACAAAGCTTTTTGAATCAAATGAAAATCAAATGAATTCAACAAAGCTAATTGAGTCAAATGAAAATCAAACACTTTCATCAAAGCTTGTAGAATCAAATGAAAGTCAAATACATTCAAACAAAGCTATTTGAATGAAATGAAAGTCAATTGCATTCCACAATGTTAATTGAGTCAAATGAAAGTCAAACACATTCAACGAAGCTAATTGAGTCAAATGAAAGTCAAATACATTTAAACAAAGCTTTTTGAATCAAATGAAAGTCAAATGCATTCAACAAAGCCAATTGAGTCAAATGAAAGTCAAACACATTCAAACAAAGTTTCTTGATTCAAATGAAAGTCAAATGCATTCAACAAAGCTAATTGAGTCAAATGAAAGTCAAACACTTTCATCAAAGCTAATTGAGTCAAATGAAAGTCAAACACATTCAAAAAAAGCTTTTTGAATCAAATGAAAGTCAAATGCATTCAACAAAGCTAATTGAGTCAAATGAAAGTCAAACACTTTCAACAAAGCGTTTAGAATCAAATGAAATTCAAATACATTCAATCAAAGCTTTTTGAATCAAATAAAAGTCAAATGCATTCAACAAAGCTAATTGAGTCAAATGAAAGTCAAACACTTTCAACAAAGCTTTTAGAATCAAATGAAAGTCAAACACATTCAAACAAAGCTTTTTGAATCAAATGAAAATTAAATGAATTCAACAAAGCTAATTGAGTCAAATGAAAGTGAAACACATTCAACGAAGCTTTTAGAATCAAATGAAAGTCAAATACATTCAAACAAAGCTTTTTTAATCAAATGGAAGTCAATTGCATTTCACAATGCTAATTGAGTTAAATGAAAGTCGAACACATTCAACGAAGCTAATTGAGTCAAATGAAAGTCAAACACATTCAAACAAAGCTTTTTGAATCAAATGAAAGTAAAATGCATTCCACAAAGCCAATTGAGTCAAATGAAAGTCAAACACATTCAAATAAAGCTTCTTGATTCAAATGAAAGTCAAATGCATTCAACAAAGCTAATTGTGTCAAATGAAAGTCAAAAACTTTCAACAAAGCTTTTAGAATCAAATGAAAGTCAAACACATTCAAACAAAGCTTTTTGAATCAAATGAAAGTCAAATGCATTCAACAAAGCTAATTGTGTCAAATGAAAGTCAAACACTTTCAACAAAGCGTTTAGAATCAAATGAAAGTCAAATACATTCAATCAAAGCTTTTTGAATCAAATGAAAGTCAATTGCATTCCACAATGCTAATTGAGTCAAATGAAAGTCAAACACATTCAACAAAGCTAATTGAGTCAAAAGAAAGTCAAACACATTCAAACAAAGCTTTTAAAATCAAATTAAAGTAAAATGCATTCAACAAAGCTAATTGAGTCAAATGAAAGTCAAACGCATTCAAATAAAGCTTCTTGATTCAAATGAAAGTCAAATGCATTCAACAAAGCTAATTCTTTCAAATGAAAGTCAAACACTTTCAACAAAGCTAATTGAGTCAAATGAAAGTCAAACACATTCAAACAAAGCTTTTTGAATCAAATGAAAGTCAAATGTATTCAACAAAGCTAATTGAGTCAAATGAAAGTCAAACACTTTCAACAAAGCGTTTAGAATCAAATGAAAGTCAAATACATTCAATCAAACCTTTTTGAATCAAATGAAAGTCAATTGCATTCCACAATGCTAATTAAGTCAAATGGAAGTCAAACACATTCAACAAAGCTAATTGAGTCAAAAGAAAGTCAAACACATTCAACAAAGCTTTTTTAATGAAATGAAAGTCAAATGCATTCAACAATGCTAATTGAGTCAAATGAAAGTCAAACACTTTCAACAAAGCGTTTAGAATCAAATGAAAGTCAAATACATTCAATCAAAGCTTTTTGAATCAAATGAAAGTCAATTGCATTCCACAATGCTAATTGAGTCAAATGAAAGTCAAACACATTCAACAAAGCTAATTGAGTCAAAAGAAAGTCAAACACATTCAAACAAAGCTTTTTGATTCAAATGAAAGTCAAATGCATTCAACAAAGCTAATTGAGTCAAATGAAAGTCAAACACTTTCAACAAAGCTAATTGAGTCAAATGAAAGTCAAACACATTCAAACAAAGCTTTTTGATTCAAATGAAAGTCAAATGCATTCAACAAAGCTAATTGAGTAGAATGAAAGTCCAACACTTTCAACAAAGCTTTTAGAATCAAATGAAAGTCAAACACATTCAAACTAAGCTTTTTGAATCAAACGAAAATCAAATGAATTCAACGAAGCTAATTGAGTCAAATGAAAGTCAAACACTTTCATCAAAGCTTTTAGAATAAAATGAAAGTCAAATACATTCAATCAAAGCTTTTTGAATCAAATGAAAGTCAATTGCAATCCACAATGCCAATTAAGTCAAATGAAAGTCAAACACATTCAACAAAGCTAATTGAGTCAAATGAAAGTCAAACACTTTCAACAAAGCTTTAAGAATCAAATGAAAGTCAAACACATTCAAACAAAGCTTTTTGAATCAAATGAAAGTCAAATGCATTCAACAAAGCTAATTGAGTCAAATGAAAGTCAAACACTTTCAACAAAGCGTTTAGGAATCAAATGGAAGTCAAATACATTAAATCAAAGCTTTTGGAATCAAATGAAAGTCAATTGCATTCCACAATGCTAATTGAGTCAAATTAAAGTCAAACAAAGCTAATTGAGTCAAAAGAAAGTCAAACACATTCAAACAAAGCTTTTTGAATCAAATGAAAGTAAAATGCATTTAACAAAGCTAATTGAGTCAAACGAAAGTCAAACACTTTCAACAAAGCTAATTGAGTCAAATGAAAGTCAAACACATTCAAACAAAGCTTTTAGATTTAAATGATAGTCAAATGCATTTAACAAAGCTAATTGAGTCAAATGAAAGTCAAACACTTTGAACAAAGCTTTTAGAATCAAATGAAAGTCAAACACATTCAAACAAAGCTTTTTGAATCAAATGAAAATCTATGAATTCAACAAAGCTAATTGAGTCAAATGAAAATCAAACACTTTCATCAAAGCTTGTAGAATCAAATGAAAGTCAAATACATTCAAACAAAGCTATTTGAATGAAATGAAAGTCAATTGCTTTCCACAATGTTAATTGAGTCAAATGAAAGTCAAACACATTCAACGAAGCTAATTGAGTCAAATGAAAGTCAAATACATTTAAACAAAGCTTTTTGAATCAAATGAAAGTCAAATGCATTCAACAAAGCCAATTGAGTCAAATGAAAGTCAAACACATTCAAACAAAGCTTCTTGATTCAAATGAAAGTGAAATGCATTCAACAAAGCTAATTGAGTCAAATGAAAGTCAAACACTTTCATCAAAGCTAATTGAGTCAAACGAAAGTGAAACACATTCAAAAAAAGCTTTTTGAATCAAATGAAAGTCAAATGCATTCAACAAAGCTAATTGAGTCAAATGAAAGTCAAACACTTTCAACAAAGCGTTTAGAATCAAATGAAAGTCAAATACATTCAATCAAACCTTTTTGAATCAAATGAAAGTCAATTGCATTCCACAATGCTAATTAAGTCAAATGGAAGTCAAACACATTCAACAAAGCTAATTGAGTCAAAAGAAAGTCAAACACATTCAAACAAAGCTTTTTGAATCAAATGAAAGTCAAATGCATTCAACAAAGCTAATTGAGTCAAATGAAAGTTAAACATTTTCAACAAAGCTAATTGAGTCAAATGAAAGTCAAACACATTCAAACAAAGCTTTTTGAATCAAATGAAAGTCAAATGCATTCAACAAAGCTAATTGAGTCAAATGAAAGTCAAACACATTCAAATAAAGCTTCTTGATTCAAATGAAAGTCAAATGCATTCAACAAAGCTAATTCTTTCAAATGAAAGTCAAACACTTTCAACAAAGCTAATTGAGTCAAATGAAAGTCCAACACATTCAAACAAAGCTTTTTGAATCAAATGAAAGTCAAATGCATTCAACAAAGCTAATTGAGTCAAATTAAAGTCAAACACTTTCAACAAAGCGTTTAGAATCAAATGAAAGTCAAATACATTCAATCAAACCTTTTTGAATCAAATGAAAGTCAATTGCATTCCACAATGCTAATTAAGTCAAATGGAAGTCAAACACATTCAACAAAGCTAATTGAGTCAAAAGAAAGTCAAACACATTCAAACAAAGCTTTTTTAATGAAATGAAAGTCAAATGCATTCAACAATGCTAATTGAGTCAAATGAAAGTCAAACACTTTCAACAAAGCGTTTAGAATCAAATGAAAGTCAAATACATTCAATCAAAGCTTTTTGAATCAAATGAAAGTCAAATGCATTCAACAAAGCTAATTGAGTCAAATGAAAGTCAAACACTTTCAACAAAGCTAATTGAGTCAAATGAAAGTCAAACACATTCAAACAAAGCTTTTTGATTCAAATGAAAGTCAAATGCATTCAACAAAGCTAATTGAGTAGAATGAAAGTCCAACACTTTCAACAAAGCTTTTAGAATCAAATGAAAGTCAAACACATTCAAACTAAGCTTTTTGAATCGAACGAAAATCAAATGAATTCAACAAAGCTAATTGAGTCAAATGAAAGTCAAACACTTTCATCAAAGCTTTTAGAATAAAATGAAATTCAAATACATTCAATCAAAGCTTTTTGAATCAAATGAAAGTCAATTGCAATCCACAATGCTAATTAAGTCAAATGAAAGTCAAACACATTCAACAAAGCTAATTGAGTCAAATGAAAGTCAAACACTTTCAACAAAGCTTTTAGAATCAAATGAAAGTCAAACACATTCAAACAAATCTTTTTGAATCAAATGAAAGTCAAATGCATTCAACAAAGCTAATTGAGTCAAATGAAAGTCAAACACTTTCAACAAAGCGTTTAGGAATCAAATGGAAGTCAAATACATTAAATCAAAGCTTTTGGAATCAAATGAAAGTCAATTGCATTCCACAATGCTAATTGAGTCAAATTAAAGTCAAACAAAGCTAATTGAGTCAAAAGAAAGTCAAACACATTCAAACAAAGCTATTTGAATCAAATGAAAGTCAAATGCATTCAACAAAGCTAATTGAGTCAAATGAAAGTTAAACATTTTCAACAAAGCTAATTGAGTCAAATGAAAGTCAAACACATTCAAACAAAGCTTTTTGAATCAAATGAAAGTCAAATGCATTCAACAAAGCTAATTGAGTCAAATGAAAGTCAAACACTTTCAACAAAGCGTTTAGAATCAAATGAAAGTCAAATACATTCAATCAAACCTTTTTGAATCAAATGAAAGTCAATTGCATTCCACAATGCTAATTAAGTCAAATGGAAGTTAAACACATTCAACAAAGCTAATTGAGTCAAAAGAAAGTCAAACACATTCAAACAAAGCTTTTTTAATGAAATGAAAGTCAAATGCATTCAACAATGCTAATTGAGTCAAATGAAAGTCAAACACTTTCAACAAAGCGTTTAGAATCAAATGAAAGTCAAATACATTCAATCAAAGCTTTTTGAATCAAATGAAAGTCAATTGCATTCCACAATGCTAATTGAGTCAAATGAAAGTCAAACACATTCAACAAAGCTAATTGAGTCAAAAGAAAGTCAAACACATTCAAACAAAGCTTTTTGATTCAAATGAAAGTCAAATGCATTCAACAAAGCTAATTGAGTCAAATGAAAGTCAAACACTTTCAACAAAGCTAATTGAGTCAAATGAAAGTCAAACACATTCAAACAAAGCTTTTTGATTCAAATGAAAGTCAAATGCATTCAACAAAGCTAATTGAGTAGAATGAAAGTCCAACACTTTCAACAAAGCTTTTAGAATCAAATGAAAGTCAAACACATTCAAACTAAGCTTTTTGAATCAAACGAAAATCAAATGAATTCAACAAAGCTAATTGAGTCAAATGAAACTCAAACACTTTCATCAAAGCTTTTAGAATAAAAAGAAAGTCAAATACATTCAATCAAAGCTTTTTGAATCAAATGAAAGTCAATTGCAATCCACAATGCTAATTAAGTCAAATGAAAGTCAAACACATTCAACAAAGCTAATTGAGTCAAATGAAAATCAAACACTTTCAACAAAGCTTTTAGAATCAAATGAAAGTCAAACACATTCAAACAAAGCTTTTTGAATCAAATGAAAGTCAAATGCATTCAACAAAGCTAATTGAGTCAAATGAAAGTCAAACACTTTCAACAAAGCGTTTAGGAATCAAATGGAAGTCAAATACATTAAATCAAAGCTTTTGGAATCAAATGAAAGTCAATTGCATTCCACAATGCTAATTGAGTCAAATTAAAGTCAAACAAAGCTAATTGAGTCAAAAGAAAGTCAAACACATTCAAACAAAGCTATTTGAATCAAATGAAAGTCAAATGCATTCAACAAAGCTAATTGAGTCAAATGAAAGTTAAACATTTTCAACAAAGCTAATTGAGTCAAATGAAAGTCAAACACATTCAAACAAAGCTTTTTGAATCAAATGAAAGTCAAATGCATTCAACAAAGCTAATTGAGTCAAATGAAAGTCAAACACTTTCAACAAAGCGTTTAGAATCAAATGAAAGTCAAATACATTCAATCAAACCTTTTTGAATCAAATGAAAGTCAATTGCATTCCACAATGCTAATTAAGTCAAATGGAAGTTAAACACATTCAACAAAGCTAATTGAGTCAAAAGAAAGTCAAACACATTCAAACAAAGCTTTTTTAATGAAATGAAAGTCAAATGCATTCAACAATGCTAATTGAGTCAAATGAAAGTCAAACACTTTCAACAAAGCGTTTAGAATCAAATGAAAGTCAAATACATTCAATCAAAGCTTTTTGAATCAAATGAAAGTCAATTGCATTCCACAATGCTAATTGAGTCAAATGAAAGTCAAACACATTCAACAAAGCTAATTGAGTCAAAAGAAAGTCAAACACATTCAAACAAAGCTTTTTGATTCAAATGAAAGTCAAATGCATTCAACAAAGCTAATTGAGTCAAATGAAAGTCAAACACTTTCAACAAAGCTAATTGAGTCAAATGAAAGTCAAACACATTCAAACAAAGCTTTTTGATTCAAATGAAAGTCAAATGCATTCAACAAAGCTAATTGAGTAGAATGAAAGTCCAACACTTTCAACAAAGCTTTTAGAATCAAATGAAAGTCAAACACATTCAAACTAAGCTTTTTGAATCAAACGAAAATCAAATGAATTCAACAAAGCTAATTGAGTCAAATGAAACTCAAACACTTTCATCAAAGCTTTTAGAATAAAAAGAAAGTCAAATACATTCAATCAAAGCTTTTTGAATCAAATGAAAGTCAATTGCAATCCACAATGCTAATTAAGTCAAATGAAAGTCAAACACATTCAACAAAGCTAATTGAGTCAAATGAAAATCAAACACTTTCAACAAAGCTTTTAGAATCAAATGAAAGTCAAACACATTCAAACAAAGCTTTTTGAATCAAATGAAAGTCAAATGCATTCAACAAAGCTAATTGAGTCAAATGAAAGTCAAACACTTTCAACAAAGCGTTTAGGAATCAAATGGAAGTCAAATACATTAAATCAAAGCTTTTGGAATCAAATGAAAGTCAATTGCATTCCACAATGCTAATTGAGTCAAATTAAAGTCAAACAAAGCTAATTGAGTCAAAAGAAAGTCAAACACATTCAAACAAAGCTTTTTGAATCAAATGAAAGTAAAATGCATTCAACAAAGCTAATTGAGTCAAACGAAAGTCAATTACTTTCAACAAAGCTAATTGAGTCAAATGAAAGTCAAACACATACAAACAAAGCTTTTAGATTCAAATGATAGTCAAATGCATTCAACAAAGCTAATTGAGTCAAATGAAAGTCAAACACTTTGAACAAAGCTTTTAGAATCAAATGAAAGTCAAACACATTCAAACAAAGCTTTTTGAATCAAATGAAAATCAAATGAATTCAACAAAGCTAATTGAGTCAAATGAAAATCAAACACTTTCATCAAAGCTTGTAGAATCAAATGAAAGTCAAATACATTCAAACAAAGCTATTTGAATGAAATGGAAGTCAATTGCATTCCACAATGTTAATTGAGTCAAATGAAAGTCAAACACATTCAACGAATCTAATTGAGTCAAATGAAAGTCAAATACATTTAAACAAAGCTTTTTGAATCAAATGAAAGTCAAATGCATTCAACAAAGCCAATTGAGTCAAATAAAAGTCAAACACATTCAAACAAAGCTTCTAGATTCAAATGAAAGTCAAATGCATTCAACAAAGCTAATTGAGTCAAATGAAAGTCAAACACTTTCATCAAAGCTAATTGAGTCAAATGAAAGTCAAACACATTCAAAAAAAGCTTTTTGAATCAAATGAAAGTCAAATGCATTCAACAAAGCTAATTGAGTCAAATGAAAGTCAAACACTTTCAACAAAGCGTTTAGAATCAAATGAAAATCAAATACATTCAATCAAAGCTTTTTGAATCAAATGAAAGTCAAATGCATTCAACAAAGGTAATTGAGTCAAATGAAAGTCAAACACTTTCAACAAAGCTTTTAGAATCAAATGAAAGTCAAACACATTCAAACAAAGCTTTTTGAATCAAATGAAAATTAAATGAATTCAACAAAGCTAATTGAGTCAAATGAAAGTGAAACACATTCAACGAAGCTTTTAGAATCAAATGAAAGTCAAATACATTCAAACAAAGCTTTTTTAATCAAATGGAAGTCAATTGCATTTCACAATGCTAATTGAGTTAAATGAAAGTCGAACACATTCAACGAAGCTAATTGAGTCAAATGAAAGTCAAACACATTCAAACAAAGCTTTTTGAATCAAATGAAAGTAAAATGCATTCCACAAAGCCAATTGAGTCAAATGAAAGTCAAACACATTCAAATAAAGCTTCTTGATTCAAATGAAAGTCAAATGCATTCAACAAAGCTAATTGTGTCAAATGAAAGTCAAAAACTTTCAACAAAGCTTTTAGAATCAAATTAAAGTCAAACACATTCAAACAAAGCTTTTTGAATCAAATGAAAGTCAAATGCATTCAACAAAGCTAATTGTGTCAAATGAAAGTCAAACACTTTCAACAAAGCGTTTAGAATCAAATGAAAGTCAAATACATTCAATCAAAGCTTTTTGAATCAAATGAAAGTCAATTGCATTCCACAATGCTAATTGAGTCAAATGAAAGTGAAACACATTCAACAAAGCTAATTGAGTCAAAAGAAAGTCAAACACATTCAAACAAAGCTTTTAAAATCAAATTAAAGTAAAATGCATTCAACAAAGCTAATTGAGTCAAATGAAAGTCAAACACATTCAAATAAAGCTTCTTGATTCAAATGAAAGTCAAATGCATTCAACAAAGCTAATTCTTTCAAATGAAAGTCAAACACTTTCAACAAAGCTAATTGAATCAAATGAAAGTCAAACACATTCAAACAAAGCTTTTTGAATCAAATGAAAGTCAAATGTATTCAACAAAGCTAATTGAGTCAAATGAAAGTCAAACACTTTCAACAAAGCGTTTAGAATCAAATGAAAGTCAAATACATTCAATCAAACCTTTTTGAATCAAATGAAAGTCAATTGCATTCCACAATGCTAATTAAGTCAAATGGAAGTCAAACACATTCAACAAAGCTAATTGAGTCAAAAGAAAGTCAAACACATTCAACAAAGCTTTTTTAATGAAATGAAAGTCAAATGCATTCAACAATGCTAATTGAGTCAAATGAAAGTCAAACACTTTCAACAAAGCGTTTAGAATCAAATGAAAGTCAAATACATTCAATCAAAGCTTTTTGAATCAAATGAAAGTCAATTGCATTCCACAATGCTAATTGAGTCAAATGAAAGTCAAACACATTCAACAAAGCTAATTGAGTCAAAAGAAAGTCAAACACATTCAAACAAAGCTTTTTGATTCAAATGAAAGTCAAATGCATTCAACAAAGCTAATTGAGTCAAATGAAAGTCAAACACTTTCAACAAAGCTAATTGAGTCAAATGAAAGTCAAACACATTCAAACAAAGCTTTTTGATTCAAATGAAAGTCAAATGCATTCAACAAAGCTAATTGAGTAGAATGAAAGTCCAACACTTTCAACAAAGCTTTTAGAATCAAATGAAAGTCAAACACATTCAAACTAAGCTTTTTGAATCAAACGAAAATCAAATGAATTCAACAAAGCTAATTGAGTCAAATGAAAGTCAAACACTTTCATCAAAGCTTTTAGAATAAAATGAAAGTCAAATACATTCAATCAAAGCTTTTTGAATCAAATGAAAGTCAATTGCAATCCACAATGGTAATTAAGTCAAATGAAAGTCAAACACATTCAACAAAGCTAATTGAGTCAAATGAAAGTCAAACACTTTCAACAAAGCTTTTAGAATCAAATGAAAGTCAAACACATTCAAACAAAGCTTTTTGAATCAAATGAAAGTCAAATGCATTCAACAAAGCTAATTGAGTCAAATGAAAGTCAAACACTTTCAACAAAGCGTTTAGGAATCAAATGGAAGTCAAATACATTAAATCAAAGCTTTTGAAATTAAATGAAAGTCAATTGCATTCCACAATGCTAATTGAGTCAAATTAAAGTCAAACAAAGCTAATTGAGTCAAAAGAAAGTCAAACACATTCAAACAAAGCTTTTTGAATCAAATGAAAGTAAAATGCATTTAACAAAGCTAATTGAGTCAAACGAAAGTCAAACACTTTCAACAAAGCTAATTGAGTCAAATGAAAGTCAAACACATTCAAACAAAGCTTTTAGATTTAAATGATAGTCAAATGCATTCAACAAAGCTAATTGAGTCAAATGAAAGTCGAACACTTTGAACAAAGCTTTTAGAATCAAATGAAAGTCAAACACATTCAAACAAAGCTTTTTGAATCAAATGAAAATCAATGAATTCAACAAAGCTAATTGAGTCAAATGAAAATCAAACACTTTCATCAAAGCTTGTAGAATCAAATGAAAGTCAAATACATTCAAACAAAGCTATTTGAATGAAATGAAAGTCAATTGCTTTCCACAATGTTAATTGAGTCAAATGAAAGTCAAACACATTCAACGAAGCTAATTGAGTCAAATGAAAGTCAAATACATTTAAACAAAGCTTTTTGAATCAAATGAAAGTCAAATGCATTCAACAAAGCCAATTGAGTCAAATGAAAGTCAAACACATTCAAACAAAGCTTCTTGATTCAAATGAAAGTGAAATGCATTCAACAAAGCTAATTGAGTCAAATGAAAGTCAAACACTTTCATCAAAGCTAATTGAGTCAAACGAAAGTGAAACACATTCAAAAAAAGCTTTTTGAATCAAATGAAAGTCAAATGCATTCAACAAAGCTAATTGAGTCAAATGAAAGTCAAACACTTTCAACAAAGCGTTTAGAATCAAATGAAAGTCAAATACATTCAATCAAAGCTTTTTGAATGAAATGAAAGTCAAATGCATTCAACAAAGCTAATTGAGTCAAATGAAAGTCAAACACTTTCAACAAAGCTTTTAGAATCAAATGAAAGTCAAACACATTCAAACAAAGCTTTTTGAATCAAATGAAAATCAAATGAATTCAACAAAGCTAATTGAGTCAAATGAAAGTGAAACACATTCAACGAAGCTTTTAGAATCAAATGAAAGTCAAATACATTCAAACAAAGCTTTTTTAATCAAATGGAAGTCAATTGCATTTCAAAATGCTAATTGAGTTAAATGAAAGTCGAACACATTTAACGAAGCTAATTGAGTCAAATGAAAGTCAAACACATTCAAACAAAGCTTTTTGAATCAAATGAAAGTAAAATGCATTCCACAAAGCCAATTGAGTCAAATGAAAGACAAACACATTCAAATAAAGCTTCTTGATTCAAATGAAAGTCAAATGCATTCAACAAAGCTAATTGTGTCAAATGAAAGTCAAAAACTTTCAACAAAGCTTTTAGAATCAAATGAAAGTCAAACACATTCAAACAAAGCTTTTTGAATCAAATGAAAGTCAAATGCATTCAACAAAGCTAATTGAGTCAAATGAAAGTCAAACACTTTCAACAAAGCGTTTAGAATCAAATGAAAGTCAAATACATTCAATCAAAGCTTTTTGAATCAAATGAAAGTCAATTGCATTCCACAATGCTAATTGAGTCAAATGAAAGTCAAACACATTCAACAAAGCTAATTGAGTCAAAAGAAAGTCAAACACATTCAAACAAAGCTTTTAAAATCAAATTAAAGTAAAATGCATTCAACAAAGCTAATTGAGTCAAATGAAAGTCAAACACATTCAAATAAAGCTTCTTGATTCAAATGAAAGTCAAATGCATTCAACAAAGCTAATTGTGTCAAATGAAAGTCAAACACTATCAACAAAGCTAATTGAGTCAAATGAAAGTCAAACACATTCAAACAAAGCTTTTTGAATCAAATGAAAGTCAAATGCATTCAACAAAGCTAATTGAGTCAAATGAAAGTCAAACACTTTCAACAAAGCGTTTAGAATCAAATGAAAGTCAAATACATTCAATCAAACCTTTTTGAATCAAATGAAAGTCAATTGCATTCCACAATGCTAATTAAGTCAAATGGAAGTCAAACACATTCAACAAAGCTAATTGAGTCAAAAGAAACTCAAACACATTCAAACAAAGCTTTTTAATGAATGAAAGTCAAATACATTCAACAAAGCAAATTGGGTCAAATGAAAGTCAAACACATTTAAACAAAGCTTTTTGATTCAAATGATAGTCAAATGCATTCAATAAAGCTAATTGAGTCAAATGAAAGTCAAACACTTTCAACAAAACTTTTAGAATCAAATGAAAGTCAAACAAATTCAAACAAAGCTTTTTGAATCAAACGAAAATCAAATGAATTCAACAAAGCTAATTGAATCAAATGAAAGTCAAACACTTTCATCAAAGTTTTTAGAATCAAATGAAAGTCAAATACCTTCAAACAAAGCTTTTTGAATCAAATGGAAGTCAATTGCATTCCACAATCCTAATTGAGTCAAATGAAAGTCAAACACATTCAACGAAGCTAATTGAGTCAAATGAAAGTCAAACACATTCAAACAAAGCTTTTTGAATCAAATGAAAGTCAAATGCATTCAACAAAGCCAATTGAGTCAAATGAAAGTCAAACACATTCAAACAAAGCTTCTTCATTCAAATGAAAGTCAAATGCATTCAACAGAGCTAATTGAGTCAACTGAAAGTCAAACACTTTCAACAAAGCTAATTGAGTCATATGAAAGTCAAACACATTCAAAAAAAGCTTTTTGAATCAAATGAAAGTTAATTGCATTCCACAATGCTAATTAAATCAAATGAAAGTCAAACACTTTCAACAAAGCTAATTGAGTCAAATGAAAGTCAAACACATTCAAATAAAGCTTCTTGATTCAAATGAAAGTCAAATGCATTCAAGAATGCTAATTGACGCAAATGAAAGTCAAACACTTTCAACAGAGCTTTTAGAATCAAATGAAAGTCAATTGCATTCCACAATGCTAATTGAGTCAAATGAAAGTCAAACACATTCAACGAAGCTAATTGAGTCAAATGAAAATCAAACACATTCAAATAAAGCTTTTTGAATCAAATGAAAGTCAAATGCATTCAACAGAGCCAATTGAGTCAAATGAAAGTCAAACACATTCAAACAAAGATTCTTGATTCAAATGAAAGTCAATTGCATTCAACAAAGCTAATTTAGTCAAATGAAAGTCAAACACTTTTAACAAAGCTTTTAGAATCAAATGAAAGTAAAACACATTCAAACAAAGCCTTTTGAATCAAATGAATGTCAAATGTATTCAACAAAGCGAATAGAGTCAAATGAAAGTCAAACACATTCAACAAAGCTAATTGAGACAAAAGACATTCAAGCACATTCAAACAAATTCAAACAAAGCTTTTTGAATCAAATGAAAGTTAAATGCATTCAACAAAGCCAATTGAGTCAAATGAAAGTCAAACACATTCAAATAAAGCTTCTTGATTCAAATGAAAGTCAAATGCATTCAACAAAGCTAATTGAGTCAAATGAAAGTCAAACACTTTCAACAAAGCTAATTGAGTCAAATGAAAGTCAAACACATTCAAACAAAGCTTTTTGAATCAAATGAAAGTCAAATGCATTCAACAAAGCTAATTGAGACAAATGAAAGTTAAATACTTTCAACAAAAGCGTTTAGAATCAAATGAAAGTCAAATACATTCAATCAAAGCTTTTTGAATCAAATGAAAGTCAATTGCATTCCACAATGCTAATTAAGTCAAATGAAAGTCAAACACATTCAACAAAGCTCATTGAGTCAAAAGAAAGTCAAACACATTCAAACAAAGCTTTTTGATCCAAATGAAAGTCAAATGCATTCAACAAAGCTAATTGAGTCAAATGAAAGTCAAACACTTTCAACAAAGCTTTTAGAATCAAATGAAAGTCAAACACATTCAAACAAAGCTTTTTGAATCAAACGAAAATCAAATGAATTCAACAAAGCTAATTGAGCCAAATGAAAGTCAAACACTTTCATCAAATCTTTTAGAATCAAATGAAAGTCAAATACATTCAAACAAAGCTTTTTGAATCAAATGGATGTCAATTGCATTCCACAATGCTAATTGAGTCAAATGAAAGTCAAACATATTCAACGAAGTTAATTGAGTCAAAAGAAAGTCAAACACATTCAAACAAAGCTTTTTGATTCAAATGAAAGTTAAATGCATTCAACAAAGCTAATTGAGTCAAATGAAAGTCAAACACTTTCAACAAAGCTTTTAGAATCAAATGAAAGTCAAACACATTCAAACAAAGCTTTTTGAATCAAATGAAAATCAAATGAATTCAACAAAGCTAATTAAATCAAATGAAAGTCAAACACTTTCATCAAAGCTTGTAGAATCAAATGAAAGTCAAATACATTCAAACAAAGCTTTTTGAATGAAATGAAAGTCAATTGCATTCCACAATGCTAAATGAGTCAAATGAAAGTCAAACAGATTCAACAAAGCTAACTGAGTCAAAAGAAAGTCAAACACATTCAAACAAAGCTTTTTGAATCAAATGAAAGTAAAATGCATTCAACAAAGCTAATTGAGTCAAATGAAAGTCAAACACTTTCAACAAAGCTAATTGAGTCAAATGAAAGTCAAACACATTCAAACAAAGCTTTTTGATTCAAATGAAAGTTAAATGCATTCAACAAAGCTAATTGCGTCAAATGAAAGTCAAACACTTTCAACAAAGCTTTTAGAATCAAATGAAAGTCAAACACATTTCAAACAAAGCTTTTTGAATCAAATGAAAATCAAATGAATTCGACAAAGCTAATCGAGTCAAATGAAAGTCAAACACTTTCATCAAAGCTTTTGGAATCAAATGAAAGTCAAATAAATTCAAACAAAGCGTTTTGAATCAAATGAAAGTCAATTGCATTCCACAATGATAATCGAGTCAAATGAAAGTCAAACACATTCAACGAAGCTAATTGAGTCAAATGAATGTCAAACACATTCAAACAAAGCTTTTTGAATCAAATGAAAGTCAAATGCATTCAACAAAGCCAATTGAGTCAAATGAAAGTCAAACACATTTAAAAAAAGCTTTTTGAATCAAATGAAAGTCAAATGCATTCAACAAAGCTAATTGAGTCAAATGAAAGTCAAACACATTCAATAAATCTAATTGAGTCAAAAGAAAGTCAAACACATTCAAACAAAGCTTTTTGAATCAAATGAAAGTCAAATGCATTCAACAAAGCCAATTACGTCAAATGAAAGTCAAACACATTCAAATAAAGCTTCTTGATTCAAATGAAAGTCAAATGCATTCAACAAAGCTAATTGAGTCAAATGAAAATCAAACACTTTCAACAAAGCTAATTGAGTCAAATGAAAGTCAAACACATTCAAAAAAGCTTTTTGAATCAAATGAAAGTCAAATGCATTCAACAAAGCTAATTGAGTCAAATGAAAGTCAAACACTTTCAATAAAGCGTTTAGAATCAAATGAAAGTCAAATACATTCAATCAAAGCTTTTTGAATCAAATGAAAGTCATTTGCATTCCACACTGCTAATTAAGCTAAATGAAAGTCAAACACATTCAACAAAGCTAATTGCGTCAAAAGAAAGTCAAACACATTCAGACAAAGCTTTTTGAATCAAATGAAAGTCAAATGCATTCAACAAAGCTAATTGAGTCAAATGAAAGTCAAACACTTTCAACAAAGCTTTTAGAATCAAATGAAAGTCAAATACATTCAAACAAAGCTTTTTGATTGAAATGAAAGTCAATTGCATTCCACAATGCTAATTGAGTCAAATGAAAGTCAAACACATTCAACGAAGCTAATTGAGTCAAATGAAAGTCAAACACATTAAAACAAAGCTTTTTGAATCAAATGAAAGTCAAATGCATTCAACAAAGCTAATTGAGTCAAATGAAAGTCAAACACATTCAAATAAAGCTTCTTGATTCAAATGAAAGTCAAATGCATTCAACAAAGCTAATTGAGTCAAATGAAAGTCAAACACTTTCAACAAAGCTTTTAGAATCAAATGAAAGTCCAACGCATTCAAACAAAGCTTTTTGAATCAAATGAATGTCAAATGCATTCAACAAAGCTAATTGAGTCAAATGAAAATCAAACACATTCAAACAAAGCTTTTTGAATCAAATGAAAATCAAATGAATTCAACAAAGCTAATTGAGTCAAATGAAAGTCAAACACTTTCATCAAAGCTTGTAGAATCAAATGAAAGTCAAATACATTCAAACAAAGCTTTTTGAATGAAATGAAAGTCAATTGCATTCCACAATGCTAAATGAGTCAAATGAAAGTCAAACAGATTCAACAAAGCTAACTGAGCCAAAAGAAAGTCAAACACATTCAAACAAAGTTTTTTGAATCAAATGAAAGTAAAATGCATTCAACAAAGCTAATTGAGTCAAATGAAAGTCAAACACTTTCAACAAAGCTAATTGAGTCAAAAGAAAGTCAAACACATTCAAACAAAGCTTTTTTAATGAAATGAAAGTCAAATACATTCAACAAAGCAAATTGGGTCAAATGAAAGTCAAACACATTTAAACAAGGCTTTTTGATTCAAATGATAGTCAAATGCATTCAATAAAGCTAATTGAGTCAAATGAAAGTCAAACACTTTCAACAAAGCTTTTAGAATCAAATGAAAGTCAAACAAATTCAAACAAAGCTTTTTGAATCAAACGAAAATCAAATGAATTCAACAAAGCTAATTGAATCAAATGAAAGTCAAACACTTTCATCAAAGTTTTTAGAATCAAATGAAAGTCAAATACCTTCAAACAAAGCTTTTTGAATCAAATGGAAGTCAATTGCATTCCACAATCCTAATTGAGTCAAATAAAAGTCAAACACATTCAACGAAGCTAATTGAGTCAAATGAAAGTCAAACACATTCAAACAAAGCTTTTTGAATCAAATGAAAGTTAAATGCATTCAACAAAGCCAATTGAGTCAAATGAAAGTCAAACACATTCAAACAAAGCTTCTTCATTCAAATGAAAGTCAAATGCATTCAACAGAGCTAATTGAGTCAACTGAAAGTCAAACACTTTCAACAAAGCTAATTGAGTCATATGAAAGTCAAACACATTCAAAAAAAGCTTTTTGAATCAAATGAAAGTTAATTGCATTCCACAATGCTAATTAAATCAAATGAAAGTCAAACACTTTCAACAAAGCTAATTGAGTCAAATGAAAGTCAAACACATTCAAACAAAGCTTTTTGAATCAAATGAAAGTCAAATGCATTCAACAAAGCTAATTGAGTCAAATGAAAGTCAAACACGTTCAACAAAGCGTTTAGAATCAAATGAAAGTCAAATACATTCAATCAAAACTTTTTGAATCAAATGAAAGTCAATTGCATTCAACAAAACTAATTGAGTCAAATGAAAGTCAAACGCATTCAACAAATCTAATTGAGTCAAAAGAAAGTCAAACACATTCAAACAAAGCTTTTTGAATCAAATGAAAGTCAAATGCATTCAACAAAGCCAATTGAGTCAAATGAAAGTCAAACACATTCAAATAAAGCTTCTTGATTCAAATGAAAGTCAAATGCATTCAAGAATGCTAATTGACGCAAATGAAAGTCAAATACTTTCAACAGAGCTTTTAGAATCAAATGAAAGTCAAACACATTCAAACAAAGCTTTTTAAATCAAATGAAAGTCAATTGCATTCCACAATGCTAATTGAGTCAAATGAAAGTCAAACACATTCAACGAAGCTAATTGAGTCAAATGAAAATCAAACACATTCAAATAAAGCTTTTTGAATCAAATGAAAGTCAAATGCATTCAACAGAGCCAATTGAGTCAAATGAAAGTCAAACACATTCAAACAAAGAATCTTGATTCAAATGAAAGTCAATTGCATTCAACAAAGCTAATTTAGTCAAATGAAAGTCAAACACTTTTAACAAAGCTTTTAGAATCAAATGAAAGTAAAACACATTCAAACAAAGCCTTTTGAATCAAATGAATGTAAAATGTATTCAACAAAGCGAATAGAGTCAAATGAAAGTCAAACACATTCAACAAAGCTAATTGAGACAAAAGACATTCAAGCACATTCAAACAAATTCAAACAAAGCTTTTTGAATCAAATGAAAGTTAAATGCATTCAACAAAGCCAATTGAGTCAAATGAAAGTCAAACACATTCAAATAAAGCTTCTTGATTCAAATGAAAGTCAAATGCATTCAACAAAGCTAATTGAGTCAAATGAAAGTCAAACACTTTCAACAAAGCTAATTGAGTCAAATGAAAGTCAAACACATTCAAACAAAGCTTTTTGAATCAAATGAAAGTCAAATGCATTCAACAAAGCTAATTGAGACAAATGAAAGTTAAATACTTTCAACAAAAGCGTTTAGAATCAAATGAAAGTCAAATACATTCAATCAAAGCTTTTTGAATCAAACGAAAGTCAATTGCATTCCACAATGCTAATTAAGTCAAATGAAAGTCAAACACATTCAACAAAGCTCATTGAGTCAAAAGAAAGTCAAACACATTCAAACAAAGCTTTTTATTCGAAATGAAAGTCAAATGCATTCAACAAAGCAAATTGAGTCAAATGAAAGTCAAACACTTTCAACAAAGCTTTTAGAATAAAATGAAAGTCAAACACATTCAAACAAAGCTTTTTGAATCAAACGAAAATCAAATGAATTCAACAAAGCTAATTGAGTCAAATGAAAGTCAAACACTTTCATCAAATCTTTTAGAATCAAATGAAAGTCAAATACATTCAAACAAAGCTTTTTGAATCAAATGGATGTCAATTGCATTCCACAATGCTAATTGAGTCAAATGAAAGTCAAACATATTCAACGAAGTTAATTGAGTCAAAAGAAAGTCAAACACATTCAAACAAAGCTTTTTGATTCAAATGAAAGTTAAATGCATTCAACAAAGCTAATTGAGTCAAATGAAAGTCAAACACTTTTAACAAAGCTTTTAGAATCAAATGAAAGTCAAACACATTCAAACAAAGCTTTTTGAATCAAATGAAAATCAAATGAATTCAACAAAGCTAATTAAGTCAAATGAAAGTCAAACACTTTCATCCAAGCTTGTAGAATCAAATGAAAGTCAAATACATTCAAACAAAGCTTTTTGAATGAAATGAAAGTCAATTGCATTCCACAACGGTAAAAGAGTCAAATGAAAGTCAAACAGATTCAACAAAGCTAACTGAGTCAAAAGAAAGTCAAACACATTCAAACAAAGCTTTTTGAATCAAATGAAAATAAAATGCATTCAACAAAGCTAATTGAGTCAAATGAAAGTCAAACACTTTCAACAAAGCTAATTGAGTCAAATGAAAGTCAAACACATTCAAACAAAGCTTTTTGATTCAAATGAAAGTTAAATGCATTCAACAAAGCTAATTGCGTCAAATGAAAGTCAAACCATTTCAACAAAGCTTTTAGAATCAAATGAAAGTCAAACACATTTCAAACAAAGCTTTTTGAATCAAATGAAAATCAAATGAATTCGACAAAGCTAATTGAGTCAAATGAAAGTCAAACACTTTCATCAAAGCTTTTGGAATCAAATGAAAGTCAAATAAATTCAAACAAAGCTTTTTGAATCAAATGAAAGTCAATTGCATTCCACAATGATAATCGAGTCAAATGAAAGTCAAACACATTCAACGAAGCTAATTGAGTCAAATGAATGTCAAACACATTCAAACAAAGCTTTTTGAATCAAATGAAAGTCAAATGCATTCAACAAAGCCAATTGAGTCAAATGAAAGTCAAACACATTTAAAAAAAGCTTTTTGAATCAAATTAAAGTCAAATGCATTCAACAAAGCTAATTGAGTCAAATGAAAGTCAAACACATTCAATAAATCTAATTGAGTCAAAAGAAAGTCAAACACATTCAAACAAAGCTTTTTGAATCAAATGAAAGTCAAATGCATTCAACAAAGCCAATTGCGTCAAATGAAAGTCAAACACATTCAAATAAAGCTTCTTGATTCAAATGAAAGTCAAATGCATTCAACAAAGCTAATTGAGTCAAATGAAAGTCAAACACTTTCAACAAAGCTAATTGAGTCAAATGAAAGTCAAACACATTCAAAAAAGCTTTTTGAATCAAATGAAAGTCAAATGCATTCAACAAAGCTAATTGAGTCAAATGAAAGTCAAACACTTTCAATAAAGCGTTTAGAATCAAATGAAAGTCAAATACATTCAATCAAAGCTTTTTGAATCAAATGAAAGTCATTTGCATTCCACAATGCTAATTAAGCTAAATGAAAGTCAAACACATTCAACAAAGCTAATTGCGTCAAAAGAAAGTCAAACACATTCAGACAAAGCTTTTTGAATCAAATGAAAGTCAAATGCATTCAACAAAGCTAATTGAGTCAAATGAAAGTCAAACACTTTCAACAAAGCTTTTAGAATCAAATGAAAGTCAAATACATTCAAACAAAGCTTTTTGAATGAAATGAAAGTCAATTGCATTCCACAATGCTAATTGAGTCAAATGAAAGTCAAACACATTCAACGAAGCTAATTGAGTCAAATGAAAGTCAAACACATTCAAACAAAGCTTTTTGAATCAAATGAAAGTCAAATGCATTCAACAAAGCTAATTGAGTCAAATGAAAGTCAAACACTTTCAACAAAGCTTTTAGAATCAAATGAAAGTCAAACACATTCAAACAAAGCTTTTTGAATCAAACGAAAATCAAATGAATTCAACAAAGCTAATTGAGCCAAATGAAAGTCAAACACTTTCATCAAATCTTTTAGAATCAAATGAAAGTCAAATACATTCAAACAAAGCTTTTTGAATCAAATGGATGTCAATTGCATTCCACAATGCTAATTGAGTCAAATGAAAGTCAAACATATTCAACGAAGTTAATTGAGTCAAAAGAAAGTCAAACACATTCAAACAAAGCTTTTTGATTCAAATGAAAGTTAAATGCATTCAACAAAGCTAATTGAGTCAAATGAAAGTCAAACACTTTCAACAAAGCTTTTAGAATCAAATGAAAGTCAAACACATTCAAACAAAGCTTTTTGAATCAAATGAAAATCAAATGAATTCAACAAAGCTAATTAAATCAAATGAAAGTCAAACACTTTCATCAAAGCTTGTAGAATCAGATGAAAGTCAAATACATTCAAACAAAGCTTTTTGAATGAAATGAAAGTCAATTGCATTCCACAATGCTAAATGAGTCAAATGAAAGTCAAACAGATTCAACAAAGCTAACTGAGTCAAAAGAAAGTCAAACACATTCAAACAAAGCTTTTTGAATCAAATGAAAGTAAAATGCATTCAACAAAGCTAATTGAGTCAAATGAAAGTCAAACACTTTCAACAAAGCTAATTGAGTCAAATGAAAGTCAAACACATTCAAACAAAGCTTTTTGATTCAAATGAAAGTTAAATGCATTCAACAAAGCTAATTGCGTCAAAAGAAAGTCAAACACTTTCAACAAAGCTTTTAGAATCAAATGAAAGTCAAACACATTTCAAACAAAGCTTTTTGAATCAAATGAAAATCAAATGAATTCGACAAAGCTAATCGAGTCAAATGAAAGTCAAACACTTTCATCAAAGCTTTTGGAATCAAATGAAAGTCAAATAAATTCAAACAAAGTGTTTTGAATCAAATGAAAGTCAATTGCATTCCACAATGATAATCGAGTCAAATGAAAGTCAAACACATTCAACGAAGCTAATTGAGTCAAATGAATGTCAAACACATTCAAACAAAGCTTTTTGAATCAAATGAAAGTCAAATGCATTCAACAAAGCCAATTGAGTCAAATGAAAGTCAAACACATTTAAAAAAAGCTTTTTGAATCAAATGAAAGTCAAATGCATTCAACAAAGCTAATTGAGTCAAATGAAAGTCAAACACATTCAATAAATCTAATTGAGTCAAAAGAAAGTCAAACACATTCAAACAAAGCTTTTTGAATCAAATGAAAGTCAAATGCATTCAACAAAGCCAATTGCGTCAAATGAAAGTCAAACACATTCAAATAAAGCTTCTTGATTCAAATGAAAGTCAAATGCATTCAACAAAGCTAATTGAGTCAAATGAAAGTCAAACACTTTCAACAAAGCTAATTGAGTCAAATGAAAGTCAAACACATTCAAAAAAGCTTTTTGAATCAAATGAAAGTCAAATGCATTCAACAAAGCTAATTGAGTCAAATGAAAGTCAAACACTTTCAATAAAGCGTTTAGAATCAAATGAAAGTCAAATACATTCAATCAAAGCTTTTTGAATCAAATGAAAGTCATTTGCATTCCACAATGCTAATTAAGCTAAATGAAAGTCAAACACATTCAACAAAGCTAATTGCGTCAAAAGAAAGTCAAACACATTCAGACAAAGCTTTTTGAATCAAATGAAAGTCAAATGCATTCAACAAAGCTAATTGAGTCAAATGAAAGTCAAACACTTTCAACAAAGCTTTTAGAATCAAATGAAAGTCAAATACATTCAAACAAAGCTTTTTGATTGAAATGAAAGTCAATTGCATTCCACAATGCTTATTGAGTCAAATGAAAGTCAAACACATTCAACGAAGCTAATTGAGTCAAATGAAAGTCAAACAGATTAAAACAAAGCTTTTTGAATCAAATGAAAGTCAAATGCATTCAACAAAGCTAATTGAGTCAAATGAAAGTCAAACACATTCAAATAAAGCTTCTTGATTCAAATGAAAGTCAAATGCATTCAACAAAGCTAATTGAGTCAAATGAAAGTCAAACACTTTCAACAAAGCTTTTAGAATCAAATGAAAGTCCAACGCATTCAAACAAAGCTTTTTGAATCAAATGAATGTCAAATGCATTCAACAAAGCTAATTGAGTCAAATGAAAATCAAACACATTCAAACAAAGCTTTTTGAATCAAATGAAAATCAAATGAATTCAACAAAGCTAATTGAGTCAAATGAAAGTCAAACACTTTCATCAAAGCTTGTAGAATCAAATGAAAGTCAAATACATTCAAACAAAGCTTTTTGAATGAAATGAAAGTCAATTGCATTCCACAATGCTAAATGAGTCAAATGAAAGTCAAACAGATTCAACAAAGCTAACTGAGCCAAAAGAAAGTCAAACACATTCAAACAAAGTTTTTTGAATCAAATGAAAGTAAAATGCATTCAACAAAGCTAATTGAGTCAAATGAAAGTCAAACACTTTCAACAAAGCTAACTGAGTCAAAAGAAAGTCAAACACATTCAAACAAAGCTTTTTTAATGAAATGAAAGTCAAATACATTCAACAAAGCAAATTGGGTCAAATGAAAGTCAAACACATTTAAACAAGGCTTTTTGATTCAAATGATAGTCAAATGCATTCAATAAAGCTAATTGAGTCAAATGAAAGTCAAACACTTTCAACAAAGCTTTTAGAATCAAATGAAAGTCAAACAAATTCAAACAAAGCTTTTTGAATCAAACGAAAATCAAATGAATTCAACAAAGCTAATTGAATCAAATGAAAGTCAAACACTTTCATCAAAGTTTTTAGAATCAAATGAAAGTCAAATACCTTCAAACAAAGCTTTTTGAATCAAATGGAAGTCAATTGCATTCCACAATCCTAATTGAGTCAAATGAAAGTCAAACACATTCAACGAAGCTAATTGAGTCAAATGAAAGTCAAACACATTCAAACAAAGCTTTTTGAATCAAATGAAAGTCAAATGCATTCAACAAAGCCAATTGAGTCAAATGAAAGTCAAACACATTCAAACAAAGCTTCTTCATTCAAATGAAAGTCAAATGCATTCAACAGAGCTAATTGAGTCAACTGAAAGTCAAACACATTCAACAAAGCTAATTGAGTCATATGAAAGTCAAACACATTCAAAAAAAGCTTTTTGAATCAAATGAAAGTTAATTGCATTCCACAATGCTAATTAAATCAAATGAAAGTCAAACACTTTCAACAAAGCTAATTGAGTCAAATGAAAGTCAAACACATTCAAACAAAGCTTTTTGAATCAAATGAAAGTCAAATGCATTCAACAAAGCTAATTGAGTCAAATGAAAGTCAAACACGTTCAACAAAGCGTTTAGAATCAAATGAAAGTCAAATACATTCAATCAAAACTTTTTGAATCAAATGAAAGTCAATTGCATTCAACAAAACTAATTGAGTCAAATGAAAGTCAAACGCATTCAACAAATCTAATTGAGTCAAAAGAAAGTCAAACACATTCAAACAAAGCTTTTTGAATCAAATGAAAGTCAAATGCATTCAACAAAGCCAATTGAGTCAAATGAAAGTCAAACACATTCAAATAAAGCTTCTTGATTCAAATGAAAGTCAAATGCATTCAAGAATGCTAATTGACGCAAATGAAAGTCAAATACTTTCAACAGAGCTTTTAGAATCAAATGAAAGTCAAACACATTCAAACAAAGCTTTTTAAATCAAATGAAAGTCAATTGCATTCCACAATGCTAATTGAGTCAAATGAAAGTCAAACACATTCAACGAAGCTAATTGAGTCAAATGAAAATCAAACACATTCAAATAAAGCTTTTTGAATCAAATGAAAGTCAAATGCATTCAACAGAGCCAATTGAGTCCAATGAAAGTCAAACACATTCAAACAAAGATTCTTGATTCAAATGAAAGTCAATTGCATTCAACAAAGCTAATTTAGTCAAATGAAAGTCAAACACTTTTAACAAAGCTTTTAGAATCAAATGAAAGTAAAACACATTCAAACAAAGCCTTTTGAATCAAATGAATGTCAAATGTATTCAACAAAGCGAATAGAGTCAAATGAAAGTCAAACACATTCAACAAAGCTAATTGAGACAAAAGACATTCAAGCACATTCAAACAAATTCAAACAAAGCTTTTTGAATCAAATGAAAGTTAAATGCATTCAACAAAGCCAATTGAGTCAAATGAAAGTCAAACACATTCAAATAAAGCTTCTTGATTCAAATGAAAGTCAAATGCATTCAACAAAGCTAATTGAGTCAATTGAAAGTCAAACACTTTCAACAAAGCTAATTGAGTCAAATGAAAGTCAAACACATTCAAACAAAGCTTTTTGAATCAAATGAAAGTCAAATGCATTCAACAAAGCTAATTGAGACAAATGAAAGTTAAATACTTTCAACAAAAGCGTTTAGAATCAAATGAAAGTCAAATACATTCAATCAAAGCTTTTTGAATCAAACGAAAGTCAATTGCATTCCACAATGCTAATTAAGTCAAATGAAAGTCAAACACATTCAACAAAGCTCATTGAGTCAAAAGAAAGTCAAACACATTCAAACAAAGCTTTTTGATCCAAATGAAAGTCAAATGCATTCAACAAAGCAAATTGAGTCAAATGAAAGTCAAACACTTTCAACAAAGCTTTTAGAATCAAATGAAAGTCAAACACATTCAAACAAAGCTTTTTGAATCAAACGAAAATCAAATGAATTCAACAAAGCTAATTGAGTCAAATGAAAGTCAAACACTTTCATCAAATCTTTTAGAATCAAATGAAAGTCAAATACATTCAAACAAAGCTTTTTGAATCAAATGGATGTCAATTGCATTCCACAATGCTAATTGAGTCAAATGAAAGTTAAACATATTCAACGAAGTTAATTGAGTCAAAAGAAAGTCAAACACATTCAAACAAAGCTTTTTGATTCAAATGAAAGTTAAATGCATTCAACAAAGCTAATTGAGTCAAATGAAAGTCAAACACTTTTAACAAAGCTTTTAGAATCAAATGAAAGTCAAACACATTCAAACAAAGCTTTTTGAATAAAATGAAACTCAAATAAATTCAACAAAGCTAATTAAGTCAAATGAAAGTCAAACACTTTCATCCAAGCTTGTAGAATCAAATGAAAGTCAAATACATTCAAACAAAGCTTTTTGAATGAAATGAAAGTCAATTGCATTCCACAATGCTAAATGAGTCAAATGAAAGTCCAACAGATTCAACAAAGCTAACTGATTCAAAAGAAAGTCAAACACATTCAAACAAAGCTTTTTGAATCAAATGAAAATAAAATGCATTCAACAAAGCTAATTGAGTCAAATGAAAGTCAAACACTTTCAACAAAGCTAATTGAGTCAAATGAAAGTCAAACACATTCAAACAAAGCTTTTTGATTCAAATGAAAGTTAAATGCATTCAACAAAGCTAATTGCGTCAAATGAAAGTCAAACCATTTCAACAAAGCTTTTAGAATCAAATGAAAGTCAAACACATTTCAAACAAAGCTTTTTGAATCAAATGAAAATCAAATGAATTCGACAAAGCTAATTGAGTCAAATGAAAGTCAAACACTTTCATCAAAGCTTTTGGAATCAAATGAAAGTCAAATAAATTCAAACAAAGCTTTTTGAATCAAATGAAAGTCAATTGCATTCCACAATGATAATCGAGTCAAATGAAAGTCAAACACATTCAACGAAGCTAATTGAGTCAAATGAATGTCAAACACATTCAAACAAAGCTTTTTGAATCAAATGAAAGTCAAATGCATTCAACAAAGCCAATTGAGTCAAATGAAAGTCAAACACATTTAAAAAAAGCTTTTTGAATCAAATTAAAGTCAAATGCATTCAACAAAGCTAATTGAGTCAAATGAAAGTCAAACACATTCAATAAATCTAATTGAGTCAAAAGAAAGTCAAACACATTCAAACAAAGCTTTTTGAATCAAATGAAAGTCAAATGCATTCAACAAAGCCAATTGCGTCAAATGAAAGTCAAACACATTCAAATAAAGCTTCTTGATTCAAATGAAAGTCAAATGCATTCAACAAAGCTAATTGAGTAAAATGAAAGTCAAACACTTTCAACAAAGCTAATTGAGTCAAATGAAAGTCAAACACATTCAAAAAAGCTTTTTGAATCAAATGAAAGTCAAATGCATTCAACAAAGCTAATTGAGTCAAATGAAAGTCAAACACTTTCAATAAAGCGTTTAGAATCAAATGAAAGTCAAATACATTCAATCAAAGCTTTTTGAATCAAATGAAAGTCATTTGCATTCCACAATGCTAATTAAGCTAAATGAAAGTCAAACACATTCAACAAAGCTAATTGCGTCAAAAGAAAGTCAAACACATTCAGACAAAGCTTTTTGAATCAAATGAAAGTCAAATGCATTCAACAAAGCTAATTGAGTCAAATGAAAGTCAAACACTTTCAACAAAGCTTTTAGAATCAAATGAAAGTCAAATACATTCAAACAAAGCTTTTTGAATGAAATGAAAGTCAATTGCATTCCACAATGCTAATTGAGTCAAATGAAAGTCAAACACATTCAACGAAGCTAATTGAGTCAAATGAAAGTCAAACACATTCAAACAAAGCTTTTTGAATCAAATGAAAGTCAAATGCATTCAACAAAGCTAATTGAGTCAAATGAAAGTCAAACACATTTAAATAAAGCTTCTTGATTCAAATGAAAGTCAAATGCATTCAACAAAGCTAATTGAGTCAAATGAAAGTCAAACACTTTCAACAAAGCTTTTAGAATCAAATGAAAGTCCAACGCATTCAAACAAAGCTTTTTGAATCAAATGAATGTCAAATGCATTCAACAAAGCTAATTGAGTCAAATGAAAATTAAACACATTCAAACAAAGCTTTTTGAATGAAATGAAAATAAAATGAATTCAACAAAGCTAATTGAGTCAAATGAAAGTCAAACACTTTCATCAAAGCTTGTAGAATCAAATGAAAGTCAAATACATTCAAACAAAGCTTTTTGAATGAAATGAAAGTCAATTGCATTCCACAATGCTAAATGAGTCAAATGAAAGTCAAACAGATTCAACAAAGCTAACCGAGTCAAAAGAAAGTCAAACACATTCAAACAAAGCTTTTTGAATCAAATGAAAGTAAAATGCATTCAACAAAGCTAATTGAGTCAAATGAAAGTCAAACACTTTCAACAAAGCTAATTGAGTCAAATGAAAGTCAAACACATTCAAACAAAGCTTTTTGATTCAAATGAAAGTCAAATGCATTTAACAAAGCTAATTGCGTCAAATGAAAGTCAAACACTTTCAACAAAGCTTTTAGAATCAAATGAAAGTCAAACACATTTCAAACAAAGCTTTTTGAATCAAATGAAAATCAAATGAATTCGACAAAGCTAATTGAGTCAAATGAAAGTCAAACACTTTCATCAAAGCTTTTAGAATCAAATGAAAGTCAAATAAATTCAAACAAAGCTTTTTGAATCAAATGAAAGTCAATTGCATTCCACAATGATAATCGAGTCAAATGAAAGTCAAACACATTCAACGAAGCTAATTGAGTCAAATGAATGTCAAACACATTCAAACAAAGCTTTTTGAATCAAATGAAAGTCAAATGCATTCAACAAAGCCAATTGAGTCAAATGAAAGTCAAACACATTTAAAAAAAGCTTTTTGAATCAAATGAAAGTCAAATGCATTCAACAAAGCTAATTGAGTCAAAAGAAAGTCAAACATATTCAATAAATCTAATTGGGTCAAAAGAAAGTCAAACACATTCAAACAAAGCTTTTTGAATCAAATGAAAGTCAAATGCATTCAACAAAGCCAATAGCGTCAAATGAAAGTCAAACATATTCAAATAAAGCTTCTTGATTCAAATGAAAGTCAAATGCATTCAACAAAGCTAATTGAGTCAAATGAAAGTCAAACACTTTCAACAAAGCTAATTGAGTCAAATGAAAGTCAAACACATTCAAAAAAGCTTTTTGAATCAAATGAAAGTCAAATGCATTCAACAAAGCTAATTGAGTCAAATGAAAGTCAAACACTTTCAACAAAGCGTTTAGAATCAAATGAAAGTCAAATACATTCAATCAAAGCTTTTTGAATCAAATGAAAGTCATTTGCATTCCACAATGCTAATTAAGCTAAATGAAAGTCAAACACATTCAACAAAGCTAATTGCGTAAAAAGAAAGTCAAACACATTCAGACAAAGCTTTTTGAATCAAATGAAAGTCATTTGCATTCCACAATGCTAATTAAGCTAAATGAAAGTCAAACACATTCAACAAAGCTAATTGCGTCAAAAGAAAGTCAAACACATTCAGACAAAGCTTTTTGAATCAAATGAAAGTCAAATGCATTCAACAAAGCTAATTGAGTCAAATGAAAGTCAAACACTTTCAACAAACCTAATTGAGTCAAATGAAAGTCAAACACATTCAAACAAAGCTTTTTTGATTCAAATGAAAGTCAAATGCATTCAACAAAGCTAATTTAGTCAAATGAAAGTCAAACACTTTCAACAAAGCTTTTAGAATCAAATAAAAGTCAAACACATTCAAACAATGCTTTTTGAATCAAACGAAAATCAAATGAATTCAACAAAGCTAATTGAGTCAAATGAAAGTCAAACACTTTCATCAAAGCTTTTAGAATCAAATGAAAGTCAAATACATTCAAACAAAGCTTTTTGTATCAAATGGAAGTCAATTGCATTCCACAATGCTAATTGAGTTAAATGAAGGTCAAACACATTCAACGAAGCTAATTGAGTCAAATGAAAGTCAAACACATTCAAACAAAGCTTTTTGAATCAAATGAAAGTCAAATGCATTCAACAAAGCCAATTGAGTCAAATGAAAGTCAAACACATTTAAATAAAGCTTCTTGATTCAAATGAAAGTCATATGCATTCAACAAAGCTAATTGAGTCAAATTCAAGTCAAACACTTTCAACAAAGCTAATTGAGTCAAATGAAAGTCAAACACAGTCAAACAAAGCTTTTTGAATAAAATGAAAGTCAAATGCATTCAACAAAGCTAATTGAGTCAAATGAAAGTCAAACACTATCAACAAAGCTTTTAGAATCAAATGAAAGTCCAACGCATTCAAACAATGCTTTTTGAATCAAATGAAAGTCAATTGCATTCCACAATGCTAATTGAGTCAAATGAAAGTCAAACACATTCAACAAAGCTAATTGATTTAAAAGAAAGTCAAACACATTCAAACAAAGCATTTTGAGTCAAATGAAAGTAAAATGCATTCAACAAAGCTAATTGAGTCAAATGAAAGTCAAATACTTTCAACAAAGCTAATTGAGCCAAATGAAAGTCAAACACATTCAAACAAAGCTTTTTGATTCAAATGAAAGTCAAATGCATTCAACAAAGCTAATTGAGTCAAATGAAAGTCAAACACTTTCAACAAAGCTTTTAGAATCAAATGAAAGTCAAACACATTCAAACAAAGCTTTTTGAATCAAATGAAAATCAAATGAATTCAATAAAGCTTTTTGAATTAAATGAAAGTCAATTGCATTCCACAATGATAATCAAGTCAAATGAAAGTCAAACACATTCAACGAAGCTAATTGAGTCAAATGAATGTCAAACACATTCAAACAAAGCTTTTTGAATCAAATGAAAGTCAAATGGATTCAACAAAGCCAATTGAGTCAAATGAAAGTCAAACACATTCAAAAAAAGCTTTTTGAATCAAATGAAAGTCAAATGCATTCAACAAAGCTAATTGAGTCAAATGAAAGTCAAACACATTCAATAAATCTAATTGAGTCAAAAGAAAGTCAAACACATTCAAACAAAGCTTTTTGAATCAAATAAAAGTCAAATGCATTCAACAAAGCCAATTGAGTCAAATGAAAGTCAAACACATTTAAATAAAGCTTCTTGATTCAAATGAAAGTCAAATGCATTCAACAAAGCTAATTGAGTCAAATTCAAGTCAAACACTTTCAACAAAGCTAATTGAGTCAAATGAAAGTCAAACACATTCAAACAAAGCTGTTTGAATAAAATGAAAGTCAAATGCATTCAACAAAGCTAATTGAGTGAAATGAAAGTCAAACACTTTCAACAAAGCGTTTAGAATCAAATGAAAGTCAAATACATTCAATCAAAGCTTTTTGAATCAAATGAAAGTCAATTGCATTCCACAATGCTATTTAAGTCAAATGAAAGTCAAACACATTCAACAAAGCTAATTGAGTCAAAAGAAAGTCAAACACATTCAAACAAAGTTTATTGAATCAAATGAAAGTCAAATGCATTCAACAAAGATAATTGAGTCAAATGAAAGTCAAACACTTTCAACAAAGCTAATTGAGTCAAAGGAAAGTCAAACACATTCAAAAAAAGCATTTTGATTCAAATGAAAGTCAAATGCATTCAACAAAGCTAATTGAGTCGAATGAAAGTCAAACACTTTCAACAAAGCTTTTAGAATCAAATGAAAGTCAAATACATTCAAACAAAGCTTTTTGAATGAAATGAAAGTCAATTGCATTTCGCAATGCTAAATTAGTCAAATGAAAGTCAAACAGATTCAACAAAGCTAACTGAGTCAAAAGAAAGTCAAACACATTCAAACAAAGCTTTTTGAATCAAATGAAAGTCAAATGCATTCAACAAAGCCAATTGAGTCAAATGAAAGTCAAACACATTCAAACAAAGCTTCTTGATTCAAATGAAAGTCAAACACATTCAAATAGAACTTCTTGATTCAAATGAAAGTCAAATGCATTCAACAAAGCTAATTGAGTCAAATGAAAGTCAAACACTTTCATCAAAGCTTTTAGAATCAAATGAAAGTCAAATACATTCAAACAAAGCTTTTTGAATCAAATGGAAGTCAATTGCATTCCACAATGCTAATTGAGTCAAATGAAAGTCAAACATATTCAACGAAGCTAATTGAGTCAAATGAAAGTCAAACACATTCAAACAAAGCTTTTTGAATCAAATGAAAGTCAAATGCATTCAACAAAGCCAATTGAGTCAAATGAAAGTCAAACACATTCAAATAAAGCATCTTGATTCAAATGAAAGTCAAATGCATTCAACAAAGCTAATTGAGTCAAATGAAAGTCAAACACTTTCAACAAAGCTTTTAGAATCAAATGAAAGTCCAACGCATTCAAAAAATGCTTTTTGAATCAAATGAAAGTCAATTGCATTCCACAATGCTAATTGAGTAAAATGAAAGTCAAACACTTTCAACAAAGCTAATTGATTTAAAAGAAAGTCAAACACATTCAAACAAATCTTTTTGAATCAAATGAAAGTAAAATGCATTCAACAAAGCTAATTGAGTCAAATGAAAGTCAAACACTTTCAACAAAGCTAATTGAGTCAAATGAAAGTCAAACACATTCAAACAAAGATTTTTGATTCAAATGAAAGTCAAATGCATTCAACAAAGCTTATTGAGTCAAATGAAAGTCAAACACATTTAACAAAGCTTTTAGATTCAAATGAAAGTCAAACACATTCTAACAAAGCTTTTTGAATAAAATGAAAATCAAATGAATTCAACAAAGCTAATTGAATCAAATGAAAGTCAAACACTTTCATCAAAGCTTTTAGAATCAAATGAAAGTCAAATACATTCAAACAAAGCTTTTTGAATGAAATGAAAGTCAATTGCATTCCACAATGCTAAATGAGTCAAATGAAAGTCAAACAGATTCAACAAAGCTAACTGAGTCAAAAGTAAGTCAAACACATTCAAACAAAGCTTTTTGAATCAAATGAAAGTAAAATGCATTCAACAAAGCTAATTGAGTCAAATGAAAGTCAAACACTTTCAACAAAGCTAATTGAGTCAAATGAAAGTCAAACACATTCAAACAAAGCTTTTTGATTCAAATGAAAGTCAAATGCATTCAACAAAGCTAATTGAGTCAAATGAAAGTCAAACACTTTCAACAAAGCTTTTAGAATCAAATGAAAGTAAACACATTCAAACAAAGCTTTTTGAATCAAATGAATGTCAAATGCATTCAACAAAGCTAATTGAGTCAAATGAAAATCAAACACATTCAAACAAAGCTTTTTGAATGAAATGAAAATCAAATGAATTCAACAAAGCTAATTGAGTCAAATGAAAGTCAAACACTTTCATCAAAGCTTGTAGAATCAAATGAAAGTCAAATACATTCAAACAAAGCTTTTTGAATGAAATGAAAGTCAATTGCATTCCACAATGCTAAATGAGTCAAATGAAAGTCAAACAGATTCAACAAAGCTAATTGAGTCAAAAGAAAGTCAAAACACATTCAAACAAAGCTTTTTGAATCAAATGAAAGTAAAATGCATTCAACAAAGCTAATTGAGTCAAATGAAAGTCAAACACTTTCAACAAAGCTAATTGAGTCAAATGAAAGTCAAACTCATTCAAACAAAGCTTTTTGATTCAAATGAAAGTCAAATGCATTCAACAAAGCTAATTGCGTCAAATGAAAGTCAAACACTTTCTACAAAGCTTTTAGAATCAAATGAAAGTCAAACACATTTCAAACAAAGCTTTTTGAATCAAATGAAAATAGAATGAATTCGACAAAGCTAATTGAGTCAAATGAAAGTCAAACACTTTCATCAATGCTTTTAGAATCAAATGAAAGTCAAATAAATTCAAACAAAGCTTTTCGAATCAAATGAAAGTCAATTGCATTCCACAATGATAATCGAGTCAAATGAAAGTCAAACACATTCAACGAAGCTAATTGAGTCAAATGAATGTCAAACACATTCAAACAAAGCTTTTTGAATCAAATGAAAGTCAAATGCATTCAACAAAGCCAATTGAGTCAAATGAAAGTCAAACACATTTAAAAAAAGCTTTTTGAATCGAATGAAAGTCAAATGCATTCAACAAAGCTAATTGAGTCAAATGAAAGTCAACACATTCAATAAATCTAATTGAGTCAAAAGAAAGTCAAACACATTCAAACAAAGCTTTTTGAATCAAATGAAAGTCAAATGCATTCAACAAAGCCAATTGCGTCAAATGAAAGTCAAACACATTCAAATAAAGCTTCTTGATTCAAATGAAAGTCAAATGCATTCAACAAAGCTAATTGAGTCAAATGAAAGTCAAACACTTTCAACAAAGCTAATTGAGTCAAATGAAAGTCAAACACATTCAAAAAAGCTTTTTGAATCAAATGAAAGTCAAATGCATTCAACAAAGCTAATTGAGTCAAATGAAATTCAAACACTTTCCACAAAGCGTTTAGAATCAAATGAAAGTCAAATACATTCAATCAAAGCTTTTTGAATCAAATGAAAGTCATTTGCATTCCACAATGCTAATTAAGCTAAATGAAAGTCAAACACATTCAACAAAGTTAATTGCGTCAAAAGAAAGTCAAACACATTCAGACAAAGCTTTTTGAATCAAATGAAAGTCAAATGCATTCAACAAAGCTAATTGAGTCAAATGAAAGTCAAACACTTTCAACAAACCTAATTGAGTCAAATGAAAGTCAAACACATTTAAACAAAGCTTTTTTGATTCAAATGAAAGTCAAATGCATTCAACAAAACTAATTGAGTCAAATGAAAGTCAAACACTTTTATCAAAGCTTTTAGAATCAAATGAAAGTCAAATACATTCAAACAAAGCTTTTTGAATCAAATGGAAGTCAATTGCATTCCACAATGCTAATTGAGTTAAATGAAGGTCAAACACATTCAACGAAGCTAATTGAGTCAAATGAAAGTCAAACACATTCAAACAAAGCTTTTTGAATCAAATGAAAGTCAAATGCATTCAACAAAGCCAATTGAGTCAAATGAAAGTCAAACACATTTAAATAAAGCTTCTTGATTCAAATGAAAGTCATATGCATTCAACAAAGCTAATTGAGTCAAATTCAAGTCAAACACTTTCAACAAAGCTAATTGAGTCAAATGAAAGTCAAACACAGTCAAACAAAGCTTTTTGAATAAAATGAAAGTCAAATGCATTCAACAAAGCTAATTGAGTCAAATGAAAGTCAAACACTATCAACAAAGCTTTTAGAATCAAATGAAAGTCCAACGCATTCAAACAATGCTTTTTGAATCAAATGAAAGTCAATTGCATTCCACAATGCTAATTGAGTCAAATGAAAGTCAAACACATTCAAATAAAGCATATTGATTTAAAAGAAAGTCAAACACATTCAAACTAAGCATTTTGAATCAAATGAAAGTAAAATGCATTCAACAAAGCTAATTGAGTCAAATGAAAGTCAAATACTTTCAACAAAGCTAATTGAGCCAAATGAAAGTCAAACACATTCAAACAAAGATTTTTTATTCAAATGTAAGTCAAATGCATTCTACAAAGCTAATTGAGTCAAATGAAAGTCAAACACTTTCAACAAAGCTAATTGAGTCAAATGAAAGTCAAACACATTCAAACAAAGCTTTTTGATTCAAAAGAAAGTCAAATGCATTCAACAAAGCTAATTGAGTCAAATGAAAGTCAAACACTTTCAACAAAGCTTTTAGAATCAAATGAAAGTAAACACATTCAAATAAAGCTTTTTGAATCAAATGAATGTCAAATGCATTCAACAAAGCTAATTGAGTCAAATGAAAATCAAACACATTCAAACAAAGCTTTTTGAATCAAATGATTATCAAATGAATTCAACAAAGCTAATTGAGTCGAATGAAAGTCAAACACTTTCATCAAAGCTTGTAGAATCAAATGAAAGTCAAATACATTCAAACAAAGCTTTTTGAATGAAATGAAAGTCAATTGCATTCCACAATGCTAAATGAGTCAAATGAAAGTCAAACAGATTTAACAAAGCTAACTGAGTCAAAAGAAAGTCAAACACATTCAAACAAAGCTTTTTGAATCAAATGAAAGTAAAATGCATTCAACAAAGCTAATTGAGTCAAATGAAAGTCAAACACTTTCAACAAAGCTAATTGAGTCAAATGAAAGTCAAACACATTCAAACAAAGCTTTTTGATTCAAATGAAAGTCAAATGCATTCAACAAAGCTAATTGCGTCAAATGAAAGTCAAACACTTTCAACAAAGCTTTTAGAATCAAATGAAAGTCAAACACATTTCAAACAAAGCTTTTTGAATCAAATGAAAATCAAATGAATTCGACAAAGCTAATTGAGTCAAATGAAAGTCAAACACTTTCAACAAAGCTTTTAGAATCAAATGAAAGTCAAACACATTTCAAACAATGCTTTTTGAATCAAACGTAAATCAAATGAATTCAACAAAGCTAATTGAGTCAAATGAAAATCAAACACTTTCATCAAAGCTTTTAGAATCAAATGAAAGTCAAATACATTCAAACAAAGCTTTTTGAATCAAATGGAAGTCAATTGCATTCCACAATGCTAATTGAGTTAAATGAAAGTCAAACACATTCAACGAAGCTAATTGAGTCAAATGAAAGTCAAACACATTCAAACAAAGTTTTTTGAATCAAATGAAAGTCAAATGCATTCAACAAAGCCAATTGAGTCAAATAAAAGTCAAACACATTTAAATAAAGCTTCTTGATTCAAATGAAAGTCATATGCATTCAACAAAGCTAATTGAGTCAAATTCAAGTCAAACACTTTCAACAAAGCCAATTGAGTCAAATGAAAGTCAAACACAGTCAAACAAAGCTTTTTGAATAAAATGAAAGTCAAATGCATTCAACAAAGCTAATTGAGTCAAATGAAAGTCAAACACTATCAACAAAGCTTTTAGAATCAAATGAAAGTCCAACGCATTCAAACAATGCTTTTTGAATCAAATGAAAGTCAATTGCATTCCACAATGCTAATTGAGTCAAATGAAAGTCAAACACATTCAAATAAAGCATATTGATTTAAAAGAAAGTCAAACACATTCAAACTAAGCATTTTGAATCAAATGAAAGTAAAATGCATTCAACAAAGCTAATTGAGTCAAATGAAAGTCAAATACTTTCAACAAAGCTAATTGAGCCAAATGAAAGTCAAACACATTCAAACAAAGATTTTTTATTCAAATGTAAGTCAAATGCATTCTACAAAGCTAATTGAGTCAAATGAAAGTCAAACACTTTCAACAAAGATTTTAGAATCAAATGAAAGTCAAACACATTCTAACAAAGCTTTTTGAATCAAATGAAAATCAAATGAATTCAACAAAGCTAATCGAGTGAAATGAAAGTCAAACACTTTCATCAAAGCTTTTAGAATCAAATGAAAGTCAAATACATTCAAACAAAGCTTTTTGAATGAAATGAAAGTCAATTGCATTCCACAATGCTAATTGAGTCAAATGAAAGTCAAACACATTCAACGAAGCTAATTGAGTCAAATGAAAGTCAAACACATTCAAACAAAGCTTCTTGATTCAAATGAAAGTCAAATGCATTCAACAAAGCTAATTGATTCAAATGAAAGTCAAACACTTTCAACAAAGCTTTTAGAATCAAATGAAAGTAAACACATTCAAACAAAGCTTTTTGAAACAAATGAATGTCAAATGCATTCAACAAAGCTAATTGAGTCAAATGAAAATCAAACACATTCAACAAAGCTAATTGAGTCAAAAGAAAGCCAAACACATTCAAACAAAGCTTTTTGAATCAAATAAGAGTCAAATGCATTCAACAAAGCCAATTGAGTCAAATGAAAGTCAAACACATTCAAATAAAGCTTCTTGATTCAAATGAAAGTCAAATGCATTCAACAAAGTTAATTGAGTAAAATGAAAGTCAAACACTTTCAACAAAGCTAAATGAGTCAAATGAAAGTCAAACACATTCAAACAAAGCTTTTTGAATTAAATGAAAGTCAAATGCATTCAACAAAGCTAAATGAGTTAAATGAAAGTCAAGCACTTTCAACAAAGCGTTAAGAATCAAATGAAAGTAAAATGCATTCAACAAAGCTAATTCAGTCAAACGAAAGTCAAACACTTTCAACAAAGCTAATTGAGTCATATAAAAGTCAAACACATTCAAACAAAGCTTTTTGATTCAAATGAAAGTCAAATGCATTCAACAAAGCCAATTGAGTCAAATGAAAGTCAAACACATTCTAACAAAGCTTTTTGAATCAAATGAAAATCAAATGAATTCAACAAAGCTAATTGAGTCAAATGAAAGTCAAACACTTTCATCAAAGCTTTTTGAATCAAATGAAAGTCAAATACATTCAAACAAAGCTTTTTGAATAAAATAAAAGTCAATTGCATTCCACAATGCTAATTGAGTCAAATGAAAGTCAAACACATTCAACGAAGCTAATTGAGTCAAATGAAAGTCAAACAAATTCAAACAAAGCTTCTTGATTCAAATGAAAGTTAAATGCATTCAACAAAGCTAATTGAGTCAAATGAAAGTCAAACACTTTCAACAAAGCTTTTAGAATCAAATGAAAGTCAAACACATTCTAACAATGCTTTTGAATCAATAGAAAATCAAATGAATTCAACAAAGCTAATAGAGTCAAATGAAAGTCAAACACTTTCATCAAAGCTTGTAGAATAAAATGAAGGTCTAATACATTCAAACAAAGCTTTTTGAATGAAATGAAAGTCAATTGCATTCCACAATGCTAATTGAGTCAAATGAAAGTCAAACACATTCAACGAAGCTAATTTAGTCAAATGAAAGTCAAACACGTTCAAATAAATCTTTTTGAATCAAATGAAAGTCAAATGCATTCAACAAAGCCAATTGAGTCAAATGAAAGTCAAACAAATTCCTACAAAGCTTCTTGATTCAAATGAAAGTCAAATGCATTCAACAAAGCTAATTGAGTCAAATGAAAGTCAAACACTTTCAACAAAGCTAATTGAGTTAAATGAAAGTCAAACACATTCAAAAAAAGCTTTTTGAATCAAATGATAGTCAAATGCATTCAACAAAGCTAATTGAGTCAAATGAAAGTCAAACACTTTCAACAAAGCGTTTAGAATCAAATAAAAGTCAAATACATTCAATCAAAGCTTTTTGAATCAAATGAAAGTCAATTGCATTCCACAATGCTAATTAAGTCAAATGAAAGTCACACACATTGAACAAAGCTAATTGAGTCAAAAGAAAGTCAAACACATTCAGACAAAGCTTTTTTAATCAAATGAATGTCAAATGCATTCAACAAAGCTAATTGAGTAAAATGAAAGTCAAACACATTCAACAAAGCTAATTGAGTCAAAAGAAAGTCAAACACATTCAAACAAAGCTTTTTGAATCAAATGAAAGTCAATTGCATTCCACAATGCTAATTGAGTAAAATGAAAGTCAAACACTTTCAACAAAGCTAATTGATTTAAAAGAAAGTCAAACATATTCAAACAAATCTTTTTGAATCAAATGAAAGTAAAATGCATTCAACAAAGCTAATTGAGTCAAATGAAAGTCAAACACTTTCAACAAAGCTAATTGAGTCAAATGAAAGTCAAACACATTCAAACAAAGATTTTTGATTCAAATGAAAGTCAAATGCATTCAACAAAGCTTGTTGAGTCAAATGAAAGTCAAACACATTTAACAAAGCTTTTAGATTCAAATGAAAGTCAAACACATTCTAACAAAGCTTTTTGAATAAAATGAAAATCAAATGAATTCAACAAAGCTAATTGAAACAAATGAAAGTCAAACACTTTCATCAAAGCTTTTTGAATCAAATGAAAGTCAAATACATTCAAACAAAGCTTTTTGAATGAAATAAAAGTTAATTGCATTCCACAATGCTAATTGAGTCAAATGAAAGTCAAACACATTCAAAGAAGCTAATTGAGTCAAATGAAAGTCAAACACATTCAAACAAAGCTTTTAGAATCAAATGAAAGTAAAATGCATTCAACAAAGCTAATTGAGTCAAATGAAAGTCAAACACTTTCAACAAAGCTTTTAGAATCAAATGAAAGTCAAACACATTCAAACAAAGCTTTTTGAATCAAATGAAAATCAAATGAATTCAACAAAGCTAATTGAGTCAAATGAAAGTCAAACACTTTCATCAAAGCTTTTAGAATCAAATGAAAGTCAAATACATTCAAACAAAGCTTTTTGAATGAAATGAAAGTCAATTGCATTCCACAATGCTAATTGAGTCAAATGAAAGTCAAACACATTCAACGAAGCAAATTTAGTCAAATGAAAGTCAAACGCATTCAAATAAATCTTTTTGAATCAAATGAAAGTCAAATGCATTCAACAATGCCAATTGAGTCAAATGAAAGTCAAACACATTCAAATAAAGCTTCTTGATTCAAATGAAAGTCAAATGCATTCAACAAAGCTAATTGAGTCAAATGAAAGTCAAACACTTTCGACAAAGCTAATTTAGTCAAATGAAAGTCAAACACATTCAAACAAAGCTTTTTGAATTAAATGAAAGTCAAATGCATTCAACAAAGCTAATTGAGTCAAATGAAAGTCAAACACTTTCAACAAAGCGTTTAGAATCAAATGAAAGTCAAACACATTCAAACAAAGCTTTTTGATTCAAATGAAAGTCAAATGCATTCAACAAAGCTAATTGAGTCAAATGACAGTCAAACACTTTCATCAAAGCTTTTAGAATCAAATGAAAGTCAATTGCATTCCACAATGCTAATTGAGTCATATGAAAGTCAAACACATTCAACGAAGCTAATTGAGTCAAATAAAAGTAAAACAAATTCAAACAAAGCTTTTTGAATCAAATGAAAGTCTAATGCATTCAACAAAGCCAATTGAGTCAAATGAAAGGCAAACACATTCAAACAAAGCTTCTTGATTCAAATGAAAGTCAATTGCATTCCACAATGCTAATTGAGTCAAATGAAAGTCAAACACATTCAACGAAGCTAATTGAGTCAAATGAAAGTCAAACACATTCAAACAAAGCTTTTTGAATCAATTGAAAGTCAAATGCATTTAACAAAGCCAATTGAGTCAAATGAAAGTCAAACACATTCAAATAAAGCTTCTAAATTCAAATGAAAGTCAAATGCATTCAACAAAGCTAATTGTGTCAAATGAAAGTCAAACACTTTCAACAAAGATTTTAGAATCAAATGAAAGTCAAACACATTCAAACAAAGCTTTTTGAATCAAATGAAAATCAAATGCATTCAACAAAGCTAATTGAGTCAAATGAAAGTCAAACACTTTCAACAAAGCGTTTAGAATCAAATGAAAGTCAAATACATTCAATCAAAGCTTTTTGAATCAAATAAAAGTCAATTGCATTCCACAATGCTAATTGAGTCAAATGAAAGTCAAACACATTCAACAAAGCTAATTGAGTCAAAAGAAAGTCAAACACATTCAAACAAAGCTTTTAGAATCAAATGAAAGTAAAATGCATTCAACAAAGCTAATTGAGTCAAATGAAAGTCAAACACATTCAAACAATGCTTTTTGATTCAAATGAAAGTCAAATGCATTCAACAAAGCTAATTGAGTCAAATGAAAGTCAAACACTTTCAACAAAGCTTTTAGAATCAAAAGAAAGTCAAATACATTAAACTAAGATTTTTGATGAAATGAAAGTGTATTGCATTCCTCAATGGTAATTGAGTCAAATGAACGTCAAACACATTCAACGAAGCTAATTGAGTCAAATGAAAATCAAACACATTCAAACAAAGCTTTTTGAATCAAATGAAAGTTAAATGCATTCAACAAAGCTAATTGAGTCAAATGAAAGTCAAACACATTCAAATAAAGCTTCTTGATTCAAATTAAAGTCAAATGCATTCAACAAAGCTAATTGAGTCAAATGAAAGTCAAACACTTTCAACAAAGCTTTTAGAATCAAATGAAAGTAAACACATTCAAACAATGCTTTTTGAATCAAATGAAAATCAAATGAATTCAACAAAGCTAATTGAGTCAAATGAAAGTCAAACACTTTCATCAAAGCTTTTAGAATCAAATGAAAGTCAAATACATTCAAACAAAGCTTTTTGAATGAAATGAAAGTCAATTGCATTCCACAATGCTAATTGAGTCAAATGAAAGTCAAACACATTCAACGAAGCTAATTGAGTTAAATGAAAGTCAAACAAATTCAAACAAAGCTTTTTGAATCAAATGAAAGTCTAATGCATTCAACAAAGCCAATTGAGTCAAATGAAAGGCAAACACATTCAAACAAAGCTTCTTGATTCAAATGAAAGTCAAATGCATTCAACAAAGCTAATTGAGTCAAATGAAAGTCAAACACTTTCATTAAAGCTTTTAGAATCAAATGAAAGTCAAACACATTCTAACAAAGCTTTTGAATCAAATGAATGTCAAATGCATTCCACAAAGCTAATTGAGTCAAATGAAAGTCAAACACATTCAACAAAGCTAATTGAGTCAAAAGAAAGTCAAACACATTCAAACAAAGCTTTTTGAATCAAATGAAAGTCAAATGCATTCAACAAAGCGAATTGAGTCAAATGAAAGTCAAACACATTCAAATAAAGCTTCTTGATTCAAATGAAAGTCAAACACATTCAAACAAAGCTTTTTGAATCAAATGAAAGTCAAATGCATTCAACAAAGCCAATTGAGTCAAATGAAAGTCAAACATATTCAAATAAAGCTTCTTGACTCAAATAAAAGTCAAATGTATTCAACAAAGCTAATTGAGTCAAATGAAAGTCAAACACTTTCAAAAAAGCTAATTGAGTCAAATGAAAGTCAAACACATTCAAACAAAGCTTTTTGAATCAAATGAAAGTCAAATATATTCAACAAAGCTAATTGAGTCAAATGAAAGTTAAGCACTTTCAACAAAAGCGTTTAGAATCAAATGAAAGTCAAACACATTCTAACAAAGCTTTTCAATCAAATGAATGTCAAATGCATTCAACAAAGCTAATTGAGTCAAATGAAAGTCAAACACATTCCACAAAGCTAATTAAGTCAAAAGAAAGTCAAACACATTCAAACAAAGCTTTTTGAATCAAATGAAATTCAAATGCATTCAACAAAGCTAATTGAGTCAATTGAAAGTCAAACACATTCAAATAAAGCTTCTTGATTCAAATGAATGTCAAATGCATTCCACAAAGCTAATTGAGTCAAATGAAAGTCAAACACATTCAACAAAGCTAATTGAGTCAAAAGAAAGTCAAACACATTCAAACAAAGCTTTTTGAATCAAATGAAAGTCAAATGCATTCAACAAAGCGAATTGAGTCAAATGAAAGTCAAACACATTCAAATAAAGCTTCTTGATTCAAATGAAAGTCAAACACATTCAAACAAAGCTTTTTGAATCAAATGAAAGTCAAATGCATTCAACAAAGCCAATTGAGTCAAATGAAAGTCAAACACATTCTAACAAAGCTTTTAGAATCAAATGAAAGTAAAATGCATTCAACAAAGCTAATTGAGTCAAATGAAAGTAAAACACTTTCAACAAAGCTAATTGAGTCAAATGAAAGTCAAACACATTCAAACAAAGCTTTTTTATTCAAATGAAAGTCAAATGCATTCAACAAAGCTAATTGAGTCAAATGAAAGTCAAACACTTTCAACAAAGCTTTTAGAATCAAATGAAAGTAAACACATTCAAACAAAGCTTTTTGAATCAAATGAAAATCAAATGAATTCAACAAAGCTAATTAAGTCAAATGAAAGTCAAACACTTTCATCAAAGCTTTTAGAATCAAATGAAAGTCAAATACATTCAAACAAAGCTTTTTGAATGAAATGAAAGTCAATTGCATTCCACAATGCTAATTGAGTCAAATGAAAGTCAAACACATTCAACGAAGCTAATTGAGTTAAATGAAAGTCAAACAAATTCAAACAAAGCTTTTTGAATCAAATGAAAGTCTAATGCATTCAACAAAGCCAATTGAGTCAAACGAAAGGCAAACACATTCAAACAAAGCTTCTTGATTCAAATGAAAGTCAAATGCATTCAACAAAGCTAATTAAGTCAAATGAAAGTCAAACACTTTCATTAAAGCTTTTAGAATCAAATGAAAGTCAAACACATTCTCACAAAGCTTTTGAATCAAATGAATGTCAAATGCATTCCACAAAGCTAATTGAGTCAAATGAAAGTCAAACACATTCAACAAAGCTAATTGAGTCAAAAGAAAGTCAAACACATTCAAACAAAGCTTTTTGAATCAAATGAAAGTCAATTGCATTCAACAAAGCGAATTGAGTCAAATGAAAGTCAAACACATTCAAAAAAAGCTTCTTGATTCAAATGAAAGTCAAATGCATTCAACAAAGCTAATTGAGTCAAATGAAAGTTAAACATTTCCAACAAAGCTAATTGAGTCAAATGAAAGTTAAACACTTTCAACAAAAGCGTTTAGAATCAAATGAAAGTCAAATACATTCAATCAAAGCTTTTTGAATCAAATGAAAGTAAATTGCATTCCATAATGCTAATTGAGTCAAATGAAAGTCAAACACATTCAACAAAGCTAATTGAGTCAAAAGAAAGTCAAACACATTCAAACAAAGCTAATTGAGTCAAATGAAAGTCAAACACTTTCAAACAAAGCTTTTTGATTCAAATGAAAGTCAAATGCATTCAACAAAGCTAATTGAGTCAAATGAAAGTCAAACACTTTCAACAAAGCTTTTAGAATCAAATGAAAGTAAAACACATTGAAACAAAGCTTTTTGAATCAAATGAATGTCAAATGTATTCAACAGAGCTAATAGAGTCAAATGAAAGTCAAACACATTCAACGAAGCTAATTGAGTCAAATGAAAGTCAAACACATTCAAACAAAGCTTTTTGAATCAAATGAAACTCAAATGCATTCAACAAAGCCAATTGAGTCAAATGAAAACCAAACATATTCAAATAAAGCTTCTTGACTCAAATAAAAGTCAAATGTATTCAACAAAGCTAATTGAGTCAAATGAAAGTCAAACACTTTCAACAAAGCTAATTGAGTCAAATGAAAGTCAAACACATTCAAACAAAGCTTTTTGAATCAAATGAAAGTCAAATGCATTCAACAAAGCTAATTGAGTCAAATGAAAGTCAAACACTTTCAACAAAGCGTTTAGAATCTAATGAAAGTCAAACACATTCAATCAAAGCTTTTAAAATCAAACGAAAGTCAATTGCATTACACAATGCTAATTAAGTCGAATGAAAGTCAAACACATTCAACAAAGCTTTTAGAATTAAAATAAAGTCAAACACATTCAAACAAAGCTTTTTGAATCAAATGAAAGTCAAATGCGTTCAACAAAGCTAATTGAGTCAAATGAAAGTAAAAAACATTCAACAAAGCTAATTGAGTCAAATGAAAGTCAAACACATTCAAACAAAGCTTTTTGATTCAGATGAAAGTCAAATGCATTCAACAAAGCCAATTGAGTCAAATGAAAGTCAAACACATTCAAATAAAGCTTCTTGATTCAAATGAAAGTCAAATGCATTCAACAAAGCTAATTGTGTCAAATGAAAGTCAAACACTTTCAACAAAGCTTTTAGAATCAAATGAAAGTCAAACATATTCAAACAAAGCTTTTTGAATCAAATGAAAATCAAATGCATTCAACATAGATAATTGAGTCAAATGAAAGTCAAACACTTTCAACAAAGCGTTTAGAATCAAATGAAAGTCAAATACATTCAATCAAAGCTTTTTGAATCAAATGAAAGTCAATTGCAGTCCACAATGCTAATTGAGTCAAATGAAAGTCAAACACATTCAACAAAGCTAATTGAGTCAAAAGAAAGTCAAACACATTCAAACAAAGCTTTTAGAATCAAATGAAAGTAAAATGCATTCAACAAAGCTAATTGAGTCAAATGAAAGTAAAACACTTTCAACAATGCTAATTGAGTCAAATGAAAGTCAAACACATTCAAACAAAGCTTTTTTATTCAAATGAAAGTCAAATGCATTCAACAAAGCTAATTGAGTCAAATGAAAGTCAAACACTTTCAACAAAGCTTTTAGAATCAAATGAAAGTAAACACATTCAAACAAAGCTTTTTGAATCAAATGAAAATCAAATGAATTCAACAAAGCTAATTGAGTCAAATGAAAGTCAAACACTTTCATCAAAGCTTTTAGAATCAAATGAAAGTCAAATACATTCAAACAAAGCTTTTTGAATGAAATGAAAGTCAATTGCATTCCACAATGCTAATTGAGTCAAATGAAAGTCAAACACATTCAACGAAGCTAATTAAGTTAAATGAAAGTCAAACAAATTCAAACAAAGCTTTTTGAATCAAATGAAAGTCTAATGCATTCAACAAAGCCAATTGAGTCAAACGAAAGGCAAACACATTCAAACAAAGCTTCTTGATTCAAATGAAAGTCAAATGCATTCAACAAAGCTAATTAAGTCAAATGAAAGTCAAACACTTTCATAAAAGCTTTTAGAATCAAATGAAAGTCAAACACATTCTAACAAAGCTTTTGAATCAAATGAATGTCAAATGCATTCCACAAAGCTAATTGAGTCAAATGAAAGTCAAACACATTCAACAAAGCTAATTGAGTCAAAAGAAAGTCAAACATATTCAAACAAAGCTTTTTGAATCAAATGAAAGTCAATTGCATTCAACAAAGCGAATTGAGTCAAATGAAAGTCAAACACATTCAAATAAAGCTTCTTGATTCAAATGAAAGTCAAATGCATTCAACAAAGCTAATTGAGTCAAATGAAAGTTAAACATTTTCAACAAAGCTAATTGAGTCAAATGAAAGTCAAACACATTCAAACAAAGCTTTTTGAATCAAATGAAAGTCAAATGCATTCAACAAAGCTAATTGAGTCAAATGAAAGTTAAACACTTTCAACAAAAGCGTTTAGAATCAAATGAAAGTCAAATACATTCAATCAAAGCTTTTTGAATCAAATGAAAGTAAATTGCATTCCATAATGCTAATTGAGTCAAATGAAAGTCAAACACATTCAACAAAGGTAATTGAGTCAAAAGAAAGTCAAACACATTCAAACAAAGCTAATTGAGTCAAATGAAAGTCAAACACTTTCAAACAAAGCTTTTTGATTCAAATGAAAGTCAAATGCATTCAACAAAGCTAATTGAGTCAAATGAAAGTCAAACACTTTCAACAAAGCTTTTAGAATCAAATGAAAGTAAAACACATTGAAACAAAGCTTTTTGAATCAAATGAATGTCAAATGTATTCAACAGAGCTAATAGAGTCAAATGAAAGTCAAACACATTCAACAAAGCTAATTGAGTCAAATGAAAGTCAAACACATTCAAACAAAGCTTTTTGAATCAAATGAAAGTCAAATGCATTCAACAAAGCGAATTGAGTCAAATGAAAGTCAAACACATTCAAATAAAGCTTCTTGATTCAAATAAAAGTCAAATGCATTCAACAAAGCTAATTGAGTCAAATGAAAGTCAAACACTTTCAACAAAGCTAATTGAGTCAATTGAAAGTCAAACACATTCAAACAAAGCTTTTTGAATCAAATGAAAGTCAAATGCATTCAACAAAGCTAATTGAGTCAAATGAAAGTTAAACACTTTCAACAAAAGCGTTTAGAATCAAATGAAAGTCAATTGGATTCCACAATGCTAATTAAGTCAAATGAAAGTCAAATGCATTCAACAAAGCCAATTGAGTCAAATGAAAGACAAACACATTCAAATAAAGCTTCTTGATTCAAATGAAAGTCAAATGCATTCAACAAAGCTAATTGTGTCAAATGAAAGTCAAACACTTTCAACAAAGCTTTTAGAATCAAATGAAAGTCAAACACATTCAAACAAAGCTTTTTGAATCAAATGAAAGTCAAATGCATTCAACAAAGCTAGTTGAGTCAAATGAAAGTCAAACACTTTCAACAAAACTTTTAGAATCAAAAGAAAGTCAAATACATTAAACTAAGATTTTTGATGAAAAGAAAGTCTATTGCATTCCTCAATGGTAATTGAGTCAAATGAAAGTCAAACACATTCAACGAAGCTAATTGAGTCAAATGAAAGTCAAACACATTCAAACAAAGCTTTTTGAATCAAATGAAAGTCAAATGCATTCAACAAAGCCAATTGAGTCAAATGAAAGTCAAACACATTCAAATAAAACTTCTTGATTCAAATGAAAGTCAAATGCATTCAACAAAGCTAATTGAGTCAAATGAAAGTCAAACACTTTCAATAAAGCTAATTGAGTCAAATGAAAGTCAAACACATTCAAACAAGCTTTTTGAATCAAATGAAAGTCAAATGCATTCAACAAAGACAATTGAGTCAAATGAAAGTCAAACACTTTCAACAAAGCGTTTAGAATTAAATGAAAGTCAAATACATTCAATCAAAGCTTTTTGAATCAAATGAAAGTCAATTGCATTCCACAATGCTAATTGAGTCAAATGAAAGTGAAACACATTAAACAAAGCTAATTGAGTCAAAAGAAAGTCAAACACATTCAAACAAAGCTTTTAGAATCAAATGAAAGTAAAATGCATTCAACAAAGCTAATTGAGTCAAATGAAAGTCAAACACTTTCAACAAAGCTTTTAGAATCAAATGAAAGTCAAACACATTCAAACAAAGCTTTTTGAATCAAATGAAAATCAAATGAATTCAACAAAGCTAATTGAGTCAAATGAAAGTCAAACACTTTCATCAAAGCTTTTAGAATCAAATGAAAGTCAAATACATTCAAACAAAGCTTTTTGAATGAAATGAAAGTCAATTGCATTCCACAATGCTAATTGAGTCAAATGAAAGTCAAACACATTCAACGAAGCTAATTGAGTCAAATGAAAGTCAAACACATTCAAACAAAGCTTTTTGAATCAATTGAAAGTCAAATGCATTTAACAAAGCCAATTGAGTCAAATGAAAGTCAAACACATTCAAATAAAGCTTCTAAATTCAAATGAAAGTCAAATGCATTCAACAAAGCTAATTGTGTCAAATGAAAGTCAAACACTTTCAACAAAGATTTTAGAATCAAATGAAAGTCAAACACATTCAAACAAAGCTTTTTGAATCAAATGAAAATCAAATGCATTCAACAAAGCTAATTGAGTCAAATGAAAGTCAAACACTTTCAACAAAGCGTTTAGAATCAAATGAAAGTCAAATACATTCAATCAAAGCTTTTTGAATCAAATAAAAGTCAATTGCATTCCACAATGCTAATTGAGTCAAATGAAAGTGAAACACATTCAACAAAGCTAATTGAGTCAAAAGAAAGTCAAACACATTCAAACAAAGCTTTTAGAATCAAATGAAAGTAAAATGCATTCAACAAAGCTAATTGAGTCAAATGAAAGTCAAACACATTCAAACAATGCTTTTTGATTCAAATGAAAGTCAAATGCATTCAACAAAGCTAATTGAGTCAAATGAAAGTCAAACACTTTCAACAAAGCTTTTAGAATCAAAAGAAAGTCAAATACATTAAACTAAGATTTTTGATGAAATGAAAGTGTATTGCATTCCTCAATGGTAATTGAGTCAAATGAACGTCAAACACATTCAACGAAGCTAATTGAGTCAAATGAAAATCAAACACATTCAAACAAAGCTTTTTGAATCAAATGAAAGTTAAATGCATTCAACAAAGCTAATTGAGTCAAATGAAAGTCAAACACATTCAAATAAAGCTTCTTGATTCAAATTAAAGTCAAATGCATTCAACAAAGCTAATTGAGTCAAATGAAAGTCAAACACTTTCAACAAAGCTTTTAGAATCAAATGAAAGTAAACACATTCAAACAATGCTTTTTGAATCAAATGAAAATCAAATGAATTCAACAAAGCTAATTGAGTCAAATGAAAGTCAAACACTTTCATCAAAGCTTTTAGAATCAAATGAAAGTCAAATACATTCAAACAAAGCTTTTTGAATGAAATGAAAGTCAATTGCATTCCACAATGCTAATTGAGTCAAATGAAAGTCAAACACATTCAACGAAGCTAATTGAGTTAAATGAAAGTCAAACAAATTCAAACAAAGCTTTTTGAATCAAATGAAAGTCTAATGCATTCAACAAAGCCAATTGAGTCAAATGAAAGGCAAACACATTCAAACAAAGCTTCTTGATTCAAATGAAAGTCAAATGCATTCAACAAAGCTAATTGAGTCAAATGAAAGTCAAACACTTTCATTAAAGCTTTTAGAATCAAATGAAAGTCAAACACATTCTAACAAAGCTTTTGAATCAAATGAATGTCAAATGCATTCCACAAAGCTAATTGAGTCAAATGAAAGTCAAACACATTCAACAAAGCTAATTGAGTCAAAAGAAAGTCAAACACATTCAAACAAAGCTTTTTGAATCAAATGAAAGTCAAATGCATTCAACAAAGCGAATTGAGTCAAATGAAAGTCAAACACATTCAAATAAAGCTTCTTGATTCAAATGAAAGTCAAACACATTCAAACAAAGCTTTTTGAATCAAATGAAAGTCAAATGCATTCAACAAAGCCAATTGAGTCAAATGAAAGTCAAACATATTCAAATAAAGCTTCTTGACTCAAATAAAAGTCAAATGTATTCAACAAAGCTAATTGAGTCAAATGAAAGTCAAACACTTTCAAAAAAGCTAATTGAGTCAAATGAAAGTCAAACACATTCAAACAAAGCTTTTTGAATCAAATGAAAGTCAAATATATTCAACAAAGCTAATTGAGTCAAATGAAAGTTAAGCACTTTCAACAAAAGCGTTTAGAATCAAATGAAAGTCAAATACATTCAATCAAAGCTTTTTGAATCAAATGAAAGTCAATTGCATTCCATAATGCTAATTGTTTAGGGTATTTTTACCCCGCCATGTGGCCTAATCGGAGGGCGACACGTGTCAGCCCAAGGATAGTCCAAAGTGGACCATTCCCCGCTTGACACGTGTCGCCCCAGATATTTGGGAAAATGTCGGCCTTCAGGCCCAAATCCCGAGAAAGCCGTAGGACGGCGCAGCCCACCAATGATTAGGCTTTGATACCCTAATCAGGGGCACAATTCCCAATGACCCTATAAATAGGGAGATTCCCCTCTTTTGGAGGGGAGGTTCATATTTTTAAGGGGAGGTTCATATTTTTAAGGTATTCATTGAAAACCGTCCCTTTGATAGAGACAACTGAGCTTGGAATCCAAGCAGATCCCCACCTTAATTTCCGCACCTTTTACTCTTCTTCAAGTTACTAACTTGAGCGTTGGAGGCGGAGCACCATCCAACCGGTGTGTCCGTTAATTTTGCAGGTACAGAGCCGGCAGGATCAGTCTTCGAGTTGTAACTCTCCCGAGGGACAAAAAACCCCAAAACATTTGGCGCCGTCTGTGGGGAGAGTACCTCAAGATGGTTCAAAACTCTGTACCGATTCTCAACTCTACCTCTCTACGTCCGGGTACCCAGACGGGTAACTTGGATGACTTGCAACCGGTTATTCAACCGATCGGGTTCGAAATTCCCCAGCCTCCACCTCAGCCTCAGCCAGAGGTATTCACTGAGGAGGAGGATGAGGAGGAAGATAATGATGTTGAGACTTACATCTCTAGGGATGGATCTCTCATCTCTAAATCTATTCGTTCCAGGGATCAACTGGAGCGAAATGAAGACCAGGCGGGCCCAAGCAGGCGCCCACCTGGAAGGCCAGACGGGGAAACCCAGAAGGCCAAGGGTCAAGCCCCAGTCACCCGAGATGAGCTCATGAGATTCATGACCTCTTTCAAAGGTGAAATCAAGGCTATGATCAACAAAAACAAGGCAGGCTCTAGCAAGAGTCAGCCGGCTAAAAAGACTCCCACTTCTGGAAAGAAGAAGAAGCTGGTCAAGGACAGGCAGCCAACTCCTCATCCAAAGGAGAAGGCAGCCGCAACACTTGACTGGTCTAAGATTCTGATGCCCCGGCGACCCCAGCCGGAGGCACAAAATGCGTCTACCTTCGATGCACGACAAGTCATCGATCGAAGGAGGCGGCAGCAGTCTGAGTCAGCTTCCACTTCGAGCTTTCCAGACAGCTTCAAGCAAGCTTCTGCAAGGAACTCTGTGTCCTTGCATGAGAGTCGGACAGGCGGTAAAACCGTCAACACTGAACCTCAGCTGATGATAGGGTCTATACCATACGCACCTCAGGCGCAGTATGGGCAATATGGCCTCCAGTTCATGCAGCCACCTCCTTTCGGAGGTCAGGCGGCATATACTCCTGCCCAGCCTCTGGACTGGCAGCTTCGGCTAATGAGGCTAGGCGAACAGCCGTCTGCCTTTGCAGCCAATATAACCGAGGCGGCACAGCCGACCAAGGTTAAGAATGTTTTGGTGGGCACCTATGATGGTACCACCAACCCGGAAGACCACCTGATGGCATATACCAACCTCATGTGCTTACAGGGGTGGGACGATGCCACCTGGTGTCGTTGTTTCCCGGCTACACTGAAGGGCATTGCCCAGCAGTGGTTTGGCAACTTGCCAGCCGGTTCTGTTGATAGCTTCAAGAGGCTAGCCTTCTTGTTTGCTACCAACTTCTCAATGAACATTCCTGCCAAGAAAACGAGCCTTGATTTGAGCACCGTTAGGCAGGGTGAGAGAGAAGGGCTACGCGCCTATGTCAGGCGGTTCAACCTGGTTAGAATACAGATCCAGGGGCTGTCTGACGAGGTAGCATTCACAGACTTTTTCAAGGGTCTGAGAGACGGGTCGGCTTTTAAGTTCGACCTTGTCAGAAAAGGGGCATTTACGCTACAGGCGGCCCTGAGGGAGGCGGAAAGCTATATACAGGCTACCGACCTCTGCACGCCGGGTAGCCAGTCAGACTCCAAGAAGTCTGACAAACAGAGAGACAGCCGGCCAGCTCAGCCGGGTAATAAAAAAGAAAAGAGCGGAAAGAGAAAAGAAGTCTGGGCGGTCAGCGATTCTGAGCAGCCGTCCCAGAAGAAGAAGAAAGAGTTTAAACCGTACGTCCCCAAGTACGAGTTTAACAAAGACCGCAACTCCATCCTCATGGAGGTAAAGGACCGGCTGTCCATTGAGAAGCCGAATCCATTGAAGAGCTCCGTCCAGTCACGGAACAAAGATAAATATTGTCAGTTCCATGAGGAGGTTGGCCATGACACCAACGACTGCTTTAGTCTGCAGCGGACGTTGGACCGACTGGCTGACAAAGGGCTTTTAAAGTCCTACATTTCTAAGTCCCCAGCCGGGGCAAAAAAGAAGAGCAAGGGTCAGTCCTCCAAGGCTACCCAGCCGGCTAGTAGTTCGGATACAGATAAGGATCCGGTCTACACTATAGCAGGCGGATTTTCATGTGGTGGCCCTACCATCCGGGGCACCAAGAGCCATCTTCGAAAGATGGACAAGGATGATAATGAGCAGGCGTCTGCCTCCTCCACCTTCCCAGACGTCCTCATAACTGAGAAGGACAGGGGTAGCGTCCGCCGTCCGCATGACGACCCGGTCGTCATTGAATGTAAGGTTGCCAACCAGCTGGTTGGACGGATCCTTATTGACACCGGCAGCTCGTCGGACATCATCAGCCTCCGGTGCCTGCAGAAGCTGAAGTACAACTCCAGCAGCATGCACCCGGTTACCCACCCCTTGGTCGGTTTTGGGGGTGGGATGGTCTACCCAGCCGGCAGAATTGATTTGCCCATCCGGCTGGGAGAAAAAAGCCAGGGACGGCATGTTGTCGTCAGATTCTTGGTCGTGGAGGAGTTGACCGCCTACAATATTATCCTTGGTAGGCCAACCCTCAACGAAACCAAGGCGGTGATCATCCCGTCTCTCATGCTTGTCAAGTATGAGCGGGATGATGGCTCTGTTGGTTCCCTGAACGGGGATCAGAAGACGGCTCGGGAGTGTTATCTCTCAGCCGTAAAAGATACTGTGGCCTTAGACGGCCAAGGGAAGGAACCAATAGACCTTGACGCTGTCAAGGATGCCAACCCTGCCCCACCAGCCGTTGGTAAGAAGAGGAAAGCGCCTCTGCTGGTGGAGGTGAAAAAAGAGAAAAAATAGCAATCATTGGCCGGCGAACGGTCAGACGAGCTCCGTCCCCAACCGGCTGGAGAACACATTGATCTCGTTCTGGACGACAGCCGTCCAGAGCGGACGGTGAAGGTTGGGACGGCTGCTAATGCTGCTCTGGGTGCAGACTTGCACCTTCTGCTGAAAGAATTCAAAGACATCTTTGCCTTTGAAGTGGAAGAGATGCCAGGCGTCAGCCCGGATCTCGCTGTCCACAAACTCGCCGTGGATCCCAAAAAGAAGTCCATCCGGCAAAAGAAAAGAAACCATGGCGAGGAAAGAAGTCAGGCGGCAGCTGCCGAAATCAAAAGGCTGCTAGACGCCAGGTTCATTCGACCCTGCCATTTCCCCGACTAGGTGGCCAATGTGGTCCTTGTTAAGAAACCAAATGGGACCTGGCGCATGTGTGTTGATTACACAGACCTCAACAAGGCGTGTCCAAAGGACAGTTACCCGCTTCCAAAGATCGACAGTCTGGTCGACTCTACAGCCGGTCACGCCTTGATGAGCTTCATGGATGCCTACTCCGGCTTCCATCAGATACCCCTCTGGAAAAAAGATCAAGAGAAGACGGCCTTTGTCACTGATTTGGGGTTATTCTGTTATACTGTGATGCCGTTTGGCTTGAAGAATGCGCCTGCCACCTTCCAACGAATGATTAATACGGTCTTCATCAATCAACTTGGGAGGAATGTGGAGGCGTACATTGATGACATGATAGTCAAATCCAAGCAACAGGCGGATCACCTTACTGATCTCCGAGAAACATTCACCACCCTCAGGCGGCATAAGGTCATGTTAAACCCCAAGAAATGCGTCTTTGGTGTTGAGTCTGGGAAGTTTCTCGGATTCCTGATTGATCAAAGGGGGATAGAGGCAAACCCCGAAAAGATACAGGCGGTAATTGACATGAAGTCACCCCGTTCTGTCAAGGAAGTCTAGAGGCTGACTGGTTGCCTGGCCGCCTTGGGGAGATTCCTCAGCCGGTCAGGTGACAAATGCCTTTACTTCTTCCAAGCAATCAGGAAGAAGACCAGGTTTGAATGGGGAGACGATGCTGAGACGGCATTCCAGAAGTTAAAAGAGCATTTGCACTCTCTGCCTAGGTTGGTCAGTCCTCTACCTAGGGAGACGTTGTATATGTATTTGGCCGTCTCAGACCATGCTCTCAGTGCCGTTCTCCTTGCTGAGCGAGACGGCGTTCAGCTCCCGGTTTACTTCATTAGCCATGTTCTTAAAAATGCTGAACTCCGGTACCCCCTGGTTGAAAATTTTGGCCTTGCTTTGTACATGGCATTCAAAAAATTGAAGCCTTACTTTCTGGCTCATCCGGTGGTAATTTACACCGACCAGCCACTCAAGCGGCCAATGACTACCTTGGAGTCATCCGGAAGAATGCTAAAATGGGCTATTGAAATGCAAAGTCTTGAAATCACTTTCGAACCAAGAAAGGCAGTGAAAGGTCAGGCGTTTGCCGACTTCATTGTGGAAATGACCCGTCCGGTGGCTCCGGATAATCTTGATCAGGTTTGGAAAGTGTATGTAGACGGGAGTTCTACGAAGAACGGCTGTGGTGCAGGCGTAATTTATGAGTCTCCTGAAGGGGACAGATATGAGTATGCACTACGGTTCAATTTTCAGGCCTCAAACAATGAGGCGGAATATGAAGCCCTGTAGCCGGAATCCGTATGTGTAAGGCGGCAGGGGCAACAAAAATTGACGCCTACTCAGATTCGCAGTTGGTCGTTAGCCAATATCAGGGAACATATGAGGCAACTCACCCGGCTATGATCAAATATCTTCAGGCGGTCAAAGAAGAGGCTGGGTCAATTGAGGAGTTCCGGCTGAATCAAGTGCCCAGGTCCGACAATAACCAGGCGGATGCGCTCTCAAAGCTTGCTTCTTCCGCCTGCCATGATACGCCTCGGTCAGTCTTCTGGGAAGTACTTGAAAAAAGAAGCATCTTTGAAGATCCCATTGGAGTCCTAGACCGAAGCTCCACCTGGATGGATGGCATCCGGGCGTACCTCTCAGACGGCACGCTCCCTGATTCGCCACAGGAGGCAGCCGTTCTGAAAAAACGAGCTGCAAGCTTTGAATTGATAAATGGAGAACTCTTCAAGGCAGGGTTTCTTAAGCCTCTATTGAAGTGTGTAACCCCAGAGAAGGGGAAGGAAGTTCTCGAAGACTTGCACTCGGGGTTCTGCGCCTCCCACATAGGCGGCAGATCCCTAGCCGTCAGAGCCAGACGGCAATATTTTTGGCCTACTCTAGAGGCAGACGCCAAGGAATTGGTGAGAAAATGTGACAAGTGCCAGAAATTTGGCAAACTTATTCACCGTCCGGCTACTGATCTGACGGCCATCCACAGCCCAATCCCGTTTGCAAAATGGGGCATGGACATTTTAGGCCCTTACACGCCTGCACCAGGCGGTAAGCGTTATATCTTGGTGGCTGTGGATTACTTCACCAAGTGGGTAGAGGCTGAGGCGGTGAAAAATATCAAGACATCAGACGTCATTTCCTTCATCTGGAAGAATGTCATCACCCGGTATGGGGTACCTATGTCCATGGTGTTTGATAATGGCCCTCAGTTTGAGACGCCTCAGCTAAAAACTTGGTTGGGAGATCAAGGGATCTCAACCTATTTCGCATCAGTCGGCCGTCCCCAAGCAAACGGCCAAGTTGAAGCCTTCAACAAGCTGATCTCAGACGGCATAAAGAAGAAAATTGAAAGAGCCGGTGGCTTATGGGCTGAGGAATTAATCCATGTCCTATGGGCCATCCGGACAACAGCAAAGGGGTCAACCGGAGAAACCCCATTTCTCATGGTTTACGGTGCTGAAGCCGTCTTGCCCATTGAACACTATGAGCAAACTCTCAGAGTCATGTTATATGATGAAGAGGCAAACTGGGAGGCAATGCGCCTGGCATTGGATTCACTTCCAGAACGTAGGGGCAATGCCGCCTTCCGTCATGAGATTTACCGTCTGAGAATGACAAGAGCCTACAACAAGAGAGTACACAGGCGTCCCTTGAAAGTGGACGACCTAGTGTTACGGAAAATGGAGGCAACCGGTAGGGCCAATGAGCTTGGGAAGCTAACTCCTAATTGGGAAGGCCCCTACCGGATTTATGAAGAAGTAAGAGACGGCACCTACCGCCTGGAAACCCCAGACGGCAGGCGCCTGCCTAGAACTTGGAATGTAGATAATTTGAAAAAATACTTCTTCTGAGATTTTGTAAATTTTGTAAGCAAGAAGCACATTAATGGGAATTTGCTATCTGTTATCGTATTTTGTTTCCCGTCTGAACCCAGTCGGGTCACCTGTTTGTTTTTCTGAGTTTGACACTTGGAAATTGAATTAACGTCTGATTGACGAAGAGGCCAATGGCCAGATAAGTAAGCTAAGCATAGAAACGCTTAGTGGCTATACAGCCGGTCTATAACAAGACCATAGGCCAATGGCCGGATGGCTACTTCGACCTAAATTCGCCTGTCCCAACATGGACAAAGGCGTCCGGCGACACCCCTCCGGGTGCAATCGTCGCAGAGAGAAGCCAACTTGCTTACTCTACGTACCTATGCAGGCGGCCACAATTGGATGGCTGAATCAGCCATCCATAGCCGTCTGACCTGAGCAATCTAAGGAACGACCAAGTTTTGATCACCGGATGTCCAAAGGACATCAGCCGGTGACCGACTGAAGTTCCTACTTAGATTACTTTTTGAAATTATACAAGTTCCCCCAATGGGGTAGAAGGACATTGAAAGTATAATTGGATTACAATCACCCCAGGCGGCATTTGCCTTCCTGCACCTTGAAGGGTCAGGCGGCCATCTGCCTCCTGCCCCCAGGCGGCATTTGCCTTCCTGCACCTTGAAGGGTCAGGCGGCCATTTGCCTCCTGCCCCCAGGCGGCATTTGCCTTCCTGCACCTTGAAGGGTCAGGCGGCCATTTGCCTCCTGCCCCCAGGCGGCATTTGCCTTCCTGCACCATGAAGGGTCAGGCGGCCATGAGCCTCCTGCCCCAGGCGGCATTTGCCTTCCTGCACCTTGAAGGGTCAGGCGGCCATTTGCCTCCTGCCCCCAGGGGGCATTTGCCTCCCTGCACCATGAAGGGTCAGGCGGCCATGAGCCTCCTGCCCCCAGGCGGCATTTGCCTTCCTGCTCCATGAAGGGTCAGGCGGCTCTATTTGCCTCCCTACCCTATCAATGCAGACGGCCACAATTGGACGGCTGAATCAGCCATCCATAGCCGTCTGACCTGAACTGTCTAAGGAAAGAGCAAGTTCCGGAACCCGGATGTCTAAGGACATCAGGCGGGGACCGGCTGCATTTCTTACTTAGCGTTTTTATTTTTAAATTGTACACATCCTCATTTGGGGCAAAAGAGTTGTGCAACGGCTATTTAAATTCTGCTCAGACGGGCAACACCGTCTAGCTAGAAGCTGAAACGCCTGTTAATGTACGGCTGTGTACTTGGTTTGGGGCAATCACTACTGTGATTGATTGACTTACAAACGTATCATGCTCTTTGCAGCATCAGACGTTCCCAAGTCAATCAATCAGCTTCACTAGAAACCAACCACACAGCCGTCCAGGGGCAAGACCAGCCGCATACTTTTGATAAGTTAGGCGGAGAAAATTGCAGCCGCATACTTTTGATAAGTTAGGCGGATAAATTTGAAATGCAAAAATTTGAAAGCTCAAACACAAGCGCAAAGTAATAAAACCGACTCAGTCGGTGCATTCATAACGTCCAACCAAACGGCTGGGTGGATCAATTGTTATCAAATATTGTTTGATAGACCCGGCTCCTCAGCCGGTAAAAATACAAATATACTCGGCACGCAGGCCGGAAAAACAAAGTGTTTGGCATACTGCCGCAGAAAAACTAAGGCTTGGCGCACAGCCGCTGAAGCTACTGCCCTGCAGGCGGCCCTTCCTGGTTCCTCTCGCCCTCCTCAAGGATTTCAACGTCTGGAGCTTCTGGAGTTTCAGGCTCCGGTTGTTCCGTCTCAGCCCAGGCGAGGAAGGACTCAGGCTCTGGCTCACCTCTCTCTCGCAAGTAGACGACTTCGTCAGCATACTTGTGAGCCAGGGCCCAGACGCCGTAATCCTTTCCAGGATTCAAGGCATCCCAGGCGATCTTCATCATGGCCTCATTATCGGCGGCCATCTCAGCAACCAGACGGTCTTGCTCCGCCTGGAGGGTTGCTCGGAAGTTCTCCTGACCTTTAGCCGCCGCCTCCTCCATCTGGGATATCTTCTTCTTCAGATCAGCATTCTCTGAAGAAGCTCCTTGAAGAGCCTGGAGGTTATCTTGGGCCTTCTGGAGGTCCTCCTTCAGCTTAGGGAGGTCCACCTCCGCCTGCTTCTAGGCCGCCTCTGCAGCCTCGGCCCTCTGGTTGGCCGCCTGCAGTGCCGCCTCCAGCTCTTGAATTTTGGCCGCCTGCGTCATTTCGGTTGCTTTAGTTTCAAGGTCGTTAATTATGGTTGAATGTAAAGCAACATCATTGGCAATGGAGGCGGACTCCTTGGCCCGTCTTACCTCATCCCTTTTGCGGGTGTAAGGGCGCTTGAGACCGTCTACCCGCAGCAAGGCCTACAAAAAATAAAGGTCAAGGATGCAGACGGGAAAGAGTGTAGAAATAGCCATTTTAAAAAAAAATTTTGGTTAAGTGTACTACCTCAGCCAGAAGGGTGACGATGCGTTCAAGATTGAACGTCTCAATCCCTGGGATAGCATCCTTATCCCGTTTGCCTACAGCGTCTAGCATGGCCCTGGCATGCCTCTGGACGTCTGGCCAGCGAGGCGATTGATCTGCATCACAATCAGCGTCAGACTGAGTTATTAAAGCAGCGCCTATCTGGTTCCGACCGTCTGAGGATGACGTCTGCTGGGAGTGTGATTTCACTCGCAGCGGCCATCCCAGCTCAGGCGGGGATTCAAAGGGGTTCTTACCTGCAGAGCCGGCCAGGCGGGAGCCGCTGGCAGCCGTTGAGCGCCCCCCGGTTGCAGGAAGAGGCTGGGCCAAGTCTAGGCCAAGAGAGCCTGACACCCGCTCATTCCTCCCTCCTATTCTCATTTGCCTCCCAGGCGGGGCAGTAGGAGTAGCAGAGGAGGCGGCCTTTTTAGAGGACTTGCTTGGGTTTGAGACGGGGGTCTCCTCCCTAGCCCGTTTGAGATTCCTCTCAAACGTCTTGTCCACCTTGCCTCCCTGAAAATACAACAACTTAATGTCAGCAGACGACGTGAGGAAACTTTGAAAGTTAACTCAAAAAGCAGGTCAGGCGTTTACCTTGGCCCTGAGCTCACGCGCCTGGGCTTCCGCCAAATCTCGGCGGATCTGGGCAGAGGACCGTCTGGGTGTCTTCTCTTCGGGCAACATGTTTAATGCTTCTCCTGCAAGGTCAGACGGAAAACAGTTAGAACATTAACAAGAAATTCATTTCCGACACAAAAGTACCCCAGACGGAAATGATTCAGGCGCATACTTCTATCAAACATGTGCCCTAGCCCGCAGGCGGCTAGGAAGCACTCGTCCCTGAACCAGGCGCTCTTTGGGATCCAATTCTTTGGAACCTTTATTACTTCCCCGGTTGACAGGGTTGCGTCTGTGAGGCCGAAGAGATCAGCCTCAATTATTTTGTCGAAGTCCTCATCCGGAATTCGAGGAAGACAGCACTTCCGACCCATAAGGTCAGGCTTCTTATTGTACAGACGGAGCTCGTAGTTCTCCCGTCTGGTGGGAGCCGTGCACAGGTAGAACCTGTGTTTCCAGCCGTCGAATTTGGAAACCTTATCCAAGGTCATCATGTATTGGGGGAGTGTGGACAGAGTATACCACGCTCTGAACCCGCCTGGGTTGCGGCTGAGATAGTGCATCTTGGCAAACGCTTCCCAGCCGGGGTGAACCCCTTGGAATTCACAGGCGGCAACGTACCCCAGAATGTTTGCCCAAGAATTGGGGGAAAGTTGCCAGACTCCGAGGCCGTAGCCTCTCAAAATTGCCTTCACCGCCTGGTGAAGGGGGAAGCGAAGACCTGCCCTGAACGCCGCCTCGTAACAGCCGAAGTAGCCGTTTGCGTTGCGTTCAGTGTCCTCCCAAGAAATGGTGCCGTCTGGGGGAGGCACCCTTATCCTCCACCCATCTCCCATTGGGTGGGCTTTCAGGAAATTTGGAAGATTTTTCTCCATCAGGTCAATGTCTTTTGAGGAGACGTGGATTTTGAAGGGATCATCTTTCTCCTTCCACGTCTTCCTCTCTTCTTCCTCACTATCCTCAAGCGGGGGAAGATCGTCACTGCTCTCAGAGGAAGAGACGTCAACAACCCTTCTCGTCTCTTCCCCTGATAAAGAAAGGGAAACTGAGGCGGCCTCTTCCCCGCCTTGGTCATTGTCCTCTTCCCCGCTTTGGTCGCATTCCTCCAAAAAGGAATCAGGAGGAGTTGGGGGGCCGCGCGGAGGGGACCTTTCTGGAGCCGTCTGGTGTCCAGAGCCAGACGCCTCCCCCTCAGACGCTTGTGCGCCTGAGTCGTCGCTCCTATAATTTGGATCTCGTGCCGTCTGCATAGTCCGAGCCATTGTGTCCTGCACAGACGCGCAGATGGTCGGAATCCAAGCATGAGGGTGGTCCCAACACCCTGAGACGGCACTACCAGTCCTAGACTCAGCCGTCCCTGGTGAACGGCTGGATCCTATCCTAGGCTGTGCCGTGTGTGTTGGTGATGAATCCATTTATTGCAAGGAATATATACAAACGGAAAAATGAAAAAAGAGCTGAAAGAGTCAGAGACGGTACCTTTAGATTTGATATCTGAAGGTAGACGGGTCCGCCTGTGTTGGTGCGTCTGGTTTCTTCAAAAATGCGCCTGACTCAGACGGATGACTTCTGTTCTCTCTTTCAAGATTCTAAGTTTGCTCAGAAATTTTTGTGAAGTGTGGCAAGGTTCTGAGGGTAAACGGCTATATATAGAGGGTGAAAGGAGGGGCAACTCCGTAATTTACCCAGAAGTTAAACAGTAATTTTTTTTTGGCGGTAAATTTACCATCGTTCAGCGAGTGACATGTGTCACAGATGCCACGCGGATTGCCACGTCACATCTGTGAGGGGCAAATGTTTAGGGTATTTTTACCCCGCCATGTGGCCTAATCGGAGGGCGACACGTGTCAGCCCAAGGATAGTCCAAAGTGGACCATTCCCCGCTTGACACGTGTCGCCCCAGATATTTGGGAAAATGTCGGCCTTCAGGCCCAAATCCCGAGAAAGCCGTAGAACGGCGCAGCCCACCAATGATTAGGGTTTGATACCCTAATCAGGGGCACAATTCCCAATGACCCTATAAATAGGGAGATTCCCCTCTTTTGGAGGGGAGGTTCATATTTTTAAGGGGAGGTTCATATTTTTAAGGTATTCATTGAAAACCGTCCCTTTGATAGAGACAACTGAGCTTGGAATCCAAGCAGATCCCCACCTTAATTTCCGCACCTTTTACTCTTCTTCAAGTTACTAACTTGAGCGTTGGAGGCGGAGCACCATCCGACCGGTGTGTCCATTAATTTTGCAGGTACAGAGCAGGCAGGATCAGTCTTCGAGTTGTAACTCTCCCGAGGGACAAAAAACCCCAAAACACTAATTAAGTCAAATGAAAGTAAAACACATTCAACAAAGCTAATTGAGTCAAAAGAAACTTAAACACATTCAAACAAAGCTTTTTGATTCAAATGAAAGTCAAACACATTCAAACAAAGCTTTTTGAATCAAATGAAAATCAAATGAATTCAACAAAGCTTTTAGAATCAAATGAAAGTCAAACACATTCAAACAAAGCTTTTTGAATCAAATGAAAATCAAATGAATTCAACAAAGCTAATTGAGTCAAATGAAAGTCAAACACTTTCATCAAAGCTTATAGAATCAAATGAAAGTCAAATACATTCAAACAAAGCTTTTTGAATCAAATGGAAGTCAATTGCATTCCACAATGCTAATTGAGTCAAATGAAAGTCAAACACATTCAACGAAGCTAATTGAGTCAAATGAAAGTCAAACACATTCAAACAAAGCTTTTTGAATCAAATGAAACTCAAATGCATTCAACAAAGCCAATTGAGTCAAATGAAAACCAAACATATTCAAATAAAGCTTCTTGACTCAAATAAAAGTCAAATGTATTCAACAAAGCTAATTGAGTCAAATCAAAGTCAAACACTTTCAACAAAGCTAATTGAGTCAAATGAAAGTCAAACACATTCAAACAAAGCTTTTTGAATCAAATGAAAGTCAAATGCATTCAACAAAGCTAATTGAGTCAAATGAAAGTCAAACACTTTCAACAAAGCGTTTAGAATCTAATGAAAGTCAAACACATTCAATCAAAGCTTTTTGAATCAAACGAAAGTCAATTGCATTCCACAATGCTAATTAAGTCGAATGAAAGTCAAACACATTCAAAAAAGCTTTTAGAATCAAAATAAAGTCACACACATTCAAACAAAGCTTTTTGAATCAAATGAAAGTCAAATGCGTTCAACAAAGCTAATTGAGTCAAATGAAAGTCAAAAACATTCAACAAAGCTAATTGAGTCAAATGAAAGTCAAACACATTCAAACAAAGCTTTTTGATTCAGATGAAAGTCAAATGCATTCAACAAAGCCAATTGAGTCAAATGAAAGTCAAACACATTCAAATAAAGCTTCTTGATTCAAATGAAAGTAAAATGCATTCAACAAAGCTAATTGAGTCAAATGAAAGTCAAACACTTTCAACAAAGCTTTTAGAATCAAATGAAAGTCTAACACATTCAAACAAAGCTTTTTGAATCAAATGAAAATCAAATGAATTCAACAAAGCTAATTGAGTCAAATGAAAGTCAAACACTTTCATCAAAGCTTGTAGAATCAAATGAAAGTCAAATACATTCAAACAAAGCTTTTTGAATGAAATGAAAGTCAATTGCATTCTACAATACTAATTGAGTCAAATGAAAGTCAAATACATTCAACGAAGCTAATTAAGTCAAATGAAAGTGAAACACATTCAAACAAAGCTTTTTGAATCAATTGAAAGTCAAATGCATTCAACAAAGCCAATTGAGTCAATTGAAAGTCAAACACATTCAAATAAAGCTTCTTGATTCAAATGAAAGTCAAATGCATTCAACAAAGCTAATTGTGTCAAATGAAAGTTAAACACTTTCAACAAAGCTTTTAGAATCAAATGAAAGTCAAAAACATACAAACAAAGCTTTTTGAATCAAATGAAAATCAAATGCATTCAACATAGCTAATTGAGTCAAACGAAAGTCAAACACTTTCAACAAAGCGTTTAGAATCAAATGAAAGTCAAATACATTCAATCAAAGCTTTTTGAATCAAATGAAAGTCAATTGCATTCCACAATGCTAATTGAGTCAAATGAAAGTGAAACACATTCAACAAAGCTAATTGAGTCAAAAGAAAGTCAAACACATTCAAACAAAGCTTTTAGAATCAAATGAAAGTAAAATGCATTCAACAAAGCTAATTGAGTCAAATGAAAGTCAAACACATTCAAACAATGCTTTTTGATTCAAATGAAAGTCAAATGCATTCAACAAAGCTAATTGAGTCAAATGAAAGTCAAACACTTTCAACAAAGCTTTTAGAATCAAAAGAAAGTCAAATACATTAAACTAAGATTTTTGATGAAATGAAAGTGTATTGCATTCCTCAATGGTAATTGAGTCAAATGAACGTCAAACACATTCAACGAAGCTAATTGAGTCAAATGAAAGTCAAACACATTCAAACAAAGCTTTTTGAATCAAATGAAAGTCAAATGCATTCAACAAAGCTAATTGAGTCAAATGAAAGTCAAACACATTCAAATAAAGCTTCTTGATTCAAATTAAAGTCAAATGCATTCAACAAAGCTAATTGAGTCAAATGAAAGTCAAACACTTTCAACAAAGCTTTTAGAATCAAATGAAAGTAAACACATTCAAACAAAGCTTTTTGAATCAAATGAAAATCAAATGAATTCAACAAAGCTAATTGAGTCAAATGAAAGTCAAACACTTTCATCAAAGCTTTTAGAATCAAATGAAAGTCAAATACATTCAAACAAAGCTTTTTGAATGAAATGAAAGTCAATTGCATTCCACAATGCTAATTGAGTCAAATGAAAGTCAAACACATTCAACGAAGCTAATTGAGTTAAATGAAAGTCAAACAAATTCAAACAAAGCTTTTTGAATCAAATGAAAGTCTAATGCATTCAACAAAGCCAATTGAGTCAAATGAAAGGCAAACACATTCAAACAAAGCTTCTTGATTCAAATGAAAGTCAAATGCATTCAACAAAGCTAATTGAGTCAAATGAAAGTCAAACACTTTCATTAAAGCTTTTAGAATCAAATGAAAGTCAAACACAGTCTAACAAAGCTTTTGAATCAAATGAATGTCAAATGCATTCCACAAAGCTAATTGAGTCAAATGAAAGTCAAACACATTCAACAAAGCTAATTGAGTCAAAAGAAAGTCAAACACATTCAAACAAAGCTTTTTGAATCAAATGAAAGTCAAATGCATTCAACAAAGCGAATTGAGTCAAATGAAAGTCAAACACTTTCAAATAAAGCTTCTTGATTCAAATAAAAGTCAAACACATTCAAACAAAGCTTTTTGAATCAAATGAAAGTCAAATGCATTTAACAAAGCCAATTGAGTAAAATGAAAGTCAAACATATTCAAATAAAGCTTCTTGACTCAAATAAAAGTCAAATGTATTCAACAAAGCTAATTGAGTCAAATGAAAGTCAAACACTTTCAAAAAAGCTAATTGAGTCAAATGAAAGTCAAACACATTCAAACAAAGCTTTTTGAATCAAATGAAAGTCAAATATATTCAACAAAGCTAATTGAGTCAAATGAAAGTTAAGCACTTTCAACAAAAGCGTTTAGAATCAAATGAAAGTCAAATACATTCAATCAAAGCTTTTTGAATCAAATGAAAGTCAATTGCATTCCATAATGCTAATTAAGTCAAATGAAAGTAAAACACATTCAACAAAGCTAATTGAGTCAAAAGAAACTTAAACACATTCAAACAAAGCTTTTTGATTCAAATGAAAGTCAAATGCATTTAACAAAGCTAATTGAGTCAAATGAAAGTCAAACACTTTCAACAAAGCTTTTAGAATCAAATGAAAGTCAAACACATTCAAACAAAGCTTTTTGAATCAAATGAAAATCAAATGAATTCAACAAAGCTAATTGAGTCAAATGAAAGTCAAACACTTTCATCAAAGCTTATAGAATCAAATGAAAGTCAAATACATTCAAACAAAGCTTTTTGAATCAAATGGAAGTCAATTGCATTCCACAATGCTAATTGAGTCAAATGAAAGTCAAACACATTCAACGAAGCTAATTGAGTCAAATGAAAGTCAAACACATTTAAACAAAGCTTTTTGAATCAAATGAAACTCAAATGCATTCAACAAAGCCAATTGAGTCAAATGAAAACCAAACATATTCAAATAAAGCTTCTTGACTCAAATAAAAGTCAAATGTATTCAACAAAGCTAATTGAGTCAAATGAAAGTCAAACACTTTCAACAAAGCTAATTGAGTCAAATGAAAGTCAAACACATTCAAACAAAGCTTTTTGAATCAAATGAAAGTCAAATGCATTCAACAAAGCTAGTTGAGTCAAATGAAAGTCAAACACTTTCAACAAAGCGTTTAGAATCTAATGAAAGTCAAACACATTCAATCAAAGCTTTTTGAATCAAACGAAAGTCAATTACATTCCACAATGCTAATTAAGTCGAATGAAAGTCAAACACATTCAACAAAGCTTTTAGAATCAAAATAAAGTCAAACACATTCAAACAAAGCTTTTTGAATCAAATGAAAGTCAAATGCGTTCAACAAAGCTAATTGAGCCAAATGAAAGTCAAAAACATTCAACAAAGCTAATTGAGTCAAATGAAAGTCAAACACATTCAAACAAAGCTTTTTGATTCAGATGAAAGTCAAATGCATTCAACAAAGCCAATTGAGTCAAATGAAAGTCAAACACATTCAAATAAAGCTTCTTGATTCAAATGAAAGTCAAATGCATTCAACAAAGCTAATTGTGTCAAATGAAAGTCAAACACTTTCAACAAAGCTTTTAGAATCAAATGTAAGTCAAACATATTCAAACAAGGGACAAAAACACCCAAAACATTTGGCGCCGTCTGTTGGGAGAGTACCTCAAGATGGTTCAAAATTCTGTACCAATTCTCAATTCTACCTTTCTACGTCCGGGTACTCAGACGGGTAACCCGGAAGACTTGCAACCGGTTATTCAGCCGGTAGGATTCGAAATCCCCAAGCCTCCATCTCAGCCTCAGCCAGAGGTATTCACTGAGGAGGAGGATGAAGAAGAAGACAATGATGTTGAGACTTACATCTCTAGGGATGGTTCTCTCATCTCTAAATCCATCCGTTCCCGAGATCAGCTGGAACGAAATCTGGATCAGGCGGGCCCTAGTAGCCGGCCCACTAGGAGGTCAGACGGGGAAACCCGGAAGGCCAGGGGAGAGGCTCCAGTCACCCGGAATGAGCTCATGAAATTCATGAACTCCTTCAAGGGTGAGATCAAAGAAATGATCAACAACAAGGCAGGCTCTTCCAAGAGTCAGCCGGCTAAAAAGACTCCCAATAATGGGAAGAGGAATAAGCCGGTCAAGGACAAGCAGCCAACTCCTCACCCAAAGGAGAAGGCAGCCGCAAAACTTGATTGGTCTAAGATTCTGATGCCCCGGCGACCCCAGCCGGATGGCAAAAAAGCCTCCACTTTTGATGCTCGAGAAGTCATCAATCGTAGGAGGCAGGAGCAGTCTGAGTCAGCTTCTACCTCAAGCTTTCCAGACAGCTTCAAGCAAGCTTCTGCAAGGAACTCTATGTCCTTGCATGAGAGTCGGACAGGCGGTAAATCCGTCAACACCGAACCTCAGCTGATGATAGGGTCTATGCCATACGCACCCCAGGCGCAGTATGGGCAATATGGCCTCCAGTTCATGCAGCCACCCCCATTCGGAGGTCAGGCGACATATACCAGTGCCCAGCCACTTGATTGGCAGCTTCGGTGATGAGGCTAGGCGAACAGCCGTCTGCCTTTGCAGCCAATATAACCGAGGCGGCTCAGCCGGCCAAGGTTAAGAACATCTTGGTTGGTGCTTATGATGGCACCACTAACCCTGAAGATCACCTGATGGCATACACCAACCTAATGTGTTTACAAGGTTGTGATGATGCTACCTGGTGCCGTTGCTTTCCGGCTACATTGAAGGGCATTGCCCAACAATGGTTTGGTAACCTGCCAGCCGGATCTATTGACTGCTTCAAGAAGCTAGCCTTCTTGTTTGCCACCAACTTCTCAATGAACATCCCTGCTAAGAAGACAAGTTTAGACTTGAGCACCATTAAGCAGGGAGAGAGAGAAGGGCTACGCTCATATGTCAGGCGGTTCAACCTGGTTAGAATTCAAATCCAGGGGCTGTCTAACGAGGTAGCATTTACAGACTTTTTCAAGGGTCTGAGAGACGGGTCGGCTTTTAAGTTCGACCTTGTCAGAAAAGGGGCTTTTACTCTACAGGCGGCCCTGAGGGAGGCGGAAAGCTATATACAAGCAACCGACCTTTGCACGCCTGGTAACCAATCGGACTCTAAGAAGTCTGACAAGCAAAAAGAGAGCCGGTCTGCTCAGCCGGCGAAGAAAAAAGAAGAGAGCAAGAAAAGAAAAGAAGTCTGGGCGGTCAGTGATTCTGAGCAGCCGTCCTAGAAAAAGAAAAAAGAGTTTAAACCGTACGTTCCCCGATACGAGTTTAATAAGGATTGTAACTCCATCCTCATGGAGGTAAAGGACCGGCTGTCCATTGAGAAGCCGAATCCAATGAAGAGTTCCGTCCAATCCCGGAACAAGGGCAAATATTGTCAATTCCATGAGGAGGTTGGCCATGACACCAACGACTGCTTCAGTTTACAGCGGACGTTGGACCGTCTGGCTGACAAAGGACATTTGAAGTCCTATATTTCTAAGTCCCCAGCCGGGGCAAAGAAGAAGAACAAGGGTCAGTCCTCTAAGGCTGCCTCCCAGCCTGCAAGTAGTTCGGAAACCGACAAGGATCCGGTCTACACCATTGCAGGCGGATTCTCTTGTGGTGGCCCTACCATTCGGGGCACCAAAAGCCATCTTCGAAAGATGGATAAGGATGATGAGGAGCAGGCGTCTGCCAGCTCCACTTTTCCGGATGTCCTCATTACTGAGAAGGACAGGGGCAGTGTCCGCCGCCCGCATGACGATCCGGTTGTCATTGAATGCAAAGTCGCCAACCAGTTAGTTGGGCGCATCCTTATTGACACCGGCAGCTCGTCAGACATCATCAGCCTCCGGTGCTTGCAGAAGCTGAAATACAACTCCAGCAGCATGCATCCGGTCACCCACCCCCTGGTTGGTTTTGGGGGTGGGATGGTCTATCCAGCCGGCAGAATTGACCTACCCATCCGGCTGAGAGAGAAGGGCCAGGGACAACATATGGTCGTCAGATTCTTGGTCGTTGAGGAGTTGACCGCCTACAACATCATTCTTGGGAGGCCAACCCTCAACGAAGCCAAGGCTGTAATCATCCCTTCTCTCATGCTCATCAAGTATGAGAGGGATGATGGTTTTGTTGGTTCCCTAAACGGGGATCAGAAGACGGCTAGGGAGTGTTATCTCTCAGCCGTCAAGGATACTGTGGCCGCAGACGGCCAAGGGAAGGAACCAATAGACCTTGACAATGTCAAGGATGCTTCCTCACCTCCACCAGCAGCCGGAAAAAAGAGAAAAGCTGCAGAGCTGGTGGTGGTGAAGAAAGAAAAGAAATAGAAATCACTGATCGGTGAACGGTTAGAGGAGCTCCGTCCCCAACCGGCTGGTGAGAGTATTGATCTCGTTCTGGACGACATCCGTCCAGAGCGAACTGTTAAGGTTGGGACGGTTGCTAACGCTGTTCTAGGTGCAGACTTGCACCTCCTGTTGAAAGAATTCAAAGATGTGTTTGCCTTTAAAGTGGAAGAGATGCCAGGCATCAGCCCAGATCTTGCTGTCCACAAACTCGCCGTGGATCCAAAAATGAAGCCCATCCGGCAAAAGAAGAGAAACCACGGTGAGGAAAGAAGTCAGGCGGCAGCTTCCGAAGTAAAAAAGCTGTTGGATGCTAGGTTCATTCGGCCTTGTAATTTCCCCGACTGGGTGGCAAACGTTGTGCTTGTAAAGAAGCCGAATGGTACCTGGCGGATGTGTGTAGATTACACAGATCTCAACAAGGCATGCCCAAAGGATAGTTATCCACTTCCAAAAATTGACAGTTTGGTTGATTCAACAGCCGGTCATGCCTTGATGGGTTTTATGGATGCCTATTCCGGCTTCCATTAGATACCTTTGTGGAAAAAAGATCAAGAAAAGACGGCCTTCGTCACTGATCAGGGGTTATTCTGCTATACTGTGATGCCGTTTGGCTTAAAGAATGCGCCGGCTACATTCCAACGGATGATTAATACAGTCTTCATTAATCAAATTGGGAGGAATGTAGAGGCGTATATTGATGACATGATAGTCAAATCCAAGCAGCAGGCAGATCATCTTGCTGATCTCCGAGAAACCTTCACCACACTCAGGCGGCATAAGGTTATGTTAAATCCTAAGAAATGCGTCTTTGGTGTTGAGTCTGGGAAGTTTCTCGGATTCCTGATTGATCAAAGGGGGATAGAGGCTAACCCTGAGAAGATACAGGCGGTAATTGACATGAAGTCACCCCGCACTGTCAAGGAAGTTCAAAGACTCACCGGTTGCCTGGTCGCCTTGGGGAGGTTCCTCAGCCGGTCAGGTGACAAATGCCTTTACTTCTTCCAGGCAATCAGGAAGAAGACTAGATTTGAATGGGGGGATGATGCTGAGGCGGCATTTCAGAAGTTGAAAGAACACTTGCACTCTTTGCCAAGGCTTGTTAGTCCTTTGCCAAGAGAGAAGTTGTACATGTACCTAGCCGTCTCAGACCATGCTCTCAGTGCCGTTCTCCTTGCTGAACGAGACGGTACGCAGCTCCCGGTATATTTCATTAGTCATGTGTTAAAAAATGCTGAACTCCGGTACCCCATGGTGGAAAATTTTGGTCTTGCTCTATATATGGCCTTCAAAAAGTTGAAGCCATACTTCCTGGCACATCCGGTGGTAATCTACACCGACCCGCCCCTCAAGCGGCCAATGTCCACTTTGGAGTCATCCGGCAGAATGCTGAAATGGGCTATTGAAATGCAAAGTCTTGAAATACCCTTCGAACCAAGAAAAGCAGTGAAAGGTCAGGCGTTTGCCGACTTCATTGTTGAAATGACTCGTCCGGTTCTCCCGGACAATGTTGATCAGGTTTGGAAGGTGTATGTAGACAGGAGCTCTACAAAGAATGGTTGTGGTGCAGGCATAGTTTGTGAATCTCCTGAAGGAGATAGATATGAGTATGCACTACGGTTCAAGTTTCAGGCCTCGAATAATGAGGCGGAGTATGAAGCCCTGCTAGTCGGAATCCGCATGTGTAAGGCAGCAGGGGCAACAAAGATTGACGCCCACTCTGATTCTCAATTGGTTGTTAGCCAGTATGAGGGCACTTATGAAGCGACCCATCCGGCAATGATCAAATATCTTAAGGCTGTCAAAGATGAGGCTGGGACACTTGAGGAGTTCAGATTGAATCAAGTGCCCCGGTCAGATAACCACCCAGCGGATGCATTATCAAAATTGGCATCATTCGCCTGCCATGATACGCCTCGGTCAGTCTTTTGGGAAGTTCTTGAAAAACGAAGTATTTATGAAGAGCCCATTGGAATTCTGGATCGAAGTTCTACTTGGATGGATGGCATCCGGGCGTATCTTGCAGACGGCACGCTCCCTGATTCACCTCAGGAAGCAGCCGTCATGAAAAAGAGAGCAGCAAACTTCGAGTTGAGAAACGGAGAACTCTTCAAGGCTGGTTTCCTCAAGCCCTTGTTGAAATGTGTTACCCCAGAAAAGGGGAAGGAAGTACTCGAAGAGCTGCATGCGGGATTTTGCGCCTCCCATATAGGCGGCAAGTCCCTAGCCGTCAGAGCCAGGCGGCATTACTTTTGGCCTACCCTTGAGGCAGATGCCAAGGAATTTGTGAAGAAATGTGATAAATGCCAGAGGTTTGGCAAGCTAATACATCGCCCGGCTATTGATCTGACGGCAATCCACAGCCCAGTCCCGTTTGCTAAATGGGGCATGGACATATTGGGTCCATATACGCCTGCTCCAGGCGGAAAGCGCTATATTTTGGTGGCTGTGGATTATTTCACCAAATGGGTGGAGGCGGAGGCAGTTAAGAATATCAAGACAAAGGATGTCATCTCCTTCATATGGAAGAATATCATCACCCGGTTTGGGGTACCTATGTCTATGGTGTTCGATAATGGCCCTCAATTTGAAACGCCTCAACTTAAGACTTGGTTACGAGATCAGGGCGTCTCAAGTTATTTTTCCTCAGTCGGCCGTCCTCAAGAAAATGGTCAGGTTGAGGCATTCAACAAACTCATCTCAGACGGAATCAAAAAGAAAATTGAAAGAGCCGGTGGCCTATGGGCTGAAGAGTTAATTCATGTGTTATGGGCCATCCGGACAACTGCTAAGGGGTCAACCGGAGAAACCCCGTTTCTCATGGTATACGGGGTTGAAGCCGTTTTACCCATTGAACACTATGAGCCTACGCTCAGAGTGATGCTCTATGATGAAGAGTCAAATTGGGAGGCCATGTGGCTGGCATTGGACTCCCTCTCGGAACGTAGGGGCAATGCTGCCCTACGACATGAGATATACCGTCTGAGAATGACGAGAGCCTACAACAAAAGAGTGCACAAACGCCCTTTGAAAGTGGACGATTTTGTGTTACGGAAAATGGAGGCAACCGGTAGGGCCAATGAGCTTGGAAAGCTAACTCCTAACTGGGAAGGCCCCTACCGGATCTATGAAGAAGTTAGGGATGGCACATACCGCCTGGAAACCCCGGACGGTAGACGCCTGCCTAGAACTTGGAATGTAGACAACTTAAAAAAGTACTATTTCTGAGTATTGTAAGTTTTTTATAACAAGAAGTATTAATGAGAAATGCTTTTGTTTCATTTATTGTCTTTTTATTTCCGTTTGGGTTTACCCATGCTAATGTTGAAAAAGTACAATAGTAATTTTAACGTGTGAATAACTTAAGGCCAATGGCCAGATAAAAACTAAGTTTAATACTTAGTATATGAAATCAAAAAAGTCCATAGTGACAAGAGGCTAACAGCCGGATCCTAAAGCTAAGCACAAAACCGTTTAGCAGCTATCAGCCGGTCTAAAAGCTAGACCTGAGGCCAAGGGCCAGGTGGTTGTCCATTTTCTCAAAATTCGTCTATTCCAATGTGGCTATAGGCGTCCGGCGACACCCCTCCGGGTGCAATCGTCGCAGAGAACAGCCCCCATGCTCGTTCTATAAGCCCATGCAGGCGACAACAATTGAGTGGCTAAAGCAGCCAACTCATAGCTGCCTGTTCATATTATTTCTCCTAAGTAATCTTTAGTTGAAAATTTTCCGGCTATCTACAAGTATCAGCCGGAGAAACATCGAAAGTCTGTTACTTAGAGAAATTTTCCTCAAGTTGCGTACTTCTGGGGCAAACCCGTTTTTGCGTAAACGGCTATGAAGCATACCCAGACGGTTTGACACCGACTGGGGCAGAGGTTGCACGCCTGTTATTTGGCCGGCTGTGTACTTGGTTTGGGGCAATCACTATTGTGATTGATTGCCTTACAAACATCCCATACTCTTTTAAGTATAAGAAGTTTCCAAGGCAATCAATCCTCTTTTTGTTTGGATTAAACCAACCACACAGCCGTCCAGGGGCAAAGACAGCCGGATATGTGGCTGCCGCATGCTTTTTATAAGTTAAGGAAAATTCACAAGTATATATTGAGTATGTATGCAACAGTGAAAAATTGAAAAAATTGAAAATTTATGCAAGTATAAGAAAACCGACTGGGTCGGTGTACTTCATAAAATAAACTGGCTCAAGGCCAGAAATAATTGTTAGCCGGATACACATCCGGAATACAGAGATACAAAAGAAAAAGTAAAAGTTACACAATTACTCGGCGCACAGGCCGGAAAAGCAAGTTGGCATACTGCCGCTGAAAAAGGAGAGGAGCTACGCTGCTAGTTCTTCCGGCTGGGCTGGAGTTGTTGAAGGAACATCATCCGGAATCTCAACCGCTTCAGGCTGATTTTCCTTGTTCACTTCCTTTATAATTTCATCAAGGTCCGGCTCCTCTGTGTCCGAAACCTCAGCACCATTCTCCAAGGCCCATTCCTTGAAGCGAGCCGGAGCAGGATCCTGGAGAACCTTGGCATCATACGCCTCAGTGGCGTAGTTGTACCTCAGTTTGTAGACTTCAAAGTCTACCTCAGGATAGAGAAGCCCCCAAGCATAACGGAAGCGGATCTCATTGTCCCGCTCATTCTCTTTGATGAGCCGGTCCTGCTCAGCCTTGAGCTCTTCAGCATGTTTGCCTTTCAGAGTGGCAAGATCCGCAATCAGCCGGGACTTGTCTGCTTTGAGGGCAACGTTCTCTTGGTCTGCTCCCTCTAAGGCCTTAAGGTTGGAGCCGGCAGTTTTCAGCTGAAGCTCCAGATCCTTGATTTTGTTGTTGGCATCATCATTAGCAGCCGTCAACATCCTTACCAGCTCCTCCTGTTTCAACTCGAGGGCTTTAATCTCAACATCAAAATTTATATATGCATATTCAGCAGAGTTGAGATTAGCTTGAGCCCTTCTTTTGGCATCAGTTACCTCTTCTTGCTTCTTCCGGAAGGGCAACCAGAGTCCATCCACCCGGACCATAACCTGAGCAAGGTCATCTGGGAAACTAAACACTTAGCCATTTGAAAAACAAAATGAAATAAAAAGAAATGTAAAAGATATGGAGTTCTTCTCCGTCTGGGTGAGGGTTCTCACCATCCGTTTTCCAAACCCCGCCAGGTCCGGGGCAGAAGTAGCATCTGCAGCATAAGAAGGACTTAGTGAGAGACTGGCAGCATATTTGGTATTCATTCTTTGCTGGCTACTCACAGAACCCCCAGAAGGGTCAGTCATAGTCTTGACGTGCATAAAGTCAAGCGGCCAAGGAATTTCAATCTTACCTTTTGAGCCGTCCTTCGCCGGCTCCTCCCCTGCGGCTGCAGCACCACCTGCAGCCTTGGATGGCTCGCCAACCTTCGATGCTTCGTGAGCATCCGGCTTTTTCCGTGACTTCTCTGAGTTTTCACTCAGAGTAGCCATGGCTTCGGGGCCTTTACCCCCGGTTGTTGGAAATCCTTTGGCATTAACGCCAGAGGATGTTGAGGTGGCCTTCCTCCCGGACTTAGCAGCCGGCTTTTGAAGGTTTTCATCCCCAGGTCTTTTCAAGACCTTTGTCATTGAGCGGGGAAGAATGCCGGTTGAGGTCTGCATAGAGCAAGGAAAACGTCAGTCATCCGGTGTCAGAAAAACTTGGAAAAATCTCAAGCAAAGTTGAAGTGTCTTACCCCTCCTTTCTTAGCCTCCTTGGCCTCAATATTGGCCTTCTTGGCCAGAATGTTCTCCTTGCGGAGCAGAGCCGCAGACTTCTGAGGGGTCTTAGCCGGGTCGACCATCCTCCTAGCTTCCTCTGCAAATAGAATACAAAGTGTTAGAACAAAAACAAGTTCAAAAGCAATAAAGTTAAAATGCAGGCGGAAGACCGCCGGGTGTGTGAGTGTATATACCCTTTGGAAACATAGGGCTCAACCCGCAGGCGGACAAGAACCTCTCATCCGCAAAGAAATCCGGGTGGGGGATCCAATTCTTTGGAACAACTATGTGAGTCCCATCCCCCAAGGACTCAGTTGTTGTTTTGAAAAACTCCGGCTCTATTATTTGCTCCCGGGCATTGGCAGTCAAGGCAGGGCGAACGCATTTTTGACCTATCAAAGCCGGCTCCTTGTTGTAGCGCCGGAGAATTCTATTTATTCTTAAATTTGGGGAGGAGACCAAGTACCACTTGTCTTTCCAGCCTCCCCACTTGGACACTTTGTCCAAAGACATCAAGTACTCCGGGAGCGTGGAGATAGTGTACCACGCTCCATATCCGCCTGGGGCACTTTTGAGATAGTGCATGTGGGCGAAGGCAGTGAAGCTCGGCTCAATATCCTGGAGCTCGCAGGCGGCGATGTAGCTCAAGATATTGACCCAAGAATTAGGCGTAAGTTTCCATACTCCCAGGTCATATCCCTTCAGGATCTTCCGGATGCCTCTGTGAAGGGGAAAGCGGAGGCCGGCTTCTATCACCGCCTCGTAGCAGACGAAGTAGTTGTCTGCATTTTCAATGTCATCCCCCCAGGCTAGAACAGCATTAGCCGGAGGGACGATGATGTCCCAGTCCTCCCCAAAGGGGTGTTGTTGTTTGAAAGCCTCAAAGCCACTTTCAAGAAGGGCTATATCCCCATGTTTCATCCGGATCTTGGTAGGATCCGGGTTTGCTTCTTTCTTTGCTGTTGGGCGATAAGCCTCAGCAAGGTCCTCTTTCTCATCCCCGGATCCTTCTTGCTCCTCAGCTGCTTCGTCAGCTGAATTATTTTGGTCTGGGGAGGAGGCGGTCTCCTCACCGTCTCCCCCTGAGTTGCTGCTGCTTGAGGTAGACGGGGTGTCCTCAGCTGAAGTACTTTGCTCAGCCGCCTCGTAATCCTCCTCCCTCACTACTTCACTTGCGGGCACTTCCCTAGTGCGCCGCCTTCTGGGCTTGGTAGCCGTTTGTTTGGTTCTGGCCATTGTGTCCTGCACAGACACAGAGAGGGAAGAAGCTGGAGATGAGCAAAGCACTCCAGAAACTCCAGACAAGGCACCCCCGGTTCTAGACTCAGCCGTCCTTGGTGACCGGCTGAGCGTCCTAGGCAGTGCCGTGTGTGCAAATGGAGAGTTCATTTTATTTTTATTTTTATTTTTGAAAAAATCAATGTATACAGCCGGAATTCGATGTATACAGGCTCAAGAAAAAGAAAAGAAAAAAGAAGAAAACTTAAAGAAGGAAACAGATGGTTACCTTACTTTGAGTTCTGAAAAATCTGAAAACGGCAAAGCAACCGGTGACCGGGTGACTTCGAAAGAGCACACGGAAATCTTGAATTTGGTTAAACGCAACCGGGATCAGAGCACTTCTCTCTAAAAACTCTCTTTCTCTCTCTAGAAAAGTTAGATATTTGAAAGTAAAGAGGAGAGGGGGGGGTAAATCCCTATTTATAGGGGGTGAAACGGCATGAAGTACAGTCATCACTGTAAAAAATGGCCGTTTTTTACTGTTCACCCTTCATGGGGTGACGCGTGTCACAGGCACCACGTGGCCTGCCACGTGGCAACTGTGAGGGGCAAATGTTTAGGGAATTTTTACCCTAGACAAGTGGACCAATGAGGAGGTGCCACGTGTCAGAGGCTGGCAGGTCATCCTTGGTCAATCTCTAGCTGAAACGTGGCCTCTCCAGAGGCTTCCGTAGAATTGCGGCCTTTAAGGGCCCAATTCCCCAAAATCCGTTATTTGGTGGCGCAGCCCATCAGTCCTAGGTCAGAATGACCTAGGGAGGGGCACTTTTCCCAATGACCCTATAAATAGGGAGATATTCCCCCAAAATAGGGGACATTCAGAAATTCACCCAACATTTATTACACCCTATTTTCTCTCTCATCAGAGAACACCTGAGCTTGGAATCCAAGAAGATCCCCACCTTAAATTCCGCACTTTTTTACTCTCCTTCAAGTTACTAACTTGAGCGTTGGAGGCGGAGCACCACCCAAACGGTGTCTTCGTTGATTTTGCAGGTACATAAGCTCTCCGGACCAATCTTCGAGTTGTAACTCTCCCAAGGGACAAAAACACCCAAAACAAAATGCATTCAACAAAGCTAATTGAGTCAAATGAAAGTCAAACACTTTCAACAAAGCTTTTAGAATCTAATAAAAGTCAAACACATTAAAACAAAGCTTTTTGATCAAATGAAAGACAATTGCATTCCACAATGCTAATTGAGTCAAATGAAAGCCAAACACATTCAACAAAGCCAATTGAATCAAATGAAAGTTAAACACTTTCAACAAAGCTTTTAGAATCAAATGAAAGTCAAATACATTCAAACAAAGCTTTTTGAATCAAATGAAAGTAAATTGCATTCCACAATGCTAATTGAGTCAAACGAAAGTCATACACATTCAACAAAGCTAATTGAGTCAAAAGAAAGTCAAACACATTCAAGCAAAGCTTTTTGAATCAAATGAAAGTCAAATGCATTCAACAAAGCCAATTGAGTTAAATGAAAGTTAAACACTTTCAACAAATCTAATTGAGTCAAAAGAACGTCAAACACATTCAAACAAAGCTTTTTGATTCAAATGAAAGTCAAATGCATTCAACAAAGCTAATTGAGTCAAATGAAAGTCAAACACTTTCAACAAAGCTTTTAGAATCAAATGAAAGTCAAACACATTCAAACAAAGCTTTTTGAATCAAATGAAAATGAAATGAATTCAACAAAGCTAATTGAGTCAAATGAAACTCAAACACATTCATCAAAGCTTTTAGAATCAAATGAAAGTCAAATACATTCAAACAAAGCTTTTTGAATCAAATGGAAGTCAATTGCATTCAGCAATGCTAATTGAGACAAATGAAAGTCAAACACATTCAAACAAAGCTTTTTGATTCAAATGAAAGTCAAATGCATTCAACAAAGTCAACTGAGTCAAATGAAATTCAAACACATTCAAACAAAGCTTCTTGATTCAAATGAAAGTTAAATTCATTCAACAAAGCTAATTGAGTCAAATGAAAGTTAAACACTTTCAACAAAGCTTTTAAAATGAAATGAAAGTCAAACACATTCAAACAAAGCTTTTTGAATCAAATGAAGGTCAATTGCATCCAACAATGCTAATTGAGTCAAATGAAAGTCAAACACTTTCAACAAATCTTTTAGAATCAAATAAAAGTTAATTACATTCAAACAAAGCTATTTGAATCAAATGAAAGTCAATTGCATTCCACAATGATAATTGAGTCAAATGAAAGTCAAACAAATTCAACAAAGCTAATTGAGTCAAATGAAAGTTAAACACATTCAAAAAAAGCTTCTTGATTCAAGTGAAAGTCAAATGCATTCAACAAAGCTAATTGAGTCAAATGAAAGTCAAACACTTTCAACAAAGCTTTTAGAATCTAATGAAAGTCAAACACATTAAAACAATGCATTTTGAATCAAATGAAAGTCAAATGCATTTAACAAAGTTAATTAAGTCAAATGAAAGTTAAAGACTTTCAACAAAGCTTTTAGAATCTAATGAAAGTCAAATACATTAAACTAAGCTTTTTGATTATATGAAAGTCAATTGCATTCCACAATGCTAATTGAGTCAAATGAAAGCCAAACACATTCAACAAAGCTAATTGAATCAAATGAAAGTCAAACACTTTCAACAAAGCTTTTAGAATCAAATGAAAGTCAAATACATTCAAACAAAGCTTTTTGAATCAAATGAAAGTCAATTGCATTCCACAATGCAAATTGAGTCAAATAAAAGTCAAACACATTCAACAAACCTAACTGACTCAAAAGAAAGTCAAACACATTCAAGCAAAGATTTTTGAATCAAATGAAAGTCAAATCCATTCAACAAAGCCAATTGAGTTAAATGAAAGTTAAACAATTTCAACAAATCTTATTGAGTCAAATGAAAGTCAAACACATTCAAACAAAGCTTTTTGATTCAAATGAAAGTCAAATGCATTCAAAAAAGCTAATTGAGTCAAATGAAAGTCAAACACTTTCAACAAAGCTTTTAGAAACAAATGAAAGTCAAACACATTAAGACAAAGCTTTTTGAATCAAATGAAAATCAAATGAATTCAACAAAGCTAATTGAGTAAAATGAAAGTCAAACACTTTCATCAAAGCTTTTTGAATAAAATGAAAGTAAAATACATTCAAACAAAGCTTTTGAATCAAATGAAAGTCAATTACATTCCACAATGCTAATTGAGTCAAATGAAAGTCAAACACATTCAACAAAGCTAATTGAGTCAAAAGAAAGTCGAACACATTCAAACAAAGCTTTTCGAATCAAATGAAAATCAAATGCATTCAACAAAGCTAATTGAGTCTATTGAAAGTCAAACACTTACAACAAAGCTAATTGAATCAAATGAAACTCAAACACATTCAAACAAAGCTTTTTGATTCGAATGAAAGTCAAATGCATTCAACAAAGCTAATTGAGTCAAATGAAAGTCAAACACTTTCAACAAAGCTTTTAGAATCAAATAAAAGTCAAACACATTCAAACAAAGCTTTTTGAATCAAATGAAGGTCAATTGAATTCAACAATGCTAATTGAGTCAAATGAAAGTCATACACTTTCAACAAATCTTGTAGAATCAAATAAAATTCAAATATATTCAAACAAAGCTTTTTAAATCAAATGAAAGTCAATTGCATTCCACAATGTTAATTGAGTCAAATGAAAGTCAAACACATTCAACAAAGCTAATTGACTCAAATGAAAGTTAAACACATTCAAACAAAGCTTCTTAATTCAAGTGAAAGTCAAATGCATTCAACAAAGCTAATTGAGTCAAATGAAAGTCAAACACTTTCAACAAAGCTTTTAGAATCTAATGAAAGTCAAACACATTAAAACAAAGCATTTTGAATCAAATGAAAGTCAACTGCATTCAACAAAGTTAATTAAGTCAAATGAAAGTCAAACACTTTCAACAAAGCTTTTAGAATCAAATGAAAGTCAAATGCATTCAACAAAGCCAATTGAGTCAAATAGAAAGTCAAACACATTCATACAAAGCTTCTTGATTCTAATGAAAGTCAAATGCATTCAACAAAGCCAATTGAGTCAAATGAAAGTCAAACACATTCATACAAAGCTTCTTGATTCTAATGAAAGTCAAATGCATTCAACAAAGCTAATTGAGTCAAATGAAAGTCAAACACTTTCAACAAAGCTTTTAGAATGAAATAAAAGTCAAACACATTCAAACAAAGCTTTTTGAATCAAATGAAGGTCAATTGCATTCAACAATGCTAATTGAGTCAAATGAAAGTCAAACACTTTCAACAAATCTTTTAGAATCAAATAAAATTCAAATATATTTAAAGAAAACTTTTTGAATCAAATGAAACTCAATTGCATTCCACAATGTTAATTGAGTCAAATGAAAGTCAAACACATTCAACAAAGCTAATTGAGTCAAATGAAAGTTAAACACATTCAAACAAAGCTTCTTGATTCAAGTGAAAGTCAAATGCATTCAACAAACCTAATTGAGCCAAATGAAGGTCAAACACTTTCAACAAAGCTTTTAGAATCTAATGAAAGTCAAACACATTAAAACAAAGCATTTTGAATCAAACGAAAGTCAAATGCATTCAACAAAGTTAATTAAGTCAAATGAAAGTCAAACACTTTCAACAAAGCTTTTAGAATCAAATAAAAGTCAAATACATTAGACTAAGCTTTTTGATCATATGAAAGTCAATTTCATTCCACAATGCTAATTGAGTCAAATGAAAGCCAAACACATTCAACAAAGCTAATTGAATCAAATGATTGTCAAACACTTTCAACAAAGCTTTTAGAATCAAATGAAAGTCAAATACATTCAAACAAAGCTTTTTGATTCAAATGAAAGTCAAATGCATTCCACAATGCTAATTGAGTTAAATAAAAGTCAAACACATTCTACAAAGCTAACTGAGTCAAAAGAAAGTCAAACACATTCAAGCAAAGCTTTTTGAATCAAATGAAAGTCAAATGCATTCAACAAAGCCAATTGAGTTAAATGAAAGTTAAACACTTTCAACAAATCTAATTGAGTCACATGAAAGTCAAACACATTTAAACAAAGTATTTTGAATCAAATGAAAGTCAAATGCATTCAACAAAGCTAATTGAGTGAAATGAAAGTCAAACACTTTCAACAAAGCTTTTAGAATCAAATGAAAATCAAATACATTCAAACAAAGCTTTTTGAATCAAATGAAAGTCAATTGCATTCCACAATGCTAATTGAGTCAAATGAAAGTCAAACACATTCAACAAAGCTAATTGAGTCAAAAGAGAGTCGAACACATTCAAACAAAGCTTTTTGAATCAAATGAAAATCAAATGCATTCAACAAAGCTAATTGAGTCAAATGAAAGTCAAACACTTTCAACAAAGCTAATTGAGTCAAATGAAATTCAAACACATTCAAACAAAGCTTTTTAATTCAAATGAAAGTCAAATGCATTCAACAAAGCTAATTGAGTCAAATGAAAGTCAAACACTTTCAACAAAGATTTTAGAATCAAATGAAAGTCAAACACATTCAAACAAAGCTTTCTGAATCAAATGAAAATCAAATGAATTCAACAAAGCTAATTGAGTCAAATGAAAGTCAAACGCATTCATCAAAGCTTTTAGAATCAAATGAAAGTCAAATACATTCAAACAAAGCTTTTTGAATCAAATGGAAGTCAATTGCATTCCACAATGCTAATTGAGTCATATGAAAGTCAAACACATTTAAAAAAAGCTTTTTGAATCAAATGAAAGTCAAATGCATTCAACAAAGCCAATTAGGTCAAATGAAAGTCAAACACATTCAAACAAAGCTTCTTGATTCAAATGAAAATCAAATGAATTCAACAAAGCTAATTGAGTCAAATGAAAGTCAAACACTTTCATCAAAGCTTTTTGAATAAAATGAAAGTCAAATACATTCAAACAAAGCTTTTTGAATCAAATGAAAGTCAATTGCATTCCACAATGCTAATTGAGTCAAATGAAAGTCAAACACATTCAACAAAGCTAATTGAGTCAAAAGAAAGTCGAACACATTCAAACAAAGCTTTTTGAATCAAATGAAAATCAAATGCATTCAACAAAGCTAATTGAGTCAAATGAAAGTCAAACACTTTCAACAAAGCTAATTGAGTCAAATGAAATTCAAACACATTCAAACAAAGCTTTTTGATTCAAATGAAAGTCAAATGCATTCAACAAAGCTAATTGAGTCAAATGAAAGTCAAACACATTCAACAAAGCTAATTGACTCAAATGAAAGTTAAACACATTTAAACAACGCTTCTTGATTCAAGTGAAAGTCAAATGCATTCAACAAAGCTAATTGAGTCAAATGAAAGTCAAACACTTTCAACAAAGCTTTTAGAATCTAATGAAAGTCAAACACATTAAAACAAAGCTTTTTGAATCAAATGAAAGACAAATGCATTCAACAAAGCTAATAAAGTCAAATGAAAGTCAAACACTTTCAACAAAGCTTTTAGAATCAAATGAAGGTCAAATACATTAAACTAAGCTTTTTGATCAAATGAAAGTCAATTGCATTCCACAATGCTAATTGAGTCAAATGAAAGACAAACACATTCAACAAAGTTAATTGAATCAAATGAAAGTTAAACACTTTCAACAAAGCTTTTAGAATCAAATGAAAGTCAAATACATTCAAACAAAGCTTTTTGAATCAAATGAAAGTAAATTGCATTCCATAATGCGAATTGAGTCAAATGAAAGTCAAACACATTCAACAAAGCAAATTGAGTCAAAAGAAAGTCAAACACATTCAAGCAAAGCTTTTTGAATCAAATGAAAGTCAAATGCATTCAACAAAGCCAATTGAGTTAAATGAAAGTTAAACACTTTCAACAAATCTAATTGAGTCAAAAGAACGTCAAACACATTCAAACAAAGCTTTTTGATTCAAATGAAACTCAAATGCATTCAACAAAGCTAATTGAGTCAAATGAAAGTCAAACACTTTCAACAAAGCTTTTAGAATCAAATGAAAGTCAAACACATTCAAACAATGCTTTTTGAATCAAATGAAAATGAAATGAATTCAACAAAGCTAATTGAGTCAAATGAAACTCAAACACATTCATCAAAGCTTTTAGAATCAAATGAAAGTCAAATACATTCAAGCAAAGCTTTTTGAATCAAATGGAAGTCAATTGCATTCAGCAATGCTAATTGAGTCAAATGAAAGTCAAACACATTCAAACAAAGCTTTTTGAATCAATTGAAAGTCAAATGCATTCAACAAAGCCAATTGAGTCAAATAAAAGTCAAACACATTCAAACAAAGCTTCTTGATTCTAATGAAAGTCAAATGCATTCAACAAAGCTAATTGAGTCAAATGAAAGTCAAACACTTTCAACAAAGCTTTTAGAATGAAATGAAAGTCAAACACATTCAAACATAGCTTTTTGAATCAAATGAAGGTCAATTGCATTCAACAATGCTAATTGAGTCAAATGAAAGTCAAACACTTTCAACAAATCTTTTAGAATCAAATAAAACTCAAATACATTCAAAAAAAGCTTTTTGAATCAAATGAAAGTCAATTGCATTCCACAATGTTAATTGAGTCAAATGAAAGACAAACACATTCAACAAAGCTAATTGAGTCAAATGAAAGTTAAACACATTCAAACAAAGCATCTTGATTCAAGTGAAAGTCAAATGCATTCAACAAAGCTAATTGAGTCAAATGAAAGTCAAACACTTTCAACAAAGCTTTTAGAATCTAATGAAAGTCAAACACATTAAAACAAAGCATTTTGAATCAAATGAAAGTCAAATGCATTCAACAAAGTTAATTAAGTCAAATGAAAGTCAAACACTTTCAACAAAGCTTTTAGAATCAAATGAAAGTCAAATGCATTCAACAAAGCCAATTGAGTCAAATGAAAGTCAAACACATTCATACAAAGCTTCTTGATTCTAATGAAAGTCAAATGCATTCAACAAAGCCAATTGAGTCAAATGAAAGTCAAACACATTCATACAAAGCTTCTTGATTCTAATGAAAGTCAAATGCATTCAACAAAGCTAATTGAGTCAAATGAAAGTTAAACACTTTCAACAAAGCTTTTAGAATGAAATAAAAGGCAAACACATTCAAACAAAGCTTTTTGAATCAAATGAAGGTCAATTGCATTCAACAATGCTAATTGAGTCAAATGAAAGTCAAACACTTTCAACAAATCTTTTAGAATCAAATAAAATTCAAATATATTCAAACAAAACTTTTCGAATCAAATGAAACTCAATTGCATTCCACAATGTTAATTGAGTCAAATGAAAGTCAAACACATTCAACAAAGCTAATTGAGTCAAATGAAAGTTAAACACATTCAAACAAAGCTTCTTGATTCAAGTGAAAGTCAAATGCATTCAACAAAGCTAATTGAGTCAAATGAAGGTCAAACACTTTCAACAAAGCTTTTAGAATCTAATGAAAGTCAAACACATTAAAACAAAGCATTTTGAATCAAATGAAAGTCAAATGCATTCAACAAAGTTAATTAAGTCAAATGAAAGTCAAACACTTTCAACAAAGCTTTTAGAATCAAATAAAAGTCAAATACATTAGACTAAGCTTTTTGATCATATGAAAGTCAATTTCATTCCACAATGCTAATTGAGTCAAATGAAAGCCAAACACATTCAACAGAGCTAATTGAATCAAATGATTGTCAAACACTTTCAACAAAGCTTTTAGAATCAAATGAAAGTCAAATACATTCAAACAAAGCTTTTTGATTCAAATGAAAGTCAAATGCATTCCACAATGCTAATTGAGTTAAATAAAAGTCAAACACATTCAACAAAGCTAACTGAGTCAAAAGAAAGTCAAACACATTCAAGCAAAGCTTTTTGAATCAAATGAAAGTCAAATGCATTCAACAAAGCCAATTGAGTTAAATGAAAGTTAAACACTTTCAACAAATCTAATTGAGTCACATGAAAGTCAAACACATTTAAATAAAGTATTTTGAATCAAATGAAAGTCAAATGCATTCAACAAAGCTAATTGAGTGAAATGAAAGTCAAACACTTTCAACAAAGCTTTTAGAATCAAATGAAAATCAAATACATTAAACAAAGCTTTTTGAATCAAATGAAAGTCAATTGCATTCCACAATGCTAATTGAGTCAAATGAAAGTCAAACACATTCAACAAAGCTAATTGAGTCAAAAGAGAGTCGAACACATTCAAACAAAGCTTTTTGAATCAAATGAAAATCAAATGCATTCAACAAAGCTAATTGAGTCAAATGAAAGTCAAACACTTTCAACAAAGCTAATTGAGTCAAATGAAATTCAAACACATTCAAACAAAGCTTTTTAATTCAAATGAAAGTCAAATGCATTCAACAAAGCTAATTGAGTCAAATGAAAGTCAAACACTTTCAACAAAGATTTTAGAATCAAATGAAAGTCAAACACATTCAAACAAAGCTTTCTGAATCAAATGAAAATCAAATGAATTCAACAAAGCTAATTGAGTCAAATGAAAGTCAAACGCATTCATCAAAGCTTTTAGAATCAAATGAAAGTCAAATACATTCAAACAAAGCTTTTTGAATCAAATGGAAGTCAATTGCATTCCACAATGCTAATTGAGTCATATGAAAGTCAAACACTTTCAACAAAGCTTTTTGAATCAAATGAAAGTCAAATGCATTCAACAAAGCCAATTAGGTCAAATGAAAGTCAAACACATTCAAACAAAGCTTCTTGATTCAAATGAAAATCAAATGAATTCAACAAAGCTAATTGAGTCAAATGAAAGTCAAACACTTTCATCAAAGCTTTTTGAATAAAATGAAAGTCAAATACATTCAAACAAAGCTTTTTGAATCAAATGAAAGTCAATTGCATTCCACAATGCTAATTGAGTCAAATGAAAGTCAAACACATTCAACAAAGCTAATTGATTCAAAAGAAAGTCGAACACATTCAAACAAAGCTTTTTGAATCAAATGAAAATCAAATGCATTCAACAAAGCTAATTGAGTCAAATGAAAGTCAAACACTTTCAACAAAGCTAATTGAGTCAAATGAAATTCAAACACATTCAAACAAAGCTTTTTGATTCAAATGAAAGTCAAATGCATTCAACAAAGCTAATTGAGTCAAATGAAAGTCAAACACATTCAACAAAGCTAATTGACTCAAATGAAAGTTAAACACATTTAAACAACGCTTCTTGATTCAAGTGAAAGTCAAATACATTCAACAAAGCTAATTGAGTCAAATGAAAGTCAAACACTTTCAACAAAGCTTTTAGAATCTAATGAAAGTCAAACACATTAAAACAAAGCTTTTTGAATCAAATGAAAGACAAATGCATTCAACAAAGCTAATAAAGTCAAATGAAAGTCAAACACTTTCAACAAAGCTTTTAGAATCAAATGAAGGTCAAATACATTAAACTAAGCTTTTTGATCAAATGAAAGTCAATTGCATTCCACAATGCTAATTGAGTCAAATGAAAGACAAACACATTCAACAAAGTTAATTGAATCAAATGAAAGTTAAACACTTTCAACAAAGCTTTTAGAATAATATGAAAGTCAAATACATTCAAACAAAGCTTTTTGAATCAAATGAAAGTAAATTGCATTCCATAATGCGAATTGAGTCAAATGAAAGTCAAACACATTCAACAAAGCAAATTGAGTCAAAAGAAAGTCAAACACATTCAAGCAAAGCTTTTTGAATCAAATAAAAGTCAAATGCATTCAACAAAGCCAATTGAGTTAAATGAAAGTTAAACACTTTCAACAAATCTAATTGAGTCAAAAGAACGTCAAACACATTCAAACAAAGCTTTTTGATTCAAATGAAAGTCAAATGCATTCAACAAAGCTAATTGAGTCAAATGAAAGTCAAACACTTTCAACAAAGCTTTTAGAATCAAATGAAAGTCAAACACATTCAAACAAAGCTTTTTGAATCAAATGAAAATGAAATGAATTCAACAAAGCTAATTGAGTCAAATGAAACTCAAACACATTCATCAAAGCTTTTAGAATCAAATGAAAGTCAAATACATTCAAGCAAAGCTTTTTGAATCAAATGGAAGTCAATTGCATTCAGCAATGCTAATTGAGTCAAATGAAAGTCAAACACATTCAAACAAAGCTTTTTGAATCAATTGAAAGTCAAATGCATTCAACAAAGCCAATTGAGTCAAATAAAAGTCAAACACATTCAAACAAAGCTTCTTGATTCTAATGAAAGTCAAATGCATTCAACAAAGCTAATTGAGTCAAATGAAAGTCAAACACTTTCAACAAAGCTTTTAGAATGAAATGAAAGTCAAACACAATCAAACATAGCTTTTTGAATCAAATGAAGGTCAATTGCATTCAACAATGCTAATTGAGTCAAATGAAAGTCAAACACTTTCAACAAATCTTTTAGAATCAAATAAAACTCAAATACATTCAAACAAAGCTTTTTGAATCAAATGAAAGTCAATTGCATTCCACAATGTTAATTAAGTCAAATGAAAGACAAACACATTCAACAAAGCTAATTGAGTCAAATGAAAGTTAAACACATTCAAACAAAGCATCTTGATTCAAGTGAAAGTCAAATGCATTCAACAAAGCTAATTGAGTCAAATGAAAGTCAAACACTTTCAACAAAGCTTTTAGAATCTAATGAAAGTCAAACACATTCAAACAAAGCTTTTTGATTCAAATGAAAGTCAAATGCATTCAACAAAGCTAATTGCGTCCAATGAAAGTCAAACACTTTCAACAATGCTTTTAGAATCAAATGAAAGTCAAACACATTCAAACAAAGCTTTTTGAATCAAAAGAAAATCAAATGAATTTAACAAAGCTAATTGAGTCAAATGAAAGTCAAACACTTTTATCAAAGCTTTTAGAATCAAATGAAAGTCAAACACATTCAAACAAAGCTTTTAGAATAAAATGAAAGTCAAATGCATTCAACAAAGCTAATTGAGTTAAATGATAGTCAAACACTTTTTACAAAGCTTTTAGAATCAAATGAAAGTCAAATACATTAAACTAAGCTTTTTGATCAAATGAAAGTCTAATGCATTCCACAAGTGTAATTGAGTCAAATGAAAGTCAAACACATTCAAACAAAGCTTTTTGAATAAAATGAAAGCCAAATGCATTCAACAAAGCTAATTGAGTCAAAAGAAAGTCAAACAATTTCAACAAAGCGTTTAGAATCAAATGAAAGTCAATTACATTCCACAATGCAAATTTAAAGTCAAACACATTCAACAAAGCTAATTGAATCAAAAGAAAGTCAAACACATTCAAACAAAGCTTCTTGAATCAAATGAAAGTCAAATGCATTCAACATAGCTAATTGAGTCAAATGATAGTCAAACACTTTCAACAAAGCTTTTAGAATCAAATGAAAGTCAAATACATTAAACTAAGTTTTTTTATCAAATGAAAGTCTATTGCATTCCACAATTGTAATTGAGTCAAATGAAAGTCAAACATATCCAACAAAGCTAATTGAGTCAAATGAAAGTCAAACACATTCAAACAAAGCTTTTTGAATCAAATGAAAGCCAAATGCATTCAACAAAGCTAATTGAGTCAATGAAAGTCAAACACATTAAAACAAAGCATTTTGAATCAAATGAAAGTCAAATGCATTTAACAAAGTTAATTAAGTCAAATGAAAGTCAAACACTTTCAACAAAGCTTTTAGAATCAAATGAAAGTCAAATGCATTCAACAAAGCCAATTTAGTCAAATGAAAGTCGAACACATTCAAACAAAGCTTCTTGATTCTAATGAAAGTCAAATGCATTCAACAAAGCTAATTGAGTCAAATGAAAGTCAAACACATTCAACAAAGCTTTTAGAATGAAATGAAAGTTAAACACATTCAAACAAAGCTTTTTGAATCAAATGAAGGTCAATTGCATTCAACAATGCTAATTGAGTCAAATGAAAGTCAAACACTTTCAACAAATCTTTTAGAATCAAATAAAATTCAAATATATTCAAACAAAGCTTTTTGAATCAAATGAAAGTCAATTACATTCCACAATGCAAATTGAGTCAAATGAAAGTCAAACACATTCAACAAAGCTAATTGAGTCAAATGAAAGTTAAACACATTCAAACAAAGCTTCTTCATTCAAGTGAAAGTCAAATGCATTCAACAAAGCTAATTGAGTCAAATGAACGTCAAACACATTAAATCAAAGCATTTTAAATCAAATGAAAGTCAAATGCATTCAACAAAGTTAATTAAGTCAAATAAAAGTCAAGCACTTTCAACAAAGCTTTTAGAATCAAATGAAAGTCAAATGCATTCAACAAAGCCAATTGAGTCAAATGAAAGTCAAACACATTCAAACAAAGATTCTTGATTCTAATGAAAGTTAAATGCATTCAACAAAGCTAATTGAGTCAAATGAAAGTCAAACACTTTCAACAAAGCTTTTAGAATGAAATGAAAGTTAAACACATTCAAACAAAGCTTTTTGAATCAAATGAAGGTCAATTGCATTCAACAATGCGAATTGAGTCAAATGAAAGTCAAACACTTTCAACAAATCTTTTAGAATCAAATAAAATTCAAGTATATTCAAACAAAGCTTTTTGAATCAAATGAAAGTCAATTGCATTCCACAATGTTAATTGAGTCAAATGAAAGTAAAAAACATTCAACAAAGCTAATTGAGGCAAATGAAAGTCAAACACTTTCAACAAAGCTTTTAGAATCTAATGAAAGTCAAACACATTAAAACAAAGCATTTTGAATCAAATGAAAGTCAAATGCATTCAACAAAGTTAATTAAGTCCAATGAAAGTCAAACACTTTCAACAAAGCTTTTAGAATCAAATGAAAGTCAAATACATTAAAGTAAGCTTTTTGATCATACGAAAGTCAATTGCATTCCACAATGCTAATTGAGTCAAATGAAAGCCAAACACAATCAACAAAGCTAGTTGAATCAAATGAAAGTCAAACACTTTCAACAAAGCTTTTAGAATCAAATGAAAGTCAAATACATTCAAACAAAGCTTTTTGAATCAAATGAAAGTCAATTGCATTCCACAATGCTAATTGAGTCAAATAAAAGTCAAACACATTCAACAAAGCTAACTGAGTCAAAAGAAAGTCAAACACATTCAAGCAAAGCTTTTTGAATCAAATAAAAGTCAAATGTATTCAAAAAAGCTAATTGAGTCAAATGAAAGTCAAACACTTTCAACAAAGCTTTTAGAATCAAATGAAAGTCAAACACATTAAAACAAAGCTTTCTGAATCAAATGAAAATTAAATGAATTCAACAAAGCTAATTGAGTCAAATGAAAGTCAAACACTTTCATCAAAGCTTTTTGAATAAAATGAAAGTCAAATACATTCAAACAAAGCTTTTTGAATCAAATGAAAGTCAATTGCATTCCACAATGCTAATTGAGTCATATGAAAGTCAAACACATTCAACAAAGCTGATTGAGTCAAAAGAAAGTCGAACACATTCAAACAAAGCTTTTTGAATCAAATGAAAATCAAATGCATTCAACAAAGCTAATTGTGTCAAATGAAAGTCAAACACTTTCAACAAAGCTAATTGAGTCAAATGAAAGTCAAATACATTCAAACAAAACTTTTTGATTCAAATGAAAGTCAAATGCATTCAACAAAGCTAATTGAGTCAAATGAAAGTCAAACATTTTCAACAAAGATTTTAGAATCAAATGAAAGTGAAACACATTCAAACAAAGCTTTCTGAATCAAATGAAAATCAAATCAATTCAACAAAGCTAATTGAGTCAAATGAAAGTCAAACACATTCATCAAAGCTTTTAGAATCAAATGAAAGTCAAATACATTCAAACAAAGCTTTTTGAATCAAATGGAAGTCAATTGCATTCCACAATGCTTATTGAGTCATATAAAAGTCAAACACATTTAAAAAAAGCTTTTTGAATCAAATGAAAGTCAAATGCATTCAACAAAGCCAATTAGATCAAATGAAAGTCAAACACATTCAAACAAAGCTTCTTGATTCAAATGAAAGTGAAATGCATTCAACAAAGCCAATTGAGTCAAATGAAAGTCAAACACATTCAAACAAAGCTTCTTGATTCAAATGGAAGTCAAATGCATTCAGCAAAGCTAATTGAGTCAAATGAAAGTCAAACACTTTCAACAAATCTTTACGAATCAAATAAAATTCAAATATATTCAAACAAAGCTTTTTGAATCAAATGAAAGTCAATTGCATTCCACAATGTTAATTGAGTTAAATGAAAGTCAAACACATTCTACAAAGCTAATTGAGTCAAATGAAAGTTAAACACATTCAAACAAAGCTTCTTGATTCAAGTGAAAGTCAAATGCATTCAACAAAGCTAATTGAGTCAAATGAAAGTCAAACACATTAAAACAAAGCATTTTGAATCAAATGAAAGTCAAATGCATTCAACAAAGTTAATTAAGTCAAATGAAAGTCAAGCACTTTCAACAAAGCTTTTAGAATCAAATAAAAGTCAAATGCATTCAACAAAGCCAATTGAGTCAAATGAAAGTCAAACACATTCAAACAAAGCTTCTTGATTCTATTGAAAGTTAAATGCATTCAACAAAGCTAATTGAGTCAAATGAAAGTCAAACACTTTCAACAAAGCTTTTAGAATGAAATGAAAGTCAAACACATTCAAACAAAGCTTTTTGAATCAAATGAAGGTCAATTGCATTCAACAATGCGAATTGAGTCAAATGAAAGTCAAACACTTTCAACAAATCTTTTAGAATCAAATAAAATTCAAATATATTCAAACAAAGCTTTTTGAATCAAATGAAAGTCAATTGCATTCCACAATGTTAATTGAGTCAAATGAAAGTCAAAAACATTCAACAAAGCTAATTGAGTCAAATGAAAGTTAAACACATTCAAACAAAGCTTCTTGATTCAAGTGAAAGTCAAATGCATTCAACAAAGCTAATTGAGTCAAATGTAAGTCAAACACTTTCAACAAAGCTTTTAGAATCTAATGAAAGTCAAACACATTAAAACAAAGCATTTTGAATCAAAGAAAGTCAAATGCATTCAACAAAGTTAATTAAGTCCAATGAAAGTCAAACACTTTCAAACAAAGCTTCTTGATTCAAATGGAAGTCAAATGCATTCAGCAAAGCTAATTGAGTCAAATGAAAGTCAAACACTTTCAACAAATCTTTAAGAATCAAATAAAATTCAAATATATTCAAACAAAGCTTTTTGAATCAAATGAAAGTCAATTGCATTCCACAATGTTAATTGAGTTAAATGAAAGTCAAACACATTCTACAAAGCTAATTGAGTCAAATGAAAGTTAAACACATTCAAACAAAGCTTCTTGATTCAAGTGAAAGTCAAATGCATTCAACAAAGCTAATTGAGTCAAATGAAAGTCAAACACATTAAAACAAAGCATTTTGAATCAAATGAAAGTCAAATGCATTCAACAAAGTTAATTAAGTCAAATGAAAGTCAAACACATTCAAACAAAGCTTCTTGATTCAAATGAAAGTCAAATGCATTCAACAAAGCCAATTGAGTCAAATGAAAGTCAAACACATTCAAACAAAGCTTCTTGATTCAAATGGAAGTCAAATGCATTCAACAAAGCTAATTGAGTCAAATGAAAGTCAAACACTTTCAACAAAGCTTTTAGAATGAAATGAAAGTAAAAAACATTCAAACAAAGCTTTTTGAATCAAATGAAGGTCAATTGCATTTAACAATGCTAATTGAGTCAAATGAAAGTCAAACACTTTCAACAAATCTTTTAGAATCAAATAAAACTCAAATACATTCAAACAAAGCTTTTTGAATCAAATGAAAGTCAATTGCATTCCACAATGTTAATTGAGTCAAATGAAAGTCAAATGCATTCAACAAAGCTAATTGAGTCAAATGAAAGTTAAACACATTCAAACAAAGCTTCTTGATTCAAGTGAAAGTCAAATGCATTCAACAAAGCTAATTGAGTCAAATTAAAGTCAAACACTTTCAACAAAGCTTTTAGAATCTAATGAAAGTCAAACACATTATAACAAAGCTTTTTGAATCAAATGAAAGTAAATTGCATTCCACAATGCGAATTAAGTCAAATGAAAGTCAAACACATTCAACAAAGCTAATTGAGTCAAAAGAAAGTCAAACACATTCAAGGAAAGCTTTTTGAATCAAATGAAAGTCAAATGCATTCAACAAAGCCAATTGAGTTAAATGAAAGTTAAACACTTTTCAACAAATCTATTTGAGTCAAAAGAACGTCAAACACATTCAAACAAAGCTTTTTGACTCAAATGAATGTCAAATGCATTCAACAAAGCTAATTGAGTCAAATGAAAGTCAAACACTTTCAACAAAGCTTTTAGAATCAAATGAAAGTCAAACACATTCAAACAAAGCTTTTAAAATCAAATGAAAATGAAATGAATTCAACAAAGCTAATTGAGTCAAATGAAACTCAAACACATTCATCAAAGCATTTAGAATCAAATGAAAGTCAAACACATTCAAGCAAAGCTTTTTGAATCAAATGGAAGTCAATTGCATTCAGCAATGCTAATTGAGTCAAATGAAAGTCAAACACATTCAAACAAAGCTTTTTGAATCAAATGAAAGTCAAATGCATTCAACAAAGCCAATTGAGTCAAATGAAAGTCAAACACATTCAAACAAAGCTTCTTGATTCTAATGAAAGTCAAATGCATTCAACAAAGCTAATTGAGTCAAATGAAAGTCAAACACTTTCAACAAAGCTTTTAGAATGAAATGAAAGTCAAACACATTCAAACAAAGCTTTTTGAATCAAATGAAGGTCAATTGCATTCAACAATGCTAATTGAGTCAAATGAAAGTCAAACACTTTCAACAAATCTTTTAAAATCAAATAAAAGTCAAATACATTCAAACAAAGCTTTTTGAATCAAATGAAAGTCAATTGCATTCCACAATGTTAATTGAGTCAAATGAAAGTCAAACACATTCAACAAAGCTAATTGAGTCAAATGAAAGCTAAACACATTCAAACAAAGCTTCTTGATTCAAGTGAAAGTCAAATGCATTCAACAAAGCTAATTGAGTCAAATGAAAGTCAAACACTTTCAACAAAGCTTTTAGAATCTAAAGAAAGTCAAACACATTCAAACAAAGCTTTTTGATTCAAATGAAAGTTAAATGCATTCAACAAAAGCTAATTGAGTCAAATGAAAGTCAAACACTTTCAACAAAGCTTTTAGAATCAAATGAAAGTCAAACAAATTCAAATAAAGCTTTTTGAATCAAATGAAAGTCAAATGCATTTAACAAAGCTAATTGAGTGAAATGATAGTCAAACACTTTTTACAAAGCTTTTAGAATCAAATGAAAGTCAAATACATTAAACTAAGCTTTTTGATCAAATGAAAGTCTATTTCATTCCACAAGTGTAATTGAGTCAAAAGAAAGTCAAACATATTCAACAAAGCTAATTGAGTCAAATGAAAGTCAAACACATTCAAACAAAGCTTTTTGAATCAATTGAAAGCCAAATGCATTCAACAAAGCTAATTGAGTCAAATGAAAGTCAAACACTTTCAACAAAGCTTTTAGAATCAAATGAAAATCAAACACATTCAAACGAAGCTTTTTGAATCAAATGAAATTCAATTGCATTCAACAAAGCTAATTGAGTCAAATGAAAGTCAAACACTTTCAACAAAGCTTTTAGAATCAAATGAAAGTAAAATACATTCAAACAAAGCTTTTTAAATCAAATGAAACTCATTGCATTCCACAATGCTAATTGAGTCAAATGAAAGTCAAACACATTCAAACAAAGCTTCTTGATTCAAATGAAAGTCAAATGCATTCAACAAAGCTAATTGAGTCAAATGAAAGTCAAACACTTTCAACAAAGCTTTTAGAATTAAATGAAAGTGAAACACATTCAAACAAAGCTTTTTGAATCATATAAAAGTCAAATGCATTCAACAAATCTAATTGACTGAAATAAAAGTCAAACACTTTCAACAAATGCTAGTTGAGTCAAATGAAAGTCAAACACGTTCAACAAAGAAAATTGAGTCAAATGAAAGTCAAACAGATTCAAACAAAGCTTTTTGTATCAAATGAAAGTCAAATGCATTCAACAAAGCTAATTGAGTCAAATGAAAGTCAAACACTTTTAACAAAGCTTTTAGAATCAAATGAAAGTCTAACAAATTCAAATTAAGCTTTTTGAATCAAATGAAAGTTAAATGCATTCAACAAAGCTAATCGAGTCAAATGAAAGTCAAACACTTTCAACAAAGCTTTTAGAATTAAATGAAAGTCAAATACATTCAAACAAAGCTTTTCGAATCAAATGAAAGTCAATTGCATTCCACAATGCTAATTGAGTCAATTAGCTTTATGAATTCATTTGATTTTCATTTGATTCAAAAAGCTTTGTTTGAATGTGTTTGACTTTCATTTGATTCTAAAAGCTTTGTTGAAAGTGTTTGACTTTCATTCGACTCAATTAGCTTTGTTGAATGCATTTGACTTTCATTTGAATCAAAAAGCTTTGTTTGAATGTGTTTGACGTTCATTTGACTCAATTAGATTTGTTGAAAGTGTTTAACTTTCATTTAACTCAATTGGCTTTGTTGAATGCATTTGACTTTCATTTGATTCAAAAAGCTTTGCTTGAATGTGTTTGACTTTCTTTTGACTCAATTAGCTTTGTTGAATGTGTTTGACTTTCATTTGACTCAATTAGCATTGTGGAATGCAATTGACTTTCATTTGATTCAAAAAGCTTTGATTGAATGTATTTGACTTTCATTTGATTCTAAACGCTTTGTTGCAAGTGTTTGACTTTCATTTGACTCAATTAGCATTGTGGAATGCAATTGACTTTCATTTGATTCAAAAAGCTTTGATTGAATGTATTTGACTTTCATTTGATTCTATAAGCTTTGTTGAAAGTGTTTGACATTCATTTGACTCAATTACCTTTGTTGAATGCATTTGGCTTTCATTTGATTCAAAAAGCTTTGTTTGAATGTGTTTGACTTTCATTTGACTCAATTAGCTTTGTTGAATATGTTTGACTTTCATTTGACTCAATTACCATTGTGGAATGCAATAGACTTTCATTTGATCAAAAAGCTTAGTTTAATGTATTTGACTTTCATTTGATTTTAAAAGCTTCGTCGAAAGTGTTTGACTTTCATTTGACTCAATTAGCTTTGTTGAATGCATTTGAGTTTCATTTGAATCAAGAAGCTTTGTTTGAATGTGTTTGACTTTCATTTGACACAATTGGCTTTGTTAAATGCATTTGACTTTCATTTGATTCAAAAAGCTTTGTTTGAATGCGTTTGACTTTCATTTGACTCAATCAGCTTCGTTGAATGTGTTTGACTTTCATTCGACTCAATTAGCATTGTGGAACATAATTGACTTCCATTTGATTCAAAAAGTTTTATTTGAAAGTATTTGACTTTCATTTGATTTTAAAAGCTTTGATGAATGTGTTTGACTTTCATTTGACTCAATTAGCTTTGTTGAATTCATTTGATTTTCATTTGATTCAAAAAGCTTTGTTTGAATGTGTTTCACTTTCATTTGATTCTAAAAGCTTTGTTGAAAGTGCTTGACTTTCATTTGACTCAATTAGCTTTGTTTAATGCAGTTAACATTCATTTGCTTCAAAAAGTTTTGTTTGAATGTGTTTCACTTTCATTTGAATCTAAAAGCTTCGTTGAATGTGTTTGACTTTCATTTGACTTAATTAGCATTGTGGAATGCAATTGACTTTCATTTGATTCAAAAAGCTTGGTTAGAACGTATTTGACTTTCAATTGATTCTAAAAGCTTTGATGAAAGTGTTTGACTTTCATTTGACTCAATTAGCTTTGTTGAATTCATTTGATTTTCATTTGATTCAAAAAGCTTTGTTTGAATGTGTTTGACTTTCATTTGATTCTAAAAGCTTTGTTGAAAGTGTTGGACTTTCATTTGACTCAATTAGCTTTGTTGAATGCATTTGACTTTTATTTAAATCAAGAAGCTTTGTTTGAATGTGTTTGACTTTCATTTGACTCAATTGGCTTTGTTAAATGCATTTGACTTTCATTTGATTCAAAAAGCTTTGCTTGAATGCGTTTGACTTTCATTTGACTCAATTAGCTTCGTTGAATGTGTTTGACTTTCGTTTGACTCAATTAGCATTGTGGAATATAATTGACTTCCATTTGATTCAAAAAGTTTTGTTTGAAAGTATTTGACTTTCATTTGGTTCTAAAAAATTTGATGAATGTGTTTGACTTTCATTTGACTCAATTAGATTTGTTGATTTTATTTGATTTTCATTTGATTCAAAAAGCTTTGTTTGAATGTGTTTGACTTTCATTTGTTTCTAAAAGCTTTGTTGAAAGTGTTTGACTTTCATTTGACTCAATTAGCTTTGTTGAATTCATTTGATTTTCATTTGATTCAAAAAGCTTTGTTTGAATGTGTTTCACTTTCATTTGATTCTAAAAGCTTTGTTGAAAGTGTTTGACTTTCATTTGACTCAATTAGCTTTGTTGAATGCAGTAGACATTCATTTGATTTAAAAAGCTTTGTTTGAATGTGTTTCACTTTCATTTAATTCAAAAAGCTTTGTTTGAATGTATTTAACTTTCATTTGATTCTAAAAGCTTTGATGAAAGTGTTTGACTTTCATTTGACTCAATTAGCTTTGTTGAATTCATTTGATTTTCATTTGATTCAAAAAGCTTTGTTTGAATGTGTTTGACTTTCATTTGACTCAATTAGCTTTGTTGAAAGTGTTTAACTTTCATTTGACTCAACTAGCTTTGTTGAATGCATTTTACTTTCATTTGATTCAAAAAGGTTTGTTTGAATGTGTTTGATTTTCTTTTGACTCAATTTGCTTTGTTGAATGTGTTTGACTTTCATTTGACTCAATTAGCATTGTGGAATGCAATTGACTTTCATTTGATTCAAAAAGCTTTGATTGAATGTATTTGACTTTCATTTGATTCTAAAAGCTTTGATGAAAGTGTTTGACTTTCTTTTGACTCAATTAGCTTTGTTGAATTCATTTGATTTTCATTTGATTCAAAAAGCTTTGTTTGATTGTGTTTCACTTTCATTTGATTCTAAAAGCTTTGTTGAAAGTGTTTAACATTAATTTGACTCAATTAGCTTTGTTGAATGCATTTGGCTTTCATTTGATTCAAAAAGCTTTGTTTGAATGTGTTTGACTTTTCATTTGACTCAATTAGCTTTGTTGAATGTGTTTGACTTTCATTTTACTCAATTACCATTGTGGAAGTCAATAGACTTTCATTTGATCAAAAAGCTTAGTTTAATGTATTTGACTTTCATTTGATTCTGAAAGCTTTGTTGAAAGTGTTTGACTTTCATGAGACTCAATTAGCTTTGTTGAATGGAATTTGACTTTCATTTGATTCAAAAAGCTTTGTTTGAATGTGTTTGACTTTCATTTCATTATAAAAGCATCGTTGAAAGTGTTTGACTTTCATTTGACTCAATTAGCTTTGTTGAATGCATTTGACTTTCATTTCAATCAAGAAGCTTTGTTTGAATGTGTTTGACTTGCATTTGACTTAATTGGCTTTGTAGAATGCATTTGACTTTCATTTGATTCAAAAAGCTTTGTTTGAATGTGTTTGACCTTCATTTGACTTAATTAGCTTCGTTGAATGTGTTTGAATTTCATTTGACTCAATTAGCATTGTGGAATGCAATTGACTTCCATTTAATTCAAAAAGCTTTGTTAGAATGTATTTGACTTTCATTTGATTCTAAAAGCTTTGATGAAAGTGTTTGACTTTCATTTGGCTCAATTAGCTTTGTTGAATTCATTTGATTTTCATTTGATTCAAAAAGCTTTGTTTGAATGCGTTTGACTTTCATTTGATTCTAAAAGCTTTGTTGAAAGTGTTTGACTTTTATTTGACTCAATTAGCTTTGTTGAATGCATTTGACTTTGATTTGAATCAAAAGCTTTGTTTGAATGTGTTTGATTTTTATTTGACTCAATTAGCTTTGTTGAAAGTGTTTGATTTTCATTTGACTCAATTAGCTTTGTTGAATGCATTTGACTTTCATTTGATTCAGAAAGCTTTGTTTGAATGTGTTTACTTTCTTTTGACTCAATTAGCTTTGTTGTATGTGTTTGACTTTCATTTGACTCAATTAGAATTGTGGAATGCAATTGACTTTCATTTGATTCAAAGAGCTTTGTTTGAATGTATTTGACTTTCTTTTGATTCTAAACGCTTTGTTGAAAGTGTTTGACTTTCATTTGACTCAATTATCTTTGTTGAATGCATTTGACTTTCATTTGATTCAAAAAGCTTTATTTGAATGTGTTTGACTTTCATTTGATTCTAAAAGCTTTGGTGAAAGTGTTTGAAATTCATTTGACTCAATTAGCTTTGTTGAATGCATTTGGCTTTCATTTGATTCAACAAGCTTTGTTTGAATGTGTTTGACATTCATTTGACTCAATTAGCTTTGTTGAATGTGTTTGACTTTCATTTGATTCAATTATCATTGTGGAATGCAATAGACTTTCATTTGATTAAAAAGCTAAGTTTAATGTATTTGACTTTCATTTGATTCTAAAAGCTTTGTTGAAAGTGTTTGACTTTCATTTGACTCAATTAGCTTTGTTGAATGCATTTGACTTTCATTTGATTCAAAAAGCTTTGTTTGAATGTGTTTGACTTTCATTTGATTCTAAAAGCTTTGTTGAAAGTGTTTGACTTTTATTTGACTCAATTAGCTTTGTTGAATGCATCTGAATCAAAAAGCTTTGTTTAAATGTGTTTGACTTTCATTTGACTCAATTAGCTTTGTTGAAAGTGTTTGACTTTCATTTGACTCAATTAGCATTGTAGAATGCATTTGACTTTCATTTGATTCAAAAAGCTTTGTTTGAATGTGTTTGACTTTCATTTGACTCAATTAGCTTCGTTGAATGTGTTTGACTTTCATTTGACTCAATTAGCATTGTGGAATGCAATTGACTTTCATTTGATTCTAAAAGCTTTGTTTGAATGTATTTGACTTTCATTTGATTCCAAAAGCTTTGATGAAAGTGTTAGACTTTCATTTGACTCAATTAGCTTTGTTGAATTCATTTGATTTTCATTTGATTCAAAAAGCTTTGTTTGAATGTGTTTGACTTTCATTTGATTCTAAAAGCGTTGTTGAAAGTGTTTCACTTTCATTTGACTCAATTAGCTTTGTTGAATGCATTTGACTTTCATTTGAATCAAAAATCTTTGTTTGAATGTGTTTGACTTTTATTTGACTCACTTAGCTTTGTTGAAAGTGTTTGACTTTCATTTGACTCAATTAGCTTTGTAGAATGCATTTTAATTTCATTTGATTCAAAAAGCTTTGTTTGAATGTCTTTACTTTCATTTGATTCTAAAAGCTTTGTTGAAAGTGTTTGACTTTCATTTGACTCAATTAGCTTTGTTGAATGCATTTGACTTTCATTTGATTCAAAAAGCTTTGTTTGAATGTGTTTACTTTCTTTTGACTCAATTAGCTTTGTTGTATGTTTTTGACTTTCATTTGACTCAATTAGCATTGTGGAATGCAATTGACTTTCATTTGATTCAAAGAGCTTTGTTTGAATGTATTTGACTTTCATTTGATTCTAAACGCTTTGTTTAAAGTGTTTGACTTTCATTTGACTCAATTAGCTTTGTTGAATGCTTTTGACTTTCATTTGATTCAAAAAGCTTTGTTTGAATGTGTTTGACTTTCATTTGATTCTAAAAGCTTTGGTGAAAGTGTTTGACATTCATTTGACTCAATTAGCTTTGTTGAATGCATTTGGCTTTCATTTGATTCAAAAAGTTTTGTTTGAATGTGTTTAACTTTCATTTGATTCAATTAGCTTTGTTGAATGTGTTTGACTTTCATTTGATTCAATTATCATTGTGGAATGCAATAGACTTTCATTTGATTAAAAAGCTAAGTTTAATGTATTTGACTTTCATTTGATTCTAAAAGCTTTGTTGAAAGTGTTTGACTTTCATTTGACTCAATTAGCTTTGTTGAATGCATTTGACTTTCATTTGATTCAAAAAGCTTTGTTTGAATGTGTTTGACTTTCATTTGATTCTAAAAGCTTTGTTGAAAGTGTTTGACTTTCATTTGACTCAATTAGCTTTGTTGAATGCATTTGACTTTCATTTGAATTAAGAAGTTTTATTTGAATGTGTTTTACTTTCGTTTGACTCAATTGGCTTTGTTGAATGCATTTGACATTCATTTGATTCAAAAAGCTTTATTTGCATGTGTTTGACTTTCATTTGACTCAATTAGCTTCGTTGAATGTGTATGACTCTCATTTGACTCAATTAGCATTGTGAAATGCAATTGACTTCCATTTGATTCAAAAAGCTTTGTTTGAATGTATTTGACTTTTATTTGATTCTAAAAGCTTTGGTGAAAATGTTTGACTTTCATTTGACTCAATTAGCTTTGTTGAATTCATTTGATTTTCGTTTGATTCAAAAAGCTTTGTTTGAATGTGTTTGACTTTCATTTGATTCTAAAAGCTTTGTTGAAAGTGTTTGACATTCATTTGACTCAATTAGCTTTGTTGAATGCATTTCGCTTTCATTTGATTCAAAAAGCTTTGTTTGAATGTGTTTGACTTTCATTTGACTCAATTAGCTTTGTTGAATGTGTTTGAATTTCATTTGACTTAATTACCATTGTGGAATGCAATAGACTTTCATTTCATCAAAAAGCTTAGTGTAATATATTTGACTTTCATTTGATTCTAAAAGCTTTGTTGAAAGTGTTTGACTTTCATTTGACTCAATTAGCTTTGTTGAATGCATTTGACATTCATTTGATTCAAAAAGCTTTGTTTGAATGTGTTTACATTCTTTTGACTCAATTAGCTTTGTTGTATGTGTTTGACTATTTGACTCAATTAGCTTTGTTGAATGCATTTGACATTCATTTGAATCAAGAAGCTTTGTTTAAATGTGTTTGACTTTCATTTGACTCAATTGGCTTTTTTAAATGCATTTGACTTTCATTTGATTCAAAAAGCTTTGCTTGAATGTGTTTTGTGACATTTTTGGCACTCATTTGGTTCCTTTTTGGATGATTTTTATTTCATTTTATCTCTCTTTTCTTTAGTTTTCCTTAGTTTTATTCTTGTTTTCTTCATTTTATGCTTTTTGTAGTTAGTTTCTCTTTTTCATGTCTTTTTCTAGTTTACTTGTTATTTTTCTCTTTTACTTGTTTTTTTTTATCTTTTGCTTGTAGGTGGTAATTGATTGTCCAAGAATTCCCGGGCTTCCTTTCTATAGTTTTCCATTGATTTTCATACCTAAAGCTTGTGCAAGAAGTTTCAAGTTAATGAGAGGTTCAAGGAGCATGCTTCAAAGTCTTGTTTATGCCTTCCTCATGGCTCATTTCCTTCAAGAAATTCAAGGAAGTTGATGCCTACCTTGTCCTCCATCATCATCATCTAGGATGCGTGCACCTCGTGAGCAAGGGCAAGGAAGAAAGGAGGAAGCTGCAGCTATGTGCGAGCGCACTCAAGGAGTGTGCGGCCGCACATCTGTCGTGTGCGGCCGCACATCAGGTTTGTACGGGCGCACATTCCTGGGTACACTCCTTCGAGCGCCCGCACTTACGAGGGTCTATTTTTGGGCGTCATTGCCGACCTCTCCTTTGTATATATAGTTATTTCTACCTATTTTTGGAGGAGGAAGTTTTAGTTAAGATGGAATTTAATAGTTAGTTTTTGGGGAGAATTTTAGAGAGAGAAACTCAAGAACTAAAGAGAAGCTCATGATTTTTGGTGATTGCTCAAGGATTCCTCATTGTATTTGATCTTTGGATTAAAGTTTTGTAAGGATCTTCTTCTTGATTTCAATACAAGTTTGATTTTAGTTGATTTCATTAGTTTTTCATATTGTTGATGATTGATTTGGATTTTGATTGAATTTTGATTGATTTTGATTGATTGTTGGTTTAATCTTTGAATTCAAGTATGTTGATGATGGAATTGATGATTGTTGTAGTTTTGATCTCCATTTCTATGGCTAGTGAGTAGTTTCCTAGCTAGGGAGATGGTGAAGCATGTATGAGTGATGGAATAGTGTAATTTGGGGATAATTGATGGAGTTGATGATATGATTAAACTTGGTTGATTTTTCATGTGCATGTGTGTGATTAATTGAGGTTTGGCCATCTTTGATTAATACACTAGATTGCGTTGTAAGCTTGCTATGATACGGACCATTGATTAGTAGACTTGCAATTTCACGATTGAGGTGCTTTGTGACGTTCCCTAGGTAGTGTTTAGCGTAGTTGACGCTAGTTAGACCTCTAGGTGAACCACCTTAGTATGCTCTTTTGGATACATGATGATTTTCCTTCATATCGCTTGACTTAGTCGGTTTGACCTCCCAAATTACCGTTTCCATTATGATTGCATGTGGATCCATTGCCCTAGTGTCTTAGATTGATTTAATACAAGTTTGCATACCTAGTTAGCCTTAGTTTTACCTCAAACCCCTTCTTGATTCCGAAATAGCTTGATCTAGACTTCGTGCACTTGATATCCATTCCCTTGGGTTCGACCTTGACTTGCCACTACGCTAAATAGGGGTTAGTTAAGCTACAAATTTTGTTTGATAGGGTGGGGTGGTAGACCAACGACCTAACGTTCTCCGTCCCATCAGAATGCATTTGACTTACATTTTATTCAATATGCTTTGTTTGAATGTGTTTGACTTTCATTTGACTCAATTAGCTTTGTTGAATGTGTTTGACTTTCATTTGACTCAATTTGCTTTGTTGAATGCATTTGACTTTCATTTGATTCAAAAATCATTGTTTGAATGTATTTGACTTTCATTTGATTCAAAAAGCTTTGTTGAAAGTGTTTGACTTTCATTTAACTCAATTAGCTTTGTTGAATGCATTTGACTTTCATTTGATTCAAAAAGCTTTGTTGAAGTGTTTGACTTTCATTTTACTTAATTAGCTTTGTTGAATGCATTTGACTTTCATTTGATTCAAAAAGCTTTGTTTGAATGTGTTTTACTTTTATTTAACTCAATTAGCTTTGTCGAATTGGTTTGACTTTCATTTGACTCAATTAGCTTTGTTGAATGTGTTAGACTTTCATTTGATTCAAAAAGCTTTGTTTGAATGTTTTTGACTTTCATTTGATTCTAAAAGCTTTGTTGAAAGTGTTTGACTTTCATTTGACTCTATTAGCTTTGTTGAACGCATTTGACTTTCATTTGATTCAGAAAGCTTTGTTTGAATGTGTTCGACGTTCATTTGATTCAATTAGCTTTGTTGAATGTGTTTGACTTTCATTTGACTCAATTAGCTTTGTTGAATGCATTTGACTTTCATTTGATTCAAAAAGCTTTGTTTGAATAGGTTTGACTTTCATTTGATTCTAAAAGCTTTGTTGAAACTGTTTGACTTTCATTTGACTCACTTAGCTTTGTTGAATGCATTTGACTTTCATTTGATTCAAAAAGCTTTGTTTGAATGTGTTTGACTTTCATTTGATTCTAAAAGCATTGTTGAAAGTGTTTGACTTTCATTTGACTCAATTAGATTTGTTGAATGCATTTTGCTTTCATTTGATTCAAAAAGCTTTGTTTGAATGCGTTTGACTTTCATTAGACTCAATTAGCCTTGTTGAATGTGTTTGACTTTCATTAGACTCAATTAGCATTGTGGAATGCAATTGACTTTCATTTGATTTAAAAAGGTTTGTTTGAATGCATTTGACTTTCATTTGATTCTAAAAGCTTTGTTTAAAGTCTTTAACTTTCATTTGACTCAATTAGGTTTGTTAAATGCATTTGACATTCATTTGATTTAAAAAGCTTTGTTTGAATGTGTTTGACTTTCATTAGACTCAATTAGCTTTGTTGAATGTGTTTGAGTTTCATTTAACTCAATTAGCTTTGTTAAATGCATTTGACTTTCATTTGATTCAAAAAGCTTTGTTTGAATGTGTTTGACTTTCATTTGATTCTAAAAGCTTTGTTTAAAGTGTTTGACTTTCAGCTGACTCAATTAGCTTTGTTGAACGCATTTGACTTTCATTTGTTTCAGAAAGCTTTGTTTGAATGCGTTTGACGTTCGTTCGACTCATTTAGCTTTGTTGAATATGTTTGAGTTTCATTTGATTCTAAAAGCTTTGTTGAAAGTGTTTGACTTTCGTTTGACTCTATTAGCTTTGTTGAACGCATTTGACTTTCATTTGATTCAAAAAGCCTTGTTTGAATGTGTTTGATGTTCATTTGACTCAATTAGCTTTGTTGAATGTGTTAGACTTTCATTTGATTCAAAAAGCTTTGTTTGAATGTGTTTGACTTTCATTTGATTCTAAAAGCTTTGGTGAAAGTGTTTGACTTTCATTTGACTCTATTAGCTTTGTTGAACGCATTTGACTTTCATTTGATTCAGAAAGCTTTGTTTTATGTGTTTGACGTTCATTTGACTCAATTAGCTTTGTTGAATGTGTTCGACTTTCATTTGACTCAATTAGCTTTGTTGAATGCATTTGACTTTCATTTGATTCAAAAAGCTTTGTTTGAATAGGTTTGACTTTCATTTGATTCTAAAAGCTTTGTTGAAACTGTTTGACTTTCATTTGAGTCAATTATCTTTGTTGAACTCATTTTACTTTCATTTTATTCAGAAAGCTTTGTTTGAATGCGTTTGACGTTCATTTGACTCAATTAGCTTTGTTGAATGTGTTTGACTTTCATTTGACTCAATTAGCATTATGGAATGCAATTGACTTTCATTTAATTCAAAAAGCTTTGTTTGAATGTTTTTTACTTTCATTTGATTCTAAAAGCTTTGTTGAAAGTGTTTGACTTTCATTTGACTCTATTAGCTTTGTTGAACGCATTTGACTTTCATTTGATTCAGAAAGCTTTGTTTGAATGAGTTTGACGTTCATTTGACTCAATTAGCTTTGTTAAATGTGTTCGACTTTCATTTGACTCAATTAGCTTTGTTGAATGCATTTGACTTTCATTTGATTCAAAAAGCTTTGTTTGAATAGGTTTGACTTTCATTTGATTCTAAAAGCTTTGTTGAAACTGTTTGACTTTCATTTGAGTCAATTAGCTTTGTTGAACTCATTTGACTTTCATTTGATTTAGAAAGCTTTGTTTGAATGCGTTTGACGTTCATTTGACTCAATTAGCTTTGTTGAATGTGTTTGACTTTCATTTGACTCAATTAGCATTATGGAATGCAATTGACTTTCATTTAATTCAAAAAGCTTTGTTTGAATGTTTTTGACTTTCATTTGATTCTAAAAGCTTTGTTAAAAGTGTTTGACTTTCATTTGACTCTATTAGCTTTGTTGAATGCATTTGACTTTCATTTGATTCAGAAAGCTTTGTTTGAATGTGTTTGACGTTCATTTGACTCAATTAGCTTTGTTGAATGTGTTTGACTTTCATTTGACTCAATTAGCATTGTGGAATGCAATTGACTTTCATTTAATTCAAAAAGCTTTGATTGAATGTATTTAACTTTCATTTGATTCTAAAAGTTTTGTTGAAAGTGTTTGATTATCGTTTGACTCACTTAGCTTTGTTGAATGCATTTGACTTTTATTTGATACAAAAAGCTTTGTTGAATGTGTTTGACTTTCATTTGATTCTAAAAGCATTGTTGAAAGTGTTTGACTTTCATTTGACTCAATTAGCTTTGTTGAATGCATTTGGCTTTCATTTGATTAAAAAGATTTGTTTGAATGTGTTTGACTTTTATTTGACTCAATTAGCATGGTTGAATGTGTTTGACTTTCATTTGACTCAATTAGCATTGTGGAATGCAATTGACTTTCATTTGATTCAAAAAGCTTTGTTTGAAGGTATTTGACCTTTCATTTGATTCAAAAACTTTGTTGAAAGTGTTTAACTTTCATTTGACTCAATTAGCTTTATTGAATGCATTTGACTTTCAATTGATTTAAAAAGCTTTGTTTGAATGTGTTTGACTTTCATTTGACTCAATTAGCTTTGTTGAATGTGTTTGACTTTCATTTGACTCAATTTGCATTGTGGAATGCAATTGACTTTCATTTGATTCAAAAAGCTTTGTATGAATGTATTTGACTTTCATTTGATTCTAAAAGGTTTGTTGAAAGTGTTTAACTTTCATTTGACTCAATTAGCTTTGTTGAATGCATTTGATTTTCATTTGATTCAAAAAGCTTCGTTTGAATGTGTTTGACTTTCATTTGACTCAATTAGCTTTGTTGAATGTGTTTGAGTTTCATTTGACTCAATTAGCTTTGTTGAATGCATTTGACTTTCATTTGATTCAAAAAGCTTTGTTTGAATAGGTTTGACTTTCATTTGATTCTAAAAGCTTTGTTGAAACTGTTTGACTTTCATTTGACTCACTTAACTTTGTTGAATGCATTTGACTTTCATTTGATTTAAAAAGCTTTGTTTGAATGTGTTTGACTTTCATTTGATTCTAAAATCTTTGTTTAAAGTGTTTGACTTTCAGTTGACTCAATTAGCTTTGTTGAACGCATTTGACTTTCATTTGATTCAAAAAGCTTTGTTTGAATGCGTTTGACGTTCATTTGACTCAATTAGCTTTGTTGAATGTGTTTGACTTTCATTAGACTCAATTAACATTGTGGAATGTAATTGACTTTCATTTGATTCAAAAAGCTTTGTTTGAATGCATTTGACTATCATTTGATTCTAAAAGCTGTGTTGAAAATGTTTAACTTTTATTTGACTCAATTAGTGATGCAAGTCTAAGCATGGAGAACTTCGAAGATTTGCTTATCATGCATCAAGATAGTTTGTCCTTAAACATTGATTCAAGCCAAGCATTGCATTGACATTTTCTTGGATATCAAAGCAAAGCTACAGTTTGCTTAGTAGCGTTTCTTGGAGTCTAGTATACTTTCTTTACTTAGATTTTGCTTACAAGTTTTTACCTTTCACTTGAAAGGGTTTTTCTTGTTTTAAGCACATTAGGATTTATTTTTCTGTTATTTTAAGATTGGTTAGACGTCCTTAGTTATTAGGAAAGATATTAGTTTGTTAGAGTTTGTTTAGAACTAGGTTTTCTAGTAGTTTCGTAGCAGTTTTGAAGAGGTCCAAAGAACTGCAGAAACGGACTTGAAGCTCAAGGAAAACATATGTCGTATAATATGTTTTTGGAAACGCCGGGAAGTCAGCTAACCAATGAAGGTGGTGTCATGAGAATCGGAGTTCATTTGGTCAGTCAACGAAGACAAAAACTAAAACCGCGCAAAGCTGGAGGTAGGTCGGTTTGGTTAGTTTCCTTATCTAAGTCGGTTTAGTATTCCTATTCCACTTAGGTTACTTGGAGCTAAAGGCTAGGGATTTTTCCTAGTCCTATTAGGTTTCTAATACTTAGTTTAAGTCTATAAATAATCATGTAATTCGTGAGTTTTGAGACATAAAAATTAATATTCAGATTTACTTCTTAAGTTGCATACTTGAGTTTTTGTTGATTGCGATCAATTGCTGTTTTGCTTGTTTTAGTTAAAACATTCGTTTAGGGTTAATTAATTAGGTGGATTCTTAGTTAATTACTCTTAGTTTTTGTTTAATTCTTGGTGGATTTCCTTTATAGAATTAAGCTTAAACATATCTCATGTGTTTGTTGGTTTTCGGATCAATAATTCACATCATCTTGGTATCAGAGCGAGGTTCGGGAAAAATTAAACTGGGAACAATTGGCTGGGAATTTTTACGTGATTCTTTTTGCATTGAACTCTAAAAACGTCCTGCTATCACCATATAAAATTTCATAATTTTTAGTTGAGTAACGCGTTCTACACAGCCTCAAACGTTTGGTGTTTGTGCACTGATTTGCGGTTGGGAGTCCGGTTTTTGTGTTGCCTAATTTTCCTTCAAGATTCGATCTTTTGATCAAGATTTTTGCATGAACTGACTTGTTTTGTGTAGGAATCATGAGTGACGAGGAGGTTCCACAGGTTCCAAGGGGATTAACCTTAGAACAGGCTCAAAATCTTAGAAGAGATAGGCGAATTGACGAGTTGGCAGCAAGGATGGATGAGATGTTAAAAAGGCTTGATACTCTTGCTGGAGATTCTTCAAGGAAAGGGAATTCTAACCCTAATTCTGGTTCAAGTGAGGAAGAACAACCAAGGAGGAACCCAAGGAGGCCACGAAATAATTATTCTTCAAGTGATGAATCACCAAGGCCTAGGAGAAGAGACCGACCAAAGGAAGATGATAGGAACCTTAGATTAGATCTTCCCGAATTCAATGGGAGTATGAATGAACCTGAAAAATACTTTGAGTGGATTAGAAGGGCCGAGACACTCTTTGATTACAAGGAGTATGATGAAAGGAAAAGATGCAAATTGGCTGAATTAAAACTGACCGGTTATGCTAGTCTTTGGTATGATAATCTAAAGAAGAAGAGGCATAAGGAGGGGCGTGAAAAGATCTCAACTTGGGAGCAACTCAAGAAGCACATGAAAAAAAGGTTCGTACCTAGTGATTATGTTCAAGATATTTACCTTAAGATGCAAACTTTTAAACAAAATTCTATGACTGTTGAGAACTACATTGTTGAATTTGAAAAGTTATGCATGCTATGTGGTTTAGAAGAGATTGTTGAGCATAAGATTGCTAGATTTATTTCGGGGTTGATTGATAATATTGCTGAAAAAGTTGAATTGCAACAATATTGGTCCTTTGAGGATGTTTGCAAGGTAGCTTTGAAAGTTGAAAAACAGATAAAGGGGAAGAAAGGGACGTACACTAAGTCCTTTGTAAAAGATTTCACTAAACCTTTTGAGAAGAATAGCTTGGAGAAAAGTGGTTCTAGTTCGAACTACAAGGAGACTAAATCAAAATTTAAAGCTCCTAAAAAGTTTGTTGAAGATAGGAAGTGCTTCAAGTGTGGTAGTGTTGGTCACATTGCAACTAATTGTCCATCAAAAAGAGTAATGACTGCTCAAGAGTGGGAACAAGAACAAGCTAAGTGTGAGCAAGGTAGTGACTATGAAGAAAAGAACGAAGAGGAAAACTTTGAAGAAGAGGAGGGGCATATTGACGAAATTGATCCCGAGACTCATGGTCAAAGTTTGGTTCTAAGAAGGGCACTACACTCTAAAACTGTACCTATGGAAAACAATCAAAGGGAGAAAATCTTTCTTACAAGGTGCAAGGTAGAAGATAGGTTGTGTGATATGATCATAGACACCGGGAGTTGCACTAATGTGGTATCTACTACTTTGGTAGACAAATTGAAGTGGCCAACTACTGAACATCCAAGCCCTTATAAGCTTCATTGGCTTAATAATTTGAGTGATGTTAAGGTAACTAAACAAGCCTTAATCTCCTTTTCAATTGGTAAATTTCATGATAAAGTTTTGTGTGATGTTTGTCCTATGGATGCTTGTCATATACTGTTAGGCCGTCCTTGGCAATATGATAGATTTGTGAAGTTTGATGGAAGGACTAATGTGTATGTTGTGAGAAAAGGACAAAAAGAGAGACCGGTTGCTTTAAAACCTTTGATAAGCAACAAGCCTTCTAATGTTACCTCTAATTCGAAGAGTTCTTATTTGATTAGTGAGAGGGAATTAGAAAAAGAGATTTGCAGCAACAATGTGGTATATATACTTGTTTCTAATGAGATTCAAATTGATCAAAATAAGCAAGCAAAGAGGCTGTATGAATTGGAATCTGTTTTAGAAGAATTCAAGGATGTCTTTCCTAAGGAATTACCTCCGGGACTACCTCCTATTCGTGGGATAGAGCATCAAATTGACTTGATTCCGGGAGCACCATTACCTAATAAGGCAGCCTATAGAAGTAATCCGGAAGAAACAAAGGAGATGCAAAGGCAAATTGAAGAGCTTATGACTAGAGGATACGTGAGGGAAAGTATGAGCCCTTGTGCCGTGCCTACTTTACTTGTCCCAAAAAAAGATGGGAGTTGGCGCATGTGTATTGATAGTAGGAGCGTGAATAACATCACTATCAAATACCGATTTCCTATTCCAAGATTAGATGATCTACTTGATGAACTACATGGTTCAAAGTTGTTTTCTAAGATTGATCTTATGAGTGGTTATCATCAAATTCGAATGAGAGAAGGAGATGAGTGGAAAACAGCATTCAAGACTAAGTTAGGGTTGTATGAATGGTTGGTGATGCCGTTTGGACTCACTAATGCACCTAGCACTTTCATGAGGTTGATGCATGAGGTACTTAAACCTTTCCTTGGAAAGTTTGTTGTTGTTTATTTAGATGATATTCTGATATACTCTAAAAATTTGCATGATCATTTAAATCATCTAACAAGTGTGTTTGAAGTGTTAAGAGAGAAGAAACTCTATGCTAAGCATGAAAAATGCTACTTCTTAGTGCCTAGTGTTACTTTTCTTGGTTATGTTGTGTCAAAAGATGGAGTTTCAGTTGATCATTCGAAAGTAGAGGCTATTAAAACTTGGCCTATTCCTACTAATATGAGTGACGTAAGGTCTTTTCATGGTCTAGCTTCGTTCTATAGAAGATTTGTCAAGAATTTCTCAAGTATTGTGGCGCCTATGACCGAATGTTTGAAGAAGGACAAGGGTAAATTCGAATGGACTAAAGAAGCTCAAAGTGCGTTTGAGTTGGTTAAAAAGAAGCTATGTGAAGCACCTATACTGGCGTTACCAGATTTCTCAAGTCCTTTTGAAGTTGAAACCGATGCTAGTGGAGTTGGAATTGGAGCAGTTTTACTCCAAAAGAAGAGGCCTATTGCATATTTCAGTGAGAAATTGGGAGGAGCTCGATTGAACTATTCTACTTATGATAAAGAGTTCTATGCCATTGTTAGAGCTTTAGATCATTGGAGTCATTATCTCCGACCTAATCACTTTGTGTTGCATTCTGATCATGAAGCATTGAAGTACATACATGGACAACAAAAGCTCAATCCTAGACATGCTACGTGGGTTGAATTTTTACAATCATTTAACTTTTCTTCAAGGTACAAAGAAGGTAAATCGAATGTTGTGGCTGATGCATTATCTAGAAGATACACTTTGATTGGAATTCTAAATAGCAAGCTACTTGGTTTTGAATTGATCAAAGAATACTACAAAGGTGATGATGATTTTGCTACATTGATTGAAGAGTGTTCTAAAGGAGCCGTTGGTTCTTATTTGCTGCAAGATGGTTTTCTTTTCAAAGGAAATCGACTTTGTCTTCCTAAGTGTTTTATTAGAGAGCTAGTTGTTAGAGAAGCTTATGGGGGAGGAATTGCTGGTCACTTTGGCATTACAAAGACCTTGAGTATGTTACAAGAACACTTCTATTGGCCTAAGATGCTCACGGATGTGCAACTAGTTATTTCTAGGTGTGCAACTTGTCAAAAAGCGAAGGCTACTTTTCATCAAGGCTTGTATACTCCTTTACCTGTTCCAGATTCACCTTGGGAAGATATTTCTATGGATTTTATTGTGGGATTGCCGAGAACACAACGGGGGAAAGACTCTATTATGGTTGTTGTGGATAGGTTCTCTAAGATGGCTCATTTTGTTCCTTGTCACAAAGTGGATGATGCTATGAAAGTGGCGGAATTATACTTCAAAGAGATTGTTAGATTGCATGGAATTCCGAAAACTATTGTGAGTGATCGAGATACAAAGTTCATGAGTTTCTTTTGGAAGTCTTTATGGAAGCTTGTGGGAACTAAATTGCTCTTTAGTACATCTTACCATCCACAAACTGATGGACAAACCGAGGTTACTAATCGTACTCTTGGTGCGCTTTTGCGTGGGTTAGTGAGTAAGACACAAAAGGATTGGGACATCAAGTTAGCTCATGCGGAGTTTGCTTATAATAGATCACCTACATATGCTACCAAACATAGTCCTTTTGAGGTAGTCTATGGAATCAATCCGAAACTTCCAATTGATCTTGTTCCATTGCCTAAAGGTGAGTTAATTCACAAAGATGCCGAGTCTAAGTTGGAAAGTATGCTGAAATTACATGCTCAAGTTCGAACAAGAATAGAGAAAGTAAATGACATGTACAAAGCTAGAGCAAACAAGCATAGAAAGCAACAAGGTTACAATGTTGGAGACTTGGTATGGTTACATTTAAGAAAGGAAAGACTTCCAGGAAAACGCAAGAATAAGTTGATGCCTAGAGGTGAAGGTCCTTTCAAGATTGTTGAGAAGATCAATGACAATGCTTATAAGTTGGAACTTCCGGGAGAGTATGGAGTTAGTGCTACATTCAATGTTGGTGATTTGGCTAAGTACATCCCTGATGAAGAACTTCGAGATTTGAGGACAAATTCTTTTGAAGAAGAGGAGGATGATGCAAGTCTAAGCATGGAGAACTTCGAAGATTTAATTATCATGCATCAAGATAGTTTGTCCTTAAACATTGATTCAAGCCAAGCATTGCATGGACATTTTCTTGGATATCAAAGCAAAGCTACAGTTTGCTTAGTAGCGTTTCTTGGAGTCTAGTATACTTTCTTTACTTAGATTTTGCTTACAAGTTTTTACCTTTCACTTGAAAGGGTTTTTCTTGTTTTAAGCACATTAGGATTTATTTTTCTGTTATTTTAAGATTGGTTAGACGTCCTTAGTTATTAGGAAAGATATTAGTTTGTTAGAGTTTGTTTAGAACTAAGTTTTCTAGTAGTTTCGTAGCAGTTTTGAAGAGGTCCAAAGAACTGCAGAAACGGACTTGAAGCTCAAGGAAAACATATGTCGTATAATATGTTTTTGGAAACGCCAGGAAGTCAGCTAACCAATGAAGGTGGTGTCATGAGAATCGGAGTTCATTTGGTCAGTCAACGAAGACAAAAACAAAAACCGCGCAAAGCTGGAGGTAGGTCGGTTTGGTTAGTTTCCTTATCTAAGTCGGTTTAGTATTCCTATTCCACTTAGGTTACTTGGAGCTAAAGGCTAGGGATTTTTCCTAGTCCTATTAGGTTTCTAATACTTAGTTTAAGTCTATAAATAATCATGTAATTCGTGAGTTTTGGGACATAAAAATTAATATTCAGATTTACTTCTTAAGTTGCATACTTGAGTTTTTGTTGATTGCGATCAATTGCTGTTTTGCTTGTTTTAGTTAAAACATTCGTTTAGGGTTAATTAATTAGGTGGATTCTTAGTTAATTACTCTTAGTTTTTGTTTAATTCTTGGTGGATTTCCTGTATAGAATTAAGCTTAAACATATCTCATGTGTTTGTTGGTTTTCGGATCAATAATTCACATCAATTAGCTTTGTTGAATGTGTTTGAGTTTCATTTGACTCAATTAGCTTTGTTGAATGCATTTGACTTTCATTTTATTCAAAAAGCTTTGTTGGAATGTGTTTGACTTTCATTTGATTCTAAAAGCTTTGTTTAAAGTGTTTGACTTTCAGTTGACTCAATTAGCTTTGTTGAACGCATTTGATTTTCATTTGATTCAGAAAGCTTTGTTTGAATGCGTTTGACGTTCATTTGACTCAATTAGCTTTGTTGAATGTGTTTGACTTTCATTTGACTCAATTAGCATTGTGGAATGCAATTGACTTTCATTTAATTCAAAAAGCTTTGATTGAATGTATTTAACTTTCATTTGATTCTAAAAGTTTTGTTGAAAGTGTTTGATTATCATTTGACTCACTTAGCTTTGTTGAATGCATTTGACTTTAATTTGATTCAAAAAGCTTTGTTGAATGTGTTTGACTTTCATTTGATTCTAAAAGCATTGTTGAAAGTGTTTAACTTTCATTTGACTCAATTAGCTTTGTTGAATGCATTTGGCTTTCATTTGATTAAAAAGATTTGTTTGAATGTGTTTGACTTTTATTTGACTCAATTAGCATTGTTGAATGTGTTTTACTTTCATTTGACTCAATTAGCATTGTGGAATTCAATTGACTTTCATTTGATTCAAAAAGCTTTGTTTGATGGTATTTGACCTTTCATTTGATTCAAAAACTTTGTTGAAAGTGTTTAACTTTCATTTGACTCAATTAGCTTTGTTGAATGCATTTGACTTTTATTTGATTCAAAAAGCTTTGTTTGAATGTGTTTGACTTTCATTTGACTCAATTAGCTTTGTTGAATGTGTTTGACTTTCATTTCTCAATTTGCATTGTGGAATGCAATTGACTTTCATTTCATTCAAAAAGCTTTGTTTGAATGTATTTGATTTTCATTTGATTCTAAAAGCTTTGTTGAAAGTGTTTGACTTTCATTTAACTCACTTAGCTTTGTTGAATGCATTTGACTTTCATTTGATTCAAAAATCATTGTTTGAATATATTTGACTTTCATTTGATTCTAAAAGCTTTGTTGAAAGTGTTTGACTTTCATTTAACTCAATTAGCTTTGTTGAATGCATTGACTTTCATTTGAGTCAAAAAGCTTTGTTGAAGTGTTTGACTTTCGTTTGACTTAATTAGCTTTGTTGAATGCATTTGACTTTCATTTGATTCAAAAAGCTTTGTTTGAATGTGTTTGACTTTTATTTAACTCAATTAGCTTTGTCGAATTGGTTTGACTTTCATTTGACTCAATTAGCTTTGTTGAATGTGTTAGACTTTCATTTGATTCAAAAAGCTTTGTTTGAATGTTTTTGACTTTCATTTGATTCTAAAAGCTTTGTTGAAAGTGTTTGACTTTCATTTGACTCTATTAGCTTTGTTGAACGCAGTTGACTTTCATTTGATTCAGAAAGCTTTGTTTGAATGAGTTTGACGTTCATTTGACTCAATTAGCTTTGTTGAATGTGTTTGACTTTCATTTGACTCAATTAGCTTTGTTAAATGCATTTAACTTTCATTTGATTCAAAAAGCTTTGTTTGAATAGGTTTGACTTTCATTTGATTCTAAAAGCTTTGTTGAAACTGTTTGACTTTCATTTGACTCACTTAACTTTGTTGAATGCATTTGACTTTCATTTGATTTAAAAAGCTTTGTTTGAATGTGTTGGACTTTATTTGATTCTAAAATCATTGTTTAAAGTGTTTGACTTTCAGTTGACTCAATTACCTTTGTTGAACGCATTTGTCTTTCATTTGATTCAGAAAGCTTTGTTTGAATGCGTTTGATGTTCATTTGACTCAATTAGCTTTGTTGAATGTGTTTGACTTTCATTAGACTCAATTAACATTGTGGAATGTAATTGACTTTCATTTGATTCAAAAAGCATTGTTTGAATGCATTTGACTTTCATTTGATTCTAAAAGCTTTGTTGAAAATGTTTAACTTTCATTTGACTCAATTAGCTTTGTTAAATGCATTTGACTTTCATTTGATTCAAAAAGCTTTGTTTGAATGTGTTTGACTTTCATTTGACTCAATTAGCTTTGTTGAATGTGTTTGAGTTTCATTTGACTCAATTAGCTTTGTTGAATGCATTTGACTTTGATTTGATTCAAAAAGCTTTGTTTGAATGTGTTTGACTTTCATTTGATTCTAAAAGCTTTGTTTGAAGTGTTTGACTTTCGGTTGACTCAATTAGCTTTGTTGAACGCATTTGACTTTCATTTGATTCTGAAAGCTTTGTTTGAATGCGTTTGACGTTCATTTGAGTCATTTAGCTTTGTTGAATATGTTTGACTTTCATTTGACTCAATTAGCATTATGGAATGCAATTGACTTTCATTTAACTCAAAAAGCTTTGTTTGAATGTATTTTACTTTCATTTGATTTTAAAAGTTTTGTAGAAATTGTTTGACTTTCATTTGACTCGCTTAGCTTTGTTGAATGCATTTCACTTTCATTTGATTCAAAAAGCTATGTTTGAATGTGTTTGACTTTCATTTAATTCTAAAACCATTGTTGAAAGTGTTTGACTTTCATTTGACTTAATTAACTTTGTTGAATGCATTTGGCTTTCATTTGACTCAAAAAGCTTTGTTTGAATGTGTTTGACTTTCATTTGACTCAATTAGCATTGTTGAATGTATTTGACTTTCATTTGACTCAATTAGCATTGTGGAAAGCAATTGACTTTCATTTGATTCAAAAAGCTTTGTATGAATGTATTTGACTTTCATTTGATTCTAAAAGGTTTGTTGAAAGTGTTTAACTTTCATTTGACTCAATTAGCTTTCTTGAATGCATTTGATTTTCATTTGATTCAAAAAGCTTCGTTTGAATGTGTTTGACTTTCATTTGACTCAATTAGCTTTGTTGAATGTGTTTGAGTTTCATTTGACTCAATTAGCTTTGTTGAATGCATTTGACTTTCATTTGATTTAAAAAGCTTTGTTGGAATGTGTTTGACTTTCATTTGATTCTAAAAGCTTTGTTTAAAGTATTCGACTTTCAGTTGACTCAATTAGCTTTGTTGAACGCATTTGATTTTCATTTGATTCAGAAAGCTTTGTTTGAATGCGTTTGACGTTCATTTGACTCAATTAGCTTTGTTGAACGCATTTGATTTTCATTTGATTCAGAAAGCTTTGTTTGAATGCGTTTGATGTTCATTTGACTCAATTAGCTTTGTTGAATGTGTTTGAGTTTCATTTGACTCAATTAGATTTGTTGAATGCATTTGACTTTCATTTGATTCATAAAGCTTTGTTTGAATGTATTTTACTTTCATTTGATTTTAAAAGTTGCATACTTGAGTTTTTGTTGATTGCGATCAATTGCTGTTTTGCTTGTTTTAGTTAAAACATTCGTTTAGGGTTAATTAATTAGGTGGATTCTTAGTTAATTACTCTTAGTATTTGTTTAATTCTTGGTGGATTTCCTGTATAGAATTAAGCTTAAACATATCTCATGTGTTTGTTGGTTTTCGGATCAATAATTCACATCAATTAGCTTTGTTGAATGTGTTTGAGTTTCATTTGACTCAATTAGCTTTGTTGAATTCATTTGACTTTCATTTGATTCAAAAAGCTTTGTTGGAATGTGTTTGACTTTCATTTGATTCTAAAAGCTTTGTTTAAAGTGTTTGACTTTCAGTTGACTCAATTAGCTTTGTTGAACGCATTTGATTTTCATTTGATTCAGAAAGCTTGTTTGAATGCGTTTGACGTTCATTTGACTCAATTAGCTTTGTTGAATGTGTTTGACTTTCATTTGACTCAATTAGCATTGTGGAATGCAATTGACTTTCATTTAATTCAAAAAGCTTTGATTGAATGTATTTAACTTTCATTTGATTCTAAAAGTTTTGTTGAAAGTGTTTGATTATCATTTGACTCACTTAGCTTTGTTGAATGCACTTGACTTTAATTTGATTCAAAAAGCTTTGTTGAATGTGTTTGACTTTCATTTGATTCTAAAAGCATTGTTGAAAGTGTTTAACTTTCATTTGACTCAATTAGCTTTGTTGAATGCATTTGGCTTTCATTTGATTAAAAAGATTTGTTTGAATGTGTTTGACTTTTATTTGACTCAATTAGCATTGTTGAATGTGTTTTACTTTCATTTGACTCAATTAGCATTGTGGAATTCAATTGACTTTCATTTGATTCAAAAAGCTTTGTTTGATGGTATTTGACCTTTCATTTGATTCAAAAACTTTGTTGAAAGTGTTTAACTTTCATTTGACTCAATTAGCTTTGTTGAATGCATTTGACTTTTATTTTATTCAAAAAGCTTTGTTTGAATGTGTTTGACTTTCATTTGACTCAATTAGCTTTGTTGAATTCATTTGACTTTCATTTGATTCAAAAAGCTTTGTTGGAATGTGTTTGACTTTCATTTGATTCTAAAAGCTTTGTTTAAAGTGTTTGACTTTCAGTTGACTCAATTAGCTTTGTTGAACGCATTTGATTTTCATTTGATTCAGAAAGCTTTGTTTGAATGCGTTTGACGTTCATTTGACTCAATTAGCTTTGTTGAATGTGTTTGACTTTCATTTGACTCAATTAGCATTGTGGAATGCAATTGACTTTCATTTAATTCAAAAAGCTTTGATTGAATGTATTTAACTTTCATTTGATTCTAAAAGTTTTGTTGAAAGTGTTTGATTATCATTTGACTCACTTAGCTTTGTTGAATGCACTTGACTTTAATTTGATTCAAAAAGCTTTGTTGAATGTGTTTGACTTTCATTTGATTCTAAAAGCATTGTTGAAAGTGTTTAACTTTAATTTGACTCAATTAGCTTTGTTGAATGCATTTGGCTTTCATTTGATTAAAAAGATTTGTTTGAATGTGTTTGACTTTTATTTGACTCAATTAGCATTGTTGAATGTGTTTTACTTTCATTTGACTCAATTAGCATTGTGGAATTCAATTGACTTTCATTTGATTCAAAAAGCTTTGTTTGATGGTATTTGACCTTTCATTTGATTCAAAAACTTTGTTGAAAGTGTTTAACTTTCATTTGACTCAATTAGCTTTGTTGAATGCATTTGACTTTTATTTTATTCAAAAAGCTTTGTTTGAATGTGTTTGACTTTCATTTGACTCAATTAGCTTTGTTGAATGTGTTTGACTTTGATTTGACTCAATTTGCATTGTGGAATGCAATTGACTTTCATTTCATTCAAAAAGCTTTGTTTGAATGTATTTGATTTTCATTTGATTCTAAAAGCTTTGTTGAAAGTGTTTGACTTTCATTTAACTCACTTAGCTTTGTTGAATGCATTTGACTTTCATTTGATTCAAAAATCATTGTTTGAATATATTTGACTTTCATTTGATTCTAAAAGCTTTGTTGAAAGTGTTTGACTTTCATTTAACTCAACTTTGTTGAATGCATTGACTTTCATTTGAGTCAAAAAGCTTTGTTGAAGTGTTTGACTTTCGTTTGACTTAATTAGCTTTGTTGAATGCATTTGACTTTCATTTGATTCAAAAAGCTTTGTTTGAATGTGTTTGACTTTTATTTAACTCAATTAGCTTTGTCGAATTGGTTTGACTTTCATTTGACTCAATTAGCTTTGTTGAATGTGTTAGACTTTCATTTGATTTAAAAAGCTTTGTTTGAATGTTTTTGACTTTCATTTGATTCTAAAAGCTTTGTTGAAAGTGTTTGACTTTCATTTGACTCTATTAGCTTTGTTGAACGCAGTTGACTTTCATTTGATTCAGAAAGCTTTGTTTGAATGAGTTTGACGTTCATTTGACTCAATTAGCTTTGTTGAATGTGTTTGACTTTCATTTGACTCAATTAGCTTTGTTGAATGCATTTAACTTTCATTTGATTCAAAAAGCTTTGTTTGAATAGGTTTGACTTTCATTTGATTCTAAAAGCTTTGTTGAAACTGTTTGACTTTCATTTGACTCACTTAACTTTGTTGAATGCATTTGACTTTCATTTGATTTAAAAAGCTTTGTTTGAATGTGTTGGACTTTATTTGATTCTAAAATCTTTGTTTAAAGTGTTTGACTTTCAGTTGACTCAATTACCTTAGTTGAACGCATTTGTCTTTCATTTGATTCAGAAAGCTTTGTTTGAATGCGTTTGATGTTCATTTGACTCAATTAGCTTTGTTGAATGTGTTTGACTTTCATTAGACTCAATTAACATTGTGGAATGTAATTGACTTTCATTTGATTCAAAAAGCTTTATTTGAATGCATTTGACTTTCATTTGATTCTAAAAGCTTTGTTGAAAATGTTTAACTTTCATTTGACTCAATTAGCTTTGTTAAATGCATTTGACTTTCATTTGATTCAAAAAGCTTTGTTTGAATGTGTTTGACTTTCATTTGACTCAATTAGCTTTGTTGAATGTGTTTGAGTTTCATTTGACTCAATTAGCTTTGTTGAATTCATTTGACTTTCATTTGATTCAAAAAGCTTTGTTGGAATGTGTTTGACTTTCATTTGATTCTAAAAGCTTTGTTTAAAGTGTTTGACTTTCAGTTGACTCAATTAGCTTTGTTGAACGCATTTGATTTTCATTTGATTCAGAAAGCTTTGTTTGAATGCGTTTGACGTTCATTTGACTCAATTAGCTTTGTTGAATGTGTTTGACTTTCATTTGACTCAATTAGCATTGTGGAATGCAATTGACTTTCATTTAATTCAAAAAGCTTTGATTGAATGTATTTAACTTTCATTTGATTCTAAAAGTTTTGTTGAAAGTGTTTGATTATCATTTGACTCACTTAGCTTTGTTGAATGCACTTGACTTTAATTTGATTCAAAAAGCTTTGTTGAATGTGTTTGACTTTCATTTGATTCTAAAAGCATTGTTGAAAGTGTTTAACTTTCATTTGACTCAATTAGCTTTGTTGAATGCATTTGGCTTTCATTTGATTAAAAAGATTTGTTTGAATGTGTTTGACTTTTATTTGACTCAATTAGCATTGTTGAATGTGTTTTACTTTCATTTGACTCAATTAGCATTGTGGAATTCAATTGACTTTCATTTGATTCAAAAAGCTTTGTTTGATGGTATTTGACCTTTCATTTGATTCAAAAACTTTGTTGAAAGTGTTTAACTTTCATTTGACTCAATTAGCTTTGTTGAATGCATTTGACTTTTATTTTATTCAAAAAGCTTTGTTTGAATGTGTTTGACTTTCATTTGACTCAATTAGCTTTGTTGAATGTGTTTGACTTTGATTTGACTCAATTTGCATTGTGGAATGCAATTGACTTTCATTTCATTCAAAAAGCTTTGTTTGAATGTATTTGATTTTCATTTGATTCTAAAAGCTTTGTTGAAAGTGTTTGACTTTCATTTAACTCACTTAGCTTTGTTGAATGCATTTGACTTTCATTTGATTCAAAAATCATTGTTTGAATATATTTGACTTTCATTTGATTCTAAAAGCTTTGTTGAAAGTGTTTGACTTTCATTTAACTCAACTTTGTTGAATGCATTGACTTTCATTTGAGTCAAAAAGCTTTGTTGAAGTGTTTGACTTTCGTTTGACTTAATTAGCTTTGTTGAATGCATTTGACTTTCATTTGATTCAAAAAGCTTTGTTTGAATGTGTTTGACTTTTATTTAACTCAATTAGCTTTGTCGAATTGGTTTGACTTTCATTTGACTCAATTAGCTTTGTTGAATGTGTTAGACTTTCATTTGATTTAAAAAGCTTTGTTTGAATGTTTTTGACTTTCATTTGATTCTAAAAGCTTTGTTGAAAGTGTTTGACTTTCATTTGACTCTATTAGCTTTGTTGAACGCAGTTGACTTTCATTTGATTCAGAAAGCTTTGTTTGAATGAGTTTGACGTTCATTTGACTCAATTAGCTTTGTTGAATGTGTTTGACTTTCATTTGACTCAATTAGCTTTGTTGAATGCATTTAACTTTCATTTGATTCAAAAAGCTTTGTTTGAATAGGTTTGACTTTCATTTGATTCTAAAAGCTTTGTTGAAACTGTTTGACTTTCATTTGACTCACTTAACTTTGTTGAATGCATTTGACTTTCATTTGATTTAAAAAGCTTTGTTTGAATGTGTTGGACTTTATTTGATTCTAAAATCTTTGTTTAAAGTGTTTGACTTTCAGTTGACTCAATTACCTTAGTTGAACGCATTTGTCTTTCATTTGATTCAGAAAGCTTTGTTTGAATGCGTTTGATGTTCATTTGACTCAATTAGCTTTGTTGAATGTGTTTGACTTTCATTAGACTCAATTAACATTGTGGAATGTAATTGACTTTCATTTGATTCAAAAAGCTTTATTTGAATGCATTTGACTTTCATTTGATTCTAAAAGCTTTGTTGAAAATGTTTAACTTTCATTTGACTCAATTAGCTTTGTTAAATGCATTTGACTTTCATTTGATTCAAAAAGCTTTGTTTGAATGTGTTTGACTTTCATTTGACTCAATTAGCTTTGTTGAATGTGTTTGAGTTTCATTTGACTCAATTAGCTTTGTTGAATTCATTTGACTTTCATTTGATTCAAAAAGCTTTGTTGGAATGTGTTTGACTTTCATTTGATTCTAAAAGCTTTGTTTAAAGTGTTTGACTTTCAGTTGACTCAATTAGCTTTGTTGAACGCATTTGATTTTCATTTGATTCAGAAAGCTTTGTTTGAATGCGTTTGACGTTCATTTGACTCAATTAGCTTTGTTGAATGTGTTTGACTTTCATTTGACTCAATTAGCATTGTGGAATGCAATTGACTTTCATTTAATTCAAAAAGCTTTGATTGAATGTATTTAACTTTCATTTGATTCTAAAAGTTTTGTTGAAAGTGTTTGATTATCATTTGACTCACTTAGCTTTGTTGAATGCACTTGACTTTAATTTGATTCAAAAAGCTTTGTTGAATGTGTTTGACTTTCATTTGATTCTAAAAGCATTGTTGAAAGTGTTTAACTTTCATTTGACTCAATTAGCTTTGTTGAATGCATTTGGCTTTCATTTGATTAAAAAGATTTGTTTGAATGTGTTTGACTTTTATTTGACTCAATTAGCATTGTTGAATGTGTTTTACTTTCATTTGACTCAATTAGCATTGTGGAATTCAATTGACTTTCATTTGATTCAAAAAGCTTTGTTTGATGGTATTTGACCTTTCATTTGTTTCAAAAACTTTGTTGAAAGTGTTTAACTTTCATTTGACTCAATTAGCTTTGTTGAATGCATTTGACTTTTATTTGATTCAAAAAGCTTTGTTTGAATGTGTTTGACTTTCATTTGACTCAATTAGCTTTGTTGAATGTGTTTGACTTTGATTTGACTCAATTTGCATTGTGGAATGCAATTGACTTTCATTTCATTCAAAAAGCTTTGTTTGAATGTATTTGATTTTCATTTGATTCTAAAAGCTTTGTTGAAAGTGTTTCACTTTCACTTAACTCACTTAGCTTTGTTGAATGCATTTGACTTTCATTTGATTCAAAAATCATTGTTTGAATATATTTGACTTTCATTTGATTCTAAAAGCTTTGTTGAAAGTGTTTGACTTTCATTTAACTCAACTTTGTTGAATGCATTGACTTTCATTTGAGTCAAAAAGCTTTGTTGAAGTGTTTGACTTTCGTTTGACTTAATTAGCTTTGTTGAATGCATTTGACTTTCATTTGATTCAAAAAGCTTTGTTTGAATGTGTTTGACTTTTATTTAACTCAATTAGCTTTGTCGAATTGGTTTGACTTTCATTTGACTCAATTAGCGTTGTTGAATGTGTTAGACTTTCATTTGATTCAAAAAGCTTTGTTTGAATGTTTTTGACTTTCATTTGATTCTAAAAGCTTTGTTGAAAGTGTTTGACTTTCATTTGACTCTATTAGCTTTGTTGAACGCAGTTGACTTTCATTTGATTCAGAAAGCTTTGTTTGAATGAGTTTGACGTTCATTTGACTCAATTAGCTTTGTTGAATGTGTTTGACTTTCATTTGACTCAATTAGCTTTGTTGAATGCATTTAACTTTCATTTGATTCAAAAAGCTTTGTTTGAATAGGTTTGACTTTCATTTGATTCTAAAAGCTTTGTTGAAACTGATTGACTTTCATTTGACTCACTTAACTTTGTTGAATGCATTTGACTTTCATTTGATTTAAAAAGCTATGTTTGAATGTGTTTGACTTTCATTTAATTCTAAAACCATTGTTGAAAGTGTTTGACTTTCATTTGACTTAATTAGCTTTGTTGAATGCATTTGGCTTTCATTTGATTCAAAAAGCTTTGTTTGAATGTGTTTGACTTTCATTTGACTCAATTAGCATTGTTGAATGTATTTGACTTTCATTTGACTCAATTAGCATTGTGGAAAGCAATTGACTTTCATTTGATTCAAAAAGCTTTGTATGAATGTATTTGACTTTCATTTGATTCTAAAAGGTTTGTTGAAAGTGTTTAACTTTCATTTGACTCAATTAGCTTTGTTGAATGCATTTGATTTTCATTTGATTCAAAAAGCTTCGTTTGAATGTGTTTGACTTTCATTTGACTCAATTAGCTTTGTTGAATGTGTTTGAGTTTCATTTGACTCAATTAGCTTTGTTGAATGCATTTGACTTTCATTTGATTTAAAAAGCTTTGTTGGAATGTGTTTGACTTTCATTTGATTCTAAAAGCTTTGTTTAAAGTATTCGACTTTCAGTTGACTCAATTAGCTTTGTTGAACGCATTTGATTTTCATTTGATTCAGAAAGCTTTGTTTGAATGCGTTTGACGTTCATTTGACTCAATTAGCTTTGTTGAACGCATTTGATTTTCATTTGATTCAGAAAGCTTTGTTTGAATGCGTTTGATGTTCATTTGACTCAATTAGCTTTGTTGAATGTGTTTGAGTTTCATTTGACTCAATTAGATTTGTTGAATGCATTTGACTTTCATTTGATTCATAAAACTTTGTTTGAATGTGTTTGACTTTCATTTGATTCTAAAAGCTTTGTTTGAAGTGTTTGACTTTCGGTTGACTCATTTAGCTTTGTTGAATATGTTTGACTTTCATTTAACTCAATTAGCATTATGGAATGCAATTGACATTCATTTAACTCAAAAAGCTTTGTTTGAATGTATTTTACTTTCATTTGATTTTAAAAGTTTTGTTGAAAGTGTTTGACTTTCATTTGACTCGCTTAGCTTTGTTGAATGCATTTCATTTTCATCTGATTCAAAAAGCTTTGTTTGAATGTGTTTGACGTTCATTTAATTCTAAAACCATTGTTGAATGTGTTTGACTTTCATTTGACTCAATTAGCATTGTGGAATGCAATTGACTTTCATTTGATTCAAAAAGCTTTATTTAAAGGTATTTGACCTTTCATTTGATTCAAGAACTTTGTTGAAAGTGTTTAACTTTCATTTGGCTCAATTAGCTTTGTTGAATGCATTTGACTTTCATTTGATTCAAAAAGCTTTGTTTGAATGTGTTTGACTTTCATTTGACTCAATTAGTTTTGTTGAATGTGTTTGACTTTCATTTGACTCAATTTGCATTGTGGAATGCAATTGACTTTCATTTGATTCAAAAAGCTTTGTTTGAACGTATTTGACTTTCATTTGATTCTAAAAGCTTTGTTGAAAGTGTTTGACTTTCATTTAACTCACTTAGCTTTGTTGAATGCATTTGACTTTCATTTGATTCAAAAATCATTGTTTGAATATATTTGACTTTCATTTGATTCTAAAAGCTTTGTTGAAAGTGTTTGACTTTCATTTGACTCAATTAGCTTTGTTGAATGCATTGACTTTCATTTGATTCAAAAAGCTTTGTTGAAGTGTTTGACTTTCATTTGACTTAATTAGCTTTGTTGAATGCATTTGACTTTCATTTGATTCAAAAAGCTTTGTTTGAATGTGTTTGACTTTTATTTAACTCAATTAGCTTTGTCGAATTGGTTTGACTTTCATTTGACTCAATTAGCTTTGTTGAATGTGTTAGAATTTCATTTGATTCAAAAAGCTTTGTTTGAATGTTTTTTACTTTCTTTTGATTCTAAAAGCTTTGTTGAAAGTGTTTGACTTTCATTTGACTCTATTAGCTTTGTTGAACGCATTTGACTTTCATTTGATTCAGAAAGCTTTGTTTGAATGTGTTTGACGTTCATTTGATTCAATTAGCTTTGTTGAATGTGTTTGACTTTCATTTGACTCAGTTAGCTTTGTTGAATGCATTTGACTTTCATTTGATTCAAAAAGCTTTGTTTGAATAGGTTTGACTTTCATTTGATTCTAAAAGTTTTGTTGAAACTGTTTGACTTGCATTTGACTCACTTAGCTTTGTTGAATGCATTTGACTTTCATTTGATTCAAAAAGCTTTGTTTGAATGTGTTAGACTTTCATTTGATTCTAAAAGCATTGTTGAAATTGTTGGACTTTCATTTGACTCAATTAGCTTTGTTGAATGCATTTTGCTTTCATTTGATTCAAAAAGCTTTGTTTGAATGCATTTGACTTTCATTTGACTCAATTAGCCTTGTTGAACGTGTTTGACTTTCATTAGACTCAATTAACATTGTGGAATGCAATTGACTTTCATTTGATTCAAAAAGCTTTGTTTGAATGCATTTGACTTTCATTTGATTCTAAAAGCTTTGTTTAAAGTGTTTAACTTTCATTTGACTCAATTAGGTTTGTTAAATGCATTTGACATTCATTTGATTTAAAAAGCTTTGTTTGAATGTGTTTGACTTTCGTTAGACTCAATTAGCTTTGTTGAATGTGTTTGTGTTTCATTTGACTCAATTAGCTTTGTTGAATGCATTTGACTTTCATTTGATTCAAAAAGCTTTGTTTGAATGTGTTTGACTTTCATTTGATTCTAAAAGCTTTGTTTAAAGTGTTTGACTTTCAGTTGACTCAATTAGCTTTGTTGAACGCATTTGACTTTCATTTGATTCAGAAAGCTTTGTTTGAATGCGTTTGACGTTCGTTTGACTCATTTAGCTTTGTTGAATATGTTTGACTTTCCTTTGATTCTAAAAGCTATGTTGAAAGTGTTTGACTTTCATTTGACTCTATTAGCTTTGTTGAACGCATTTGACTTTCATTTGATTCAGAAAGCTTTGTTTGAATGTGTTTGACGTTCATTTGACTCAATTAGCTTTGTTGAATGTGTTAGACTTTCATTTGATTCAAAAAGCTTTGTTTGAATGTGTTTGACTTTCATTTGATTTTAAAAGCTTTGTTGAAAGTGTTTGACTTTCATTTGACTCTATTAGCTTTGTTGAACGCATTTGACTTTAATTTGATTCAGAAAGCTTTGTTTGAATGTGTTTGACGTTCATTTGACTCAATTAGCTTTGTTGAATGTGTTCGACTTTCATTTGACTCAATTAGCTTTGTTGAATGTATTTGACTTTCACTTGATTCAAAAAGCTTTGTTTGAATAGGTTTGACTTTCATTTGATTCTAAAAGCTTTGTTGAAATTGTTTGACTTTCATTTGACTCACTTAGCTTTGTTGAATGCATTTGACTTTCCTTTGATTCAAAAAGCTTTGTTTGAATGTGTTTGACTTTCATTTGACTCAATTAGCTTTGTTGAATGTGTTTGACTTTCATTTGACTCAATTTGAATTGTGGAATGCAATTGACTTTCATTTGATTCAAAAAGCTTTGTTTAAATGTATTTGAATTTCATTTGATTCTAAAAGCTTTGTTAAAAGTGTTTGACTTTCATTTAACTCACTTAGCTTTGTTGAATGCATTTGACTTTCATTTGATTCAAAAATCATTGTTTGAATATATTTGACTTTCATTTGATTCTAAAAGCTATGTTGAAACTGTTTGACTTTCATTTGACTCACTTAGCTTTGTTGAATGCATTTGACTTTCATTTAATTCAAAAAGCTTTGTTTGAATGTATTTGACTTTCATTTAATTCAAAAAGTTTTGTTGAAAGTGTTTGATTATCATTTGACTCACTTAACTTTGTTGAATGCATTTGACTTTAATTTGATTCAAAAAGCTTTGTTGAATGTGTTTGACTTTCATTTGATTATAAAAGCATTGTTGAAAGTGTTTGACTTTCATTTGACTCAATTAGCTTTGTTGAATGCATTTTGCTTTCATTTGATTCAAAAAGCTTTGTTTGAATGTGTTTGACTTTCATTTGACTCAATTAGCATTGTTGAATGTGTTTGACTTTCATTAGACTCAATTAGCATTGTGGAATGCAATTGACTTTCATTTGATTCAAAAAGCTTTGTTTGAATGCATTTGACTTTCATTTGATTCTAAAAGCTTTGTTGAAAGTGTTTAACTTTCATTTGACTCAATTAGCCTTGTTAAATGCATTTGACTTTCATTTGATTCAAAAAGCTTTGTTTGAATGTGTTTGACTTTAATTTGACTCAATTAGCTTTGTTGAATGTGTTTGAGTTTCATTTGACTCAATTAGCTTTGTTGAATGCATTGGACTTTCATTTGATTCAAAAAGCTTTGTTTGAATGTGTTTGACTTTCATTTGATTCTAAAAGCTTTGTTTAAAGTGTTTGACTTTCAGTTGACTCAATTAGCTTTGTTGAACGCATTTGACTTTCATTTGATTCAGAAAGCTTTGTTTGAATGCGTTTGACGTTCGTTTGACTCATTTAGCTTTGTTGAATATGTTTGACTTTCATTTGATTCTAAAAGCTTTGTTTAAAGTGTTTGACTTTCATTTGACTCTATTAGCTTTGTTGAACGCATTTGACTTTCATTTGATTCAGAAAGCTTTGTTTGAATGTGTTTGACGTTCATTTGACTCAATTAGCTTTGTTGAATGTGTTCGACTTTTATTTGACTCAATTAGCTTTGTTGGAATGTGTTTGACTTTCATTTGATTCTAAAAGCTTTGTTGAAAGTGTTTGACTTTCATTTGACTCTATTAACTTTGTTGAACGCATTTGACTTTTATTTGATTCAGAAAGCTTTGTTTGAATGTGTTTGACGTTCATTTGACTCAATTAGCTTTGTTGAATGCGTTCGACTTTCATTTGACTCAATTAGCTTTGTTGAATGCATTTGACTTTCATTTGATTCAAAAAGCTTTGTTTGAATAGGTTTGACTTTCATTTGATTCTAAAAGCTTTGTTGAAACTGTTTGACTTTCATTTGACTCACTTAGCTTTGTTGAATGCATTTGACTTTCATTTGATTCAAAAAGCTTTCTTTGAATGTGTTTGACTTTCATTTGACTCAATTAGCTTTGTTGAATGTGTTTGACTTTCATTTGACTCAATTTGCATTGTGGAATGCAATTGACTTTCATTTGATTCAAAAAGCTTTGTTTGAATGTATTTGACTTTCATTTGATTCTAAAAGCTTTGTTGAAAGTGTTTGACTTTCATTTAACTCACTTAGCTTTGTTTAATGCATTTGACTTTCATTTGATTCAAAAATCATTGTTTGAATATATTTGACTTTCATTTGATTCTAAAAGCTTTGTTAAAAGTGTTTGACTTTCATTTGACTCAATTAGCTTTGTTGAATGCATTGACTTTCATTTGATTCAAAAAGCTTTGTTGAAGTGTTCGACTTTCATTTGACTTAATTAGCTTTGTTGAATGCATTTGACTTTCATTTGATTCAAAAAGCATTGTTTGAATGTGTTTGACTTTTATTTAACTCAATTAGCTTTGTCGAATTGGTTTGACTTTCATTTGACTCAATTAGCTTTGTTGAATGTGTTAGACTTTCATTTGATTCAAAAAGCTTTATTTGAATGTGTTTGACTTTCATTTGATTCTAAAAGCTTTGTTGAAAGTGTTTGACTTTCATTTGACTCTATTAGATTTGTTGAACGCATTTGACTTTCATTTGATGAATGTGTTTGACGTTCATTTGACTCAATTAGCTTTGTTGAATGTGTTTGACTTTCATTTGATTCAAAAAGCTTTGTTTGAATGTGTTTGACTTTCATTTGATTCTAAAAGCTTTGTTGAAAGTGTTTGACTTTCATTTGACTCTATTAGATTTGTTTAACGCATTTGACTTTCATTTGATTCAGAAAGCTTTGTTTGAATGTGTTTGACGTTCATTTGACTCAATTAGTTTTGTTAAATGTGTTCGACTTTCATTTGACTCAATTAGCTTTGTTGAATGCATTTGACTTAAATTTTATTCAAAAAGCTTTGTTTGAATAGGTTTTACTTTCATTTGATTCTAAAAGCTTTGTTGAAACTGTTTGACTTTCATTTGACTCACTTAGCTTTGTTGAATGCATTTGACTTTCATTTGATTCAAAAATCTTTGTTTGAATGTGTTTGACTTTCATTTGATTCTAAAAGCATTGTTGAAAGTGTTTGACTTTCTTTTGACTCAATTAGCTTTGTTGAATGCATTTTACTTTCATTTGATTCAAAAAGCTTTGTTTGAATGTGTTTGACTTTCATTTGACTCAATTAGCATTGTTGAATGTGTTTGACTATCATTAGACTCAATTAGCATTGTGGAATGCAATTGACTTTCATTTGATTCAAAAAGCTTTGTTTGAATGCATTTGACTTTCATTTGATTCTAAAAGCTTTGTTGAAAGTGTTTAACTTTCATTTGACTTAATTAGCTTTGTTAAATGCATTTGACTTTCATTTGATTCAAAAAGCTTTGTTTGAATGTGTTTGACTTTCAATAGACTCAATTAGCTTTGTTGAATGTGTTTGAGTTTCATTTGACTCAATTAGCTTTGTTGAATGCATTTGACTTTCATTTGATTCTAAAAGCTTTGTTTAAAGTGTTTGACTTTCAGTTGACTCAATTAGCTTTGTTGAACGCGTTTGACTTTCATTTGATTCAGAAAGCTTTGTTTGAATGCGTTTGACGTTCGTTTGACTCATTTAGCTTTGTTGAATATGTTTGACTTTCATTTGATTCTTAAAGCTTTGTTGAAAGTGTTTGACTTTTATTTGACTCTATTAGCTTTGTTGAACGCATTTGACTTTTATTTGATTCAGAAAGCTTTGTTTGAATGTGTTTGACGTTCATTTGACTCAATTAGCTTTGTTGAATGTGTTTGACTTTCATTTGATTCAAAAAGCTTTGTTTGAATGTGTTTGACTTTCATTTGATTCTCAAAGCTTTGTTGAAAGTGTTTGACTTTCATTTGACTCTATTAGCTTTGTTGAACGCATTTGACTTCCATTTGATTCAGAAAGCTTTGTTTGAATGTGTTTGACGTTCATTTGACTCAATTAGCTTTGTTGAATGTGTTCGACTTTCATTTGACTCAATTAACTTTGGTGAATGCATTTGACTTTCATTTAATTCAAAAAGCTTTGTTTGAATGTATTTGACTTTCATTTAATTCAAAAAGTTTTGTTGAAAGTGTTTGATTATCATTTGACTCACTTAGCTTTGTTGAATGCATTTGACTTTAATTTGATTCAAAAAGCTTTGTTGAATGTGTTTGACTTTCATTTGATTCTAAAAGCATTGTTGAAAGTGTTTGACTTTCATTTGACTCAATTAGCTTTGTTGAATGCATTTGACTTTCATTTGATTCAAAAAGCTTTGTTTGAATGTGTTTGACTTTCATTTGACTCAATTAGCTTTGTTGAATGTGTTTGACTTTTGTTTGACTCAATTTGCATTGTGGAATGCAATTGACTTTCATTTGATTCAAAAAGCTTTGTTTGAATGTATTTGACTTTCATTTGATTTTAAAAGCATTGTTGAAAGTGTTTGACTTTCATTTATTTCACTTAGCTTTGTTGAATGCATTTGACTTTCATTTGATTCAAAAATCATTGTTTAAATATATTTGACTTTCATTTGATTCTAAAAGCTTTGTTAAAAGTGTTTGACTTTTATTTGACTCAAATAGCTTTGTTGAATGCATTGACTTTCATTTGATTCAAAAAGCTTTGTTGAAGTGTTTGACTTTCATTTGACTTAATTTGCTTTGTTGAATGCATTTGACTTTCATTTGATTCAAAAAGCTTTGTTTGAATGTGTTGGACTTTTATTTAACTCAATTAGCTTTGTCGAATTGGTTTGACTTTCATTTGACTCAATTAGCTTTGTTGAATGTGTTTGAATTTCATTTGATTCAAAAAGCTTTGTTTGAATGTTTTTGACTTTCATTTGATTCTAAAAGTTTTGTTGAAAGTGTTTGACTTTCATTTAACTCACTTAGCTTTATTGAATGCATTTGAATTCCATTTGATTCAAAAAGCTTTGTTTAAATGTGTTTGACTTTCCTTTGATTCTAAAAGCTTGGTTGAAAGTGTTTGACTCAATTAGCTTTGTTGAATTCATTTGGCTTTGATTTGATTCAAAAAGCTTTTTTTGAACGTGGTTGACTTTCATTTGACTTAATTAGCTTTGTTGAATGTGTTTGACTTTCATTTGACTCAATTAGCATTGTGGAATGCAATTGACTTTCATTTGATTCAAAAAGCTTTGTTTGAATGTATTTGACTTTCATTTGATTCTAAAAGCTTTGTTGAAATTGTTTGACTTTCGTTTGACTCAATTAGCTTTGTTGAATGCATTTGACTTTAATTTGATTCAAAATTCTTTGTTTGAATGTGTTTGACTTTTATTTGATTCTAAAAGCTTTGTTGAAAATGTTTGACTTTCATTTGACTCACTTAGCTTTGTTGAATGCATTTGACTTTCATTTGATTCAAAAAGCTTTGTTTGAATGTGTTTGACTTTCATTTGATTCTAAAAGCATTGTTGAAAGTGTTTGGCTTTCATTTAACTCAATTAGCTTTGTTGAATGCATTTTGCTTTCATTTGATTCAAAAAGCTTTGTTTGAATGTGTTTGACTTTTATTTGACTCAATTAGCATTGTTGAATGTGTTTGATTTTCATTAGACTCAATTAGCATTGTGGAATCTTATTGACTTTCATTTGATTCAAAAAGCTTTGTTTGAATGCATTTGACTTTCATTTGATTCTAAAAGCTTTGTTGAAAGTGTTTAACTTTCATTTGACTTAATTAGCTTTGTTAAATGCATTTGACTTTCATTTGATTCTAAAAGCTTTGTTTGAATGTGTTTGACTTTCATTAGACTCAATTAGCTTTGTTGAATGTGTTTGAGTTTCATTTGACTCAATTAGCTTTGTTGAATGCATTTGACTTTCATTTGATTCAAAAAGCTTTGTTTGAATGTGTTTGACTTTCATTTGACTCAATTAGCTTTGTTGAATGTGTTTGACTTTCATTTGAATCAATTTGCATTGTGGAATGCAATTGACTTTTATTTGATTCAAAAAGCTTTGTTTGAATGTATTTGACTTTCATTTGATTCTAAAAGCTTTGTTGAAAGTGTTTGACTTTCATTTAACTCACTTAGCTTTGTTTAATGCATTTGACTTTCATTTGATTCAAAAATCATTGTTTGAATATATTTGACTTTCATTTGATTCTAAAAGCTTTGTTGAAAGTGTTTGACTTTCATTTGACTCAATTAGCTTTGTTGAATGCATTGACTTTCATTTGATTCATAAAGCTTTGTTGAAGTGTTCGACTTTCATTTGACTTAATTAGCTTTGTTGAATGCATTTGACTTTCATTTGATTCAAAAAGCTTTGTTTGAATGTGTTTGACTTTTATTTAACTCAATTAGCTTTGTCGAATTGGTTTGACTTTCATTTGACTCAATTAGCTTTGTTGAATGTGTTAGACTTTCATTTGATTCAAAAAGCTTTATTTGAATGTGTTTGACTTTCATTTGATTCTAAAAGCTTTGTTGAAAGTGTTTGACTTTCATTTGACTCTATTAGCTTTGTTGAACGCATTTGACTTTCATTTGATTCAAAAAGCTTTGTTTGAATGTGTTTGACGTTCATTTGACTCAATTAGCTTTGTTGAATGTGTTCGACTTTCATTTGACTCAATTAGCTTTGTTGAATGCATTTGACTTAAATTTTATTCAAAAAGCTTTGTTTGAATAGGTTTTACTTTCATTTGATTCTAAAAGCTTTGTTGAAACTGTTTGACTTTCATTTGACTCACTTAGCTTTGTTGAATGCATTTGACTTTCATTTGATTCAAAAAGCTTTGTTGAATGTGTTTGACTTTCATTTGATTCTAAAAGCATTGTTGAAAGTGTTTGACTTTCAATTGACTCAATTACCTTTGTTGAATGCATTTGGCTTTCATTTGATTTAAAAAGCTTTATTTGAATGTGTTTGACTTTCATTTGACTCAATTAGCATTGTTGAATTTGTTTGACTTTCATTTGACTCAATTAGCATTGTGGAATGCAATTGACTTTCATTTGATTCAAAAAGCTTTGTTTGAATGTATTTGACCTTTCATTTGATTCTAAAAGCTTTGTTGAAAGTGTTTAACTTTCATTTGACTCAATTAGCTTTGTTGAATGCATTTGACTTTCATTTGATTCATAAAGCTTTGTTTGAATGTGTTTGACTTTCATTTGACTCAATTAGCTTTGTTGAATGTGTTTCACTTTCATTTGACTCAATTTTCATTGTGGAATGCAATTGGCTTTCATTTGATTCTAAAAGCTTTGTTGAAATTGTTTGACTTTCATTTAACTCACTTAGCTTAGTTGAATGCATTTGACTTTCATTTGATTCAAAAATCATTGTTTGAATGTATTTGACTTTCATTTGATTTTAAAAGCTTTGTTGAAAGTGTTTGACTTTCATTTGACTCAATTAGCTTTGTTGAATGCATTTGACTTTCATTTGATTCAAAAAGCTTTGTTGAAGTGTTTAACTTTCATTTGACTCAATTAGCTTTGTTGAATGCATTTGACTTTCATTTGATTCAAAAAGCTTTGTTTGAATGTGTTTGACTTTCATTTAACTCAATTAGCTTTGTTGAATGTGTTTGACTTTCATTTGACTCAATTAGCTTTGTTGAATGTGTTACACTTTCATTTCATTCATAAAGCTTTGTTTGAATCTGTTTGACTTTCATTTGATTCTATAAGCTTTGTTGAAAGTGTTTGACTTTCATTTGACTCTACTAGCTTTGTTGAACGCATTTGACTTTCATTTGATTCAGAAAGCTTTGTTTTAATGTGTTAGACGTTCATTTGACTCAATTAGCTTTGTTAAATGTGTTTGACTTTCATTTGACTCAATTAGCTTTGTTGAATGCATTTGACTTTCATTTGATTCAAAAAGCTTTGTTGAAGTGTTTGACTTTCATTTGATTCTAAAAGCTTTGTTAAAAGTGTTTGACATTCATTTGACTCAATTAGCTTTGTTAAATGCATTTGACTTTCATTTGATTCAAAAAGCTTTGTTTGAATGTGTTTGACTTTCATTTGACTCAATTAGCTTTGTTGAAAGTGTTTGACTTTCAATTGACTCAATTAGCTTTGTTGAATGCATTTAACTTTCATTTGATTCAAAAAGATTTGTTTAAATGTGTTTGACTTTCATTTGACTCAATTAGCTTTGTTGAATGTGTTTGACTTTCATTTAACTCAATTAGCATTGTGGAATGCAATTGACTTTCATTTGATTTAAAAAGCTTTGTTTGAATTTCTTTGACTTTCATTTGATTCTAAAAGTTTTGTTGAATGTGTTTGACTTTCATTTGACCAAATTAGCATTATGGAATGCAATTGAGTTTCATTTAATTCAAAAAGCTTTGTTTGAATGTATTTGACTTTCATTTGATTCTAAAAGTTTTGTTGAAAGTGTTTGACTTTCATTTAACTCACTTAGCTTTATTGAATGCATTTGACTTTCATTTGATTCAAAAAGCTTTGTTTAAATGTGTTTGACTTTCATTTGATTCTAAAAGCTTGGTTGAAAGTGTTTGACTCAATTAGCTTTGTTGAATTCATTTGGCTTTGATTTGATTCAAAAAGCTTTTTTGAACGTGGTTGACTTTCATTTGACTTAATTAGCTTTGTTGAATGTGTTTGACTTTCATTTGACTCAATTAGCATTGTGGAATGCAATTGACTTTCATTTGATTCAAAAAGCTTTGTTTGAATGTATTTGACTTTCATTTGATTCTAAAAGCTTTGTTGAAATTGTTTGACTTTCGTTTGACTCAATTAGCTTTGTTGAATGCAGTTGACTTTAATTTGATTCAAAATTCTTTGTTTAAATGTGTTTGACTTTTACTTGATTCTAAAAGCTTTGTTAAAAGTGTTTGACTTTCATTTGACTCACTTAGCTTTGTTGAATGTATTTGACTTTCATTTGATTCAAAAAGCTTTGTTTGAATGTGTTTGACTTTCATTTGATTCAAAAAGCTTTGTTTAAATGTGTTTGACTTTCATTTGACTCAATTAGCATTGTGGAATGCAATTGACTTACATTTGATTTAAAAAGCTTTGTTTGAATTTGTTTGACTTTCATTCGATTCTAAAAGCTTTGTTGAAAGTGTTTGACTTTCATTTGACTCAATTAGCTTTGTTGAATGTGTTTGACTTTCATTTGACTCAATTAGCATTGTGGAATGCAATTGACTTTCATTTGATCAAAAAGATAAGTTTAATGTATTTGATTTTCATTTGATTCTAAAAGCTTTGTTGAAAGTGTTTGACTTTCATTTGACTCAATTAGCTTTGTAGAATGCATTTGACTTTCATATTATTCAAAAAGCTTTGTTTGAATGTGTTTGACTTTCATTTGATTCTAAAAGCTTTGTTGAAAGTGTTTGACTTTCATTTGACTCCATTAGCTTTGTTGAATACATTTGATTTTCATTTGAATCAAAAAGCTTTGTTTGAATGTGTTTGACTTTCATTTGACTAAATTAGCATTGTGGAATGCAATGACGTTCATTGGATTCAAAAAGCTTTGTTTGAATGTATTTGACTTTCTTTTGATTCTAAAAGCTTTGTTGAAAGTGTTTGACTTTCATTTGACTCAATTTGCTTTGTTGAATGCATTTGACTTTCATTTGATTCAAAAAGCTTTGTTTGAATGTGTTTGACTTTCATTTAACTCAATTAGATTTTTTGAATGTGTTTGACTTTCATTTGACTCAATTAGCATTGTGGAATGCAATTGACTTTCATTTGTTGAATGTATTTGACTTTCATTTGATTCTAAAAGCTTTTTTGAAAGAGTTTGACTTTCATTTGACTTAATTAGCTTTGTTAAATGCATTTGACATTCATTTGATTCAAAATGCTTTGTTTGAATTTGTTTGACTTTCATTTGATTCTAAAATCATTATTAAAAGTGTTTGACTTTCATTTCACTCAATTAGCTTTGTTGAATGCATTTGACTTTCATTTGAATCAAAAAGCTTTGTCTGAATGTGTTTGACTTTCATTTGACTCAATTAGCTTTGTTGAAAGTGTTTGACTTTCAATTGACTCAATTAGCTTTGTTGAATGCATTTAACTTTCATTTGATTCAAAAAGATTTGTTTAAATGTGTTTGACTTTCATTTGATTCAATTAGCTTTGTTGAATGTGATTGACTTTCATTTGACTCAATTAGCATTGTGGAATGCAATTATCTTTCATTTGATTCAAAAAGCTTTGTTTGAATTTCTTTGACTTTCATTTGATTTTAAAAGCTTCGTTGGAAGTGTTTGACTTTCATTTGATTCAAAATGCTTTGTTTGAGTGTTTTTGACTTTCATTTTACTCAATTAGATTTGTTGAATGCATTTGACTTTCATTTGATTCAAAAAACTTAATTTGAATGTGGTAGAATTTAATTTGATTCTAAAAGCTTTGTTGAAAGTGTTTGACTTTCATTTGACTCACATAGCTTTGTTGAATGCATTTGACTTTTATTTGATTTAGAAAGCTATGTTTGAATGTGTTTGACGTTCATTTGACTCAATTAGCTTTGTTGAATGTGTTTGACTTTCATTTGACTTAATTAGCTTTGTGGAATGCAATTGTCTTTCATTTGATTCAAAAAGCTTTGTTAGAATGTATTTGACTTTCATTTGATTCTAAAAGCTTTGTTGAAAGTGTTTGACTTTCATTTGACTCAATTAGCTTTGTTGAATGTGTTTTACTTTCATTTGACTCAAGTAGCATTGTGGAATGCCATTGACTTTCATTTGATCAAAAAGCTTAGTTTAATGTATTTGACTTTCATTTGATTCTAAAAGCTTTGTTGAAAGTGTTAGACTTTCATTTGACTCAATTAGCTTTGTTGAATGCATTTGACTTTCATTTGATTCAAAAGCTTTGTTTGAATGTGTTTGACTTTCATTTAACTCAATTAGCTTTTTTGAATGTGTTTCACTTTCATTTGACTCAATTAGCATTGTGGAATGCAATTGACTTTCATTTGTTGAATGTATTTAACTTTCATTAGATTCTAAAAGCTTTGTTGAAAGTGTTTGACTTTCATTTGACTTAATTAGCTTTGTTGAATGCATTTGACATTCATTTGATTCAAAATGCTTTGTTTGAATTTGTTTGACTTTCATTTGATTCTAAAAGCTTTGTTGACATTGTTTGACTTTCATTTCACTTAATTATCTTTGTTGAATGCATTTGACTTTCATTTGAATCAAAAAGCTTTGTTTGAATGTGTTTGACTTTCATTTGACTCAATTAGCTTTGTTGAAAGTGTTTGACTTTCATTTGACTCAATTAGCTTTGTTGAATGCATTAGACTTTCATTTGAATTAAAAAGCTTTGTTTGAATGTGTTTGACTTTCATTTGACTCAATTAGCTTTGTTGAAAGTGTTTGACTTTCAATTGACTCAATTAGCTTTGTTGAATGCATTTAACTTTCATTTGATTCAAAAAGATTTGTTTAAATGTGTTTGACTTTCATTTAATTCAATTAGCTTTGTTGAATGTGATTGACTTTCATTTGACTCAATTAGCATTGTGGAATGCAATTATCTTTCATTTGCTTCAAAAAGCTTTGTTTGAATTTCTTTGACTTTCATTTGATTTTAAAAGCTTCGTTGGAAGTGTTTGACTTTCATTTGATTCAAAATGCTTTGTTTCAGTGTTTTTGACTTTCATTTTACTCAATTAGATTTGTTGAATGCATTTGATTTTCATTTGATTCAAAAAACTTAATTTGAATGTGGTAGAATTTAATTTGATTCTAAAAGCTTTGTTGAAAGTGTTTGACTTTCATTTGACTCACATAGCTTTGTTGAATGCATTTGACTTTTATTTGATTTAGAAAGCTATGTTTGAATGTGTTTGACGTTCATTTGACTCAATTAGCTTTGTTGAATGTGTTTGACTTTCATTTGACTTAATTAGCTTTGTGGAATGCAATTGTCTTTCATTTGATTCAAAAAGCTTTGTTTGAATGTATTTGACTTTCATTTGATTCTAAAAGCTTTGTTGAAAGTGTTTGACTTTCATTTGACTCAATTAGCTTTGTTGAATGTGTTTTACTTTCATTTGACTCAAGTAGCATTGTGGAATGCAATTGACTTTCATTTGATCAAAAACCTTAGTTTAATGTATTTGACTTTCATTTGATTCTAAAAGCTTTGTTGAAAGTGTTTGACTTTCATTTGACTCAATTAGCTTTGTTGAATGCATTTGACTTTCATTTGATTCAAAAGCTTTGTTTGAATGTGTTTGACTTTCATTTAACTCAATTAGCTTTTTTGAATGTGTTTGACTTTCATTTGACTCAATTAGCATTGTGGAATGCAATTGACTTTCATTTGTTGAATGTATTTAACTTTCATTTGATTCTAAAAGCATTGTTGAAAGTGTTTGACTTTCATTTGACTTAATTAGCTTTGTTGAATGCATTTGACATTCATTTGATTCAAAATGCTTTGTTTGAATTTGTTTGACTTTCATTTGATTCTAAAAGCTTTGTTGACATTGTTTGACTTTCATTTCACTCAATTATCTTTGTTGAATGCATTTGACTTTCATTTGAATCAAAAAGCTTTGTTTGAATGTGTTTGACTTTCATTTGACTCAATTAGCTTTGTTGAAAGTGTTTGACTTTCATTTGACTCAATTAGCTTTGTTGAATGCATTTAACTTTCATTTGATTCAAAAGGATTTGTTTGAATGTGTTTGACTTTCATTTAACTCAATTAGCGTTGTTGAATGTGTTTGACTTTCATTTGACTCAATTAGCATTGTGGAATGCAATTGACTTGCATTTGATTTAAAAAGCTTTGTTTGAATTTATTTGACTTTCATTCGATTCTAAAAGCTTTGTTGAAAGTGTTTGACTTTCATTTGACTCAATTAGCTTTGTTGAATGCATTTGACTTTCATTTGATCAAAAAGCTTAGTTTAATGTATTTGATTTTCATTTGATTCTAAAAGCTTTGTTGACAGTGTTTAACTTTCATTTGACTCAATTAGCTTTGTAGAATGCATTTGACTTTCATATGATTCAAAAAGCTTTGTTTGAATGTGTTTGACTTTCATTTAATTCTAAAAGCTTTGTTGAAAGTGTTTGACTTTCATTTGACTCCATTAGCTTTGTTGAATGCATTTGATTTTCATTTGAATCAAAAAGCTTTGTTTGAATGTGTTTGACTTTCATTTGACTCAATTAGCATTGTGGAATGCAATGACGTTCATTGGTTTTTTAAAAAGCTTTGTTTTAATGTATTTGACTTTCTTTTGATTATAAAAGCTTTGTTGAAAGTGTTTGACTTTCATTTGACTCAATTTGCTTTGTTGAATGCATTTGACTTTCATTTGATTCAAAAAGCTTTGTTTAAATGTGTTTGACTTTCATTTAACTCAATTAGATTTTTTGAATGTGTTTGACTTTCATTTGACTCAATTAGCATTGTGGAATGCAATTGACTTTCATTTGTTGAATGTATTTGACTTTCATTTGATTCTAAAAGCTTTTTTGAAAGAGTTTGACTTTCATTTGACTTAATTAGCTTTGTTAAATGCATTTGACTTTTATTTGATTCAAAATGCTTTGTTTGAATTTGTTTGACTTTCATTTGATTCTAAAATCTTTATTAAAAGAATTTGACTTTCATTTCACTCAATTAGCTTTTTTGAATGCATTTAACTTTCATTTGAATCAAAAAGCTTTGTCTGAATGTGTTTGACTTTCATTTGACTCAATTAGCTTTGTTGAAAGTGTTTGACTTTCAATTGACTCAATTAGCTTTGTTGAATGCACTTGACTTTCATTTGATTTAAAAAGCTTTGTTGAATGTGTTTGACTTTCGTTTGAATAAGTTAGCATTGTGGAATGCAATTGACTTTCATTTGATTCTAAAAGCTTTGTTTGAATGTATTTGACTTTCATTTGATTCTAAAAGCTTTGTTAAAAGTGTTTGACTTTCATTTGACTTAATTAGCTTTATTGAATTCATTTGACTTTCATTTGATTCAAAAAGCTTTGTTTGAATGTGTTTGACTTTCATTTGATTCTAAAAGCTTTGTTGAAAGTGTTTGTTTTCATTTGACTCAATTAATTTTGTTAAATGCATTTGACTATCATTTGATTCAAAAAGCTTTGTTTGAATGTGTTTGACTTTCATTTGACTCAAGTAGCTTTGTTGAAAGTGTTCGATTTTCATTTGACTCAATTAACTTTGTTGAATGCACTTGACTTTCATTTGATTAAAAAAGCTTTGTTGAAAGTGTTTGACTTTCGTTTGACTCAGTTAGCATTATGGAATGCAATTGACTTTCATTTGATTCAAAAAGCTTTGTTTGAATGTATTTGACTTTCATTTGATTCTAAAAGCTTTGTTGAAAGTGTTTGACTTTCATTAGACTCAATTAGCTTTGTTGAATTCATTTGACTTTCATTTGATTCAAAAAGCTTTGTTTGAATGTGTTTGACTTTCATTTGATTCTAAAAGCTTTGTTGAAATCATTTGACTCAATTAGCTTTGTTGAATGCATTTGACTTTCATTTGATTCAAAACGCTTTGTTTGAATGTGTTTGCCTTTCATTTGACTCAATAAGCTTTGTTGAATGTGTTTGTCTTTCATTTGACTCAATTAGCATTGTGGAATGCAATTGACTTTCATTTGATCAAAAAGCTTAGTTTAATGTATTTGACTTTCATTTGATTCTAAAAGCTTTGTTGAAAGTGTTTGACTTTCATTTGACTCAATTAGCTTTGTTGAATGCATTTGACTTTCATTTGATTCAAAAAGCTTTGTTTGAATGTGTTTAACTTTCATTTGACTCAATTAGCTTCGTTGAATGTGTTTAACTTTCATTTGACTCAATTAGCATTGTGGAATGCATTTGACTTTCATTTGATTCAAAAAGCTTTGTTTGAATGTATTTGACTTTCATTTGATTTTAAAAGCTTTGTTGTAAGTGTTTGACTTTCAGTTGACTCAAGTAGCTATGTTGAAGTGTTTGAGTTTCATTTGACTCAATTAGCATTGTGGAATGTAATTGCCTTTCAGTTGATTTAAAAAGCTTTGTTTGAATGTATTTGACTTTTATTTGATTCTAAAAGCTTTGTTGAAATTGTTTGTTTTCATTTGACTCAATTAGCTTTGTTGAATGCATTTGACTTTCATTTGATTTAAAAAGCTTTGTTTGAATGTGTTTGACTTTCATTTGACTCAAGTAGCTTTATTGAAAGTGTTCGACTTTCATTTGACTCAATTAACTTTGTTGAATGCACTTGACTTTCATTTGATTTAAAAAGCTTTGCTGAATGTGTTTGACTTACGTTTGACTCAGTTAGCATTCTGAAATGCAATTGACTTTCATTTGATTCAAAAAGCTTTGTTTGAATGTATTTGACTTTCATTTGATTCTAAAAGCTTTGTTGAAAGTGTTTGACTTTCATTTGACTCAATTAGCTTTGTTGAATTCATTTGACTTACATTTGATTCAAAACGCTTTGTTTGAATGTGTTTGACTTTCATTTGACTCAATTAGCTTTGTTGAATGTGTTTGTCTTTCATTTGACTCCATTGGCATTTTTTGAAAGTGTTTGACTTTCATTTGACTCAATTAGCTTTGTTGAATGCATTTTATTTTAATTTGATTCAAAATGCTTTGTTTGATTGTGTTTGACTTTCATTTGATTCTAAAAGCTTTGTTGAAAGTGTTTGACATTCATTTGACTCAATTAGCTTTGTTGAATGCATTTCGCTTTCATTTGATTCAAAAAGCTTTGTTTGAATGTGTTTGACTTTGATTTGACTCAATTAGCTTTGTTGAATGTGTTTGACTTTCATTTGACTCAATTAGCATTGTGGAATGCAATTGACTTTTATTTTATCAATAAGCTTAGTTTAATGTATTTGACTTTCATTTTATTCTAAAAGCTTTGTTGAAAGTGTTTGACTTTCATTTGACTCAATTAGCTTTGTTGAATGCATTTGACTTTCATTTTATTCAAAAAGCTTTGTTTGAATGTGTTTGACTTTCATTTGACTCAATTAGCTTTGTTGAAAGTGTTAGACTTTCATTTGACTCAATTAGCTTTGTTGAATGCATTTGACTTTCATTTGATTTTAAAAGCTTTGTTGTAAGTGTTTGACTTTCATTTGACTCAATTAGCTATGTTGAAGTGTTTGAGTTTCATTTGACTCAATTAGCATTGTGGAATGTAATTGCCTTTCAGTTGATTTAAAAAGCTTTGTTTGAATGTATTTGACTTTTATTTGATTCTAAAAGCTTTGTTGAAAGTGTTTGTTTTCATTTGACTCAATTAGCTTTGTTGAATGCATTTGACTTTCATTTGATTCAAAAAGCTTTGTTTGAATGTGTTTGACTTTCATTTGACTCAATTAGCTTTGTTGAAAGTGTTAGACTTTCATTTGACTCAGTTAGCTTTGTTGAATCCATTTGACTTTCATTTCATTCGAAATGCTTTGTTTGAATGTGTTTTACTTTCATTTGATTCTAAAAGCTTTGTTGAAAGTGTTTGACATTCATTTGACTCAATTGGCTTTATTGAATGCATTTGGCTTTCATTTGATTCTAAAAGCTTTGTTTGAATGTGTTTGACTTTCATTTGAATCAATTAGCTTTGTTGAATGTGTTTGACATTCATTTGACTCAATTAGCATTGTGGAATGCAATTGACTTTCATTTGATCAAAAAGATGAGTTTAATGTATTTGACTTTCATTTTATTCTAAAAGCTTTGTTGAAAGTGTTTGACTTTCATTTGACTCAATTAGCTTTGTTGAATGCATTTGACTTTCATTTTGATTCAAAAAGCTTTGTTTAAATGTGTTTGACTTTCATTTGATTCTAAAAGCTTTATTGAAAGTGTTTGACTTTCATTAGACTCAATTAGCTTTGTTGAATGCGTTTGACTTTCATTTGAATCAAGAAGCTTTGTTTGAATGTGTTTGACTTTAATTTGATTCGAAATGCTTTGTTTGAATGTGTTTGACTTTCATTTGATTCTAAATGCTTTGTTGAAAGTGTTTGACATTCATTTGACGCAATTAGCTTTGTTGAATGCATTTGGCTTTCATTGGATTCAAAAAGCTTTGTTTGAATTTGTTTGACTTTCATTTGCCTCAATTCGCTTTGTTGAATGTGATTGACTTTCATTTGACTCAATTAGCATTATGGAATGCAATTGACTTTCATTAGATTCAAAAAGCTTTGTTTGAATGTATTTGACTTTCATTTGATTCTAAAAGCTTTGTTGAAAGTGTTTTACATTCATTTGACTCAATTAGCTTTGTTGAATGCAATTGACTTTCATTTGATTCAAAAAGCTTTGTTTGAATGTGTTTGACTTTCATTTGATTCTAAAAGCTTTGTTGAAAGTGTTTGACTTTAATTTGACCTAATTAGCATCGTTGAATGCAATTGACTTTCATTTGTTTAAAAAGCTTAGTTTAATGTATTTGACTTTCATTTGATTCTAAAAGGTTTGTTGCAAGTGTTTGTTTTTCTTCATTTGACTCAATTAATTTTGTTGAATGCATTTGACTTTCATTTGATTCAAAAATCTTTGTTTGAATGTGTTTGACTTTCATTTGATTCTAAAAGCTTTGTTGAAAGTGTTTGACTTTCATTTGACTCAATTAGCTTTGTTGAATGCATTTGACTTTCTTTTGAATCAAGAAGCTTTGTTTGAATGTGTTTGACTTTCATTTGACTTAATTAGCTTTGTTGAATGTGTTTGACTTTCATTTGACTCAATTAGCATTTGTTGAAAGTGTTTGACTTTCATTTGACTCAATTAGCATTGTTGAATGCATTTGACTTTCTTCTGAATCAAGAAGCTTTGTTTGAATGTGTTTGACTTTCATTTGAATCAATTAGCTTTGTTGAATGTGTTTGACTTTCATTTGACTCAATTAGCATTTGTTGAAAGTGTTTGACTTTCATTTAACTAAATTAGCTTTGTTGAATGCATTTGACTTTCATTTGATTCAAAATGCTTTGTTTGAATGTATTTGACTTTCATTTGATTCTAAAAGCTTTGTTGAAAGTGTTTGACTTTCATTTGACTCAATTAGCTTTGTTGAATGCATTTTATTTTAATTTGATTCAAAATGCTTTGTTTGATTGTGTTTGACTTTCATTTGATTCTAAAAGCTTTGTTGAAAGTGTTTGACATTCATTTGACTCAATTAGCTTTGTTGAATGCATTTCGCTTTCATTTGATTAAAAAAGCTTTGTTTGAATGTGTTTGACTTTGATTTGACTCAATTGGCTTTGTTGAATGTGTTTGACTTTCATTTGACTCAATTAGCATTTGTTGAAAGTGTTTGACTTTCATTTGACTAAATAAGCTTTGTTGAATGCATTTGACTTTCATTTGATTCGAAATGCTTTGTTTGAATGTTTTTGACTTTCATTTGATACTAAAAGCTTTATTAAAAGTGTTTGACATTCATTTGACTCAATTAGCTTTGTTGAATGCAGTTGGCTTTCATTTGATTCAAAAAGCTTTGTTTGAATTTGTTTGACTTTCATTTGCATCAATCCGCTTTGTTGAATGTGATTGACTTTCATTTGACTCAATTAGCATTATGGTATGCAATTGACTTTCATTTGATTAAAAAGCTTAGTTTAATGTATTTGACTTTCATTTGATTCTAAAAGGTTTGTTGCAAGTGTTTGACTTTCATTTTACTCAATTAATTTTGTTGAATGCATTTGACTTTCATTTGATCCAAAAATCTTTGTTTGAATGTGTTTGACTTTCATTTGATTCTAAAAGCTTTGTTGAAAGTGTTTGACTTTTATTTGACTCAATTTGCATTGTTGAATGCATTTGACTTTCTTTTGAATCAAGAAGCTTTGTTTGAATGTGTTTGACTTTCATTTGACTCTATTAGCTTTGTTGAATGTGTTTGACTTTCATTTGACTCAATTAGCATTTGTTGAAAGTGTTTGACTTTCATTTAACTAAATTAGCTTTGTTCAATGCATTTGACTTTCATTTGATTCGAAATGCTTTGTTTGAATGTATTTGACTTTCATTTGATTCTAAAAGCTTTGTTGAAAGTGTTTGACATTCATTTGACTCAATTAGCTTTGTTGAATGCATTTGGATTTCATTTGATTCAAAAAGCTTTGTTTGAATTTGTTTGACTTTCATTTGACTCAATTAGCTTTGTTGAATGTGATTGACTTTCATTTGACTCAATTAGCATTGTGGAATGCAATTGACTTTCATTTGATTCAAAAAGCTTTGTTTGAATGTATTTGATTTTCATTTGATTCTAAAAGCTTTGTTGAAAGTGTTTTACTTTCATTTGACTCAATTAGCTTTGTTAAATGCAATTGACTTTCATTTGATTCAAAAAGCTTTGTTTGAATGTGTTTGACTTTCATATGATTGTAAAAGCTTTATTGAAAGTATTTGACTTTCATTTGACTCAATTAGCTTTGTTGAATGCATTTTACTTTCATTTGATTCAAAAAGCTTTGTTTGAATGTGTTTGACTTTCATTTGATTCTAAAAGCTTTGTTGAAAGTGTTTGACTTTCATTTGACTCAATTAGCATTGTGGAATGCAATTGACTTTCATTTGATTAAAAAGCTTAGTTTAATGTATTTGACTTTCATTTGATTCTAAAAGCTTTGTTGCAAGTGTTTGACTTTCATTTGACTGAATTAGCTTTGTTGAATGCATTTGACTTTCATTTGATGCAAAAATCTTTGTTTGAATGTGTTTGACGTTCATTTGACTCAATTAGCTTTGTTGAATGTGTTTGTCTTTTATTTGACTCAATTAGCATTGTGGAATGCAATTGACTTTCATTTGATCAAAAAACTTAGTTTTATGTATTTGACTTTCATTTGATTCTAAAAGCTTTGTTGAAAGTGTTTGACTTTCATTTGACTCAATTAGCTTTCTTGATTGCATTTGACTTTCATTTGATTCAAAATGCTTTGTTTGAATGTGTTTGACTTTCATTTGATTCTAAAAGCTTTGTTGAAAGTGTTTGACATTCATTTGACTCATTTAGTTTTGTTGAATGCATTTCTCTTTCATTTGATTCAAAAAGCTTTGTTTGAATGTGTTTGACTTTCATTTGACTCAATTAGCTTTGTTGAATGCAATTGACTTTCATTTGTTTCAAAAAGATTTGTTTGAATGTGTTTGACTTTTATTTGAATCTAAAAGCTTTGTTGAAAGTGTTTGACTTTCATTTGAATCAATTAGCTTTGTTTAATGCATTTGGCTTTCATTTGAATCAAAAAGCTTTGTTTGAATGTGTTAGACTTTCATTTGATTCTAAAAGCTTTGTTAAAAGTCTTTGACTTTTATTAGACTCACTTAGCTTTGTTGATAGTATTTGACTTTCATTTGATTCGGAAAGCTTTGTTTGAATGTATTTGACGTTCATTTGACTCAATTAGCTTTGTTGAATGTGTTTGACTTTCATTTGATTCAATGAGCTTTGTGGAATGCAATTGACTTTCATTTGATTCAAAAAGCTGTTTGTGAATGTATTTGACTTTCATTTAATTCTAAAAGCTTTGTTGAATGCATTTTACTTTCATTTGATTCAAAAAGCTTTGTTTGAATGTGTTTGACTTTCATTTGATTCTAAAAGCTTTGTTGAAAGTGTTTGACTTTCATTTGACTCAATTAGCATCGTGGAATGCAATTGACTTTCATTTGATTAAAAAGCTTAGTTTAATGTATTTGACTTTCATTTGATTCTAAAAGCTTTGTTGCAAGTGTTTGACTTTCATTTGACTCAATTAACTTTGTTGAATGCATTTTACTTTCATTTGATTCAAAAATCTTTGTTTGAATGTGTTTGACTTTCATTAGATTCTAAAAGCTTTGTTGAAAGTGTTTGACTTTCATTTGACTCAATTAGCTTTGTTGAATTCATTTGACTTTCTTTTGAATCAAGAAGCCTTGTTTGAATGTGTTTGACTTTCATTAGACTCAATTAGCTTTGTTGAATGTGTTTGACTTTCATTTGACTCAATTAGCATTTGTTGAAAGTGTTTGACTTTAATTTGACTAAATTAGCTTTGTTGAATGCATTTGACTTTTTATTTGATTCGAAATGCTTTGTTTTAATGTGTTTGACTTTCATTTGATTGTAAAAGCTTTGTTGAAAGTGTTTGACATTAATTTGACTCAATTAGCTTTGTTGAATGCATTTGGCTTTCATTTGATTCAAAATGCTTTGTTTGAATTTGTTTGAATTTCATTTGACTCAATTAGCTTCGTTGAATGTGATTGACTTTCATTTGACTCAATTAGCATTGTGGAATGCAATTGACTTTCATTTGATTCAAAAAGCTTTGTTTGAATGTATTTGACTTTCATTTGATTCTAAAAGCTTTGTTGAAAGTGTTTTACTTTCATTTGACTCAATTAGCTTTGTTGAATGCAATTGACTTTCATTTGATTCAAAAAGCTTTGTTTGAATGTGTTTGACTTTCATTTGATTCTAAAAGCTTTGTTGAAAGTGTTTGACTTTCATTTGACTCAATTAGGATTTTGGAATGCAATTGACTTTCATTTGATTAAAAAGCTTAGTTTAATGTATTTGACTTTCATATGATTCTAAAAGCTTTGTTGCAAGTGTTTGACTTTCATTTGACTGAATTAGCTTTGTTGAATGCATTTGACTTTCATTTGATTCAAAAATCTTTGTTTGAATGTGTTTGACTTTCATTTGATTCTAAAAGCTTTGTTGAAAGTGTTTGACTTTCATTTGACTCAATTAGCTTTGTTGAATGCATTTGACTTTCTTTTGAATCTAGAATCTTTGTTTGAATGTGTTTGACTTTCATTTGACTCAATTAGCTTTGTTGAATGTGTTTGACTTTCATTTGACTCAATTAGCATTGTGGAATGCAATTGACTCTCATTTGATTCAAAAAGCTTTGTTTGAATGTATTTGACTTTCATTTGATTCTAAAAGCTTTGTTGAAAGTGTTTGACTTTCATTTGACTTAGTTAGCTTTGTTAAATGCAATTGACTTTCATTAGATTCAAAAAGCTTTGTTTGAATGTGTTTGACTTTCATTTGATTCTAAAAGATTTGTTGAAAGTGTTTGACTTACATTTGACACAATTAGCTTTGTTGAATGCATTTGACTTTCATTTGATTCAAAAAGCTTAATTTGAATGTGTTAAACTTTCATTTGATTCAAAAAGCTTTGTTAAAAGTGTTTGAATTTCATTTGACTCAATTAGCTTTGTTGATAGCATTTGACTTTCATTTGATTCTGAAAGCTTTGTTTGAATGTATTTGACGTTCATTTGACTCAATTAACTTTGTTAATTGTGTTTGACTTTCATTTCACTCAATTAGCTTTGTGGAATGCAATTGACTTACATTTGATTCAAAAAGCTATGTTTGAATGTATTTGACTTTCATTTGCCTCAATTAGCTTTGTTGAATGCATTTGACTTTCATTTGATTGAAAAAGCGTTGTTTAAATGTGTTTGACTTACATTTGATTCAAAAAGCTTTGTTGAAAGTGTTTGACAATCATTTGACAGAATTAGCTTTGTTGTATGTGTTTGACTTTCTTTTGACTCAATTAGCTTTGTTGTATGTGTTTGACTTTCATTTGACTCAATTAGCTTTGTTGAATGTGTTTGACTTTCATTTGACTCAATTAGCTTTGTTGAATGCATTTAACTTTCATTTGATTCTAAAAGCTTTGTTGAAAGTGTTTGACATTCATTTGACTCAATTAGATTTGTTGAATGCGTTTGGCTTTCATTTTATTCAAAAAGCTTTGTTTAAATGTGTTTGACTTTCATTTGACTCAATTAGCTTTGTTGAATGTGTTTGACTTTCATTTGACTCAATTAGCATTGTCGAATGCAATTGACTTTCATTTGATCAAAAAGCTTAGTTTAATGTATTTGACTTTCATTTGATTCTAAAAGCTTTGTTGAAAGTGTTTGACTTTCATTTGACTCAATTAGCTTTGTTGATTGCATTTGACTTTCATTTGATTCAAAATGATTTGTTTGAATGTGTTTGACTTTCATTTGATTCTAAAATCTTTGTTGAAAGTGTTTGACATTCAGTTGACTCAATTAGTTTTGGTGAATGCATTTCACTTTCATTTGATTCAAAAAGCTTTGTTTGAATGTGTATTATACTTTCATTTGACTCAATTAGCTTTGTTGAATGTGTTTGACTTTCATTTGACTCAATTAGCATTGTGGAATGCAATTGACTTTGATTTGATTCGAAAAGCTTTGTTTGAATGTATTTGACTTTCATTTGATTCTAAAAGCTTTGTTGAAAATGTTTGACTTTCATTTGACTCAATTTTTCTTTGTTGAATGCATTTGACTTTCATTTGATTCAAAAAGCTTTATTTAAATGTGTTTGACTTTCATTTGACTCAATTACCTTTCTTGAATGTGTTTGACTTTCATTTGACTCAATTAGCATTTGCTGAAAGTGTTTGACTTTCATTTGAATCAATTAGCTTTGTTGAATGCATTTGACTTTCATTTGATTCAAAAAGCTTTGATTGAATGTGATTGACTTTCATTTAATTCTAAAATCTTTGTTGAAAGTGTTTGACTTTCATTTGAGTCAATTAGCTTTGTTGAATGCATTTAACTTTCATTTGAATCAAGAAGCTTTGTTTGAATGTGTTTGACTTTCATTTGACTCAATTAGCATTACGGAATGCAATGACTTTCATTTGATTCAAAAAGCTTTGTTTGAATGTATTTGACTTTCATTTGATTCTAAAAGCTTTGTTGAAAGTGTTTGACTTTCATTTGACTTAATTAGCTTTGTTGAATGCAATTGACTTTCATTTGATTCAAAAAGATTTGTTTGAATGTATTTGACTTTTATTTGATTCAAAAAGCTTTGTTTGAATGTATTTGACTTTCATTTGATTCTAAAAGCTTTGTTAAAAGTGTTTGACTTTCATTTGACTCAATTAGCTTTGTGGAATGCAATTGACTTTCATTTGACTCAATTAGCTTTGTTTGAATGTGTTTGACTTTAATTTGACTCTATTAGCTTTGTTGAATGTGATTGACTTTTATTTGACTCAATTAGCATTGTGGAATGCAATTGACTTTCATTTGATCAAAAAGCTTAGTTTAATGTATTTGACTTTCATCTGACTCAATTAGCTTTGTTGAATGCATTTGATTTTCATTTGTTTCTAAAAGCTTTGTTTGAATGTGTTTGACTTTCATTTAATTCTAAAAGCTTTGTTGAAAGTGTTTGACTTTCATTTGACACAATTAGCTTTGTTGAATGCATTTGACTTTCATTTGATTTGAAATGCTTTGTTTGAATGTGTTTGACTTTCATTTGATTCTAAAAGCTTTGTTGAAAGTGTTTGACATTCACTTGACTTAATTAGCTTTGTTGAAAGTAATTGGCTTTCATTTGATTCAAAAAGCTTTGTTTGAATGTGTTTGACTTTCATTTGACTCAATTAGCTTTGTTGAATGTGATTGACTTTCATTTGACTCAATTAGCATTGTGGAATGCAATTGACTTTCATTTGATCAAAAAGCTTAGTTTAATGTATTTGACTTTCATCTGACTCAATTAGCTTTGTTGAATGCATTTGACTTTCATTTGTTTCTAAAACCTTTGTTTGAATGTATTTGACTTTCATTTAATTTTAAAAACTTTGTTGAAAGTGTTTGACTTTCATTTGACTCAATTGGCTTTGTTGAATGCATTTGACTTTCATTTGAATCAAGAAGCTTTGTTTGAATGTGTTTGACTTTCATTTGACTCAATTAGTTTAGTTGAATGTGTTTGACTTTCATTTGACTCAATTAACATTGTGGAATGCAATTGAATTTCATTTGATTCAAAAAGCTTTGTTTGAAGGTGTTTGACTTTCATTTGATTCAATTAACATTGTGGAATGCATTTGACTTTCATTTGATTCAAAAAGCGTAATTTGAATGTGTTAGAATTTCTTTTGATTCTAAAACCTTTGTTAAAAGTGTTTGACTTTCATTTGACTCACTTAGCTTTGTGGATAGCATTTGACTTTCATTTGATTCGGAAAGCTTTGTTTGAATGTATTTGACGTTCATTTGACTCAATTAGCTTTATTGAATGTGTTTGACTTCATTTGACTCAATTAGGTTTGTGGAATGCTATTGACTTTCATTTGATTCAAAAAGCTTTGTTTGAATGTATTTGATTTTCATTTGATTCTAAAAGCTTTGTAGAAAGTGTTTAACTTTCATTTGACTCAATTAGCTTGTTGAATGCATTTGACTTTTATTTGATTCAAAAAGCTTTGTTTGAATGTGTTTGACTTTCATTTGATTCTAAAAGCTGTGTTGAAAGTGTTTGACTTTCATTTGACTCAATTAGCTTTGTTGAATGCATTTGACTTTCACTTGAATCATGAAGCTTTGTTTGAATGTATTTAACTTTCATTTGACTCAATTAGCTTTGTTGAATGTGTTTGACTCTCAATCGACTCAATTAACATTGTGGAATGCAATTGACTTTCATTTTATTCAAAAAGCTTAGTTTAATGTATTTGACTTTCATTTGATTCTAAAAGCTTTGTTGAAAGTGTTTGACTTTCATTTGACTCAATTAGCTTTGTTGAATGCATTTGACTTTCATTTGAATCAAAAAGCATTGTTTGAATGTGTTTGACTTTCATTTGACTAAATTAGCTTTGTTGAAAGTGTTTGACTTTCATTTGACTCAATTAGCTTTGTTGAATGCATTTGACTTTCATTTAATTCAAAAAGCTTTGATTGAATGTGTTTGACTTTCTTTTGACTCAATTAGCTTTGTTGAATGTGTTTGACTTTCATTTGACTCAATTTGCATTGTGGAATGCAATTGACTTTCATTTGATTCTAAATGCTTTGTTGAAAGTGTTTGACATTTATTTGACTCAATTAGCTTTGTTGAATGCATTTGACTTTCATTTGATTCAAAAAGCTTTGTTTGAATGTGTTTGACTTTCATTAGATTCTAAAAGCTTTGTTGAAAGTGTTTGACTTTCATTTGACTCAATAAGCTATGTTGAATGCATTTGACTTTCACATGAATCAAGAAGCTTTGTTTGAATGTGTTTAACTTTCATTTGACTCAATTAGCTTTGTTAAATGTGTTTGACTTTCATTTGACTCAATTAACATTGTGGAATGCAACTGACTTTCATTTTATTCAAAAAGCTTGTTTAATGTATTTGACTTTCATTTGATTCTAAAAGCTTTGTTGAAAGTGTTTGACTTTCATTCGACTCAATTAGCTTTGTTGGATGCATTTGACTTTCATTTGGATCAAAAAGCATTGTTTGAATGTGTTTGACTTTCATTTGACTCAATTAGCTTTGTAGAAAGTGTGTGACTTTCAGTTGACTCAATTAGCTTTGTTGAATGCATTTGACTTTCATTTGATTCAAAAAGCTTTATTTGAATGTGTTTGACTTTCTTTTGACTCAATTAGCTTTGTTGAATGTGTTTGACTTTTATTTGACTCAATTAGCTTTGTTGAATGATTTTCATTTGATTCAAAAAGCTTTGTTTAAGTGTGTCTGACTTTCTTTTGACTCAATTAGCTTTGTTGAATGTGTTTGATTTTCATTTGACTCAATTAGCTTTGTTGAATGTGTTTGAAAGTGTTTGACTTTCATTTGACTCAATTAGCTTTATTGAATGCATTTAGCTTTCATTTTATTCAAAAAGCTTTGTTTGAATGTATTTGACGTTCATTTGACTCAATTAGCTTTGTTGAATGTGTTTGACTTTTATTTGACTCAATTACAATTGTTGAATGCAATAGACTTTCATTTGATCAAAAAGCTTAGTTTAATGTATTTGACTTTCATTTGATTCAAAAAGCTTTGCTTGAATGTGTTTGACTTTCTTTTGACTCAATTAGCTTTGTTGAATGTGTTTGACTTTTCTTTGACTCAATTAGCATTGTGGAATCCAATTGACTTTCATTTGATTCAAAAAGATTTGTTTGAATGTATTTGACTTTCAGTTGATTCTAAAAGCTTTGTTGAAAGTGTTTGACTTTCATTTGATTTAATTAGCGTTGTTGAATGTGTTAGGCTTTCATTTGAGTTAATTAGCATTGTGGAATGCAATGGACTTTCATTTGATCAAAAAGATTAGTTTAATGTATTTGACTTTCATTTGATTCTTAAAGCTTTGTTGAAGGTGTTTGACTTTCATTTAACTTAATTAGCTTTGTTGAATGCATTTGACTTTCATTTGATTCAAAAAGCTTTGTTTTAATGTGTTTGACTTTCATTAGATTCTACCAGCTTTGTTGAAAGTGTTTGACTTTCATTTGACTCAATTAGTTTTGTTGAATGCATTTGACTTTCACTTGAATCAAGAAGCTTTGTTTGAATGTGTTTAACTTTCATTTGACTCAATTAGCTTTGTTGAATGTGTTTGACTTTCATTTGACTCAATAAACATTGTGGAATGCAATTGACTTTCATTTGATTCAAAAAGCTTTGTTTGAATGTATTTGAATTTAATAGATTCTAAAAGATTTGTTGAAATTGTTTGACTTTCATTTGACTCAATTAGCTTTGTTGAATTCATTTGATTTTCATTTGATTCAAAAAGCTTTGTTTGAATGTATTTGACTTTCATTTGATTCTAAAAGCCTTGTTGAAAGTGTTTGACTTTCAATTGACTCAATTAGCTTTGTTGAATGCATTTGACTTTCATTTGACTCAAAAAGCTTTGTTTGAATGTGTTTTACTTTCATTTGACTCAATTAGATTTGTTGAAAGTGTTTAACTTTCATTTCATTCTAAAAGCTTTGTTGAAAGTGTTTGACTTTCATTTGACTCAATTAGCTTTGTTGAATGCATTTGACTTTCATTTCAATCAAGAAGCTTTGTTTGAATGTGTTTGACTTTCATTTGACTCAATTGGCTTTGTTGAATGCATTTGACTTTCATTTGATTCAAAAAGCTTTGTTTGAATGTGTTTGACTTTCATTTGACTCAATTAGCATTGCTGAATGCAATTGAGTTCCATTTGATACAAAAAGCTTTGTTTGAATGTATTTGACTTTCATTTGATTCTAAAAGCTTTGATGAATGTGATTGACTTTCATTTGACTCAATTAGCTTTGTTGAATTCATTTCATTTTCATTTGATTCAAAAAGCTTTGTTTGACTTTCATTTGATTCTAAAAGCTTTGACGAAAGTGTTTGACTTCCATTTGACTCAATTACCTTTGTTGAATGCATTTGACTTTCATTTGAATCAAAAAGCTTTGTTTGAATGTGTTTGACTTTCATTTGACTCAATTAGCTTTGTTCAAAGTGTTTGACTTTCATTTGACTCAATTACCTTTGTTGAATTCATTTGATTTTCATTTGATTCAAAAATCTTTATTTTAATGTGTTTGACTTTCATTTGACTCAATTAGCTTTGTTGAATTCATTTCATTTTCATTTGATTCAAAAAGCTTTGTTTGAATGTGTTTGACTTTCATTTGATTCTAAAAGCTTTGTTGAAAGTGTTTGACTTTCATTTGACTCAATTAGCTTTGTTGAATGCATTTGATTTTCATTTGATTCAAAAAGCTTTGTTTGAATGTGTTTGACTTTCTTTAGACTCAATTAGCTTTGTTGAATGTGTTTGACTTTCATTTGACTCAATTAGCATTGTGGAATGCAATTGACTTTCATTTGATTCAAAAAGCTTTGTTTGAATGTATTTGACTTTCATTTGATTCTAAATGCTTTGATGAAAGTGTTTGACTTTCATTTGACTCAATTAGCTTTGTTGAATTCATTTGATTTTCATTTGATTCAAAAAGCTTTGTTTGAATGTATTTGACTTTCATTTGATTCTAAAAGCCTTGTTGAAAGTGTTGGACTTTCAATTGACTCAATTAGCTTTGTTGAATGCATTTGACTTTCATTAGAATCAAAAAGCTTTGTTTGAATGTGTTTTACTTTCATTTGACTCAATTAGATTTGTTGAAAGTGTTTAACTTTCATTTGACTCAATTAGCTTTGTTGAATGCATTTGACTTTCATTTGATTCAAAAAGCTTTGTTTGAATATGTTTGACTTTCTTTTGACTCAATTAGCTTTGTTGAATGTGTTTGACTTTTATTTGACTCAATTAGCATTGTGCAATGCAATTGACTTTCATTTGATTTAAAAAGCTTTGTTTGAATGTGTTTGACTTTCATTTGATTCTAAAAGCTTTGTTGAAAGTATTTGACTTTCATTTGACTCAATTAGCTTTGTTAAATGTGTTTGACTTTCATTTAAATCAATTAGCATTGTGGAATGCAATTGACTTTCATTTGATCAAAAAGCTTAGTTTAATGTATTTGACATTCATTTGATTCTAAAAGCTTTGTTGAAAGTGTTTGACTTTCATTTGACTCAATTAGCTTTGTTGAATGCATTTGACTTTCATTTGATTCAAAAAGCTTTGTTTTAATGTGTTTGACTTTCATTAGATTCTACCAGCTTTGTTGAAAGTGTTTGACTTTCATTTGACTAAATCAGCTTTGTTGAATGCATTTGACTTTCACTTGAATTAAGAAGCTTTGTTTGAATGTGTTTAACTTTCATTTGACTCAATTAGCTTTGTTGAATGTGATTGACTTTCATTTGACTCAATAAACATTGTGGAATGCAATTGACTTTCATTTGATTCAAAAAGCTTTGTTTGAATGTATTTGAATTTAATAGATTCTAAAAGATTTGTTGAAAGTGTTTGACTTTCATTTGACTCAATTAGCATTGTGGAATGCAATTGACCTTCATTTGATTCAAAAAGCTTTGTTTGAATGTGTTTGACTTTGATTTGATTCTAAAAGCTTTGTTGAAAGTGTTTGACTTGAATTTGACTCAATTAGCGTTGTTGAATGCATTTGACTTTCATTTGAATCAAGAAGCTTTGTTTGAATGTGTTTGACTTTCATTTGACTCAATTGGCTTTGTTGAATGCATTTAACTTTCATTTGATTCAAAAAGCTTTGTTTGAATGTGTTTGACTTTCATTTGACTCAATTAGCTTCGTTGAATGTGTTTGACTTTCATTTGACTCAATTAGCATTGTGGAATGCAATTGACTTTCATTTGATTCTAAAAGCTTTGATGAAAATGTTTAACTTTCATTTGACTCAATTAGCTTTGTTGAATTCATTTGATTTTCATTTGATTCAAAAAGCTTTGTTTGAATGCGTTTGACTTTCTTTTGATTCTAAAAGCTTTGTTGAAAGTGTTGAATGCATTTAACTTTCATTTGAATCAAAAGCTTTGTTTGAATGTATTTGACTTTCAATTGACTCAATTAGTTTAGTTGAAAGTGTTTGACTTTCATTTGACTCAATTAACATTGTGGAATGCAATTGACTTTCATTTGATTCAAAACGCTTTGTTTGAATGTATTTGACTTCTATTTGATTCTAAAAGCTTTGTTGAAAGTGTTTGACTTTCATTTGACTCAATTAACTTTGTTGAATGCAATTGACCTTCATTTGATTCAAAAAGCTTTGTTTGAATGTGTTTGAATTTCATTTCATTCTAAAAGCTTTGTTGAAAGTTTTTGACTTTCATTTGACCCAATTAGCTTTGTTGAATGCATTTGACTTTCATTTGAATCAAGAAGCTTTGTTTGAATGCGTTTGACTTTCATTTGACTCAATCGGCTTTGTTGAATGCATTTGACTTTCATTTGATTCAAAAAGCTTTGTTTGAATGTGTTTGACTTTCATTTGACTCAATTTGCTTCGTTGAATGTGTTTGACTTTCATTTGACTCAATTAGCATTGTGGAATGCAATTGACTTTCATTTGATTCAAAAAGCTTTGTTTGAATGTATTTGACTTTCATTTGATTCTAAAAGCTTTGTTGAAAGTGTTTGACTTTTATTTGACTCAATTAGCTTTGTTGGATGCAATTGAATTTCATCTGATTCAAAAAGCTTTGTTTGAATGTGTTTGACTTTCATTTGATTCTAAAAGCTTTTTTGAAAGTGTTTGACTTTCATTTGACTCAATTAGCTTTGTTGAATGCATTTGACTTTCATTTGATTCGGAAAGCTTTGTTTGAATATATATGACGTTCATCTGACTCAATTAGCTTTGTTGAATGTGTTTGACTTTCATTTGACTCAATTAGCTTTGTGGAATTCAATTGACTTTCATTTGATTCAAAAAGCTTTGTTTGAATGTATTTGATTTTCATTTGATTCTAAAAGCTTTGTTAAAAGTGTTTAACTTTTATTTGACCCAATTAGCTTTGTTGAATGCATTTGACTTTCATTTTATTCAAAAAGCTTTGTTTGAATGTGTTTGACTTTCATTTGATTCTAAAAGCTTTGTTGAAAGTGTTTGACATTTATTTGACTCAATTAGCTTTGTTGAAGGTGTTTGAGTTTCATTTGACTCAATTAGCATTGTGGAATGCAATTGACGTTTATTTGATCAAAAAGCTTAGTTTAATGTATTTGACTTTCATTTGATTCTAAAAGCTTTGTTGAAAGTGTTTGACTTTCATTTGACTCAATTAGCTTTGTTGAATGCATTTGACTTTCATTTGATTCAAAAAGCTTTGTTTGAATATGTTTGACTTTCATTTGACTCAATTACCTTTGTTGAAAGTGTTTGACTTTCATTTGACTCAATTAGCTTTGTTGAATGCATTTGACTTTCATTTGATTCAAAAAGCTTTGTTTGCATGTGTTTGACTTTATTTTGACTAAATTAGCTTTGTTAAATGTGTTTGACTTTCATTTGACTCAATTTGCATTGTGGAATGCAATTGACTTTCATTTGATTCTAAACGCTATGTTGAAAGTGTTTGACTTTCATTTGACTCAATTAGCTTTGTTTGAATGTGTTTGACTTTCATTTGACTCAATTAAAATTGTGGAATGCAATAGACTTTCATTTGATCAAAAAGCTTAGTTTAATGTATTTGACTTTCATTTGATTCTAAAAGCTTTGTAAAAAGTGTTTGACTATCATTTGACTCAATTAGCTTTGTTGAATGCATTTGACTTTCATTTGATTCAAAAAACTTTGTTTGAATTTGTTTGATTTTCATTTGATTCAAAAAGCTTTGTTTGAATGTGTTTGACTTTCATTTGACTCAATTAGCTTTGTTGAATGCATTTGACTTTCGTTTGATTCAAAAAGCTTTGTTTGAATGTGTTTGACTTTCTTTTGACTCAATTAGCTTTGTTGAATGTGTTTTACTTTCATTTGACTCAATTAGCATTGTGGAATGCAATTGACTTTCATTTGATTCTAAACGCTTTGTTGAAAGTGTTTGACTTTCATTTGACTCAATTGGCATTGTGGAATGCAATTGACTTCCATTTGATTCAAAAAGCTTTGTTTGAATGTGTTTTACTTTCATTTGATTCTAAAAGCTTTGTTGAAAGTGTTTGACATTCATTTGACTTAGTTAGCTTTGTTGAATGCATTTGGCTTTCATTTGATTCAAAAAGCTTTGTTTGATTGTGTTTGACTTTCATTTGACTCAATTAGCTTTGTTGAATATGTTTGACTTTCATTTGACTCAATTACAATAGTGGAATGCAATAGACTTTCATTTGATCAAAAAGCTTAGTTTAATGTATTGGACTTTCATTTGATTCTAAAAGCTTTGTTGAAAGTGTTTGACTATTATTTGACTCAATTAGCTTTGCTGAATGCATTTGACTTTCATTTGATTCAAAAAGCTTTGTTTGAATGTGTTTGACTTTCTTTTGACTTAATTAGCTTTGTTGAATGTGTTTTACTTTCATTTGACTCAATTTGCATTGTGGAATGCAATTGACTTTCATTTGATTCTAAACGCTTTGTTGAAAGTGTTTGACTTTCATTTGACTCAATTAGCTTTGTTAAATGCATTTGGCTTTCATTTCATATAAAAAGTTTTGTTTGAATGTGTTTGACTTTCATTTGACTCAATTAGCTTAGTTGAATATGTTTGACTTTCATTTGACTCAATTACAATTGTGGAATGCAGTAGAATTTCATTTGATCAAAAAGCTTAGTTTAATGTATTTGACTTTCATTTGATTATAAAAGCTTTGTAAAAAGTGTTTGACTATCATTTGACTCAATTAGCTTTGTTGAATGCATTTGACTTTCATTTGATTCAAAAAGCTTTGTTTGAATGTGTTTGACTTTCATTTGACTCAATTAGCTTTGTTGAAAGTGTTTGACTTTCATTTGACTCAAAAAGCTTTGTTTGAATGTGTTTGACTTTCTTTTGACTCAATTAGCTTTGTTTAATGCATTTGACTTTCATTTCATTCTAAAAGCTTTGTTGAAAGTGTTTGACTTTCATTTGACTCAATTAGCTTTGTTGAATGCATTTGACTTTCATTTGAATCAAGAAGCTTTGTTTGAATGTGTTTGACTTTCATTTGACCTAATTAGCTTTGTTGAATGCATTTGAATTTCATTTGATTCAAAAAGCTTTGTTTGAATGTGTTTGACTTTCATTTGATTCTAAAAGCTTTGTTGAAAGTGTTTGACTTTCATTTGACTTAATTAGCTTTGTTGAATGCATTTGATTTTATTTGAATCAAAAAGCTTTGTTTGAATGTGTTTGACTTTCATTTGACTCAATTAGTCTTGTTGAAAGTCTTTAACTTTCATTTGACTCAATTAGCTTTGTTGAATGCATTTGACTTTCTTTTGATTCAAAATCCTTTGTTTGAATCTGTTTGACTTTCTTTTGACTCAATTAGCTTTGTTGAATGTGTTTGACTTTCATTTGACTCAATTAGCATTGTGGAATGCAATTAACATTCATTTGATTCAAAAAGCTTTGTTTGAATGTATTTGACTTTCATTTGATTGTTAAAGCTTTGATGAAAGTGTTTGACTTTCATTTGACTCAATTAGCTTTGTTGAATTCATTTTATTTTCATTTGATTCAAAAAGCTTAGTTTGAATGTGTTTCACTTTCATTTGATTCTAAAAGATTTGTTAAAAGTGTTTGACTTTTATTTGACTCAATTAGCTTTGTTGAATGGATTTGACTTTCATTTGAATCAAAAAGCTTTGTTTGAATGTGTTTGACTTTCATTTGACTCAATTAGATTTGTTGAAAGTGTTTAACTCTCAATTGACTCAATTGGCTTTGTTGAATGCATTTGACTTTCATTTGATTCAAAAAACTTTGTTTGAATGTGTTTGACTTTCATTTGATTCTAAAAGCTTTGTTGAAAGTGTTTGACATTTATTTGACTCAATTAGCTTTGTTGAAGGTGTTTGAGTTTCATTTGACTCAATTAGCATTGTGGAATGCAATTGACGTTTATTTGATCAAAAAGCTTAGTTTAATGTATTTGACTTTCATTTGATTCTAAAAGCTTTGTTGAAAGTGTTTGACTTTCATTTGACTCAATTAGCTTTGTTGAATGCATTTGACTTTCATTTGATTCAAAAAGCTTTGTTTGAATATGTTTGACTTTCATTTGACTCAATTACCTTTGTTGAAAGTGTTTGACTTTCATTTGACTCAATTAGCTTTGTTGAATGCATTTGACTTTCATTTGATTCAAAAAGCTTTGTTTGCATGTGTTTGACTTTATTTTGACTAAATTAGCTTTGTTAAATGTGTTTGACTTTCATTTGACTCAATTTGCATTGTGGAATGCAATTGACTTTCATTTGATTCTAAACGCTATGTTGAAAGTGTTTGACTTTCATTTGACTCAATTAGCTTTGTTTGAATGTGTTTGACTTTCATTTGACTCAATTAAAATTGTGGAATGCAATAGACTTTCATTTGATCAAAAAGCTTAGTTTAATGTATTTGACTTTCATTTGATTCTAAAAGCTTTGTAAAAAGTGTTTGACTATCATTTGACTCAATTAGCTTTGTTGAATGCATTTGACTTTCATTTGATTCAAAAAGCTTTGTTTGAATTTGTTTGATTTTCATTTGATTCAAAAAGCTTTGTTTGAATGTGTTTGACTTTCATTTGACTCAATTAGCTTTGTTGAATGCATTTGACTTTCGTTTGATTCAAAAAGCTTTGTTTGAATGTGTTTGACTTTCTTTTGACTCAATTAGCTTTGTTGAATGTGTTTTACTTTCATTTGACTCAATTAGCATTGTGGAATGCAATTGACTTTCATTTGATTCTAAACGCTTTGTTGAAAGTGTTTGACTTTCATTTGACTCAATTGGCATTGTGGAATGCAATTGACTTCCATTTGATTCAAAAAGCTTTGTTTGAATGTGTTTTACTTTCATTTGATTCTAAAAGCTTTGTTGAAAGTGTTTGACATTCATTTGACTTAGTTAGCTTTGTTGAATGCATTTGGCTTTCATTTGATTCAAAAAGCTTTGTTTGATTGTGTTTGACTTTCATTTGACTCAATTAGCTTTGTTGAATATGTTTGACTTTCATTTGACTCAATTACAATAGTGGAATGCAATAGACTTTCATTTGATCAAAAAGCTTAGTTTAATGTATTGGACTTTCATTTGATTCTAAAAGCTTTGTTGAAAGTGTTTGACTATTATTTGACTCAATTAGCTTTGCTGAATGCATTTGACTTTCATTTGATTCAAAAAGCTTTGTTTGAATGTGTTTGACTTTCTTTTGACTTAATTAGCTTTGTTGAATGTGTTTTACTTTCATTTGACTCAATTTGCATTGTGGAATGCAATTGACTTTCATTTGATTCTAAACGCTTTGTTGAAAGTGTTTGACTTTCATTTGACTCAATTAGCTTTGTTAAATGCATTTGGCTTTCATTTCATATAAAAAGTTTTGTTTGAATGTGTTTGACTTTCATTTGACTCAATTAGCTTTGTTGAATATGTTTGACTTTCATTTGACTCAATTACAATTGTGGAATGCAGTAGACTTTCATTTGATCAAAAAGCTTAGTTTAATGTATTTGACTTTCATTTGATTATAAAAGCTTTGTAAAAAGTGTTTGACTATCATTTGACTCAATTAGCTTTGTTGAATGCATTTGACTTTCATTTGATTCAAAAAGCTTTGTTTGAATGTGTTTGACTTTCATTTGACTCAATTAGCTTTGTTGAAAGTGTTTGACTTTCATTTGACTCAAAAAGCTTTGTTTGAATGTGTTTGACTTTCTTTTGACTCAATTAGCTTTGTTTAATGCATTTGACTTTCATTTCATTCTAAAAGCTTTGTTGAAAGTGTTTGACTTTCATTTGACTCAATTAGCTTTGTTGAATGCATTTGACTTTCATTTGAATCAAGAAGCTTTGTTTGAATGTGTTTGACTTTCATTTGACCTAATTAGCTTTGTTGAATGCATTTGAATTTCATTTGATTCAAAAAGCTTTGTTTGAATGTGTTTGACTTTCATTTGATTCTAAAAGCTTTGTTGAAAGTGTTTGACTTTCATTTGACTTAATTAGCTTTGTTGAATGCATTTGATTTTATTTGAATCAAAAAGCTTTGTTTGAATGTGTTTGACTTTCATTTAACTCAATTAGTCTTGTTGAAAGTTTTTAACTTTCATTTGACTCAATTAGCTTTGTTGAATGCATTTGACTTTCTTTTGATTCAAAATCCTTTGTTTGAATCTGTTTGACTTTCTTTTGACTCAATTAGCTTTGTTGAATGTGTTTGACTTTCATTTGACTCAATTAGCATTGTGGAATGCAATTAACATTCATTTGATTCAAAAAGCTTTGTTTGAATGTATTTGACTTTCATTTGATTGTTAAAGCTTTGATGAAAGTGTTTGACTTTCATTTGACTCAATTAGCTTAGTTGAATTCATTTTATTTTCATTTGATTCAAAAAGCTTAGTTTGAATGTGTTTCACTTTCATTTGATTCTAAAAGATTTGTTAAAAGTGTTTGACTTTTATTTGACTCAATTAGCTTTGTTGAATGGATTTGACTTTCATTTGAATCAAAAAGCTTTGTTTGAATGTGTTTGACTTTCATTTGACTCAATTAGATTTGTTGAAAGTGTTTAACTCTCAATTGACTCAATTGGCTTTGTTGAATGCATTTGACTTTCATTTGATTCAAAAAACTTTGTTTGAATGTGTTTGACTTTCATTTGACTCAATTAGCTTTGTTGAATGTGTTTGACTTTCATTTGACTTAATTACCATTGTGGAATGCAATAGACTTTCATTTTATCAACAAGCTAAGTTTAATGTATTTGACTTTCATTTGATTCAAAAAGCTTTGTTGAAAGTGTTTCACTTTCATTTGACTCAATTGGTTTGTTGAATGCATTTGACTTTCATTTGATTCAAAAAGCTTTGTTTGAATGTGTTTGACTTTTATTTGATTCTAAAAGCTTTGTTGAAAGTTTTTGACTTTCATTTGACTCAATTAGCTTTGTTGAATGCATTTGACTTTCATTTGAATCAAGAAGCTTTATTTGAATGTGTTTGACTTTCATTTGACTCAATTAGCTTCGTTGAATGCATTTGACTTACATTTGAATCAAGAAGCATTATTTGAATGTGTTTGACATTCATTTGACGCAATTGGCTTTGTTGAATGCATTTGCCTTTCATTTGATTCAAAAAGCTTTGTTTGAATGTGTTTGACTTTCTTTTGACTCAATTAGCTTTGTTGAAAGTGTTTGACTTTCATTTGATTCAATTAGCTTTGTTGAATGCATTTGACATTCATTTGATTTAAAAACCTTTGTTTGAATGTGTTTGACTTTCATTTCGTTCTAAAAGCTTTATTGAAAGTGTTTGACTTTCATTTGACTCAATTAGCTTTGTTGAACGCATTTGACTTTCATTTGAATCAAGAAGCTTTGTTTGAATGTGTTTGACTTTCATTTAACTCATTTGGCTTTGTAGAATGCATTTGACTTTCATTTGATTAAAAAAGCTTTGTTTGAATGTGTTTGACTTTCATTTGATTCTAAAAGCTTTGTTAAAAGTGTTTGACTTTAATTTGACTCTATTAGCTTTGTTTAATGCATTTGACTTTCATTTGAATCAAGAAGCTTTGTTTGAATGTGTTTGACTTTCATTTAACTCAATTGGCTTTGTTGAATGCATTTTACTTTCATTTGATTCAAAAAGCTTTGTTTGAATGTGTTTGACTTTCATTTGATTCTAAAAGCTTTGTTGAAAGTGTTTGACTTTCATTTGACTCAATTAGCTTTGTTGAATGCATTTGACTTTCATTTGATTCAAAAAGCTTTGTTTAAATGTGTTTGACTTTCGTTTGATTCAATTAGCTTGGTTGAATGAATTTGACTTTCATTTAACTTAATTAGCATTGTGGATTGCAATTGACTTTCATTTGATTAAAAAAGCTTTGGTTGAATGTATTTGACTTTCATTTGATTCTCAACGCTTTTGTTGAAAGTGTTTAACTTTCATTTCACTCAATTAGCTTTGTTGAATGCATTTGACTTTCATTTGATTCAAAAAGCTTTGTTTGAATGTGTTTGACTTTCATTTGACTCAATTAGCTTTGTTTAAAGTGTTTGACTTTCATTTGACTCAATTAGCTTTGTTTAAAGTGTTTGACTTTCATTTGACTCAATTAGCTTTGTTGAATCCATTTGACTTACATTTGAATCAAGAAGCTTTATTTGAATGTGTTTGCCATTCATTTCACTCAATTGGCTTTGTTGAATGCATTTGACATTCATTTGATTCCAAAAGCTTCTTTTGAATGTGTTTGACTTTCTTTTGACTCAATTAGCTTTGTTGAAAGTGTTTGACTTTCATTTGACTCAATTAGCTTTGTTGAATGCATTTAACATTCATTTAATTTAATAACCTTTGTTTGAATGTGTTTGACTTTCATTTGATTCTAAAAGCTTTGTTGAAAGTGTTTGACTTGCATTTGACTCAATTAGCTTTGTTGAATGCATTTGACTTTCATTTGAATCAAGAAGCTTTGTTTGAATGTGTTTGACTTTCATTTAACTCAATTGGCTGTGTAGAATGCATTTGACTTTCATTTGATTAAAAAAGCTTTGTTTGAATGTGTTTAACTTTCATTTGATTCTAAAAGCTTTGTTGAAAGTGTTTGACTTGCATTTGACTCAATTAGCTTTGTTTAATGCATTTGACTTTCATTTGAATCAAGAAGCTTTGTTTGAATGTGTTTGACTTTCATTTAACTCAATTGGCTGTGTAGAATGCATTTGACTTTCATTTGATTAAAAAAGCTTTGTTTGAATGTGTTTAACTTTCATTTGATTCTAAAAGCTTTGTTGAAAGTGTTTGACTTGCATTTGTCTCAATTAGCTTTGTTTAATGCATTTGACTTTCATTTGAATCAAGAAGCTTTGTTTGAATGTGTTTGACTTTCATTTAACTCAATTGGCTTTGTTGAATGCGTTTGACTTTCATTTGATTCAAAAAGCTTTGTTTGAATGTGTTTGACTTTCATTTGATTCTAAAAGCTTTGTTGAAAGTGTTTGACTTTCATTTGACTCAATTAGCTTTGTTGAATGCATTTGACTTTCTTTTGATTCAAAATCCTTTGTTTGAATCTGTTTGACTTTCTTTTGACTCAATTAGCTTTGTTGAATGTGTTTGACTTTCATTTGACTCAATTAGCATTGTGGAATGCAATTAACATTCATTTGATTCAAAAAGCTTTGTTTGAATGTATTTGACTTTCATTTGATTGTTAAAGCTTTGATGAAAGTGTTTGACTTTCATTTGACTCAATTAGCTTTGTTGAATTCATTTTATTTTCATTTGATTCAAAAAGCTTAGTTTGAATGTGTTTCACTTTCATTTGATTCTAAAAGATTTGTTAAAAGTGTTTGACTTTTATTTGACTCAATTAGCTTTGTTGAATGGATTTGACTTTCATTTGAATCAAAAAGCTTTGTTTGAATGTGTTTGACTTTCATTTGACTCAATTAGATTTGTTGAAAGTGTTTAACTCTCAATTGACTCAATTGGCTTTGTTGAATGCATTTGACTTTCATTTGATTCAAAAAACTTTGTTTGAATTTGTTTGACTTTTATTTGACTCAATTAGCTTTGTTGAATGTGTTTGACTTTCATTTGACTTAATTACCATTGTGGAATGCAATAGACTTTCATTTGATCAACAAGCTAAGTTTAATGTATTTGACTTTCATTTGATTCAAAAAGCTTTGTTGAAAGTGTTTCACTTTCATTTGACTCAATTGGTTTGTTGAATGCATTTGACTTTCATTTGATTCAAAAAGCTTTGTTTGAATGTGTTTGACTTTTATTTGATTCTAAAAGCTTTGTTGAAAGTTTTTGACTTTCATTTGACTCAATTAGCTTTGTTGAATGCATTTGACTTTCATTTGAATCAAGAAGCTTTATTTGAATGTGTTTGACTTTCATTTGACTCAATTAGCTTCGTTGAATGCATTTGACTTACATTTGAATCAAGAAGCATTATTTGAATGTGTTTGACATTCATTTGACGCAATTGGCTTTGTTGAATGCATTTGCCTTTCATTTGATTCAAAAAGCTTTGTTTGAATGTGTTTGACTTTCTTTTGACTCAATTAGCTTTGTTGAAAGTGTTTGACTTTCATTTGATTCAATTAGCTTTGTTGAATGCATTTGACATTCATTTGATTTAAAAACCTTTGTTTGAATGTGTTTGACTTTCATTTCGTTCTAAAAGCTTTATTGAAAGTGTTTGACTTTCATTTGACTCAATTAGCTTTGTTGAACGCATTTGACTTTCATTTGAATCAAGAAGCTTTGTTTGAATGTGTTTGACTTTCATTTAACTCATTTGGCTTTGTAGAATGCATTTGACTTTCATTTGATTAAAAAAGCTTTGTTTGAATGTGTTTGACTTTCATTTGATTCTAAAAGCTTTGTTAAAAGTGTTTGACTTTAATTTGACTCTATTAGCTTTGTTTAATGCATTTGACTTTCATTTGAATCAAGAAGCTTTGTTTGAATGTGTTTGACTTTCATTTAACTCAATTGGCTTTGTTGAATGCATTTGCCTTTCATTTGATTCAAAAAGCTTTGTTTGAATGTGTTTGACTTTCATTTGATTCTAAAAGCTTTGTTGAAAGTGTTTGACTTTCATTTGACTCAATTAGCTTTGTTGAATGCATTTGACTTTCATTTGATTCAAAAAGCTTTGTTTAAATGTGTTTGACTTTCGTTTGATTCAATTAGCTTGGTTGAATGAGTTTGACTTTCATTTAACTTAATTAGCATTGTGGATTGCAATTGACTTTCATTTGATTAAAAAAGCTTTGATTGAATGTATTTGACTTTCATTTGATTCTCAACGCTTTTGTTGAAAGTGTTTAACTTTCATTTCACTCAATTAGCTTTGTTGAATGCATTTGACTTTCATTTGATTCAAAAAGCTTTGTTTGAATGTGTTTGACTTCCATTTGACTCAATTAGCTTTGTTTAAAGTGTTTGACTTTCATTTGACTCAATTAGCTTTGTTTAAAGTGTTTGACTTTCATTTGACTCAATTAGCTTTGTTGAATGCATTTGACTTACATTTGAATCAAGAAGCTTTATTTGAATGTGTTTGACATTCATTTCACTCAATTGGCTTTGTTGAATGCATTTGACATTCATTTGATTCCAAAAGCTTCTTTTGAATGTGTTTGACTTTCTTTTGACTCAATTAGCTTTGTTGAAAGTGTTTGACTTTCATTTGACTCAATTAGCTTTGTTGAATGCATTTAACATTCATTTAATTTAAAAACCTTTGTTTGAATGTGTTTGACTTTCATTTGATTCTAAAAGCTTTGTTGAAAGTGTTTGACTTGCATTTGACTCAATTAGCTTTGTTGAATGCATTTGACTTTCATTTGAATCAAGAAGCTTTGTTTGAATGTGTTTGACTTTCATTTAACTCAATTGGCTGTGTAGAATGCATTTGACTTTCATTTGATTAAAAAAGCTTTGTTTGAATGTGTTTAACTTTCATTTGATTCTAAAAGCTTTGTTGAAAGTGTTTGACTTGCATTTGACTCAATTAGCTTTGTTTAATGCATTTGACTTTCATTTGAATCAAGAAGCTTTGTTTGAATGTGTTTGACTTTCATTTAACTCAATTGGCTTTGTTGAATGCGTTTGACTTTCATTTGATTCAAAAAGCTTTGTTTGAATGTGTTTGACTTTCATTTGATTCTAAAAGCTTTGTTGAAAGTGTTTGACTTTCATTTGACTCAATTAGCTTTGTTGAATGCATTTGACTTTCATTTGATTCAAAAAGCTTTGTTTAAATGTGTTTGACTTCCTTTTGACTCAATTAGCTTGGTTGAATGAGTTTGACTTTCATTTGACTTAATTATCATTGTGGATTGCAATTGACTTTCATTTTATTAAAAAAGCTTTGATTTAATGTATTTGACTTTCATTTGATTCTCAACGCTTTGTTGAAAGTGTTTGACTTTCATTTCACTCAATTTGCTTTGTTGAATGCATTTGACTTTCATTTGATTCAAAAAGCTTTGTTTGAATGTTTTTGACTTTCATTTGACTCAATTAGCTTTGTTTAAAGTGTTTGACTTTCATTTGACTCAATTAGCTTTGTTGAATTCATTTGACTTACATTTTAATCAAGAAGCTTTATTTGAATGTCTTTGACATTCATTTGATTCAATTGGCTTTGTTGAATGCATTTGACTTTCATTTGATTCAAAAAGCTTTGTTTGAATGTGTTTGACTTTCTTTTGACTCAAATAGCTTTGTTGAAAGTGTTTGACTTTCATTTGACTAAAATAGCTTTGTTGAATGCATTTGACATTCATTTGATTTAAAAAGCTTTGTTTGAATGTGTTTGACTTTCATTTGATTCTAAAAGCTTTTTTGAAAGTGTTTAACTTTCATTTGACTCAATTAGCTTTGTTGAATGCATTTGAGTTTCATTTGATTCAAAAAGCTTTGTTTAAATGTGTTTGACTTTCTTTTGACTCAATTTGCTTGGTTGAATGAGTTTGACTTTCATTTGACTTAATTAGCATTGTGGATTGCAATTGACTTTCATTTGATTAAAAAAGCTTTGATTGAATGTATTTGACTTTCATTTGATTCTCAACGCTTTGTTAAAAGTGTTTGACTTTCATTTCACTCAATTAGCTTTGTTGAACGCATTTGACTTTCATTTGATTCAAAAAGCTTTGTTTTAATGTGTTTGACTTTCATTTGACTCAATTAGCTTTGTTTAAAGTGTTTGACTTTCATTTGATTCAATTAGCTTTGTTGAATGCATTTGACTTACATTTGAATCAAGAAGCTTTATTTGAATGTGTTTGACATTCATTTGACTCAATTGGCTTTGTTGAATGCATTTGACTTTCATTTGAATCAAGAAGCTTTGTTTGAATGTGTTTGACTTTCATTTAACTCAATTGGCTTTGTTGAATGCATTTGACTTTCATTTAATTCAAAAAGCTTTGTTTGAATGTGTTTGAATTTCATTTGATTCTAAAAGCTTTGTTGAAAGTGTTTGACTTTAATTTGACTCAATTAGCTTTGTTGAATGCATTTGACTTTCATTTGATTCAAAAAGCTTTATTTAAATGTGTTTGACTTTCTTTTGACTCAATTAGCTTGGTTGAATGAGTTTGACTTTCATTTGACTTAATTAGCATTGTGGATTGCAATTGATTTTCATTTGATTAAAAAAGCTTTGATTGAATGTATTTGACTTTCATTTGATTCTCAACACTTTATTGAAAGTGTTTGACTTTCATTTCACTCAATTAGCTTTGTTGAACGCATTTGACTTTCATTTGATTCAAAAAGCTTTGTTTGAATGTGTTTGACTTTCATTTGACTCAATTAGCTTTGTTTAAAGTGTTTGACTTTCATTTGACTCAATTAGCTTTGTTGAATGCATTTGACTTACATTTGAATCAAGAAGCTTTATTTGAATGTGTTTGACATTCATTTGACTCAATTTGCTTTGTTGAATGCATATGACTTTCATTTGATTCAAAAAGCTTTGTTTGAATGTGTTTGACTTTCTTTTAACTCAAATAGCTTTGTTGAAAGTGTTTGACTTTCATTTAACTCAATTAGCTTTGTTTAATGCATTTGACTTTCATTTGAATCAAGAAGCTTTGTTTCAATGTGTTTGACTTTCATTTAACTCAATTGGCTTTGTTGAATGCATTTGACTTTCATTTGATTCAAAAAGCTTTGTTTGAATGTGTTTGACTTTCATTTGATTCTAAAAGCTTTGTTGAAAGTGTTTGACTTTCATTTGACTCAATTAGCTTTGTTGAATGCATTTGACTTTCATTTGATTCAAAAAGCTTTGTTTAAATGTGTTTGACTTTCTTTTGACTCAATTAGCTTGGTTTAATGAGTTTGACTTTCATTTGACTTAATTAGCATTGTGGATTGCAATAGACTTTTATTTGATTAAAAAATCTTTGATTGAATGTATTTGACTTTCATTTGATTCTCAACGCTTTGTTGAAAGTGTTTGACTTTCATTTCACTCAATTAGCTTTGTAGAACGCATTTGACTTTCATTTGATTCAAAAAGCTTTGTTTGAATGTGTTTGACTTTCACTTGACTAAATTAGCTTTGTTTAAAGTGTTTGACTTTCATTTGACTCAATTAGCTTTGTTGAATGCATTTGACTTACATTTATATCAAGAAGCTTTATTTGAATGTGTTTGACATTCATTTGACTCAATTGGCTTTGTTGAATGCATTTGACTTTCATTTGATTTTTTTGTTTGACTGTGTTTGACTTTCTTATGACTCAATTAGCTTTGTTGAAAGTGTTTGACTTTCACTTGACTCAATTAGCTTTGTTGAATGCATTTGACATTCATTTGATTTAAAAAGCTTTGTTTGAATGTGTTTGACTTTCATTTGATTCTGATAGCTTTGTTGAAAGTGTTTGACTTTCATTTGACTCAATTAGCTTTGTTGAATGCATTTGGCTTTCATTTGATTCAAAAAGCTTTGTTTGAATGTTTTTGACTTTCATTTGACTCAATTAGCTTTGTTGAATGTGTTTGACTTTCATTTGACTCAATTACCATTGTGGAATGGAATAGACTTTCATTTGATCAAAAAGCTAAGTTTAATGTATTTGACTTTCATTTGATTCTAAAAGCTTTGTTGAAAGTGTTTTACTTTCATTTGACTCAATTAGCTTTGTTGAATGCATTTGACTTTCATTTGATTCAAAAAGCTTTGTTTGAATGTGTTTGACTTGCTTTGATTCTAAAAGCATTGTTGAAAGTGTTTGACTTTCATTTGACTCAATTAGCTTTGTTGAATGTATTTGACTTTCATTGGAATCAAGAAGCTTTATTTGAATGTGTTTGACTTTCATTTGACTCAATTGGCTTTGTTGAATGCATTTGACTTTCATTTGATTCAAAAAGCTTTGTTTAAATGTGTTTGACTTTCTTTTGACTCAATTAGCTTGGTTGAATGAGTTTGACTTTCATTTGACTTTATTAGCATTGTGGATTGCAATTGACTTTCATTTGATTAAAAAAGCTTTGATTAATTGTATTTGACTTTCTTTTGATTCTCAACGCTTTGTTGAAAGTGTTTGACTTTCATTTCACTCAATTAGCTTTGTTGAACGCATTTGACTTTCATTTGATTCAAAAAGCTTTGTTTTAATGTGTTTGACTTTCATTTGACTCAATTAGCTTTGTTTAAAGTGTTTGACTTTCATTTGATTCAATTAGCTTTGTTGAATGCATTTGACTTACATTTGAATCAAGAAGCTTTATTTGAATGTGTTTGACATTCATTTGACTCAATTGGCTTTGTTGAATGCATTTGACTTTCATTTAAATCAAGAATCTTTGTTTGAATGTGTTTGACTTTCATTTAACTAAATTGGCTTTGTTGAATGCATTTGACTTTCATTTGATTCAAAAAGCTTTGTTTGAATGTGTTTGAATTTCATTTGATTCTAAAAGCTTTGTTGAATGTGTTTGACTTTCATTTGACTCAATTAGCTTTGTTGAATGCATTTGACTTTGATTTGATTCAAAAAGCTTTATTTAAATGTGTTTGACTTTCTTTTGACTCAATTAGCTTGGTTGAACGAGTTTGACTTTCATTTGACTTAATTAGCATTGTGGATTGCAATTGACTTTCATTTGATTAAAAAAGCTTTGATTGAATGTATTTGACTTTCATTTGATTCTCAACGCTTTGTTGAAAGTGTTTGACTTTCATTTCACTCAATTAGCTTTGTTGAACGCATTTGACTTTCATTTGATTCAAAAAGCTTTGTTTGAATGTGTTTGACTTTCATTTGACTCAATTAGCTTTGTTGAACGCATTTGACTTTCATTTGACTCAATTAGCTTTGTTGAATGCATTTGACTTACATTTGAATCAAGAAGCTTTATTTGAATATGTTTGACATTTATTTGACTCAATTGGCTTTGTTGAATGCATTTGACTTTCATTTGATTCAAAAAGCTTTGTTTGAATGTGTTTGACTTTCTTATGACTCAATTCGCTTTGTTGAAAGTGTTTGACTTTCACTTGACTCAATTAGCTTTGTTGAATGCATTTGACATTCATTTGATTTAAAAAGCTTTGTTTGAATGTGTTTGACTTTCATTTGATTCTAAAAGCTTTGTTGAAAGTGTTTGACTTTCATTTGACTCAATTAGCTTTATTGAATGCATTTGACTTTCATTTGAATCAAGAAGCTTTGTTTGAATGTGTTTGACTTTCATTCAACTCAATTGGCTTTGTTGAATGCATTTGACTTTCATTTGATTCAAAAAGCTTTGTTTGAATGTGTTTGACTTTCATTTGATTCTAAAAGCTTTGTTGAAAGTGTTTGACTTTCATTTGACTCTATTAGATTTGTTGAATGCATTTGACTGTCATTTGATTCAAAAAGCTTTGTTTGAATGTGTTTGACTTTCATTTAACTCAATTGGCTTTGTTGAATGCATTTGACTTTCATTTGATTCAAAAAGCTTTGTTTGAATGTGTTTGACTTTCATTTGACTCAATTGGCTTTGTTGAATGCATTTGACTTTCTTTTGATTCAAAAAGCTTTGTTTGAATGTGTTTTAATTTCATTTGACTCAATTAGCTTCGTTGAATGTGTTTGACTTTCATTTGACTCAATTAGAATTGTGGAATGCAATTGACTTTCATTTGATTCAAAAAGCTTTGTTTAAATGTATTAGACTTTTATTTGATTCTAAAAGCTTTGTTGAAAGTTTTTGACTTTAATTTGACTCAATTAGCTTTATTGAATTCATTTGATTTTCATTTGATTCAAAAAGCTTTTTTGAATGCATTTGACTTTCATTTGAATCAAAAAGCTTTGTTTGAATGTGTTTGACTTTCATTTGACTCAATTAGCTTTGTTGAATGAATTTGCCTTTCATTTGATTCAAAAAACTTTGTTTGAATGTGTTTGACTTTCTTTTGACACATTTAGCTTTGTTGAATGTGTTTGACTTTCATTTGACTCGATTAGAATTGTGGAATGCAATTGACTTTCATTTGATTCAAAAAGCGTTGTTTAAATGTATTAGACTTTCATTTGATTTAAAAGCTTTGTTGAAAATTTTTGACTTTAATTTGACTCAATTAGCTTTGTTGAATTCATTTGATTTTCATTTGATTCAAAAAGCTTTGTTGAATGCATTTGACTTTCATTTGAATCAAAAAGCTTTGTTTGAATGTGTTTGACTTTCATTTGACTCAATTAGCTTTGTTGAATGAATTTGCCTTTCATTTGATTCAAAAAACTTTGTTTGAATGTGTTTGACTTTCTTTTGACTCATTTAGCTTTGTTGAATGTGTTTGACTTTCATTTGACTCAATTAGCATTGTGGAATGCAATTGACTTTCATTTTATTCAAAAAGCTTTGTTTGAATGTATTTGACTTTGATTTTATTCAAAACTCTTTGTTGAAAGTGTTTGACTTTCATTTGACTTAATTAGCTTTTTTGAATACATTTGACTTTCATTTGATTCAAAAAGCTTTGTTTGAATGTGTTTGACTTTCATTTGATTCTAAAAGCTTTGTTCAAAGTTTTTGACATTCATTTGACTCAATTAGCTTTGTTGAATGCATTTGACTTTCATTGGAATCAAGAAGCTTTATTTGAATGTGTTTGACTTTCATTTGACTAAATTGGCTTTGTTGAATGTATTTGACTTTCATTTGATTCAAAAAGCTTTGTTTGAATATGTTTGTCTTTCATTCGTCTCAATTAGCTTCGTTGAATGTGTTTGACTTTCATTTGACTCAATCAGCATTGTGGAATGCAATTGACATCCATTTGATTCCAAAAGCTTTGTTTGAATGTATTTGACTTTCATTTGACTCCATTAGCTTTGTTGAAAGTGTTTGACTTTCATTTGACTCTATTAGATTTGTTGAATACATTTGATTCAAAAAGCTTTGTTTGAATGTGTTTGACTTTCTTTTGACGCAATTAGCTTTGTTGAATGTGTTTGACTTTCATCTGACTCAATTAGCTTTTTTGAATGCATTTGACTTTCATTTGATTCAAAAAGCTTTGTTTGAATGTGTTTGACTTTCATTTGATTCTAAAAGCATTGTTGAAAGTGTTTGACTTTCATTTGACTCAATTAGCTTTGTTGAATGCATTTGACTTTCATTGGAATCAAGAAGCTTTATTTGAATGTGTTTGACTTTCATTTGACGCAATTGGCTTTGTTGAATGTATTTGACTTTCATTTGATTCAAAAAGCTTTGTTTGAATATGTTAGACTTTCATTCGTCTCAATTAGCTTCGTTGAATGTTTTTGACTTTCATTTGACTCAATCAGCATTGTGGAATGCAATTGACATCCATTTGATTCCAAAAGCTTTGTTTGAATGTATTTGACTTTCATTTGATTCTGAAAGCTTTGATGAAAGTGATTGACTTTCATTTGACTGAATTAGCTTTGTTGAATTCATTTGGTTTTCGTTTGATTCAAAAAGCTTTGTTTGAATGTGTGACTTTCATTTGATTCTAAAAGCTTTGTTCAAACTGTTTGACTTTCATTTGACTCAATTAGCTTTTTTGAATGCACTTGACTTTCATTTGAATAAAAAAGCTCTGTTTGAATGTGTTTGACATTCATTTGACTCCATTAGCTTTGTTGAAAGTGTTTGACTTTCATTTGACTCAATTAGCTTTGTTGAATGCATTTGACTTTCATTTGAATCAAGAAGCTTTGTTTGAATGTGTTTGACTTTCATTTGACTCAATTGGCTTTGTTGAATGCATTTGACTTTCTTTTGATTCAAAAAGCTTTGTTTGAATGTGTTTGAATTTCATTTGACTCAATTAGCTTCGTTGAATGTGTTTGACTTTCATTTGACTCAATTAGAATTGTGGAATGCAATTGACTTTCATTTGATTCAAAAAGCTTTGTTTAAATGTATTAGACTTTGATTTGATTCTAAAAGCTTTGTTGAAAGTTTTTGACTTTAATTTGACTCAATTAGCTTTGTTGAATTCATTTGATTTTCATTGGATTCAAAAAGCTTTGTTGAATGCATTTGACTTTCATTTGAATCAAAAAGCTTTGTTTGAATGTGTTTGACTTTCATTTGACTCAATTAGCTTTGTTGAATGAATTTGCCTTTCATTTGATTCAAAAAACTTTGTTTGAATGTGTTTGACTTTCTTTTGACACATTTAGCTTTGTTGAATGTGTTTGACTTTCATTTGACTCGATTAGAATTGTGGAATAAAATTGACTTTCATTTGATTCAAAAAGCTTTGTTTAAATGTATTAGACTTTCATTTGATTTAAAAGCTTTGTTGAAAATTTTTGACTTTAATTTGACTCAATTAGCTTTGTTGAATTCATTTGATTTTCATTTGATTCAAAAAGCTTTGTTGAATGCATTTGACTTTCATTTGAATCAAAAAGCTTTGTTTGAATGTGTTTGACTTTCATTTGATTCAATTAGCTTTGTTGAATGAATTTGCCTTTCATTTGATTCAAAAAGCTTTGTTTGAATGTGTTTGACTTTCTTTTGACTCATTTAGCTTTGTTGAATGTGTTTGACTTTCATTTGACTCAATTAGCATTGTGGAATGCAATTGACTTTCATTTTATTCAAAAAGCTTTGTTGAAAGTGTTTGACTTTCATTTGACTTAATTAGCTTTTTTGAATACATTTGACTTTCATTTGATTCAAAAAGCTTTGTTTGAATGTGTTTGACTTTCATTTGATTCTAAAAGCTTTTTTCAAAGTTTTTGACATTCATTTGACTCAATTAGCTTTGTTGAATGCATTTGACTTTCATTGGAATCAAGAAGCTTTATTTGAATGTGTTTGACTTTCATTTGACTTAATTGGCTTTGTTGAATGTATTTGACTTTCATTTGATTCAAAAAGCTTTGTTTGAATATGTTTGTCTTTCATTCGTCTCAATTAGCTTCGTTGAATTTGTTTGACTTTCATTTGACTCAATCAGCATTGTGGAATGCAATTGACATCCATTTGATTCCAAAAGCTTTGTTTGAATGTATTTGACTTTCATTTGACTCCATTAGCTTTGTTGAAAGTGTTTGACTTTCATTTGACTCTATTAGATTTGTTGAATGCATTTGACTGTCATTTGATTCAAAAAGCTTTGTTTGAATGTGTTTGACTTTCATTTGACTCAATTAGCTTTGTTGAAAGTGTTTGACTTTCATTTGACTCAATTAGCTTTGTTGAATGCATTTGACTTTCATTTGAATCAAGAAGCTTTATTTAAATGTGTATGACTTTCATTTGACTCAATTGGCTTTGTTGAATGCATTTGACTTTCATTTGATTCAAAAAGCTTTGTTTGAATGTGTTTGACTTTCTTTTGACTCAATTAGCTTTGTTGAATGTGTTTGACTTTCATTTGACTCAATTAGCTTTGTTGAATGCATTTGACTTTCATTTGATTCAAAAAGCTTTGTTTGAATGTGTTTGACTTTCATTTGATTCTAAAAGCTTTGTTGAAAGTGTTTGACACTCATTTGACTCAATTAGCTTTGTTGAATGCATTTGGCTTTCATTTGATTCAAAAAGCTTTGTTTGAATGTATTTAACTTTCATTTGACTCAATTAGCTTTGTTAAATGTGTTTGACTTTCATTTGACTCAATTACCATTGTGGAATGGAATAGACTTTCATTTGATCAAAAAGCTAAGTTTAATGTATTTGACTTTCATTTGATTCTAAAAGCTTTGTTGAAAGTGTTTTACTTTCATTTGACTCAATTAGCTTTGTTGAATGCATTTGACTTTCATTTGATTCAAAAAGCTTTGTTTGAATGTGTTTGACTTGCTTTGATTCTAAAAGCATTGATGAAAGTGTTTGACTTTCATTTGACTCAATTAGTTTTGTTGAATGCATTTGACTTTCATTGGAATCAAGAAGCTTTATTTGAATGTGTTTGACTTTCATTTGACTCAATTGGCTTTGTTGATTGTATTTGACTTTCATTTGATTCAAAAAGCTTTGTTTGAATATGTTTGACTTTCATTCGTCTCAATTAGCTTCGTTGAATGTGTTTGACTTTCATTTGACTCAATCAGCATTATGGAATGCAATTGACATCCATTTGATTCCAAAAGCTTTGTTTGAATGTATTTGACTTTCATTTGATTCTAAAAGCTTTGATGAAAGTTTTTTACTTTCATTTGACTGAATTAGCTTTGTTGAATTCATTTGGTTTTCGTTTGATTCAAAAAGCTTTGTTTGAATGTGATTGACTTTTATTTGATTCTAAAAGCTTTGTTGAAAGTGTTTGACTTTCATTTGACTCAATTAGCTTTGTTGAATGCATTTGACTTTCATTTGAATAAAAAAGCTTTGTTTGAATGTGTTTGACTTTCATTTGACTCCATTAGCTTTGTTGAAAGTGTTTGACTTACATTTGACTCAATTAGCTTTGTTGAATGCATTTGACTTTCATTTGATTCAAAAAGCTTTGTTTGAATGTGTTTGACTTTCTTTTGACTCAATTAGCTTTGTTGAATGTGTTTGACTTTCATTTGACTTAATTAGCATTGTGGAAACCAATTGACTTTCTTTTGATTCAAAAAGCTTTGATTGAATGTATTTGACTTTCATTTGATTCTTAACGCTTTGTTGAAAGTGTTTGACTTTTATTTGACTCAATTAGCTTTGTTGAATGCATTTGACTTTCATTTGAATCTAGAAGCTTTATTTAAATGTGTATGACTTTCATTTGACTCAATTGGCTTTGTTGAATGCATTTGACTTTCATTTGATTCAAAAAGCTTTGTTTGAATGTGTTTGACTTTCTTTTGACTCAATTAGCTTTGTTGAATGTGTTTGACTTTCATTTGACTCAATTAGCATTGTGGAATGCAATTGACTTCCATTTTATTCAAAAAGCTTAGTTTGAATGTATTTGACTTTTATTAGATTCTAAAAGCTTTGATGAATTTGTTTGACTTTCATTTGACTCAATTAGCTTTGTTGAATTCATTTCATTTTCATTTGATTCAAAAAGCTTTGTTTGAATGTGTTTGACTTTCATTTGATTCTAAAAGCTTTGTTGAAAGTGTTTGACATTCATTTGACTCAATTAGCTTTGTTGAATGTATTTGACTTTATTTGATTCAAAAAGCTTTGTTTGAATGTGTTTGACTTTTATTTGATTCTAAAAGCTTTGTTGAAAGTGTTTGACATTCATTTGACTCAATTTGGCTTTGATTTGATTCAAAAAGCTTTGTTTGAATGTGTTTGACTTTCATTTGACTTAATTAGCATTGTGGAAACCAATTGACTTTCATTTGATTCAAAAAGCTTTGATTGAATGTATTTGACTTTCATTTGATTCTAAACGCTTTGTTGAAAGTGTTTGACTTTCATTTGACTCTATTAGATTTGTTGAATGCATTTGACTGTTATTTGATTCAAAAAGCTTTGTTTGAATGTGTGAGACTTTCATTTGACTCAATTAGCTTTGTTGAAAGTGTTTGACTTTCATTTGACTCAATTAGATTTGTTGAATGCATTTGACTTTCATTTGAATCAAGAAGCTTTATTTAAATGTGTATGACTTTCATTTGACTCAATTGGCATTGTTGAATGCATTTGACTTTCATTTGATTCAAAAAGCTTTGTTTGAATGTGTTTGACTTTCTTTTGACTCAATTAGCTTTGTTGAATGTGTTTGACTTTCATTTGACTCAATTAGCTTTGTTGAATGCATTTGACATTCATTTGATTCAAAAAGCTTTGTTTGAATGCATTTGACTTTAATTTGACTCAAAAAGCTTTGCTGAAAGTGTTTAACTTTAATTTGACATTCATTTAATTCAAAAAGCTTTGCTGAAAGTGTTTAACTTTAATTTGACTCAATTAGCTTCGTTGAATGCATTTGACATTCATTTTATTCAAAAACCTTTGTTTGAATGTGTTTGACTTTCATTTGATTCTAAAAGCTTTGTTGAAAGTGTTTGACTTTTATTTGACTCAATTAGCTTTGTTGAATGCATTTCACTTTCATTTGAATCAAGAAGCTTTGTTTGAATGTGTTTGATTTTAATTTGACTCAATTGGCTTTGTTGAATGCATTTGACTTTCATCTGATTCAAAATGCTTAGTTTGAATGTGTTTGACTTTCATTTTACTCAATTAGCTTCGTTGAATGTGTTTGACTTTCATTTGACTCAATTAACATTCTGGAATGCGATTGACTTACATTTGATTCAAAAAGCTTTGTTTGAATGTATTTGACTGTCATTTGATTCTAAAAGCTTTGATGAAAGTGTTTGACTTTCATTTGACTCAATTAGCTTTGTTGAATTCATTTGATTTTCATTTGAATCAAAAAGCTTTGTTTGAATGTGTTTGACTGTCTTTTGACTCAATTAACTTTGTTGAATGCATTTGACTTTCATTTGAATCAAGAAGCTTTGTTTGAATGTGTTTGAATTTCATTTGACTCAATTGGCTTAGTTGAATGCATTTGACGTTCATTTGATTCAAAACGCTTTGTTTGAATGTGTTTGACTTTCATTTGACTCAATTAGCTTCGTTAAATGTGTTTGACATTCATTTCACTTAGTTATCTTTGTAGAATGCATTTGGCTTTCATTTGATTCAAAAAGCTTTGTTGAAATGGGTTTGACTTTCATTTGACTCAATTAGCTTTGTTGAATGTGTTTGACTTTCATTTGACTCAATTACCATTCTAGAATGCAATAGACTTTCATTTGATCAAAAAGCTTAGTTTAATGTATTTGACTTTCATTTGATTCTAAAAGCTTTGATGAAAGTGTTTGACTTTCATTTGACTCAATTAGCTTTGTTGAATGCATTTGACATTCATTTGATTCAACAAGCTTTGTTTGAATGTGTTTGACTTTCAATTGATTCTAAAAGCTTTGTTGAATGTGTTTGACTTTCATTTGACTCAATAAGCTTTGTTGAATTCATTTGACTTTCATTTGAATCAAGAAGCTTTGTTTGAATGTGTTTGACTTTCATTTGACCTAATTGGCTTTGTTGAATGCATTTGACTTTCATTTAATTCAAAAAGCTTTATTTGATGTGTTTGACTTTCATTTGATTCTAAAAGCTTTGTTGAAAGTGTTTTACTTTCATTTGATTCAATGCATTTGACTTTCATTTGAATCAAAAAGCTTTGTTTGAATATGTTTGACTTTCGTTTGACTCAATTAGCTTTGTAGAAAGTGTTTAACTTTCATTTGACTCAATTAGCTTTGTTGAATGCATTTGACTTTCATTTGATTCAAAAAGCTTTGTTTGAATGTGTTTGACTATCATTTGACTCAATTAGCATTGTGAAATGCAATTGACTTTCATTTGATTCAAAAAGCTTTGTTTAAATGTATTTGACTTTCATTTGATTGTTAAAGCTTTGAAGAAAGTGTTTGACTTTCATTTGACATAATTAGCTTTGTTTAATGCATTTGATTTTCATTTGATTCAAAAAGCTTTGTTTGAATGTGTTTCACTTTTATTTGATTCTAAAAGCTTTGTTGAAAGTGTTTGGCTTTCATTTGACTCAATTAGTTTGTTGAATGCATTTGATTTTCACTTGAATCAAGAAGCTTTGTTTGAAAGTGTTTAACTTTCATTTGACTCAATTAGCTTTGTTGAATGTGTTTGACTTTCATTTGACTCAATTAACACTGTGGAATGACATTGACTTTCATTTGATTCAAAAAGCTTTGTTTGAATGTATTTGACTTTTATTTGATTCTAAAAGCTTTGTTGAAAGTGTTTGACTATCATTTGACTAAATTAGCTTTGTTAAATGTAATTGAGCTTCATTTGATTCAAAAAGCTTTGTTTGAATGTGTTTGACTTTCATTTTATTCTAAAAGTTTTGTTGAAAGTATTTGACTTTCATTTGACTCAATTAGCTTTGTTGAATGCATTTGACTTTCATTTGAATCAAGAAGCTTTGTTTGAATGTGTTTGACTTTCATTTGACTCAATTGGCTTTGTTGAATGCATATGACTTTCATTTGATTCAAAAAGCTTTGTTTGAATGTGTTTGAATTTCATTTGACTTAATTTGTATTGCTGAATGCAATTGACTTCCATTTGATTCAAAGAGCTTTGTTTGAATGTATTTGACTTTCATTTGATTCTAAAAGCTTTTATGAATGTGTTTGACTTTCATTTGACTCAATTAGCTTTGTTGAATTCATTTGATTTTCATTTGATTCAAAAAGCTTTGTTTGAATGTGTTTGACTTTCATTTGATTCAAAAAGCTTTGATGAAAGTGTTTGGCTTTTATTTTGCTCAATTAGCTTTGTTGAATGCATTTGACTTTCATTTGAATCAAAAAGCTTTGTTTGAATGTGTTTGACTTTCATTTGACTCAATTAGCTTTGTTGAAAGTGTTTGACTTTCATTTGACTCAATAAGCTTTGTTGAATGCATTTGACTTTCATTTCAGTCTAATAGCTTTGTTGAAAGTGATTGACTTTCATTTGACTCAATTAGCTTTGTGGAAAGTGTTTGACTTTCATTTGACTCAATTAGCTTTGTTGAATGCATTTGACTTTCATTTCATTCTAAAAGCTTTGTTGAAAGTGTTTGACTTTCATTTGACTCAATTAGCTTTGTTGAATGCATTTGACTTTCATTTGAATCAAGAAGCTTTGTTTGAATGTGTTTGACTTTCATTTGACCTAATTGGCTTTGTTGAATGCATTTGACTTTCATTTAATTCAAAAAGCTTTGTTTCAATGTGTTTGACTTTCATTTGATTCTAAAAGCTTTCTTGAAAGTGTTTGACTTTCACTTGACTCAATGCATATGACTTTCATTTGAATCAAAAAGCTTTGTTTGAATGTGTTTGACTTTCATTTGACTCAATTAGCTTTGTTGAAAGTGTTTAACTTTCATTTGACTCAATTAGCTTTGTTGAATGCATTTGACTTTCATTTGATTCAAAAAGCTTTGTTTGAATGTGTTTGACTTTATTTTGACTCAATTAGCTTTGTTGAATGTGTTTGACTTTCATTTGACTCAATTAGCATTGTGGAATGCAATTGACTTTCATTTGATTCAAAAAGCTTTGTTTGAATGTATTTGACTTTCATTTGATTGTTAAAGCTTTGATGAAAGTGTTTGACTTTCATTTGACTCAATTAGCTTTGTTGAATTCATTTGATTCAAAAAGCTTTGTTTGAATGTGTTTCATTTTCATTTCATTCTAAAAGCTTTGTTGAAAGTGTTTGGCTTTCATTTGACTCAATTAGCTTTGTTGAATGCATTTAACTTTCATTTGAATCAAAAAGCTTTGTTTGAATGTGTTTGACTTTCATTTGACTCAATTGGCTTTGTTGAATGCATTTGACTTTCATTTGATTCAAAAAGCTTTGTTTGAATGTGTTTGACTTTCATTTGATTCAAAAAGCTTTGCTGAAAGTGTTTAACTTTAATTTGAATCAATTAGCTTTGTTGAATGCATTTGACATTCATTTTATTCAAAAACCTTTGTTTGAATGTGTTTGACTTTCATTTGATTCTAAAAGCTTTGTTGAAAGTGTTTGACTTTTATTTGACTCAATTAGCTTTGTTGAATGCATTTCACTTTCATTTGAATCAAGAAGCTTTGTTTGAATGTGTTTGATTTTAATTTGACTCAATTGGCTTTGTTGAATGCATTTGACTTTCATTTGATTCAAAAAGCTTAGTTTGAATGTGTTTGACTTTCATTTTACTCAATTAGCTTCGTTGAATGTGTTTGACTTTCATTTGACTCAATTAGCATTATGGAATGCGATTGACTTACATTTGATTCAAAAAGCTTTGTTTGAATGTATTTGACTGTCATTTGATTCTAAAAGCTTTGATTAAAGTGTTTGACTTTCATTTGACTAAATTAGCTTTGTTGAATTCATTTGATTTTCATTTGATTCAAAAAGCTTTGTTTGAATGTGTTTGACTTTCTTTTGACTCAATTAAGTTTGTCGAATGCATTTGACTTTCATTTGAATCAAGAAGCTTTGTTTGAATGTGTTTGAATTTCATTTGACTCAATTGGCTTAGTTGAATTCATTTGACGTTCATTTGATTCAAAACGCTTTGTTTGAATGTGTTTGACTTTCATTTGACTTAATTAGCTTCGTTAAATGTGTTTGACATTCGTTTCACTTAGTTATCTTTTTAGAATGCATTTGGCTTTCATTTGATTCAAAAAGCTTTGTTTAAATGGGTTTGACTTTTATTTGACTCAATTAGCTTTGTTGAATGTGTTTGACTTTCATTTGACTCAATTACCATTCTGGAATGCAATAGACTTTCATTTGATCAAAAAGCTTAGTTTAATGTATTTGACATTCATTTGATTCTAAAAGCTTTGATGAAAGTGTGTGACTTTCATTTGACCCAATTTGCTTTGTTGAATGCATTTGACATTCATTTGATTCAACAAGCTTTGTTTGAATGTGTTTGACTTTCAATTGATTCTAAAAGCTTTGTTGAATGTGTTTGACTTTCATTTGACTCAATTAGCTTTGTTGAATGCATTTGACTTTCATTTGAATCAAGAAGCTTTGTTTGAATGTGTTTGACTTTCATTTGACCTAATTGGCTTTGTTGAATGCATTTGACTTTTATTTAATTCAAAAAGCTTTATTTGATGTGTTTGACTTTCATTTGATTCTAAAAGCTTTGTTGAAAGTGTTTGACTTTCATTTGACTCAATTAGCTTTGTTGAATGCATTTGACTTTCATTTGAATCAAAAAGCTTTGTTTGAATGTGTTTGACTTTCATTTGACTCCATTAGCTTTGTTGAATGCATTTGACATTCATTTGATTCAAAAAGCTTTGTTTGAATGTATTTGACTTTCATTTGATTCAAAAAGCTTTGCTGAAAGTGTTTAACTTTAATTTGACTTAATTAGCTTTGTTGAATGCATTTGACATTCATTTTATTCAAAAACCTTTGTTTGAATGTGTTTGACTTTCATTTGATTCTAAAAGCTTTGTTGAATGTGTTTGACATTCATTTGACTCAATTAGCTTTGTTGAATGCATTTGACTTTCTTTTGAATCAAAAAGCTTTGTTTGAATGTGTTTGACTTTCATTTGACTCCATTAGCTTTGTTGAAAGTGTTTGACTTTCATTTGACTCAATTAGCTTTGTTGAATTCATTTGATTTTCATTTGATTCAAAAAACTTTGTTTGAATGTGTTTGACTTTCATTTGATTTTAAAAGCTTTGTTGAAAGTGTTTGACATTCAATTGACTCAATTAGCTTTGTTGAATGCATTTTGCTTTCATTTGATTCAAAAGGCTTTGTTTGAATGTGTTTGACTTTCATTTGACTCAATTATCTTTGTTGAATGTGTTTGACTTTCATTTGATTCTAAAAGCTTTGTTGAAAGTGTTTGAATTTCATTTGATTCAAAAAGCTTTGTATGAATGTATTTGACTTTGATTTGATTCTAAACGCTTTGTTGAAAGTGTTTGTCTTTCATTTGACTCAATTAGCTTTGTTGAATGCATTTGACTTTCATTTGATTCAATAAGCTTTGTTTGAATGTGTTTGACATTCATTTGACTCAATTAGCTTTGATTTGATTCAAAAAGCTTTGTTTGAATGTGTTTGACTTTCATTTGACTTAATTAGCTTTGTTGAATGTGTTTGACTTTCAATTGACTCAATTACTATTCTGGAATGCAATAGACTTTCAATTGATCAAAAAGCTTAGTTTAATGTATTTGACTTTCATTTGATTCTAAAATCTTTGTTCAAAGTGTTAGACTTTCATTTGCCTCAATTAGCTTTGTTGAATGCATTTGACATTCATTTGATTTAAAAAGCTTTGCTGAAAGTGTTTAACTTTATTTTGGCTTAATTAGCTTTGTTGAATGCATTTGACATTCATTTTATTCAAAATCCTTTGTTTGAATGTGTTTGACTTTCATTTGATTCTAAAAGCTTTGTTGAAAGTGTTTGACTTTCATTTGACTCAATTAGCTTTGTTGAATGCATTTGACTTTCATTTGAATCAAAAAGCTTTGTTTGAATGTGTTTGACTTTCATTTGATTCAATTAGCTTTGTTGAAAGTGTTTGACTTTCATTTGACTCAATTAGCTTTGTTGAATGCATTTGACTTTCATTTAAATCAAGAAGCTTTGTTTGAATGTATTTGACTTTCATTTAACTCAATTAGCTTTGTTGAATGCATTTGACTTTCATTTGATTCAAAAAGCTTTGTTTGAATGTGTTTGAATTTCATTTGATTCTAAAAGCTTTGTTGAAAGTGTTTGACTTTCATTTGACTCAATTAGCTTTGTTGAATGCATTTGACTTACATTTGAATCAAGAAGCTTTATTTGAATGTGTTTGACTTTCTTTTGACTCAATTAGCTTTTTTGAATGTGTTTGACTTTCATTTGAATCAATTAGCATTGTGCAATGCAATTGACTTTCATTTGATTCAAAAAGCTTTGTTTGAATGTATTTCACTTTCATTTGATTGTTAAAGCTTTGATGAAAGTGTTTGACTTTCATTTGACTCAATTGGCTTTGTTGAATGCATTTGACTTTCATTTAAATCAAGAAGCTTTATTTGAATGTGTTTGACCTTCATTTGACTTAATTGGCTTTGTTGAATGCATTTGACTTTCATTTGATTCAAAAAGCTTTGTTTGAATGTGTTTGACTATCATTTGACTCAATTAGCTTCGTTGAATGTGTTTGACTTTCATGTGACTCAATTAGCATTGTGGAATGCAATTGACTTCCATTTGATTTAAAAAGCTTTGTTTGAATGTATTTGACTTTCATTTGATTCTACAAGCTTTGATGAAAGTGTTTGACTTTCATTTGACTCAATTAGCTTTGTTGAATTCATTTGATTTTCATTTGATGTAAAAAGCTTTGTTTGAATGTGTTTAACTTACATTTGATTCTAAAAGTTTTGTTGAAAGTGTTTGACTTTCATTTGACTCAATTAGCTTTGTTGAATGCATTTGACTTTCATTTGAATCAAGAAGCTTTGTTTGAATGTGTTTGACTTTCATTTAACTCAATTGGCTTTGTTGAATGCATTTGACTTTCATTTGATTCAAAAAGCTTTGTTTGAATGTGTTTGACTTTCTTTTGACTCAATTAGCTTTGTTGAATGTGTTTGACTTTCATTTGACTCAATTAGCTTTGTTGAATGCATTTGACATTCATTTGGTTCAAAAAGCTTTGTTTGAATGTGTTTGACTTTCATTTGATTCTAAAAGCTTTGTTGAAAGTGTTTGACTTTCATTTGACTCAATTAGCTTTGTTGAATTCATTTGACTTTCATTTGAATCAAGAAGCTTTGTTTGAATGTGTTTGACTTTTATTTAACTCAATTGGCTTTGTTGAATGCATTTGACTTTCATTTGATTCAAAAAGCTTTGTTTGAATGTGTTTGACTTTCATTTGATTCTAAAAGCTTTGTTGAAAGTGTTTGACTTTCATTTGACTCAATTAGCTTTGTTGAATGCATTTGACTTTCATTTGAATCAAGAAGCTTTGTTTGAATGTATTTGACTTTCATTTAACTCAATTGGCTTTGTTGAATGCATTTGACTTTCATTCGATTCAAAAAGCTTTGTTTGAATGTATTTGAATTTCATTTGATTCTAAAAGCTTTGTTGAAAGTGTTTGACTTTCATTTGACTCAATTAGCTTTGTTGAATGCATTTGACTTACATTTGAATCAAGAAGCTTTATTTGAATGTGTTTGACTTTCTTTTGACTCAATTAGCTTTGTTGAATGTGTTTGACTTTCATTTGACTCAATTAGCATTGTGCAATGCAATTGACTTTCATTTGATTCAAAAAGCTTTGTTTGAATGTATTTCACTTTCATTTGATTGTTAAAGCATTGATGAAAGTGTTTGACTTTCATTTGACTCAATTAGTTTTGTTGAATGCATTTGACTTTCATTTGAATCAAGAAGCTTTATTTGAATGTGTTTTACTTTCATTTGACTTAATTGGCTTTGTTGAATGCATTTGACTTTCATTTGATTCAAAAAGCTTTGTTTGAATGTGTTTGAATTTCATTTGACTCAATTAGCTACGTTGAATGTGTTTGACTTTCATTTGACTCAATTAGCATTGTGGAATGCAATTAACTTCCATTTGATTTAAAAAGCTTTGTTTGAATGTATTTGACTTTCATTTGATTCTACAAGCTTTGATGAAAGTGTTTGACCTTCATTTTACTCAATTAGCTTTGTTGAATTCATTTGATTTTCATTTGATTTAAAAAGCTTTGTTTGAATGTGTTTGACTTACATTTGATTCTAAAAGTTTTGTTGAAAGTGTTTGACTTTCATTTGACTCAATTAGCTTTGTTGAATGCATTTGACTTTCATTAGAATCAAGAAGCTTTGTTTGAATGTGTTTGACTTTCATTTAACTCAATTGGCTTTGTTGAATGCATTTGACTTTCATTTGATTCAAAAAGCTTTGTTTGAATGTGTTTGACTTTCATTTGATTCTAAAAGCTTTGTTGAAAGTGTTTGACTTTCATTTGACTCAATTAGCTTTGTTGAATAAATTTGTCTTTCATTTGAATTAAGAAGCTTTGTTTGAATGTATTTGACTTTCATTTAACTCAATTGGCTTTGTTGAAAGTGTTTGACTTTCATTTGACTCAATTAGCTTTGTTGAATGCATTTGACTTTCATTTGAATCAAGAAGCTTTGTTTGAATGTGTTTGACTTTCATTTAACTCAATTGGCTTTGTTGAATGCATTTGACTTTGATTTGATTCAAAAAGCTTTGTTTGAATGTGTTTGACTTTCATTTGATTCTAAAAGCTTTGTTGAAAGTGTTTGACTTTCATTTGACTCAATTAGCTTTGTTGAATGCATTTGACTTTCATTTAAATCAAGAAGCTTTGTTTGAATGTATTTGACTTTCATTTAACTCAATTGGCTTTGTTGAATGCATTTGACTTTCATTTGATTTAAAAAGCTTTGTTTGAATGTGTTTGAATTTCATTTGATTCTAAAAGCTTTGTTGAAAGTGTTTGACTTTCATTTGACTCAATTAGCTTTGTTGAATGCATTTGACTTACATTTTAATCAAGAAGCTTTATTTGAATGTGTTTGACTTTCATTTGACTCAATTGGCTTTGTTGAATGCATTTGACTTTCATTTGAATCAAGAAGCTTTATTTGAATGTGTTTGACTTTCATTTAACTCAATTGGCTTTGTTGAATGCATTTGACTTTCATTTGATTCAAAAAGCTTTGTTTGAATGTGTTTGACTTTCATTTGATTCTAAAAGCTTTGTTGAAAGTGTTTGACTTTCATTTGACTCAATTAGCTTTGTTGAATGCATTTGACTTTCATTTGAATCAAGAAGCTTTGTTTGAATGTATTTGACTTTCATTTAACTTAATTGGCTTTGTTGAAAGTGTTTGACTTTCATTTGACTCAATTAGCTTTGTTGAATGCATTTGACTTTCATTTGAATCAAGAAGCTTTATTTAAATGTGTATGACTTTCATTTGACTCAATTAGCTTTGTTGAATGCATTTGACTTTCATTTGAATCAAGAAGCTTTATTTAAATGTGTATGACTTTCATTTGACTCAATTAGCTTTGTTAAATGTATTTGACTTTCATTTGATTCAAAAAGCTTTGTTTGAATATGTTTGACTTTCATTCGTCTCAATTAGTTTCGTTGAATGTGTTTGACTTTCATTTGACTCAATCAGCATTGTGGAATGCAATTGACTTCCATTTGATTCCAAAAGCTTTGTTTGAATGTATTTGACTTTCATTTGATTCGAAAAGCTTTGATGAAAGTGTTTGACTTTCATTTGACTGAATTAGCTTTGTTGAATGCATTTGGTTTTCGTTTGATTCAAAAATCTTTGTTTGAATGTGTTTGACTTTCATTTGATTCTAAAAGCTTTGTTGAAAGTGTTTGACATTCATTTGACTCCATTAGCTTTGTTGAATGCATTTGACTCTCATTTGAATCAAAAAGCTTTGTTTGAATGTGTTTGACATTCATTTTATTCAAAATCCTTTGTTTGAATGTGTTTGACTTTCATTTGATTCTAAAAGCTTTGTTGAAAGTGTTTGACTTTCATTTGACTCAATTAGCTTTGTTGAATGCATTTGACTTTCATTTGAATCAAGAAGCTTTGTTTGAATGTATTTGACTTTCATTTAACTTAATTGGCTTTGTTGAAAGTGTTTGACTTTCATTTGACTCAATTAGCTTTGTTGAATGCATTTGACTTTCATTTGAATCAAGAAGCTTTATTTAAATGTGTATGACTTTCATTTGACTCAATTAGCTTTGTTGAATGCATTTGACTTTCATTTGAATCAAGAAGCTTTATTTAAATGTGTATGACTTTCATTTGACTCAATTAGCTTTGTTAAATGTATTTGACTTTCATTTGATTCAAAAAGCTTTGTTTGAATATGTTTGACTTTCATTCGTCTCAATTAGTTTCGTTGAATGTGTTTGACTTTCATTTGACTCAATCAGCATTGTGTAATGCAATTGACTTCCATTTGATTCCAAAAGCTTTGTTTGAATGTATTTGACTTTCATTTGATTCGAAAAGCTTTGATGAAAGTGTTTGACTTTCATTTGACTGAATTAGCTTTGTTGAATGCATTTGGTTTTCGTTTGATTCAAAAATCTTTGTTTGAATGTGTTTGACTTTCATTTGATTCTAAAAGCTTTGTTGAAAGTGTTTGACTTTCATTTGACTCCATTAGCTTTGTTGAATGCATTTGACTCTCATTTGAATCAAAAAGCTTTGTTTGAATGTGTTTGACTTTCATTTGACTCCATTAGCTTTGTTGAAAGTGTTTGACTTTCTTTTGATTCAATTAGCATTGTGGAATGCGATTGCCTTTCATTTGATTCAAAAAGCTTTGTTTGAATGTATTTGACTTTCATTTGATTCTAAAAGCTTTGGTGAAAGTGTTTGACTTTCATTTGACTCAATTAGCTTTGTTGAATTCATTTGATTTTCATTTGAATCAAGAAGCTTTGTTTGAATGTGTTAGAATTTCATTAGACTCAAATGGCTTAGTTGAATGCATTTGACGTTCATTTGATTCAAAACGCTTTGTTTGAATGTGTTTGACTTTCATTTGACTCAATTAGCTTCGTTGAATGTGTTTGACATTCATTTGACTTAGTTATCTTTGTAGAATGCATTTGGCTTTCATTTGATTCAAAAAGCTTTGTTTAAATGGGTTTGACTTTCATTTGACTCAATTAGCTTTGTTGAATGTGTTTGACTTTCATTTGATTCTAAAAGCTTTGTTGAAAGTGTTTGACTTTCATTTGATTCAAAAAGCTTTGTATGAATGTATTTGACTTTCATTTGATTCTAAAAGCTTTATTGAAAGTGTTTGACTTTCATTTGACTCAATTAGCTTTGTTGAATGCATTTGACTTTCATTTGAATCAAGAAGCTTTGTTTGAATGTGTTTAACTTTCATTTGACTGAATTGGCTTTGTTGAATGCATTTGACTTTCATTTGATTCAAAAAGCTTTGTTTGAATGTGTTTGACTTTCATTTGACTAAATTAGCTTCGTTGAATGTGTTTGACTTTCATTTGACTCAATTAGCATTGTGGAATGCAATTGACTTCCATTTTATTCAAAAAGCTTTGTTTGAATGTATTTGACTTTTATTAGATTCTAAAAGCTTTGATGAATGTGTTTGACTTTCATTTGACTCAATTAGCTTTGTTTAATGAATTTGCCTTTCATTTGATTCAAAAAGCTTTGTTTGAATGTGTTTGACTTTCTTTTGACTCATTTAGCTTTGTTGAATGTGTTTGACTTTCATTTGACTCAATTAGCATTGTGGAATGCAATTGACTTTCATTTGATTCAAAAAGATTTGTATGAATGTATTTGACTTTGATTTGATTCTAAACGCTTTGTTGAAAGTGTTTGTCTTTCATTTGACTCAATTAGCTTTGTTGAATGAATTTGCCTTTCATTTGATTCAAAAAGCTTTGTTTGAACGTGTTTGACTTTCTTTTGACTCAATTAGCTTTGTTTGAATGTGTTTGAATTTCATTTGACTCAATTGGCTTAGTTGAATGCATTTGACGTTCATTTGATTCAAAACGCTTTGTTTGAATGTGTTTGACTTTCATTTGACTCAATTAGCTTCGTTTAATGTGTTTGACATTCATTTGACTTAGTTATCTTTGTAAAATAAATTTGGCATTCATTTGATTCAAAAAGCTTTGTTTGAATGTGTTTGACTTTCATTTGATTCTAAATGCTTTGTTGAAAGTGTTTGACTTTCATTTGACTCAATTAGCTTTGTTGAATGCATTTGACATTCATTTGATTCAAAAAGCTTTGTTTAAATGTGTTTGACTTTCATTTGATTCAAAAAGCTTTGATGAAAGTGTTTAACTTTAATTTGACTGAATTAGCTTTGTTGAATGCATTTGACGTTCATTTTATTCAAAAAACTTTGTTTGAATGTGTTTGACTGTCATTTGATTCTAAAAGCTTTGTTGAAAGTGTTTGACTTTCATTTGACTCAATTAGCTTTGTTAAATGCATTTGACTTTCATTTGAATCAAAAAGCTTCGTTTGAATGTGTTTGACTTTCATTTGACTCCATTATCTTAGTTGAAAGTGTTTGACTTTCATTTGACTCAATTAGCTTTGTTGAATGCATTTGACTTTCATTTGATTCAAAAAGCTTTGTTTGAATGTGTGTGACTTTCTTTTGACTCAATTAGCTTTGTTGAATGTGTTTGACTTTCATTTGACTTAATTAGCATTGTGGAAACCAATTGACTTTCATTTGATTCAAAAAACTTTGATTGAATGTATTTGACTTTCATTTGATTCTAAACGCTTTGTTGAAAGTGTTTGACTTTCATTTGACTCTATTACATTTGTTGAATGCATTTGACTGTTATTTGATTCAAAAATCTTTGTTTGAATGTGTTGACTTTCATTTGACTCAATTAGCTTTGTTGAAAGTGTTTGACTTTCATTTGACTCAATTAGCTTTGTTGAATGCATTTGACTTTCATTTGAATCAAGAAGCTTTATTTAAATGTGTATGACTTTCATTTGACTCAATTGGCTTTGTTAAATGCATTTGACTTTCATTTGATTCAAAAAGCTTTGTTTGAATGTGTTTGACTTTCTTTTGACTCAATTAGCTTTGTTGAATGTGTTTGAATTTCATTTGACTCAATTAGCTTTGTTGAATGCATTTGACATTCATTTGATTCAAAAAGCTTTGTTTGAATGTGTTTGACTTTCATTTGATTCTAAAAGCTTTGTTGAAAGTGTTTGACTTTCATTTGACTCAATTAGCTTTGTTGAATGCATTTGACTTTCATTTGAATCAAGAAGCTTTGTTTGAATGTGTTTGACTTTAATTTGACTCAATTGGCTTTGTTGAATGCATTTGACTTTCATTTAATTCAAAAAGCTTAGTTTGAATGTGTTTGACTTTCATTTCACTCAATTAGCTTTGTTGCATGTGTTTGACTTTCATTTAACTCAATTAGCATTGTGGAATGCGATTGACTTTCATTTGATTCAAAAAGATTTGTTTGAATGTATTTGACTTTCATTTGATTCTAAAAGCTTTGATGAAAGTGTTTGACTTTCATTTGATTCAATTAGCTTTGTTGAATTCATTTGATTTTCATTTGATTCAAAAAGCTTTGTTTGAATGTGTTTATCTTTCTTTTGACTCAATTAACTTTGTTGAATGCATTTGACTTTCATTTGAATCAAGAAGCTTTGTTTGAATGTGTTTGAATTTCATTTGACTCAATTGGCTTAGTTGAATGCATTTGACGTTCATTTGATTCAAAACGCTTTGTTTTAATGTGTTTGACTTTCATTTGACTCAATTAGCTTCGTTAAATGTGTTTGACATTCATTTGACTTAGTTATCTTTGTAGAATGCATTTGGCATTCATTTGATTCAAAAAGCTTTGTTTGAATGTGTTTGACTTTCATTTGATTCTAAAAGCTTTGTTGAAAGTGTTTGACTTTCATTTTACTCAATTAGCTTTGTTGAATGCATTTGACTTTCATTTGAATCAAAAAGCTTTGTTTGAATGTGTTTGACTTTCATTTGACTCAATTAGCTTTGTTGAAAGTGTTTGACTTTCATTTGACTCAATTAGCTTGACTTTCATTTTATTCAAAAAGCTCTGTTTGAATGTGTTTGACTTTCTTTTGACTCAATTAGCTTTGTTGAATGTGTTTGACTTTCATTTGACTCAATTAGCATTGTGGAATGCAATTAACTTTCATTCGATTCAAAAAGCTTTGTATGAATGTATTTGACTTTGATTTGATTCTAAACGCTTTGTTGAAAGTGTTTGTCTTTCATTTGACTCAACTAGCTTTATTGAATGCATTTGACTTTCATTTGATTCAAAAATCTTTGTTTGAATGTGTTTGACTTTCATTTGATTCTAAAAGCTTTATTGAAAGTGTTTGACATTCATTTGACTCAATCAGCTTTATTGAATGCATTTGGCTTTCATTTGATTCAAAAAGCTTTGTTTGAATGTCTTTAACTTTCATTTGACTCAATTAGCTTTGTTGAATGTGTTTGACTTTCATTTGATTCTAAAAGCTTTGTTGAAAGTGTTTGACTTTCATTTGATTCAAAAAGCTTTGTATGAATGTATTTGACTTTGATTTGATTCTAAACGCTTTGTTGAAAGTGTTTGTCTTTCATTTGACTCAATTAGCTTTGTTGAATGCATTTGAATTTCATTTGATTCAAAAAGCTTTGTTTGAATGTGTTTGACTTTCATTTGATTCTAAAAGCTTTGTTGAAAGTGTTTGACATTCATTTGACTCAATTAGCTTTGTTGAATACATTTGGCTTTGATTTGATTCAAAAAGCTTTGTTTGAATGTGTTTGACTTTCATTTGACTTAATTACCTTTGTTGAATGTGTTTGACTTTCAATTGACTTAATTATTATTCTGGAATGCAATAGACTTTCATTTGATCAAAAAGCTTAGTTTAATGTATTTGACTTTCATTTGATTCTAAAAGCTTTGTTCAAAGTGTTAGACTTTCATTTGACTCAATTAGCTTTGTTGAATGCATTTGACATTCATTTGATTCAAAAAGCTTTGTTTAAATGTGTTTGACTTTCATTTGATTCAAAAAGCTTTGATGAAAGTGTTTAACTTTAATTTGACTCAATTAGCTTTGTTGAATGCATTTGACGTTCATTTTATTCAAAAAACTTTGCTTGAATGTGTTTGACTGTCATTTGATTCTAAAAGCTTTGTTGAAAGTGTTTGACTTTCTTTTGACTCAATTAGCTTTGTTGAATGCATTTGACTTTCATTTGATTCAAAAAGCTTTGTTTGAATGTGTGTGACTTTCTTTTGACTCAATTAGCTTTGTTGAATGTGTTTGACTTTCATTTGATTTAATTAGCATTGTGGAAACCAATTGACTTTCATTTGATTCAAAAAACTTTGATTGAATGTATTTGACTTTCATTTGATTCTAAACGCTTTGTTGAAAGTGTTTGACTTTCATTTAACTGTATTACAATTGTTGAATGCATTTGACTGTTATTTGATTCAAAAAGCTTTTTTTGAATGTGTTAGACTTTCATTTGACTCAATTAGCTTTGTTGAAAGTGTTTGACTTTCATTTGATTCAAAAAACTTTGTTTGAATGTGTTTGACTTTCATTTGATTCTAAAAGCTTTGGTGAAAGTGTTGGACTTTCATTTGACTCAACTAGCTTTGTTGAATGCATTTGACTTTAATTTGAATCAAAAAGCTTCGTTTGAATGTGTTTGACTTTCATTTGACTCAATTAGCTTTGTTGAATGCATTTGACTTTCATTTGATTCAAAAAGCGTTGTTTGAATGTGTTTGACTTTCTTTTGACTCAATTAGCTTTGTTGAAAGTGTTTGACTTTCATTTGACTCAATAAGCTTTGTTGAATGCATTTGACTTTTATTTCAGTCTAATAGCTTTGTTGAAAGTGATTGACTTTCATTTGACTCAATTAGCTTTGTTGAAAGTGTTTGACTTTCATTTGACTCAATTAGCTTTGTTGAATGCATTTGACTTTCATTTCATTCTAAAAGCTTTGTTGAAAGTGTTTGACTTTCATTTGACTCAATTAGCTTTGTTGAATGCATTTGACTTTCATTTGAATCAAGATGCTTTGTTTGAATGTGTTTGACTTTCATTTGACCTAATTGGCTTTGTTGAATGCATTTGACTTTTATTTAATTCAAAAAGCTTTGTTTGAATGTGTTTGACTTTCATTTGATTCTAAAAGCTTTGTTGAAAGTGTTTGACATTCATTTGACTCAATTAGCTTTGTTGAATACATTTGGCTTTGATTTGATTCAAAAAGCTTTGTTTGAATGTGTTTGACTTTCATTTGACTTAATTACCTTTGTTGAATGTGTTTGACTTTCAATTGACTTAATTATTATTCTGGAATGCAATAGACTTTCATTTGATCAAAAAGCTTAGTTTAATGTATTTGACTTTCATTTGATTCTAAAAGCTTTGTTCAAAGTGTTAGACTTTCATTTGACTCAATTAGCTTTGTTGAATGCATTTGACATTCATTTGATTCAAAAAGCTTTGTTTAAATGTGTTTGACTTTCATTTGATTCAAAAAGCTTTGATGAAAGTGTTTAACTTTAATTTGACTCAATTAGCTTTGTTGAATGCATTTGACGTTCATTTTATTCAAAAAACTTTGCTTGAATGTGTTTGACTGTCATTTGATTCTAAAAGCTTTGTTGAAAGTGTTTGACTTTCTTTTGACTCAATTAGCTTTGTTGAATGCATTTGACTTTCATTTGATTCAAAAAGCTTTGTTTGAATGTGTGTGACTTTCTTTTGACTCAATTAGCTTTGTTGAATGTGTTTGACTTTCATTTGATTTAATTAGCATTGTGGAAACCAATTGACTTTCATTTGATTCAAAAAACTTTGATTGAATGTATTTGACTTTCATTTGATTCTAAACGCTTTGTTGAAAGTGTTTGACTTTCATTTAACTGTATTACAATTGTTGAATGCATTTGACTGTTATTTGATTCAAAAAGCTTTTTTTGAATGTGTTAGACTTTCATTTGACTCAATTAGCTTTGTTGAAAGTGTTTGACTTTCATTTGATTCAAAAAACTTTGTTTGAATGTGTTTGACTTTCATTTGATTCTAAAAGCTTTGGTGAAAGTGTTGGACTTTCATTTGACTCAACTAGCTTTGTTGAATGCATTTGACTTTAATTTGAATCAAAAAGCTTCGTTTGAATGTGTTTGACTTTCATTTGACTCAATTAGCTTTGTTGAATGCATTTGACTTTCATTTGATTCAAAAAGCGTTGTTTGAATGTGTTTGACTTTCTTTTGACTCAATTAGCTTTGTTGAAAGTGTTTGACTTTCATTTGACTCAATAAGCTTTGTTGAATGCATTTGACTTTTATTTCAGTCTAATAGCTTTGTTGAAAGTGATTGACTTTCATTTGACTCAATTAGCTTTGTTGAAAGTGTTTGACTTTCATTTGACTCAATTAGCTTTGTTGAATGCATTTGACTTTCATTTCATTCTAAAAGCTTTGTTGAAAGTGTTTGACTTTCATTTGACTCAATTAGCTTTGTTGAATGCATTTGACTTTCATTTGAATCAAGATGCTTTGTTTGAATGTGTTTGACTTTCATTTGACCTAATTGGCTTTGTTGAATGCATTTGACTTTTATTTAATTCAAAAAGCTTTGTTTGAATGTGTTTGACTTTCATTTGATTCTAAAATCTTTCTTGAAAGTGTTTGACTTTCACTTGACTCAATGCATTTGACTTTCATTTGAATCAAAAAGCTTTGTTTGAATGTGTTTGACTTTCATTTGACTCAATTAGCTTTGTTGAAAGTGTTTAACTTTCATTTGACTCAATTAGCTTTGTTGAATGCATTTGACTTTCATTTGATTCAAAAAGCTTTGTTTGAATGTGTTTGACTTTCTTTTGACTCAATTAGCTTTGTTGAATGTGTTTGACTTTCATTTGACTCAATTAGCATTGTGGAATGCAATTGACTTTCATTTGATTCAAAAAGCTTTGTTGGAATGTATTTGACTTTCATTTGATTGTTAAAGCTTTGATGAAAGTGTTTGACTTTCATTTGACTCAATTAGCTTTGTTGAATTCATTTGATTTTCATTTGATTCAAAAAGCTTTGTTTGAATGTGTTTCATTTTCATTTCATTCTAAAAGCTTTGTTGAAAGTGTTTGGCTTTCATTTGACTCAATTAGCTTTGTTGAATGCATTTGACATTCATTTGAATCAAAAAGCTTTGTTTGAATGTGTTTGACTTTCATTTGACTCAATTAGATTTGTTGAAAGTGTTTAACTTTCATTTGTCTCTATTGGCTTTGTTGAATGCATTTGACTTTCATTTGATTCAAAAAACTTTGTATGAATGTGTTGACTTTCTTTTGACTCAATTAGCTTTGTTGAATTTGTTTAACTTTCATTTGACTCAATTAGCATTGTGGAATGCAATAGACTTTCATTTGATTCAAAAAGCTTTGTTTGAATGTATTTGACTTTCATTTGATTCTAAAAGCTTTGTTGAAAGTGTTTGACTTTCATTTGACTCAATTAGCTTTGTTGAAAGTGTTTGACTTTCATTTGACTCAATTAGCTTTGTTGAATGCATTTGACTTTCATTTGAATCAAAAGCTTTGTTTGAATGTGTTTGACTTTCATTTGACACAATTAGCTTTGTTGAAAGTATTTGACTTTCATTTGACTCAATTACCTTCGTTGAATGTGTTTGACTTTCATTTGACTCAATTAGCGTTGTGGAATGCGATTGACTTTCATTTGATTCAAAAAGCTTTGTTTGAATGTATTTGTCTTTCATTTGATTCTAAAAGCTTTGATGAAAGTGTTTGACTTTCATTTAACTCAATTAGCTTTGTTGAATTCATTTGATTTTCATTTGATTCAAAAAGCTTTGTTTGAATGTGTTTGACTTTCTTTTGACTCAATTAACTTTGTTGAATGCATTTGACTTTCATTTGAATCAAGAAGCTTTGTTTGAATGTGTTTGAATTTCATTTGACTCAATTGGCTTAGTTGAATGCATTTGACGTTCATTTGATTCAAAACGCTTTGTTTTAATGTGTTTGACTTTCATTTGACTCAATTAGCTTCGTTAAATGTGTTTGACATTCATTTGACTTAGTTATCTTTGTAGAATGCATTTGGCATTCATTTGATTCAAAAAGCTTTGTTTGAATGTGTTTGACTTTCATTTGATTCTAAAAGTTTTGTTGAAAGTGTTTGACTTTCATTTTACTCAATTAGCTTTGTTGAATGCATTTGACTTTCATTTGAATCAAAAAGCTTTGTTTGAATGTGTTTGACTTTCATTTGACTCAATTAGCTTTGTTGAAAGTGTTTGACTTTCATTTGACTCAATTAGCTTGACTTTCATTTTATTCAAAAAGCTCTGTTTGAATGTGTTTGACTTTCTTTTGACTCAATTAGTTTTGTTGAATGTGTTTGACTTTCATTTGACTCAATTAGCATTGTGGAATGCAATTGACTTTCATTTGATTCAAAAAGCTTTGTATGAATGTATTTGACTTTGATTTGATTCTAAACGCTTTGTTGAAAGTGTTTTTCTTTCATTTGACTCAACTAGCTTTATTGAATGCATTTGACTTTCATTTGATTCAAAAATCTTTGTTTGAATGTGTTTGACTTTCATTTGATTCTAAAAGCTTTGTTGAAAGTGTTTGACATTCATTTGACTCAATCAGCTTTATTGAATGCATTTGGCTCTCATTTGATTCAAAAAGCTTTGTTTGAATGTCTTTAACTTTCATTTAACTCAATTAGCTTTGTTGAATGTGTTTGACTTTCATTTGATTCTAAAAGCTTTGTTGAAAGTGTTTGACTTTCATTTGATTCAAAAAGCTTTGTATGAATGTATTTGACTTTGATTTGATTCTAAACGCTTTGTTGAAAGTGTTTGTCTTTCATTTGACTCAATTAGCTTTGTTGAATGCATTTGAATTTCATTTGATTCAAAAAGCTTTGTTTGAATGTGTTTGACTTTCATTTGATTCTAAAAGCTTTGTTGAAAGTGTTTGACATTCATTTGACTCAATTAGCTTTGTTGAATACATTTGGCTTTGATTTGATTCAAAAAGCTTTGTTTGAATGTGTTTGACTTTCATTTGACTTAATTACCTTTGTTGAATGTGTTTGACTTTCAATTGACTTAATTATTATTCTGGAATGCAATAGACTTTCATTTGATCAAAAAGCTTAGTTTAATGTATTTGACTTTCATTTGATTCTAAAAGCTTTGTTCAAAGTGTTAGACTTTCATTTGACTCAATTAGCTTTGTTGAATGCATTTGACATTCATTTGATTCAAAAAGCTTTGTTTAAATGTGTTTGACTTTCATTTGATTCAAAAAGCTTTGATGAAAGTGTTTAACTTTAATTTGACTCAATTAGCTTTGTTGAATGCATTTGACGTTCATTTTATTCAAAAAACTTTGCTTGAATGTGTTTGACTGTCATTTGATTCTAAAAGCTTTGTTGAAAGTGTTTGACTTTCTTTTGACTCAATTAGCTTTGTTGAATGCATTTGACTTTCATTTGATTCAAAAAGCTTTGTTTGAATGTGTGTGACTTTCTTTTGACTCAATTAGCTTTGTTGAATGTGTTTGACTTTCATTTGATTTAATTAGCATTGTGGAAACCAATTGACTTTCATTTGATTCAAAAAACTTTGATTGAATGTATTTGACTTTCATTTGATTCTAAACGCTTTGTTGAAAGTGTTTGACTTTCATTTAACTGTATTACAATTGTTGAATGCATTTGACTGTTATTTGATTCAAAAAGCTTTTTTTGAATGTGTTAGACTTTCATTTGACTCAATTAGCTTTGTTGAAAGTGTTTGACTTTCATTTGATTCAAAAAACTTTGTTTGAATGTGTTTGACTTTCATTTGATTCTAAAAGCTTTGGTGAAAGTGTTGGACTTTCATTTGACTCAACTAGCTTTGTTGAATGCATTTGACTTTAATTTGAATCAAAAAGCTTCGTTTGAATGTGTTTGACTTTCATTTGACTCAATTAGCTTTGTTGAATGCATTTGACTTTCATTTGATTCAAAAAGCGTTGTTTGAATGTGTTTGACTTTCTTTTGACTCAATTAGCTTTGTTGAAAGTGTTTGACTTTCATTTGACTCAATAAGCTTTGTTGAATGCATTTGACTTTTATTTCAGTCTAATAGCTTTGTTGAAAGTGATTGACTTTCATTTGACTCAATTAGCTTTGTTGAAAGTGTTTGACTTTCATTTGACTCAATTAGCTTTGTTGAATGCATTTGACTTTCATTTCATTCTAAAAGCTTTGTTGAAAGTGTTTGACTTTCATTTGACTCAATTAGCTTTGTTGAATGCATTTGACTTTCATTTGAATCAAGATGCTTTGTTTGAATGTGTTTGACTTTCATTTGACCTAATTGGCTTTGTTGAATGCATTTGACTTTTATTTAATTCAAAAAGCTTTGTTTGAATGTGTTTGACTTTCATTTGATTCTAAAAGCTTTCTTGAAAGTGTTTGACTTTCACTTGACTCAATGCATTTGACTTTCATTTGAATCAAAAAGCTTTGTTTGAATGTGTTTGACTTTCATTTGACTCAATTAGCTTTGTTGAAAGTGTTTAACTTTCATTTGACTCAATTAGCTTTGTTGAATGCATTTGACTTTCATTTGATTCAAAAAGCTTTGTTTGAATGTGTTTGACTTTCTTTTGACTCAATTAGCTTTGTTGAATGTGTTTGACTTTCATTTGACTCAATTAGCATTGTGGAATGCAATTGACTTTCATTTGATTCAAAAAGCTTTGTTGGAATGTATTTGACTTTCATTTGATTGTTAAAGCTTTGATGAAAGTGTTTGACTTTCATTTGACTCAATTAGCTTTGTTGAATTCATTTGATTTTCATTTGATTCAAAAAGCTTTGTTTGAATGTGTTTCATTTTCATTTCATTCTAAAAGCTTTGTTGAAAGTGTTTGGCTTTCATTTGACTCAATTAGCTTTGTTGAATGCATTTGACATTCATTTGAATCAAAAAGCTTTGTTTGAATGTGTTTGACTTTCATTTGACTCAATTAGATTTGTTGAAAGTGTTTAACTTTCATTTGTCTCTATTGGCTTTGTTGAATGCATTTGACTTTCATTTGATTCAAAAAACTTTGTATGAATGTGTTGACTTTCTTTTGACTCAATTAGCTTTGTTGAATTTGTTTAACTTTCATTTGACTCAATTAGCATTGTGGAATGCAATAGACTTTCATTTGATTCAAAAAGCTTTGTTTGAATGTATTTGACTTTCATTTGATTCTAAAAGCTTTGTTGAAAGTGTTTGACTTTCATTTGACTCAATTAGCTTTGTTGAAAGTGTTTGACTTTCATTTGACTCAATTAGCTTTGTTGAATGCATTTGACTTTCATTTGAATCAAAAGCTTTGTTTGAATGTGTTTGACTTTCATTTGACACAATTAGCTTTGTTGAAAGTATTTGACTTTCATTTGACTCAATTACCTTCGTTGAATGTGTTTGACTTTCATTTGACTCAATTAGCGTTGTGGAATGCGATTGACTTTCATTTGATTCAAAAAGCTTTGTTTGAATGTATTTGTCTTTCATTTGATTCTAAAAGCTTTGATGAAAGTGTTTGACTTTCATTTAACTCAATTAGCTTTGTTGAATTCATTTGATTTTCATTTGATTCAAAAAGCTTTGTTTGAATGTGTTTGACTTTCTTTTGACTCAATTAACTTTGTTGAATGCATTTGACTTTCATTTGAATCAAGAAGCTTTGTTTGAATGTGTTTGAATTTCATTTGACTCAATTGGCTTAGTTGAATGCATTTGACGTTCATTTGATTCAAAACGCTTTGTTTTAATGTGTTTGACTTTCATTTGACTCAATTAGCTTCGTTAAATGTGTTTGACATTCATTTGACTTAGTTATCTTTGTAGAATGCATTTGGCATTCATTTGATTCAAAAAGCTTTGTTTGAATGTGTTTGACTTTCATTTGATTCTAAAAGTTTTGTTGAAAGTGTTTGACTTTCATTTTACTCAATTAGCTTTGTTGAATGCATTTGACTTTCATTTGAATCAAAAAGCTTTGTTTGAATGTGTTTGACTTTCATTTGACTCAATTAGCTTTGTTGAAAGTGTTTGACTTTCATTTGACTCAATTAGCTTGACTTTCATTTTATTCAAAAAGCTCTGTTTGAATGTGTTTGACTTTCTTTTGACTCAATTAGTTTTGTTGAATGTGTTTGACTTTCATTTGACTCAATTAGCATTGTGGAATGCAATTGACTTTCATTTGATTCAAAAAGCTTTGTATGAATGTATTTGACTTTGATTTGATTCTAAACGCTTTGTTGAAAGTGTTTTTCTTTCATTTGACTCAACTAGCTTTATTGAATGCATTTGACTTTCATTTGATTCAAAAATCTTTGTTTGAATGTGTTTGACTTTCATTTGATTCTAAAAGCTTTGTTGAAAGTGTTTGACATTCATTTGACTCAATCAGCTTTATTGAATGCATTTGGCTCTCATTTGATTCAAAAAGCTTTGTTTGAATGTCTTTAACTTTCATTTAACTCAATTAGCTTTGTTGAATGTGTTTGACTTTCATTTGATTCTAAAAGCTTTGTTGAAAGTGTTTGACTTTCATTTGATTCAAAAAGCTTTGTATGAATGTATTTGACTTTGATTTGATTCTAAACGCTTTGTTGAAAGTGTTTGTCTTTCATTTGACTCAATTAGCTTTGTTGAATGCATTTGAATTTCATTTGATTCAAAAAGCTTTGTTTGAATGTGTTTGACTTTCATTTGATTCTAAAAGCTTTGTTGAAAGTGTTTGACATTCATTTGACTCAATTAGCTTTGTTGAATACATTTGGCTTTGATTTGATTCAAAAAGCTTTGTTTGAATGTGTTTGACTTTCATTTGACTTAATTACCTTTGTTGAATGTGTTTGACTTTCAATTGACTTAATTATTATTCTGGAATGCAATAGACTTTCATTTGATCAAAAAGCTTAGTTTAATGTATTTGACTTTCATTTGATTCTAAAAGCTTTGTTCAAAGTGTTAGACTTTCATTTGACTCAATTAGCTTTGTTGAATGCATTTGACATTCATTTGATTCAAAAAGCTTTGTTTAAATGTGTTTGACTTTCATTTGATTCAAAAAGCTTTGATGAAAGTGTTTAACTTTAATTTGACTCAATTAGCTTTGTTGAATGCATTTGACGTTCATTTTATTCAAAAAACTTTGCTTGAATGTGTTTGACTGTCATTTGATTCTAAAAGCTTTGTTGAAAGTGTTTGACTTTCTTTTGACTCAATTAGCTTTGTTGAATGCATTTGACTTTCATTTGATTCAAAAAGCTTTGTTTGAATGTGTGTGACTTTCTTTTGACTCAATTAGCTTTGTTGAATGTGTTTGACTTTCATTTAACTTAATTAGCATTGTGGAAACCAATTGACTTTCATTTGATTCAAAAAACTTTGATTGAATGTATTTGACTTTCATTTGATTCTAAACGCTTTGTTGAAAGTGTTTGACTTTCATTTAACTGTATTACAATTGTTGAATGCATTTAACTGTTATTTGATTCAAAAAGCTTTTTTTGAATGTGTTAGACTTTCATTTGACTCAATTAGCTTTGTTGAAAGTGTTTGACTTTCATTTGACTCAATTAGCTTTGTTGAATGCATTTGACTTTCATTTGAATCAAGAAGCTTTATTTAAAATGTGTATGACTTTCATTTGACTCAATTGGCTTTGTTGAATGCATTTGACTTTCATTTGATTCAAAAAGCTTTGTTTGAATGTGTTTGACTTTCTTTTGACTCAATTAGCTTTTTTGAATGTGTTTGACTTTCATTTGACTCAATTAGCTTTGTTGAATGCATTTGACATTCATTTGATTCAAAAAGCTTTGTTTGAATGTGTTTGACTTTCATTTGATTCTTAAAGCTTTGTTGAAAGTGTTTGACTTTCATTTGACTCAATTAGCTTTGTTGAATGCATTTGACTTTCATTTGAATCAAGAAGCTTTGTTTGAATGTGTTTGACTTTAATTTGACTCAATTGGCTTTGTTGAATGCATTTGACTTTCATTTGATTCAAAAAGCTTAGTTTGAATGTGTTTGACTTTCATTTGACTCAATTAGCTTCGTTGCATGTGTTTGACTTTCATTTAACTCAATTAGCATTGTGGAATGCGATTGACATTCATTTGATTCAAAAAACTTTGTTTGAATGTATTTGACTATCATTTGATTCTAAAAGCTTTGATGAAAGTGTTTGACTTTCATTTGACTCAATTAGCTTTGTTGAATTCATTTGATTTTCATTTGAATCAAAAAGCTTTGTTTGAATGTGTTTGACTTTCATTTGACTCAATTAGCTTTGTTGAAAGTGTTTGACTTTCATTTGACTCAAGTAGCTTTGTTGAATGCATTTTACTTTCATTTGATTCATAAAGCTTTGTTAGAATGTGTTTGACTTTCTTTTGACTCAATTAGCTTTGTTGAATGTGTTTCACTTTCATTTGACTCAATTAGCATTGTCGAATGCAATTGACTTTCATTTGATTCAAAAAGCTTTGATTGAATGTATTTGACTTTCATTTGATTCTAAACGCTTTGTTGAAAGTATTTGACTTTCATTTGACTCAATTAGCTTTGTTGCATGCATTTGACTTTCATTTGATTCAAAAAGCTTTGTTTGAATGTGTTTGACTTTCATTTGATTCTAAAAGCTTTGTTGAAAGTGTTTGACTTTCATTTGACACAATTAGCTTTGTTGAATGTATTTGACATTCATTTGAATCAAGAAGATTTATTTGAATGTGTTTGACTTTCATTTGACTCAATTGGCTTTGTTGAATGCATTTGACTTTCATTTGATTCAAAAAGCTTTGTTTGAATGTGTTTGACTTTCTTTTGACTCAATTAGCTTTGTTGAATGTGTTTGACTTTCATTTGACTCAATTAGTATTGTTGAACGCATTTGACATTCATTTGATTCAAAAGCTTTGTTAGAATGTGTTTGACTTTCATTTGATTCTATTGTTGAAAGTGTTTGACTTTCATTTGACTCAATTAGCTTTGTTGAATGCATTTGACTTTCATTTGAATCAAGAAGCTTTGTTTGAATGTGTTTGACTTTCATTTGACTCAATTGGCTTTGTTGAATGCATTTGACTTTCATTTGATTCAAAAAGCTTTGTTTCAATGTGTTTGACTTTCATTTGACTCAATTAGCTTTGTTGAAAGTGTTTGACTTTCATTTGACTCAATTAGCATTGTGGAATGCAATTGACTTTCATTTGATTCAAAAAGCTTTGATTGAATGTATTTGACTTTCATTTGATTCTAAACGCTTTGTTGAATGTATTTGACATTCATTTGAATCAAGAAGCTTTATTTGAATGTGTTTGACTTTCATTTGACTCAATTGGCTTTGTTGAATGCATTTGACTTTCATTTGATTCAAAAAGCTTTGTTTGAATGTGTTTGACTTTCTTTTGACTCAATTAGTATTGTTGAATGTGTTTGACTTTCATTTGACTCAATTAGTATTGTTGAACGCATTTGACATTCATTTGATTCAAAAGCTTTGTTAGAATGTGTTTGACTTTCATTTGATTCTAAAAGCTTTGTTGAAAGTGTTTGACTTTCATTTGACACAATTAGCTTTGTTGAATGTATTTGACATTCATTTGAATCAAGAAGATTTATTTGAATGTGTTTGACTTTCATTTGACTCAATTGGCTTTGTTGAATGCATTTGACTTTCATTTGATTCAAAAAGCTTTGTTTGAATGTGTTTGACTTTCTTTTGACTCAATTAGCTTTGTTGAATGTGTTTGACTTTCATTTGACTCAATTAGTATTGTTGAACGCATTTGACATTCATTTGATTCAAAAGCTTTGTTAGAATGTGTTTGACTTTCATTTGATTCTATTGTTGAAAGTGTTTGACTTTCATTTGACTCAATTAGCTTTGTTGAATGCATTTGACTTTCATTTGAATCAAGAAGCTTTGTTTGAATGTGTTTGACTTTCATTTGACTCAATTGGCTTTGTTGAATGCATTTGACTTTCATTTGATTCAAAAAGCTTTGTTTCAATGTGTTTGACTTTCATTTGACTCAATTAGCTTTGTTGAAAGTGTTTGACTTTCATTTGACTCAATTAGCATTGTGGAATGCAATTGACTTTCATTTGATTCAAAAAGCTTTGATTGAATGTATTTGACTTTCATTTGATTCTAAACGCTTTGTTGAATGTATTTGACATTCATTTGAATCAAGAAGCTTTATTTGAATGTGTTTGACTTTCATTTGACTCAATTGGCTTTGTTGAATGCATTTGACTTTCATTTGATTCAAAAAGCTTTGTTTGAATGTGTTTGACTTTCTTTTGACTCAATTAGTATTGTTGAATGTGTTTGACTTTCATTTGACTCAATTAGTATTGTTGAACGCATTTGACATTCATTTGATTCAAAAGCTTTGTTAGAATGTGTTTGACTTTCATTTGATTCTAAAAGCTTTGTTGAAAGTGTTTGACTTTCATTTCACTCAATTAGCTTTGTTGAATGCATTTGACTTTCATTTGAATCAAGAAGCTTTGTTTGAATGTGTTTGACTTTCATTTGACTCAATTGGCTTTGTTGAATGCATTTGACTTTCATTTGATTCAAAAAGCTTTGTTTGAATGTATTTGACTTTCATTTGATTCTAAAAGCTTTGATGAAAGTGTTTAACTTTCATATGACTCTATTAGCTTTGTTGAATTCATTTGATTTTCATTTGATTCAAAAAGCTTTGTTTGAATGTGTTTGACTTTCATTTGATTCTTAAAGCTTTGTTGAAAGTGTTTGACTTTCATTTGACTCAACTAGCTTTGTTAAATGCATTTGACTTTTATTTGATTTAAAAAGCTTTGTTTGAATGTGTTTGACTTTCATTTGACTCAATGAGCTTTGTTGAAAGTGTTTGACTTTCATTTGACTCAATTAGCTTTGTTGAATGCATTTGATTTTCAATTGAATCAAGAAGCTTTATTTGAATGTGTTTGACTTTCATTTGACTCAATTAGCTTTGTTGAATGCATTTGACTTTCATTTGAATCAAAAAGCTTTGTTTCAATGTGTTTGACTTTCATTTGACTCAATTAGCTTTGTTGAAAGTCTTTGACTTTCATTTGACTCAATTAGCATTGTGGAATTCAATTGACTTTCATTTGATTCAAAAAGCTTTGATTGAATGTATTTGACTTTCATTTGACTCAATTAGCTTTGTTGAAAGTGTTTGACTTTCATTTGACTCAATTAGCTTTGTTGAATGCATTTGACTTTCATTTGATTCAAAAAGCTTTGTTTGAATGTGTTTGACTTTCATTTGACTCAATTAGCTTTGTTGAAAGTGTTTGACTTTCATTTGACTCAATTAGCTTTGTTGAATGCATTTGACTTTCATTTGAGTTAATTAGCATTGTTGAATGCAAATGACTTTCATTTGATTCAAAAAGCTTTGATTGAATGTATTTGACTTTCATTTGATTCTAAACGCTTTTGTTGAAAGTGTTTGACAGTCAAATACATTCAAACAAAGCTTTTTGAATTAAATGAAAGTCAATTGCATTCCACAATGCTAATTGAGTCAAATGAAAATCAAACACATTCAACAAAGCTAATTGAGTCAAATGAACGTCAAACACATTCAAACAAAGTTTTTTTAAATGAAATGAAAGCCAAATGCATTCAACAAAGCTAATTGAGTCAAATGAAAGTCAAACACATTTAACAAAGCTAATTGAGTAAAATGAACGTCAAACACATTCAAACAAAGCTTTCTGAATCAAATGAAAGGCAAATTCGTTCAACAAAGCTAATAGAGTCAAATGAAAGTCAAACACTTTCAACAAAGCATTTAGAATCAAATAAAAGTCAAACACATTCAAACAAAGCTTTTTGAATCAAATGAAAGTCTAACACATTCAACAAAGCTAAGTGAGTCAAATGAAAGTCAAACCAATTCGACAAAGCTAATTGAGTTAAATAAAAGTCAAACACATTTAAACAAAGCTTTTTGAATCAAATGAAAGTCAAATGCATTCAACAAAGCTAATTAAGTCAAATGATAGTCAAACACTTTAACAAAGCTTTTTAAATCAAATGAAAGTCAAATGCATTCAACAAAGCTAATTGAGTCAAATGAAAGTCAAACCCTTTCAACAAAGCTTATAGAATCAAATGAAAGTCATATACATTCAAACAATGATTTTTGAATCAAATGAAAGTCAAATGCATTCAACAAAGCTAAGTGAGTTAAATGAAAGTCAAACACTTTCAACAAAGCTTTTAGAATTAAATGAAAGTCAAATACATTCAAACAAAGCTTTTTGAATCAAATGAAAATAAATTGCATTCCACAATGCAAATTGAGTCAAATGAAAGTCAAACACATTCAACAAAGCTAATTGAGTCAAATGAAAGTCAAACACATTCAAACAAAGCTTTTTGAATCAAATGAAAGTCAAATGCATTCAACAAAGCTAATTGAGTCAAATGAAAGTGAAACACTATCAACAAAGCTTTTAGAATCAAATGAAAGGTCAAATACCTTCAAACAAAGCTTTTTGAATCAAATGAAAGTCAATTGCATTCCACAATGCTAATTGAGTCAAATGAAAGTCAAACACATTCAACAATGCTAATTAAGTCAAATAAAAGTCAAACACATTCAAATAAATCTTTTTAATCAAATGAAAGCCAAATGCATTCAACAAAGCTAATTGAGTCAAATGAAAGTCAAACACTTTCAACAATGCTTTTAGAATCAAATGAAAGTCAAACACATTCAAACAAAGCTTTTTGAATCAAATGAATGTCAAATTCATTCAACAAAGCTAATTGAGTCAAATGAAAGTTAAACACTTTCAACAAAGCTTTTAGAATCAAATGAAAGATCAAATACATTCATATAAAGGTTTTTGAATCAAATGAAAGTCAATTGCATTCCACAATGCTAATTGAGTCAAATGAAAGTCAAACACATTCAACAATGCTAATTGAGTCAAATGAAAGTCAAACACATTCAAACAAAGCTTTTTAAATCAAATGAAATCCAAATGCATTCAACAAAGCTAATTGAGTCAAATGAAAGTCAAACACTTTTAACAATGCTTTTAGAATCAAATGAAAGTCAAACTCATTCAACAAAGCTTTTTGAATCGAATTAAAGTCAAATGCATTCAACAAAGCTAAGTGAGTCAAATGAAAATCAAACACTTTCAACAAAATTTTTAGAATCAAAAGAAAGTCAAATACATTCAAACAAAGCTTTTTGAATTAAATGAAAGTCAATTGCATTCCACAATGCTAATTGAGGCAAATTAAAGTCAAACACATTCAACAAAGCTAATTGAGTCAAATGAAAGTCAAACACATTCAAACAAAGCTTTTTGAATCAAATGAAAGTCTAATGCATTCAACAAAGCTAATTGAGTCAAATGAAAGTCAAACCCTTTCAACAAAGCTTATAGAATCAAATGAAAGTCAAATACATTCAAACAATGATTTTTGAATCAAATGAAAGTCAAATGCATTCAACAAAGCTAAGTGAGTTAAATGAAAGTCAAACACTTTCAACAAAGCTTTTAGAATTAAATGAAAGTAAAATACATTCAAACAAAGCTTTTTGAATCAAATGAAAGTCAATTGCATTCCACAATGCAAATTGAGTCAAATGAAAGTCAAACACATTAAACAAAGCTAATTAAGTCAAATGAAAGTCAAACACATTCAAACAAAGCTTTTTGAATCAAATGAAAGTCAAATGCATTCAACAAAGCTAATTGAGTCAAATGAAAGTGAAACACTTTCAACAAAGCTTTTAGAATCAAATGAAAGGTCAAATACCTTCAAACAAAGCTTTTTGAATCAAATGAAAGTCAATTGCATGTCACAATGCTAATTGAGTCAAATGAAAGTCAAACACATTCAACAATGCTGATTAAGTCAAATAAAACTCAAACACATTCAAATAAATCTTTTTAATCAAATGAAAGCCAAATGCATTCAACAAAGCTAATTGAGTCAAATGAAAGTCAAACACTTTCAACAATGCTTTTAGAATCAAATGAAAGTCAAACACATTCAAACAAAGATTTATGAATCAAATGAAAGTCAAATTCATTCAACAAAGCTAATTGAGTTAAATGAAAGTCAAACACTTTCAACAAAGCTTTTAGAATTAAATGAAAGTCAAATACATTCAAACAAAGCTTTTTGAATCAAATGAAAGTCAAATGCATTCAACAAAGCTAAGTGAGTTAAATGAAAGTCAAACACTTTCAACAAAGCTTTTAGAATTAAATGAAAGTCAAATACATTCAAACAAAGCTTTTTGAATCAAATGAAAGTCAATTGCATTCCACAATGCAAATTGAGTCAAATGAAAGTCAAACACATTCAACAAAGCTAATTGAGTCAAATGAAAGTCAAACACATTCAAACAAAGCTTTTTTAATCAAATGAAAGTCAAATTCATTCAACAAAGCTAATTGAGTCAAATGAAAGTTAAACACTTTCAACAAAGCTTTTAGAATCAAATGAAAGATCAAATACATTCATATAAAGGTTTTTGAATCAAATGAAAGTCAATTGCATTCCACAATGCTAATTGAGTCAAATGAAAGTCAAACACATTCAACAATGCTAATTGAGTCAAATGAAAGTCAAACACATTCAACAAAGCTTTTTAAATCAAATGAAATCCAAATGCATTCAACAAAGCTAATTGAGTCAAATGAAAGTCAAACACTTTCAACAATGCTTTTAGAATCAAATGAAAGTCAAACTCATTCAACAAAGCTTTTTGAATCGAATTAAAGTCAAATGCATTCAACAAAGCTAAGTGAGTCAAATGAAAATCAAACACTTTCAACAAAATTTTTAGAATCAAATGAAAGTCAAATACATTCAAACAAAGCTTTTTGAATTAAATGAAAGTCAATTGCATTCCACAATGCTAATTGAGTCAAATGATAATCAAACACATTCAACAAAGCTAATTGAGTCAAATGAACGTCAAACACATTCAAACAAAGTTTTTTAAATGAAATGAAAGCCAAATGCATTCAACAAAGCTAATTGAGTCAAATGAAAATCAAACACATTCAACAAAGCTAATTGAGTCAAATGAACGTCAAACACATTCAAACAAAGCTTTCTGAATCAAATGAAAGGCAAATTCGTTCAACAAAGCTAATAGAGTCAAATGAAAGTCAAACACTTTCAACAAAGCATTTAGAATCAAATGAAAGTCAAACACATTCAAACAAAGCTTTTTGAATCAAATGAAAGTCTAACACATTCAACAAAGCTAAGTGAGTCAAATGAAAGTCAAACCAATTCGACAAAGCAAATTGAGTTAAATAAAAGTCAAACACATTTAAACAAAGCTTTTTGAATCAAATGAAAGTCAAATGCATTCAACAAAGCTAATTAAGTCAAATGAAAGTCAAACACTTTAACAAAGCTTTTTAAATCAAATGAAAGTCAAATGCATTCAACAAAGCTAAGTGAATCAAATGAAAGTCAAATGCATTTAACAAAGCTAATTGAGTCAAATGAAAGTTAAACACTTTCAACAAAGCTTTTTGAATCAAATGAAAGTCAATTGCATTCCATAATGCAAATTGAGTCAAATGAAAGTCAAAGACATTCAACAAAGCTAATTGAGTCAAATGAAAGTCAAACACATTCAAACAAATCTTTTTGAATCAAATGAAAGTCAAATGCATTCAACAAAGTTAAGTGAGTTAAATGAAAGTCAAACACTTTCAACAAAGCTTTTAGAATCAAATGAAAGTCAAATACATTCAAACAATGATTTTTGAATCAAATGAAAGTCAATTGCATTCCGCAATGCAAATTGAGTCAAATGAAAGTCAAACACATTCAACAAAGCTAATTGAGTCAAATCAAAGTCAAACACATTCAAACAAAGCTTTTTCAATCAAATGAAAGTCAAATGCATTCAACAAAGCTAATTGAGTCAAATGAAAGTTAAACACTTTCAACAAAGCTTTTAGAATCAAATGAAAGGTTAAATACCTTCAAACAAAGCTTTTTGAATCAAATGAAAGTCAATTGCATTCCACAATGCTAATTGAGTCAAATGAAAGTCAAACACATTCAACAATGCTAATTAAGTCAAATAAAAGTCAAACACATTCAAATAAATCTTTTTAATCAAATGAAAGCCAAATGCATTCAACAAAGCTAATTGAGTCAAATGAAAGTCAAACACTTTCAACAATGCTTTTAGAATCAAATGAAAGTCTAACACATTCAAACAAAGCTTTTTGAATCAAATGAATGTCAAATTCATTCAACAAAGGTTATTGAGTCAAATGAAAGTTAAACACTTTCAACAAAGCTTTTAGAATCAAATGAAAGATCAAATACATTCATATAAAGGTTTTTGAATCAAATGAAAGTCAATTGCATTCCACAATGCTAATTGAGTCAAATGAAAGTCAAACACATTCAACAATGCTAATTGAGTCAAATGAAAGTCAAACACATTCAAACAAAGCTTTTTAAATCAAATGAAATCCAAATGCATTCAACAAAGCTAATTGAGTCAAATGAAAGTCAAACACTTTCAACAATGCTTTTAGAATCAAATGAAAGTCAAACTCATTCAACAAAGCTTTTTGAATCGAATTAAAGTCAAATGCATTCAACAAAGCTAAGTGAGTCAAATGAAAATCAAACACTTTCAACAAAATTTTTAGAATCAAATGAAAGTCAAATACATTCAAACAAAGCTTTTTGAATTAAATGAAAGTCAATTGCATTCCACAATGCTAATTGAGTCAAATGAAAGTCAAACACATTCAACAAAGCTAATTGAGTCAAATGAACGTCAAACACATTCAAACAAAGCTTTTTAAATGAAATGAAAGCCAAATGCATTCAACAAAGCTAATTGAGTCAAATGAAAGTCAAACACATTCAACAAAGCTAATTGAGTCAAATGAACGTCAAACACATTCAAACAAAGCTTTCTGAATCAAATGAAAGGCAAATTCGTTCAACAAAGCTAATAGAGTCAAATGAAAGTCAAACACTTTCAACAAAGCATTTAGAATCAAATGAAAGTCAAAAACATTCAAACAAAGCTTTTTGAATCAAATGAAAGTCTAACACATTCAATAAAGCTAATTGAGTCAAATGAAAGTCAAACCAATTCGACAAAGCTAATTGAGATAAATAAAAGTCAAACACATTTAAACAAAGCTTTTTAAATCAAATGAAAGTCAAATGCATTCAACAAAGCTAATTAAGTCAAATGAAAGTCAAACACTTTAACAAAGCTTTTTAAATCAAATGAAAGTTCAAATACCTTCAAACAAAGCTTTTTGAATCAAATGAAAGTTAATTGCATTCCACAATGCTAATTGAGTCAAATGAAAGTCAAACACATTCAACAATGCTAATTAAGTCAAATAAAAGTCAAACACATTCAAATAAATCTTTTTAATCAAATGAAAGCCAAATGTATTCAACAAAGCTAATTGAGTCAAATGAAAGTCAAACACTTTCAATAATGCTTTTAGAATCAAATGAAAGTCAAACACATTCAAACAAAGCTTTTTGAATCAAATGAATGTCAAATTCATTCAACAAAGCTAATTGAGTCAAATGAAAGTTAAACACTTTCAACAAAGCTTTTAGAATCAAATGAAAGATGAAACACATTCATATAAAGGTTTTTGAATCAAATGAAAGTCAATTGCATTCCACAATGCTAATTGAGTCAAATGAAAGTCAAACACATTCAACAATGCTAATTGAGTCAAATGAAAGTCAAACACATTCAAACAAAGCTTTTTAAATCAAATGAAATCCAAATGCAATCAACAAAGCTAATTGAGTCAAATGAAAGTCAAACACTTTCAACAATGCTTTTAGAATCAAATGAAAGTCAAACTCATTCAACAAAGCTTTTTGAATCGAATTAAAGTCAAATGCATTCAACAAAGCTAAGTGAGTCAAATGAAAATCAAACACATTCAAACAAAGCTTTTTGAATTAAATGAAAGTCAATTGCATTCCACAATGCTAATTGAGTCAAATGAAAGTTAAACACATTCAACAAAGCTAATTCAGTCAAATGAACGTCAAACACATTCAAACAAAGCTTTCTGGATCAAATGAAAGTCAAATGCGTTCAACAAAGCTAATTGAGTCAAATGAAAGTCAAACACTTTCAACAAATGCTAATTGAGTCAAATGAAAGTCAAACACATTCAACAAATCTAATTGAGTCAAATGAAAGTCAAACACTTTCAACAAATGCTAATTGAGTCAAATGAAAGTCAAATGCGTTCAACAAAGCAAATAGAGTGAAATGAAAGTCAAACACTTTCAACAAATGCTAATTGAGTCAAATGAAAGTCAAACACATTCAACAAAGCTAATTGAGTCAAATGAAAGTCAAACACTTTCAACAAATGCTAATTGAGTCAAATGAAAGTCAAACACATTCAACAAAGCTAATTGAGTCAAATGAAAGTCAAACACATTCAAACAAAGCTTTTTGAATAAAATGAAAGTCCAATGCATTGAACAAAGCTATTGAGTCAAATGAAAGTCAAACACTTTCAACAAAGCTTTTAGAATCAAATGAAAGTCAAATACATTCAAAAAAAGCTTTTTGAATCAAATGAAAGTCAATTGCATTCCACAATGCTAATTGAATCAAATGAAAGTCAAACACTTTCAACAAAGCTAATTGAGTTAAATGAAAGTCAAACACATTCAAACAAAGCTTCTTGATTCAAAAGAAAGTCAAATGCATTCAACAAAGCTAATTGAGTCAAATGAAAGTCAAACACATTCAAACAAAGCTTTTTGAATCAAATGAAAGTCTAACACTTTTAACAAAGCTTTTAGAATCAAATGAAAGTCTAACACATTCAAATTAAGCTTATTGAATCAAATGAAATTCAAATGCATTCAACAAAGCTAATTCAGTCAAATGAAAGTCTAACACTTTCAACAAAGCTTTTAGAATCAAATGAAAGTCAAACACATTCAAACAAATTCTTTTGACTCAAATTAAAGTCAAAATCATTCAACAAAGCTAATTGAGTCAAATGAAAGTCACACACTTTCAACAAAGCTTTTAGAATCAAATGAAAGTCAAACACATTCAAACAAAGCTTTTTGAATCAAATGAAAGTCAATTGCATTCAACAAAGCTAATTGAGTCAAATGAAAGTCAAACACTTTGAACAAAGCTTTTAGAATCAAATGAAAGTCAAACAGATTCAAACAAAGCTTATTGAATAAAATGTAAGTCAAATGCATTCAACAAAGCTTATTGAGTCAAATGAAAGTCAAACACATTCAACAAAGCTAATTGAGTCAAATGAAAGTCAACCACATTCAAACAAAGCTTATTAAGTCAAATGAAAGTCAAACAGTTCAAACAAAGCTTTTTGAATCATGTGAAAGTCAAATGCAATCAACAAACCTAATTGAGTCAATTGAAAGTTAAACACTTTCAAAAAAGCTTTTAGAATCAAATGAAAGTCTAATACATTTAAACAAAGCTTTTTCAATCAAATGAAAGTCAATTGCATTCCACAATGCTAATTGAGTCAAATTAAAGTCAACAATGCTAATTGAGTCAAACACATTCAACAATGCTAATTGAGTCAAATAAAAGTCAAACACATTCAAAAAAAGCTTTTTGAATCAAATGAAAGCCAAATGCATTCAACAAAGCGAATTGAGTCAAATGAAAGTTAAACACTTTCAACAATGCTTTTAGAATCAAATGAAAGTCAAACACATTCAAACAAAGCTTTTTGAATCAAATGAAAGTCAAATGCATTCAACAAAGCTAAGTGAGTCAAATGAAAGTCAAACACTTTGAACAAAGCTTTTAGAATCAAATGAAAGTCAAACACATTCAAACAAAGTTTTTTGAATCAAATGAAAGTCAAATACATTCAAACAAATCTTTTTAAATCAAATGAAAGTGAAATGCATTCAACAAAGCTAAGTGATTCAAATGAGAGTCAAACACTTTCAACAAAACTTTTAGAATCAAATGAAGGTCAAATACATTCAAACAAAGCTTTTAAAATTAAATAAAAGTCAATTGCATTCCATAATGCTAATTCAGTCAAATGAAAGTCAAACATATTCAACAGTGCTAATTGAGTCAAATGAAAGTCAAACACATTCAAACAAAGCTTTTTAAATGAAATGAAAGCCAAATGCATTCAACAAAGCTAATTGAGTCAAATAAAAGTCAAACACATTCAAACAAAGCTTTTTGAATAAAATGAAAATCAAATGCATTCAACAAAGCTAATTGAGTCAAATGAAAGTCAAACACTTTCAACAAAGCTTTTAGAATCAAATGAAAGTCAAACACATTCAAACAAAGCATTTTGAATCAAATGAAAGTCTAACACATTCAACAAAGCTAATTGAGTCAAATGAAAGTCAAACACATTCAAACAAAGCTTTTTGGATCAAATGAACGTCAAATGCATTTGACAAAGCTAATTGAGTTAAATGAATGTCAAACACTTTAAACAAAGCTTTTAGAATCAATTGAAAGTCAAATACATTCAAACAAAGATTTTTGAATCAAATGAAAGTCAATTGCATTCCACAATGCTACTAGAGTCAATTGAAAGTTAAACACATTCAACAAAGCTAATTGAGTCAAATGAAAGTCAAACACATTCAAACAAAGCTTTTTGAATCAAATGAAAGTCAAATGCGTTCAACAAAGCAAATAGAGTCAAATGAAAGTCAAACACTTTCAACAAATGCTAATTGAGTCAAATGAAAGTCAAACACATTCAACAAAGCTAATTGAGTCAAATGAAAGTCAAACACTTTCAACAAATGCTAATTGAGTCAAATGAAAGTCAAACACATTCAACAAAGCTAATTGAGTCAAATGAAAGTCAAACACATTCAAACAAAGCTTTTTGAATCAAATGAAAGTCTAACACATTCAACAAAGCTAATTGAGTCAAAGGAAAGTCAAACACTTTCAAACAAAGCTTTTTGAATCAAATGAACGTCAAATGCATTTAACAAAGCTAATTGAGTTAAATGAATGTCAAACACTTTAAACAAAGCTTTTTGAATCAAATGAAAGTCAAAAACATTCAAACAAAGATTTTTGAATCAAATGAAAGTCAATTGCATTCCACAATGCTAATTGAGTCAAATTAAAGTCAACAATGCTAATTGAGCCAAACACATTCAACAATGCTAATTGAGTCAAATAAAAGTCAAACACATTCAAAAAAAGCTTTTTGAATCAAATGAAAGCCAAATGCATTCAACAAAGCGAATTGAGTCAAATGAAAGTTAAACACTTTCAACAATGCTTTTAGAATCAAATGAAAGTCAAACACATTCAAACAAAACTTTTTGAATCAAATGAAAGTCAAATGCATTCAACAAAGCTAAGTGAGTCAAATGAAAGTCAAACACTTTCAACAAAGCTTTTAGAATCAAATGAAAGTCAAACACATTAAAACAAAGCTTTTTAAATCAAATGAAAGTCAATTGCATTCAACAAAGCTAATTGAGTCAAATGAAAGTCAAACACTTTCAACAAAGCTTTTAGAATCAAATGAAAGTCAAACAGATTCAAACAAAGCTTATTGAATAAAATGTAAGTCAAATGCATTCAACAAAGCTAATTGAGTCAAATGAAAGTCAAACAAATTCAACAAAGCTAATTGAGTCAATTGAAAGTCAAACACATTCAACAATGCTAATTGAGTCAAATGAAAGTCAAACACATTCAAAGAAAGCTTTTTGAATCAAATGAAAGCCAAATGCATTCAACAAAGCTAATTGAGTCAAATTAAAGTAAAAAACTTTCAACAATGCTTTTAGAATTAAATGAAAGTCAAACAAATCTTTTTAAATCAAATGAAAGTGAAATGCATTCAACAAATCTAAGTGATTCAAATGAAAGTCAAACACTTTCAACAAAACTTTTAGAATCAAATGAAGGTCAAATACATTCAAACAAAGCTTTTTGAATCAAATGAACGTCAAATGCATTTAACAAAGCTAATTGAGTTAAATGAATGTCAAACACTTTAAACAAAGCTTTTAGAATCAAATGAAAGTCAAATACATTCAAACAAAGATTTTTGAATCAAATGAAAGTCAATTGCATTCCACAATGCTACTGGAGTCAATTGAAAGTTAAACACATTCAACAAAGCTAATTGAGTCAAAGGAAAGTCAAACACATTCAAACAAAGCTTTTTGAATCAAATGAAAGTCAAATGCGTTCAACAAAGCAAATTGAGTCAAATGAAAGTCAAACACTTTCAACAAATGCTAATTGAGTCAAATGAAAGTCAAACACATTCAACAAAGCTAATTGAGTCAAATGAAAGTCAAACACTTTCAACAAATGCTAATTGAGTCAAATGAAAGTCAAACTCATTCAACAAAGCTAATTGAGTCAAATGAAAGTTAAACACATTCAAACAAAGCTTTTTGAATCAAATGAAAGTCCAATGCATTGAACAAAGCTATTGAGTCAAATGAAAGTCAAACACTTTCAACAAAGCTTTTAGAATCAAATGAAAGTCAAATACATTCAAAAAAAGCTTTTTGAATCAAATGAAAGTCAATTGCATTCCACAATGCTAATTGAATCAAATGAAAGTCAAACACATTCAACAAAGCTAATTGAGTTAAATGAAAGTCAAACACATTCAAACAAAGCTTCTTGATTCAAAAGAAAGTCAAATGCATTCAACAAAGCTAATTGAGTCAAATGAAAGTCAAACACATTCAAACAAAGCTTTTTGAATCAAATGAAAGTCTAACACTTTTAACAAAGCTTTTAGAATCAAATGAAAGTCTAACACACTCAAATTAAGCTTATTGAATCAAATGAAATTCAAATGCATTCAACAAAGCTAATTCAGTCAAATGAAAGTCTAACACTTTCAACAAAGCTTTTAGAATCAAATGAAAGTCAAACACATTCAAACAAATTTTTTTGACTCAAATGAAAGTCAAATGCATTCAACAAATCTAATTGAGTCAAATGAAAGTCAAACACTTTCAACAAAGCTTTTAGAATCAAATGAAAGTCAAACACATTCAAACAAAGCTTTTTGAATCAAATGAAAGTCAATTGCATTCAACAAAGCTAATTGAGTCAAATGAAAGTCAAACACTTTCAACAATGCTTTTAGAATCAAATGAAAGTCAAACACATTCAAACAAAGCTTTTTGAATCAAATGAAAGTCAACTGCATTCAACAAAGCTAAGTGAGTCAAATGAAAGTCAAACACTTTGAACAAAGCTTTTAGAATCAAATGAAAGTCAAACACATTCAAACAAAGTTTTTTGAATCAAATGAAAGTCAAATACATTCAAACAAAGCTTTTTGAATCAAATGAAAGATAAATGCATTTAACAACGCTAATTGAGTCATCTGAAAGTCAAACACTTTCAACAAAGCTTTTAGAATCAAATGAAAGTCAATTGCATTCCACAATGCAAATTGAGTCAAATGAAAGTCAAACACATTTAACAAAGCTAATTGAGTCAAATGAACGTCAAACACATTCAAACAAAGCTTTTTAAATCAAATGAAAGTCAAATGTATTCAACAAAAGTAATTGAGTCAAATGAAAGTCAAACACTTTAAACAAAGCTTTTATAATCAAATGAAAGTCAAATACATTCAAACAAAGCTTTTTAAATCGAATGGAAGTCAATTGCATTCCACAATGCTAATTAAGTCAAATGAAAGTCAAACACATTCAACAATGCTAATTGAGTCAAATGAAAGTCAAACACATTCATAGAAAGCTTTTTGAATCAAATGAAAGCCAAATGCATTCAACAAAGCTAATTGAGTCAAATTAAAGTAAAAAACTTTCAACAATGCTTTTAGAATTAAATGAAAGTCAAACAAATCTTTTTAACTCAAATGAAAGTGAAATGCATTCAACAAAGCTAAGTGATTCAAATGAAAGTCAAAGACTTTCAACAAAACTTTTAGAATCAAATGAAAGTCAAATACATTCAAACAAAGCTTTTTGAATCAAATGAACGTCAAATGCATTTAACAAAGCTAATTGAGTTAAATGAATGTCAAACACTTTAAACAAAGCTTTTAGAATAAAATGAAAGTCAAATACATTCAAACAAAGATTTTTGAATCAAATGAAAGTCAATTGCATTCCACAATGCTACTGGAGTCAATTGAAAGTTAAACACATTCAACAAAGCTAATTGAGTCAAATGAAAGTCAAACACATTCAAACAAAGCTTTTTGAATCAAATGAAAGTCAAATGCGTTCAACAAAGCAAATAGAGTCAAATGAAAGTCAAACACTTTCAACAAATGCTAATTGAGTCAAATGAAAGTCAAACACATTCAACAAAGCTAATTGAGTCAAATGAAAGTCAAACACATTCAACAAATGCTAATTGAGTCAAATGAAAGTCAAACACATTCAACAAAGCTAATTGAGTCAAATGAAAGTCAAACACTTTCAACAAATGCTAATTGAGTCAAATGAAAGTCAAACACATTCAACAAAGCTAATTGAGTCAAATGAAAGTCAAACACATTCAAACAAAGCTTTTTGAATCAAATGAAAGTCCAATGCATTGAACAAAGATATTGAGTCAAATGAAAGTCAAACACTTTCAACAAAGCTTTTAGAATCAAATGAAAGTCAAACAGATTTAAACAAAGCTTATTGAATAAAATGTAAGTCAAATGCATTCAACAAAGCTAATTGAGTCAAATGAAAGTCATACACATTCAAACAAAGCTTTTTGAATCAAATGAAAGTCAAATGCGTTCAACAAAGCAAATTGAGTCAAATGAAAGTCAAACACTTTCAACAAATGCTAATTGAGTCAAATGAAAGTCAAACACATTCAACAAAGCTAATTGAGTCAAATGAAAGTCAAACACTTTCAACAAATGCTAATTGAGTCAAATGAAAGTCAAACTCATTCAACAAAGCTAATTGAGTCAAATGAAAGTTAAACACATTCAAACAAAGCTTTTTGAATCAAATGAAAGTCCAATGCATTGAACAAAGCTATTGAGTCAAATGAAAGTCAAACACTTTCAACAAAGCTTTTAGAATCAAATGAAAGTCAAATACATTCAAAAAAAGCTTTTTGAATCAAATGAAAGTCAATTGCATTCCACAATGCTAATTGAATCAAATGAAAGTCAAACACATTCAACAAAGCTAATTGAGTTAAATGAAAGTCAAACACATTCAAACAAAGCTTCTTGATTCAAAAGAAAGTCAAATGCATTCAACAAAGCTAATTGAGTCAAATGAAAGTCAAACACATTCAAACAAAGCTTTTTGAATCAAATGAAAGTCTAACACTTTTAACAAAGCTTTTAGAATCAAATGAAAGTCTAACACACTCAAATTAAGCTTATTGAATCAAATGAAATTCAAATGCATTCAACAAAGCTAATTCAGTCAAATGAAAGTCTAACACTTTCAACAAAGCTTTTAGAATCAAATGAAAGTCAAACACATTCAAACAAATTTTTTTGACTCAAATGAAAGTCAAATGCATTCAACAAATCTAATTGAGTCAAATGAAAGTCAAACACTTTCAACAAAGCTTTTAGAATCAAATGAAAGTCAAACACATTCAAACAAAGCTTTTTGAATCAAATGAAAGTCAATTGCATTCAACAAAGCTAATTGAGTCAAATGAAAGTCAAACACTTTCAACAATGCTTTTAGAATCAAATGAAAGTCAAACACATTCAAACAAAGCTTTTTGAATCAAATGAAAGTCAACTGCATTCAACAAAGCTAAGTGAGTCAAATGAAAGTCAAACACTTTGAACAAAGCTTTTAGAATCAAATGAAAGTCAAACACATTCAAACAAAGTTTTTTGAATCAAATGAAAGTCAAATACATTCAAACAAAGCTTTTTGAATCAAATGAAAGATAAATGCATTTAACAACGCTAATTGAGTCATCTGAAAGTCAAACACTTTCAACAAAGCTTTTAGAATCAAATGAAAGTCAATTGCATTCCACAATGCAAATTGAGTCAAATGAAAGTCAAACACATTTAACAAAGCTAATTGAGTCAAATGAACGTCAAACACATTCAAACAAAGCTTTTTAAATCAAATGAAAGTCAAATGTATTCAACAAAAGTAATTGAGTCAAATGAAAGTCAAACACTTTAAACAAAGCTTTTATAATCAAATGAAAGTCAAATACATTCAAACAAAGCTTTTTAAATCGAATGGAAGTCAATTGCATTCCACAATGCTAATTAAGTCAAATGAAAGTCAAACACATTCAACAATGCTAATTGAGTCAAATGAAAGTCAAACACATTCATAGAAAGCTTTTTGAATCAAATGAAAGCCAAATGCATTCAACAAAGCTAATTGAGTCAAATTAAAGTAAAAAACTTTCAACAATGCTTTTAGAATTAAATGAAAGTCAAACAAATCTTTTTAACTCAAATGAAAGTGAAATGCATTCAACAAAGCTAAGTGATTCAAATGAAAGTCAAAGACTTTCAACAAAACTTTTAGAATCAAATGAAAGTCAAATACATTCAAACAAAGCTTTTTGAATCAAATGAACGTCAAATGCATTTAACAAAGCTAATTGAGTTAAATGAATGTCAAACACTTTAAACAAAGCTTTTAGAATAAAATGAAAGTCAAATACATTCAAACAAAGATTTTTGAATCAAATGAAAGTCAATTGCATTCCACAATGCTACTGGAGTCAATTGAAAGTTAAACACATTCAACAAAGCTAATTGAGTCAAATGAAAGTCAAACACATTCAAACAAAGCTTTTTGAATCAAATGAAAGTCAAATGCGTTCAACAAAGCAAATAGAGTCAAATGAAAGTCAAACACTTTCAACAAATGCTAATTGAGTCAAATGAAAGTCAAACACATTCAACAAAGCTAATTGAGTCAAATGAAAGTCAAACACATTCAACAAATGCTAATTGAGTCAAATGAAAGTCAAACACATTCAACAAAGCTAATTGAGTCAAATGAAAGTCAAACACTTTCAACAAATGCTAATTGAGTCAAATGAAAGTCAAACACATTCAACAAAGCTAATTGAGTCAAATGAAAGTCAAACACATTCAAACAAAGCTTTTTGAATCAAATGAAAGTCCAATGCATTGAACAAAGATATTGAGTCAAATGAAAGTCAAACACTTTCAACAAAGCTTTTAGAATCAAATGAAAGTCAAACAGATTTAAACAAAGCTTATTGAATAAAATGTAAGTCAAATGCATTCAACAAAGCTAATTGAGTCAAATGAAAGTCAAACACATTCAACAAAGCTAATTGAGTCAAATGAAAGTCAACCACATTCAAACAAAGCTTATTGAGTCAAATAAAAGTCAAACAGTTCAAACAAAGCTTTTTGAATCATGTGAAAGTCCAATGCATTCAACAAACCTAATTGAGTCAATTGAAAGTTAAACACTTTCAAAACAGCTTTTAGAATCAAATGAAAGTCTAATACATTTAAACAAAGCTTTTTCAATCAAATGAAAGTTAATTGCATTCCACAATGCTAATTGAGTCAAATTAAAGTCAACAATGCTAATTGAGTCAAACACATTCAACAATGCTAATTGAGTCAAATAAAAGTCAAACACATTCAAAAAAAGCTTTTTGAATCAAATGAAAGCCAAATGCATTCAACAAAGCGAATTGAGTCAAATGAAAGTTAAACACTTTGAACAATGCTTTTAGAATCAAATGAAAGTCAAACACATTCAAACAAAGCTTTTTGAATCAAATGAAAGTCAAATGCATTCAACAAAGCTAAGTGAGTCAAATGAAAGTCAAACACTTTGAACAAAGCTTTTAGAATCAAATGAAAGTCAAACACATTCAAACAAAGTTTTTTGAATCAAATGAAAGTCAAATACATTCAAACAAAGCTTTTTGAATCAAATGAAAGACAAATGCATTTAACAACGCTAATTGAGTCATCTGAAAGTCAAACACTTTCAACAAAGCTTTTAGAATCAAATGAAAGTCAATTGCATTCCAAAATGCAAATTGAGTCAAATGAAAGTCAAACACATTTAACAAAGCTAATTGAGTCAAATGAACGTCAAACACATTCAAACAATACTTTTTGAATCAAATGAAAGTCAAATGTATTCAACAAAAGTAATTGAGTCAAATGAAAGTCAAACACTTTAAACAAAGCTTTTATAATCAAATGAAAGTCAAATACATTCAAACAAAGCTTTTTAAATCGAATGGAAGTCAATTGCATTCCACAATGCTAATTAAGTCAAATGAAAGTCAAACACATTCAACAATGCTAATTGAGTCAAATGAAAGTCAAACACATTCATAGAAAGCTTTTTGAATCAAATGAAAGCCAAATGCATTCAACAAAGCTAATTGAGTCAAATTAAAGTAAAAAACTTTCAACAATGGTTTTAGAATTAAATGAAAGTCAAACAAATCTTTTTAACTCAAATGAAAGTGAAATGCATTCAACAAAGCTAATTGAGTCAAATGAAAGTCAAACACATTCAAACAAAGCTTTTTGAAGAAAATGAAAATCAAATGTATTCAACAAAGCTAATTGAGTCAAATGAAAGTCAAACACTTTCAACAAAGCTTTTAGAATCAAATGAAAGTCAAACACATTCAAACAAAGCTTTTTGAATCAAATGAAAGTCTAACACATTCAACAAAGCTAATTGAGTCAAATGAAAGTCAAACACATTCAAACAAAGCTTTTTGAATCAAATGAAAGTCAAATGCGTTCAACAAAGCAAATAGAGTCAAATGAAAGTCAAACACTTTCAACAAATGCTAATTGAGTCAAATGAAAGTCAAACACATTCAACAAAGCTAACTGAGTCAAATGAAAGTCAAACACTTTCAACAAATGCTAATTGAGTCAAATGAAAGTCAAACACATTCAACAAAGCTAATTGAGTCAAATGAAAGTCAAACACATTCAAACAAAGCTTTTTGAATCAAATGAAAGTCCAATGCATTGAACAAAGCTATTGAGTCAAATGAAAGTCAAACACTTTCAACAAAGCTTTTAGAGTCAAATGAAAGTCAAATACATTCAAAAAAAGCTTTTTGAATCAAATGAAAGTCAATTGCATTCCACAATGCTAATTGAATCAAATGAAAGTCAAACACATTCAACAAAGCTAATTGAGTTAAATGAAAGTCAAACACATTCAAACAAAGCTTCTTGATTCAAAAGAAAGTCAAATGCATTCAACAAAGCTAATTGAGTCAAATGAAAGTCAAACACATTCAAACAAAGCTTTTTGAATCAAATGAAAGTCTAATACTTTTAACAAAGCTTTTAGAATCAAATGAAAGTCTAACACATTCAAATTAAGCTTATTGAATCAAATGAAATTCAAATGCATTCAACAAAGCTAATTCAGTCAAATGAAAGTCTAACACTTTCAACAAAGCTTTTAGAATCAAATGAAAGTCAAACACATTCAAACAAATTTTTTTGACTCAAATGAAAGTCAAATGCATTCAACAAAGCTAATTGAGTCAAATGAAAGTCAAACACTTTCAACAAAGCTTTTAGAATCAAATGAAAGTCAAACACATTCAAACAAAGCTTTTTGAATCAAATGAAAGTCAATTGCATTCAACAAAGCTAATTGAGTCAAATGAAAGTCAAACACTTTCAACAAAGCTTTTAGAATCAAATGAAAGTCAAACAGATTCAAACAAAGCTTATTGAATAAAATGTAAGTTAAATGCATTCAACAAAGCTAATTGAGTCAAATGAAAGTCAAACACATTCAACAAAGTTAATTGAGTTAAATGAAAGTCAACCACATTCAAACAAAGCTTATTGAGTCAAATAAAAGTCAAACAGTTCAAACAAAGCTTTTTGAATCATGTGAAAGTCAAATGCATTCAACAAACCTAATTGAGTCAATTGAAAGTTAAACACTTTCAAAAAAGCTTTTAGAATCAAATGAAAGTCTAATACATTTAAACAAAGCTTTTTCAATCAAATGAAAGTTAATTGCATTCCACAATGCTAATTGAGTCAAATTAAAGTCAACAATGCTAATTGAGTCAAACACATTCAACAATGCTAATTGAGTCAAATAAAAGTCAAACACATTCAAAAAAAGCTTTTTGAATCAAATGAAAGCCAAATGCATTCAACAAAGCGAATTGAGTCAAATGAAAGTTAAACACTTTCAACAATGCTTTTAGAATCAAATGAAAGTCAAACACATTCAAACAAAGCTTTTTGAATCAAATGAAAGTCAAATGCATTCAACAAAGCTAAGTGAGTCAAATGAAAGTCAAACACTTTGAACAAAGCTTTTAGAATCAAGTGAAAGTCAAACACATTCAAACAAAGTTTTTTGAATCAAATGAAAGTTAAATACATTCAAACAAAGCTTTTTGAATCAAATGAAAGACAAATGCATTTAACAAAGCTAATTGAGTCATCTGAAAGTCAAACACTTTCAACAAAGCTTTTAGAATCAAATGAAAGTCAATTGCATTCCACAATGCAAATTGAGTCAAATGAAAGTCAAAAACATTTAACAAAGCTAATTGAGTCAAATGAACGTCAAACACATTCAAACAAAGCTTTTTGAATCAAATGAAAGTCAAATGTATTCAACAAAAGTAATTGAGTCAAATGAAAGTCAAACACTTTAAACAAAGCTTTTATAATCAAATGAAAGTCAAATACATTCAAACAAAGCTTTTTAAATCGAATGGAAGTCAATTGCATTCCACAATGCTAATTAAGTCAAATGAAAGTCAAACACATTCAACAATGCTAATTGAGTCAAATGAAAGTCAAACACATTCAAAGAAAGCTTTTTGAATCAAATGAAAGCCAAATGCATTCAACAAAGCTAATTGAGTCAAATTAAAGTAAAAAACTTTCAACAATGCTTTTAGAATTAAATGAAAGTCAAACAAATCTTTTTAAATCAAATGAAAGTGAAATGCATTCAACAAAGCTAAGTGATTCAAATGAAAGTCAAACACTTTCAACAAAACTTTTAGAATCAAATGAAGGTCAAATACATTCAAACAAAGCTTTTTAAATTAAATAAAAGTCAATTGCATTCTATAATGCTAATTCAGTCAAATGAAAGTCAAACATATTCAACAGTGCTAATTGAGTCAAATGAAAGTCAAACACATTCAAACAAAGCTTTTTAAATCAAGTGAAAGCCAAATGCATTCAACAAAGCTAATTGAGTCAAATGAAAGTCAAACACATTCAAACAAAGCTTTTTGAATAAAATGAAAATCAAATGCATTCAACAAAGCTAATTGAGTCAAATGAAAGTCAAACACTTTCAACAAAGCTTTTAGAATCAAATGAAAGTCAAACACATTCAAACAAAGCTTTTTGAATCAAATGAAAGTCTAACACATTCAACAAAGCTAATTGAGTCAAATGAAAGTCAAACACATTCAAACAAAGCTTTTTGAATCAAATGAACGTCAAATGCATTTAACAAAGCTAATTGAGTAAAATGAATGTCAAACACTTTAAACAAAGCTTTTAGAATCAAATGAAAGTCAAATACATTCAAACAAAGATTTTTGAATCAAATGAAAGTCAATTGCATTTCACAATGCTACTGGAGTCAATTGAAAGTTAAACACATTCAACAAAGCTAATTGAGTCAAATGAAAGTCAAACACATTCAAACAAAGCTTTTTGAATCAAATGAAAGTCAAATGCGTTCAACAAAGCAAATAGAGTCAAATGAAAGTCAAACACTTTCAACAAATGCTAATTGAGTCAAATGAAAGTCAAACACATTCAACAAAGCTTTTTGAATCAAATGAAAGTCAAATGCATTCAACAAAGCTAAGTGAGTCAAATGAAAGTCAAACACTTTGAACAAAGCTTTTAGAATCAAATGAAAGTCAAACACATTCAAACAAAGTTTTTTGAATCAAATGAAAGTCAAATACATTCAAACAAAGCTTTTTGAATCAAATGAAAGTCAATTGCATTCCACAATGCAAATTGAGTCAAATGAAAGTCAAACACATTTAACAAAGCTAATTGAGTCAAATGAACGTCAAACACATTCAAACAAAGCTTTTTGAATCAAATGAAAGTCAAATGTATTCAACAAAAGTAATTGAGTCAAATGAAAGTCAAACACTTTAAACAAAGCTTTTATAATCAAATGAAAGTCAAATACATTCAAACAAAGCTTTTTAAATCGAATGGAAGTCAATTGCATTCCACAATGCTAATTAAGTCAAATGAAAGTCAAACACATTCAACAATGCTAATTGAGTCAAATGAAAGTCAAACACATTCATAGAAAGCTTTTTGAATCAAATGAAAGCCAAATGCATTCAACAAAGCTAATTGAGTCAAATTAAAGTAAAAAACTTTCAACAATGCTTTTAGAATTAAATGAAAGTCAAACAAATCTTTTTAACTCAAATGAAAGTGAAATGCATTCAACAAAGCTAAGTGATTCAAATGAAAGTCAAACACTTTCAACAAAACTTTTAGAATCAAATGAAAGTCAAATACATTCAAACAAAGCTTTTTGAATCAAATGAACGTTAAATGCATTTAACAAAGCTAATTGAGTTAAATGAATGTCAAACACTTTAAACAAAGCTTTTAGAATCAAATGAAAGTCAAATACATTCAAACAAAGATTTTTGAATCAAATGAAAGTCAATTGCATTCCACAATGCTACTGGAGTCAATTGAAAGTTAAACACATTCAACAAAGCTAATTGAGTCAAATGAAAGTCAAACACATTCAAACAAAGCTTTTTGAATCAAATGAAAGTCAAATGCGTTCAACAAAGCAAATAGAGTCAAATGAAAGTCAAACACTTTCAACAAATGCTAATTGAGTCAAATGAAAGTCAAACACATTCAACAAAGCTAATTGAGTCAAATGAAAGTCAAACACTTTCAACAAATGCTAATTGAGTCAAATGAAAGTCAAACACATTCAAAGAAAGCTTTTTGAATCAAATGAAAGTCCAATGCATTGAACAAAGATATTGAGTCAAATGAAAGTCAAACACTTTCAACAAAGCTTTTAGAATCAAATGAAAGTCAAATACATTCAAAAAAAGCTTTTTGAATCAAATGAAAGTCAATTGCATTCCACAATGCTAATTGAATCAAATGAAAGTCAAACACATTCAACAAAGCTAATTGAGTTAAATGAAAGTCAAACACATTCAAACAAAGCTTCTTGATTCAAAAGAAAGTCAAATGCATTCAACAAAGCTAATTGAGTCAAATGAAAGTCAAACACATTCAAACAAAGCTTTTTGAATCAAATGAAAGTCTAACACTTTTAACAAAGCTTTTAGAATCAAATGAAAGTCTAACACATTCAAATTAAGCTTATTGAATCAAATGAAATTCAAATGCATTCAACAAAGCTAATTCAGTCAAATGAAAGTCTAACACTTTCAACAAAGCTTTTAGAATCAAATGAAAGTCAAACACATTCAAACAAATTTTTTTGACTCAAATGAAAGTCAAATGCATTCAACAAATCTAATTGAGTCAAATGAAAGTCAAACACTTTCAACAAAGCTTTTAGAATCAAATGAAAGTCAAACACATTCAAACAAAGCTTTTTGAATCAAATGAAAGTCAATTGCATTCAACAAAGCTAATTGAGTCAAATGAAAGTCAAACACTTTCAACAAAGCTTTTAGAATCAAATGAAAGTCAAACAGATTTAAACAAAGCTTATTGAATAAAATGTAAGTCAAATGCATTCAACAAAGCTAATTGAGTCAAATGAAAGTCAAACACATTCAACAAAGCTAATTGAGTCAAATGAAAGTCAACCACATTCAAACAAAGCTTATTGAGTCAAATAAAAGTCAAACAGTTCAAACAAAGCTTTTTGAATCATGTGAAAGTCCAATGCATTCAACAAACCTAATTGAGTCAATTGAAAGTTAAACACTTTCAAAACAGCTTTTAGAATCAAATGAAAGTCTAATACATTTAAACAAAGCTTTTTCAATCAAATGAAAGTCAATTGCATTCCACAATGCTAATTGAGTCAAATTAAAGTCAACAATGCTAATTGAGTCAAACACATTCAACAATGCTAATTGAGTCAAATAAAAGTCAAACACATTCAAAAAAAGCTTTTTGAATCAAATGAAAGCCAAATGCATTCAACAAAGCGAATTGAGTCAAATGAAAGTTAAACACTTTCAACAATGCTTTTAAATCAAATGAAAGTCAAACACATTCAAACAAAGCTTTTTGAATCAAATGAAAGTCAAATGCATTCAACAAAGCTAAGTGAGTCAAATGAAAGTCAAACACTTTCAACAAAGCTTTTAGAATCAAATGAAAGTCAAACAGATTTAAACAAAGCTTATTGAATAAAATGTAAGTCAAATGCATTCAACAAAGCTAATTGAGTCAAATGAAAGTCAAACACATTCAACAAAGCTAATTGAGTCAAATGAAAGTCAACCACATTCAAACAAAGCTTATTGAGTCAAATAAAAGTCAAACAGTTCAAACAAAGCTTTTTGAATCATGTGAAAGTCAAATGCATTCAACAAACCTAATTGAGTCAATTGAAAGTTAAACACTTTCAAAAAAGCTTTTAGAATCAAATGAAAGTCTAATACATTTTAGCAAAGCTTTTTCAATCAAATGAAAGTTAATTGCATTCCACAATGCTAATTGAGTCAAATTAAAGTCAACAATGCTAATTGAGTCAAACACATTCAACAATGCTAATTGAGTCAAATAAAAGTCAAACACATTCAAAAAAAGCTTTTTGAATCAAATGAAAGCCAAATGCATTCAACAAAGGGAATTGAGTCAAATGAAAGTTAAACACTTTCAACAAAACTTTTAGAATCAAATGAAGGTCAAATACATTCAAACAAAGCTTTTTGAATCAAATGAACGTTAAATGCATTTAACAAAGCTAATTGAGTTAAATGAATGTCAAACACTTTAAACAAAGCTTTTAGAATCAAATGAAAGTCAAATACATTCAAACAAAGATTTTTGAATCAAATGAAAGTCAATTGCATTCCACAATGCTACTGGAGTCAATTGAAAGTTAAACACATTCAACAAAGCTAATTGAGTCAAATGAAAGTCAAACACATTCAAACAAAGCTTTTTGAATCAAATGAAAGTCAAATGCGTTCAACAAAGCAAATAGAGTCAAATGAAAGTCAAACACTTTCAACAAATGCTAATTGAGTCAAATGAAAGTCAAACACATTCAACAAAGCTAATTGAGTCAAATGAAAGTCAAACACTTTCAACAAATGCTAATTGAGTCAAATGAAAGTCAAACACATTCAACAAAGCTAATTGAGTCAAATGAAAGTCAAACACATTCAAAGAAAGCTTTTTGAATCAAATGAAAGTCCAATGCATTGAACAAAGATATTGAGTCAAATGAAAGTCAAACACTTTCAACAAAGCTTTTAGAATCAAATGAAAGTCAAATACATTCAAAAAAAGCTTTTTGAATCAAATGAAAGTCAATTGCATTCCACAATGCTAATTGAATCAAATGAAAGTCAAACACATTCAACAAAGCTAATTGAGTTAAATGAAAGTCAAACACATTCAAACAAAGCTTCTTGATTCAAAAGAAAGTCAAATGCATTCAACAAAGCTAATTGAGTCAAATGAAAGTCAAACACATTCAAACAAAGCTTTTTGAATCAAATGAAAGTCTAACACTTTTAACAAAGCTTTTAGAATCAAATGAAAGTCTAACACATTCAAATTAAGCTTATTGAATCAAATGAAATTCAAATGCATTCAACAAAGCTAATTCAGTCAAATGAAAGTCTAACACTTTCAACAAAGCTTTTAGAATCAAATGAAAGTCAAACACATTCAAACAAATTTTTTTGACTCAAATGAAAGTCAAATGCATTCAACAAATCTAATTGAGTCAAATGAAAGTCAAACACTTTCAACAAAGCTTTTAGAATCAAATGAAAGATCAAATACATTCATATAAAGGTTTTTGAATCAAATGAAAGTCAATTGCATTCCACAATGCTAATTGAGTCAAATGAAAGTCAAACACATTCAACAATGCTAATTGAGTCAAATGAAAGTCAAACACATTCAAACAAAGCTTTTTAAATCAAATGAAATCCAAATGCATTCAACAAAGCTAATTGAGTCAAATGAAAGTCAAACACTTTCAACAATGCTTTTAGAATCAAATGAAAGTCAAACTCATTCAACAAAGCTTTTTGAATCGAATTAAAGTCAAATGCATTCAACAAAGCTAAGTGAGTCAAATGAAAATCAAACACTTTCAACAAAATTTTTAGAATCAAAAGAAAGTCAAATACATTCAAACAAAGCTTTTTGAATTAAATGAAAGTCAATTGCATTCCACAATGCTAATTGAGGCAAATTAAAGTCAAACACATTCAACAAAGCTAATTGAGTCAAATGAAAGTCAAACACATTCAAACAAAGCTTTTTGAATCAAATGAAAGTCTAATGCATTCAACAAAGCTAATTGAGTCAAATGAAAGTCAAACCCTTTTAACAAAGCTTATAGAATCAAATGAAAGTCAAATACATTCAAACAATGATTTTTGAATCAAATGAAAGTCAAATGCATTCAACAAAGCTAAGTGAGTTAAATGAAAGTCAAACACTTTCAACAAAGCTTTTAGAATTAAATGAAAGTAAAATACATTCAAACAAAGCTTTTTGAATCAAATGAAAGTCAATTGCATTCCACAATGCAAATTGAGTCAAATGAAAGTCAAACACATTAAACAAAGCTAATTAAGTCAAATGAAAGTCAAACACATTCAAACAAAGCTTTTTGAATCAAATGAAAGTCAAATGCATTCAACAAAGCTAATTGAGTCAAATGAAAGTGAAACACTTTCAACAAAGCTTTTAGAATCAAATGAAAGGTCAAATACCTTCAAACAAAGCATTTTGAATCAAATGAAAGTCAATTGCATGTCACAATGCTAATTGAGTCAAATGAAAGTCAAACACATTCAACAATGCTGATTAAGTCAAATAAAACTCAAACACATTCAAATAAATCTTTTTAATCAAATGAAAGCCAAATGCATTCAACAAAGCTAATTGAGTCAAATGAAAGTCAAACACTTTCAACAATGCTTTTAGAATCAAATGAAAGTCAAACACATTCAAACAAAGATTTATGAATCAAATGAAAGTCAAATTCATTCAACAAAGCTAATTGAGTTAAATGAAAGTCAAACACTTTCAACAAAGCTTTTAGAATTAAATGAAAGTCAAATACATTCAAACAAAGCTTTTTGAATCAAATGAAAGTCAAATGCATTCAACAAAGCTAAGTGAGTTAAATGAAAGTCAAACACTTTCAACAAAGCTTTTAGAATTAAATGAAAGTCAAATACATTCAAACAAAGCTTTTTGAATCAAATGAAAGTCAATTGCATTCCACAATGCAAATTGAGTCAAATGAAAGTCAAACACATTCAACAAAGCTAATTGAGTCAAATGAAAGTCAAACACATTCAAACAATGCTTTTTTAATCAAATGAAAGTCAAATTCATTCAACAAAGCTAATTGAGTCAAATGAAAGTTAAACACTTTCAACAAAGCTTTTAGAATCAAATGAAAGATCAAATACATTCATATAAAGGTTTTTGAATCAAATGAAAGTCAATTGCATTCCACAATGCTAATTGAGTCAAATGAAAGTCAAACACATTCAACAATGCTAATTGAGTCAAATGAAAGTCAAACACATTCAACAAAGCTTTTTAAATCAAATGAAATCCAAATGCATTCAACAAAGCTAATTGAGTCAAATGAAAGTCAAACACTTTCAACAATGCTTTTAGAATCAAATGAAAGTCAAACTCATTCAACAAAGCTTTTTGAATCGAATTAAAGTCAAATGCATTCAACAAAGCTAAGTGAGTCAAATGAAAATCAAACACTTTCAACAAAATTTTTAGAATCAAATGAAAGTCAAATACATTCAAACAAAGCTTTTTGAATTAAATGAAAGTCAATTGCATTCCACAATGCTAATTGAGTCAAATGATAATCAAACACATTCAACAAAGCTAATTGAGTCAAATGAACGTCAAACACATTCAAACAAAGTTTTTTAAATGAAATGAAAGCCAAATGCATTCAACAAAGCTAATTGAGTCAAATGAAAATCAAACACATTCAACAAAGCTAATTGAGTCAAATGAACGTCAAACACATTCAAACAAAGCTTTCTGAATCAAATGAAAGGCAAATTCGTTCAACAAAGCTAATAGAGTCAAATGAAAGTCAAACACTTTCAACAAAGCATTTAGAATCAAATGAAAGTCAAACACATTCAAACAAAGCTTTTTGAATCAAATGAAAGTCTAACACATTCAACAAAGCTAAGTGAGTCAAATGAAAGTCAAACCAATTCGACAAAGCAAATTGAGTTAAATAAAAGTCAAACACATTTAAACAAAGCTTTTTGAATCAAATGAAAGTCAAATGCATTCAACAAAGCTAATTAAGTCAAATGAAAGTCAAACACTTTAACAAAGCTTTTTAAATCAAATGAAAGTCAAATGCATTCAACAAAGCTAAGTGAATCAAATGAAAGTCAAATGCATTTAACAAAGCTAATTGAGTCAAATGAAAGTTAAACACTTTCAACAAAGCTTTTTGAATCAAATGAAAGTCAATTGCATTCCATAATGCAAATTGAGTCAAATGAAAGTCAAAGACATTCAACAAAGCTAATTGAGTCAAATGAAAGTCAAACACATTCAAACAAATCTTTTTGAATCAAATGAAAGTCAAATGCATTCAACAAAGTTAAGTGAGTTAAATGAAAGTCAAACACTTTCAACAAAGCTTTTAGAATCAAATGAAAGTCAAATACATTCAAACAATGATTTTTGAATCAAATGAAAGTCAATTGCATTCCGCAATGCAAATTGAGTCAAATGAAAGTCAAACACATTCAACAAAGCTGATTGAGTCAAATCAAAGTCAAACACATTCAAACAAAGCTTTTTCAATCAAATGAAAGTCAAATGCATTCAACAAAGCTAATTGAGTCAAATGAAAGTTAAACACTTTCAACAAAGCTTTTAGAATCAAATGAAAGGTTAAATACCTTCAAACAAAGCTTTTTGAATCAAATGAAAGTCAATTGCATTCCACAATGCTAATTGAGTCAAATGAAAGTCAAACACATTCAACAATGCTAATTAAGTCAAATAAAAGTCAAACACATTCAAATAAATCTTTTTAATCAAATGAAAGCCAAATGCATTCAACAAAGCTAATTGAGTCAAATGAAAGTCAAACACTTTCAACAATGCTTTTAGAATCAAATGAAAGTCTAACACATTCAAACAAAGCTTTTTGAATCAAATGAATGTCAAATTCATTCAACAAAGGTTATTGAGTCAAATGAAAGTTAAACACTTTCAACAAAGCTTTTAGAATCAAATGAAAGATCAAATACATTCATATAAAGGTTTTTGAATCAAATGAAAGTCAATTGCATTCCACAATGCTAATTGAGTCAAATGAAAGTCAAACACATTCAACAATGCTAATTGAGTCAAATGAAAGTCAAACACATTCAAACAAAGCTTTTTAAATCAAATGAAATCCAAATGCATTCAACAAAGCTAATTGAGTCAAATGAAAGTCAAACACTTTCAACAATGCTTTTAGAATCAAATGAAAGTCAAACTCATTCAACAAAGCTTTTTGAATCGAATTAAAGTCAAATGCATTCAACAAAGCTAAGTGAGTCAAATGAAAATCAAACACTTTCAACAAAATTTTTAGAATCAAATGAAAGTCAAATACATTCAAACAAAGCTTTTTGAATTAAATGAAAGTCAATTGCATTCCACAATGCTAATTGAGTCAAATGAAAGTCAAACACATTCAACAAAGCTAATTGAGTCAAATGAACGTCAAACACATTCAAACAAAGCTTTTTAAATGAAATGAAAGCCAAATGCATTCAACAAAGCTAATTGAGTCAAATGAAAGTCAAACACATTCAACAAAGCTAATTGAGTCAAATGAACGTCAAACACATTCAAACAAAGCTTTCTGAATCAAATGAAAGGCAAATTCGTTCAACAAAGCTAATAGAGTCAAATGAAAGTCAAACACTTTCAACAAAGCATTTAGAATCAAATGAAAGTCAAAAACATTCAAACAAAGCTTTTTGAATCAAATGAAAGTCTAACACATTCAACAAAGCTAATTGAGTCAAATGAAAGTCAAACCAATTCGACAAAGCTAATTGAGTTAAATAAAAGTCAAACACATTTAAACAAAGCTTTTTGAATCAAATGAAAGTCAAATGCATTCAACAAAGCTAATTAAGTCAAATGAAAGTCAAACACTTTAACAAAGCTTTTTAAATCAAATGAAAGTTCAAATACCTTCAAACAAAGCTTTTTGAATCAAATGAAAGTTAATTGCATTCCACAATGCTAATTGAGTCAAATGAAAGTCAAACACATTCAACAATGCTAATTAAGTCAAATAAAAGTCAAACACATTCAAATAAATCTTTTTAATCAAATGAAAGCCAAATGTATTCAACAAAGCTAATTGAGTCAAATGAAAGTCAAACACTTTCAATAATGCTTTTAGAATCAAATGAAAGTCAAACACATTCAAACAAAGCTTTTTGAATCAAATGAATGTCAAATTCATTCAACAAAGCTAATTGAGTCAAATGAAAGTTAAACACTTTCAACAAAGCTTTTAGAATCAAATGAAAGATGAAACACATTCATATAAAGGTTTTTGAATCAAATGAAAGTCAATTGCATTCCACAATGCTAATTGAGTCAAATGAAAGTCAAACACATTCAACAATGCTAATTGAGTCAAATGAAAGTCAAACACATTCAAACAAAGCTTTTTAAATCAAATGAAATCCAAATGCAATCAACAAAGCTAATTGAGTCAAATGAAAGTCAAACACTTTCAACAATGCTTTTAGAATCAAATGAAAGTCAAACTCATTCAACAAAGCTTTTTGAATCGAATTAAAGTCAAATGCATTCAACAAAGCTAAGTGAGTCAAATGAAAATCAAACACATTCAAACAAAGCTTTTTGAATTAAATGAAAGTCAATTGCATTCCACAATGCTAATTGAGTCAAATGAAAGTTAAACACATTCAACAAAGCTAATTCAGTCAAATGAACGCCAAACACATTCAAACAAAGCTTTCTGGATCAAATGAAAGTCAAATGCGTTCAACAAAGCTAATTGAGTCAAATGAAAGTCAAACACTTTCAACAAATGCTAATTGAGTCAATTGAAAGTCAAACACATTCAACAAATCTAATTGAGTCAAATGAAAGTCAAACACTTTCAACAAATGCTAATTGAGTCAAATGAAAGTCAAATGCGTTCAACAAAGCAAATAGAGTGAAATGAAAGTCAAACACTTTCAACAAATGCTAATTGAGTCAAATGAAAGTCAAACACATTCAACAAAGCTAATTGAGTCAAATGAAAGTCAAACACTTTCAACAAATGCTAATTGAGTCAAATGAAAGTCAAACACATTCAACAAAGCTAATTGAGTCAAATGAAAGTCAAACACATTCAAACAAAGCTTTTTGAATAAAATGAAAGTCCAATGCATTGAACAAAGCTATTGAGTCAAATGAAAGTCAAACACTTTCAACAAAGCTTTTAGAATCAAATGAAAGTCAAATACATTCAAAAAAAGCTTTTTGAATCAAATGAAAGTCAATTGCATTCCACAATGCTAATTGAATCAAATGAAAGTCAAACACTTTCAACAAAGCTAATTGAGTTAAATGAAAGTCAAACACATTCAAACAAAGCTTCTTGATTCAAAAGAAAGTCAAATGCATTCAACAAAGCTAATTGAGTCAAATGAAAGTCAAACACATTCAAACAAAGCTTTTTGAATCAAATGAAAGTCTAACACTTTTAACAAAGCTTTTAGAATCAAATGAAAGTCTAACACATTCAAATTAAGCTTATTGAATCAAATGAAATTCAAATGCATTCAACAAAGCTAATTCAGTCAAATGAAAGTCAAACACTTTCAAACAAAGCTTTTAGAATCAAATGAAAGTCAAACACATTCAAACAAATTCTTTTGACTCAAATTAAAGTCAAAATCATTCAACAAAGCTAATTGAGTCAAATGAAAGTCACACACTTTCAACAAAGCTTTTAGAATCAAATGAAAGTCAAACACATTCAAACAAAGCTTTTTGAATCAAATGAAAGTCAATTGCATTCAACAAAGCTAATTGAGTCAAATGAAAGTCAAACACTTTGAACAAAGCTTTTAGAATCAAATGAAAGTCAAACAGATTCAAACAAAGCTTATTGAATAAAATGTAAGTCAAATGCATTCAACAAAGCTTATTGAGTCAAATGAAAGTCAAACACATTCAACAAAGCTTTTTGAATCAAATGAAAGTCTAACACTTTTAACAAAGCTTTTAGAATCAAATGAAAGTCTAACACATTCAAATTAAGCTTATTGAATCAAATGAAATTCAAATGCATTCAACAAAGCTAATTCAGTCAAATGAAAGTCAAACACTTTCAAACAAAGCTTTTAGAATCAAATGAAAGTCAAACACATTCAAACAAATTCTTTTGACTCAAATTAAAGTCAAAATCATTCAACAAAGCTAATTGAGTCAAATGAAAGTCACACACTTTCAACAAAGCTTTTAGAATCAAATGAAAGTCAAACACATTCAAACAAAGCTTTTTGAATCAAATGAAAGTCAATTGCATTCAACAAAGCTAATTGAGTCAAATGAAAGTCAAACACTTTGAACAAAGCTTTTAGAATCAAATGAAAGTCAAACAGATTCAAACAAAGCTTATTGAATAAAATGTAAGTCAAATGCATTCAACAAAGCTTATTGAGTCAAATGAAAGTCAAACACATTCAACAAAGCTAATTGAGTCAAATGAAAGTCAACCACATTCAAACAAAGCTTATTAAGTCAAATGAAAGTCAAACAGTTCAAACAAAGCTTTTTGAATCATGTGAAAGTCAAATGCAATCAACAAACCTAATTGAGTCAATTGAAAGTTAAACACTTTCAAAAAAGCTTTTAGAATCAAATGAAAGTCTAATACATTTAAACAAAGCTTTTTCAATCAAATGAAAGTCAATTGCATTCCACAATGCTAATTGAGTCAAATTAAAGTCAACAATGCTAATTGAGTCAAACACATTCAACAATGCTAATTGAGTCAAATAAAAGTCAAACACATTCAAAAAAAGCTTTTTGAATCAAATGAAAGCCAAATGCATTCAACAAAGCGAATTGAGTCAAATGAAAGTTAAACACTTTCAACAATGCTTTTAGAATCAAATGAAAGTCAAACACATTCAAACAAAGCTTTTTGAATCAAATGAAAGTCAAATGCATTCAACAAAGCTAAGTGAGTCAAATGAAAGTCAAACACTTTGAACAAAGCTTTTAGAATCAAATGAAAGTCAAACACATTCAAACAAAGTTTTTTGAATCAAATGAAAGTCAAATACATTCAAACAAATCTTTTTAAATCAAATGAAAGTGAAATGCATTCAACAAAGCTAAGTGATTCAAATGAGAGTCAAACACTTTCAACAAAACTTTTAGAATCAAATGAAGGTCAAATACATTCAAACAAAGCTTTTAAAATTAAATAAAAGTCAATTGCATTCCATAATGCTAATTCAGTCAAATGAAAGTCAAACATATTCAACAGTGCTAATTGAGTCAAATGAAAGTCAAACACATTCAAACAAAGCTTTTTAAATCAAATGAAAGCCAAATGCATTCAACAAAGCTAATTGAGTCAAATAAAAGTCAAACACATTCAAACAAAGCTTTTTGAATAAAATGAAAATCAAATGCATTCAACAAAGCTAATTGAGTCAAATGAAAGTCAAACACTTTCAACAAAGCTTTTAGAATCAAATGAAAGTCAAACAGATTTAAACAAAGCTTATTGAATAAAATGTAAGTCAAATGCATTCAACAAAGCTAATTGAGTCAAATGAAAGTCAAACACATTCAACAAAGCTAATTGAGTCAAATGAAAGTCAACCACATTCAAACAAAGCTTATTGAGTCAAATAAAAGTCAAACAGTTCAAACAAAGCTTTTTGAATCATGTGAAAGTCCAATGCATTCAACAAACCTAATTGAGTCAATTGAAAGTTAAACACTTTCAAAACAGCTTTTAGAATCAAATGAAAGTCTAATACATTTAAACAAAGCTTTTTCAATCAAATGAAAGTTAATTGCATTCCACAATGCTAATTGAGTCAAATTAAAGTCAACAATGCTAATTGAGTCAAACACATTCAACAATGCTAATTGAGTCAAATAAAAGTCAAACACATTCAAAAAAAGCTTTTTGAATCAAATGAAAGCCAAATGCATTCAACAAAGCGAATTGAGTCAAATGAAAGTTAAACACTTTGAACAATGCTTTTAGAATCAAATGAAAGTCAAACACATTCAAACAAAGCTTTTTGAATCAAATGAAAGTCAAATGCATTCAACAAAGCTAAGTGAGTCAAATGAAAGTCAAACACTTTGAACAAAGCTTTTAGAATCAAATGAAAGTCAAACACATTCAAACAAAGTTTTTTGAATCAAATGAAAGTCAAATACATTCAAACAAAGCTTTTTGAATCAAATGAAAGACAAATGCATTTAACAACGCTAATTGAGTCATCTGAAAGTCAAACACTTTCAACAAAGCTTTTAGAATCAAATGAAAGTCAATTGCATTCCAAAATGCAAATTGAGTCAAATGAAAGTCAAACACATTTAACAAAGCTAATTGAGTCAAATGAACGTCAAACACATTCAAACAATACTTTTTGAATCAAATGAAAGTCAAATGTATTCAACAAAAGTAATTGAGTCAAATGAAAGTCAAACACTTTAAACAAAGCTTTTATAATCAAATGAAAGTCAAATACATTCAAACAAAGCTTTTTAAATCGAATGGAAGTCAATTGCATTCCACAATGCTAATTAAGTCAAATGAAAGTCAAACACATTCAACAATGCTAATTGAGTCAAATGAAAGTCAAACACATTCATAGAAAGCTTTTTGAATCAAATGAAAGCCAAATGCATTCAACAAAGCTAATTGAGTCAAATTAAAGTAAAAAACTTTCAACAATGGTTTTAGAATTAAATGAAAGTCAAACAAATCTTTTTAACTCAAATGAAAGTGAAATGCATTCAACAAAGCTAATTGAGTCAAATGAAAGTCAAACACATTCAAACAAAGCTTTTTGAAGAAAATGAAAATCAAATGTATTCAACAAAGCTAATTGAGTCAAATGAAAGTCAAACACTTTCAACAAAGCTTTTAGAATCAAATGAAAGTCAAACACATTCAAACAAAGCTTTTTGAATCAAATGAAAGTCTAACACATTCAACAAAGCTAATTGAGTCAAATGAAAGTCAAACACATTCAAACAAAGCTTTTTGAATCAAATGAAAGTCAAATGCGTTCAACAAAGCAAATAGAGTCAAATGAAAGTCAAACACTTTCAACAAATGCTAATTGAGTCAAATGAAAGTCAAACACATTCAACAAAGCTAACTGAGTCAAATGAAAGTCAAACACTTTCAACAAATGCTAATTGAGTCAAATGAAAGTCAAACACATTCAACAAAGCTAATTGAGTCAAATGAAAGTCAAACACATTCAAACAAAGCTTTTTGAATCAAATGAAAGTCCAATGCATTGAACAAAGCTATTGAGTCAAATGAAAGTCAAACACTTTCAACAAAGCTTTTAGAGTCAAATGAAAGTCAAATACATTCAAAAAAAGCTTTTTGAATCAAATGAAAGTCAATTGCATTCCACAATGCTAATTGAATCAAATGAAAGTCAAACACATTCAACAAAGCTAATTGAGTTAAATGAAAGTCAAACACATTCAAACAAAGCTTCTTGATTCAAAAGAAAGTCAAATGCATTCAACAAAGCTAATTGAGTCAAATGAAAGTCAAACACATTCAAACAAAGCTTTTTGAATCAAATGAAAGTCTAATACTTTTAACAAAGCTTTTAGAATCAAATGAAAGTCTAACACATTCAAATTAAGCTTATTGAATCAAATGAAATTCAAATGCATTCAACAAAGCTAATTCAGTCAAATGAAAGTCTAACACTTTCAACAAAGCTTTTAGAATCAAATGAAAGTCAAACACATTCAAACAAATTTTTTTGACTCAAATGAAAGTCAAATGCATTCAACAAAGCTAATTGAGTCAAATGAAAGTCAAACACTTTCAACAAAGCTTTTAGAATCAAATGAAAGTCAAACACATTCAAACAAAGCTTTTTGAATCAAATGAAAGTCAATTGCATTCAACAAAGCTAATTGAGTCAAATGAAAGTCAAACACTTTCAACAAAGCTTTTAGAATCAAATGAAAGTCAAACAGATTCAAACAAAGCTTATTGAATAAAATGTAAGTTAAATGCATTCAACAAAGCTAATTGAGTCAAATGAAAGTCAAACACATTCAACAAAGTTAATTGAGTTAAATGAAAGTCAACCACATTCAAACAAAGCTTATTGAGTCAAATAAAAGTCAAACAGTTCAAACAAAGCTTTTTGAATCATGTGAAACTCAAATGCATTCAACAAACCTAATTGAGTCAATTGAAAGTTAAACACTTTCAAAAAAGCTTTTAGAATCAAATGAAAGTCTAATACATTTAAACAAAGCTTTTTCAATCAAATGAAAGTTAATTGCATTCCACAATGCTAATTGAGTCAAATTAAAGTCAACAATGCTAATTGAGTCAAACACATTCAACAATGCTAATTGAGTCAAATAAAAGTCAAACACATTCAAAAAAAGCTTTTTGAATCAAATGAAAGCCAAATGCATTCAACAAAGCGAATTGAGTCAAATGAAAGTTAAACACTTTCAACAATGCTTTTAGAATCAAATGAAAGTCAAACACATTCAAACAAAGCTTTTTGAATCAAATGAAAGTCAAATGCATTCAACAAAGCTAAGTGAGTCAAATGAAAGTCAAACACTTTGAACAAAGCTTTTAGAATCAAGTGAAAGTCAAACACATTCAAACAAAGTTTTTTGAATCAAATGAAAGTTAAATACATTCAAACAAAGCTTTTTGAATCAAATGAAAGACAAATGCATTTAACAAAGCTAATTGAGTCATCTGAAAGTCAAACACTTTCAACAAAGCTTTTAGAATCAAATGAAAGTCAATTGCATTCCACAATGCAAATTGAGTCAAATGAAAGTCAAAAACATTTAACAAAGCTAATTGAGTCAAATGAACGTCAAACACATTCAAACAAAGCTTTTTGAATCAAATGAAAGTCAAATGTATTCAACAAAAGTAATTGAGTCAAATGAAAGTCAAACACTTTAAACAAAGCTTTTATAATCAAATGAAAGTCAAATACATTCAAACAAAGCTTTTTAAATCGAATGGAAGTCAATTGCATTCCACAATGCTAATTAAGTCAAATGAAAGTCAAACACATTCAACAATGCTAATTGAGTCAAATGAAAGTCAAACACATTCAAAGAAAGCTTTTTGAATCAAATGAAAGCCAAATGCATTCAACAAAGCTAATTGAGTCAAATTAAAGTAAAAAACTTTCAACAATGCTTTTAGAATTAAATGAAAGTCAAACAAATCTTTTTAAATCAAATGAAAGTGAAATGCATTCAACAAAGCTAAGTGATTCAAATGAAAGTCAAACACTTTCAACAAAACTTTTAGAATCAAATGAAGGTCAAATACATTCAAACAAAGCTTTTTAAATTAAATAAAAGTCAATTGCATTCTATAATGCTAATTCAGTCAAATGAAAGTCAAACATATTCAACAGTGCTAATTGAGTCAAATGAAAGTCAAACACATTCAAACAAAGCTTTTTAAATCAAGTGAAAGCCAAATGCATTCAACAAAGCTAATTGAGTCAAATGAAAGTCAAACACATTCAAACAAAGCTTTTTGAATAAAATGAAAATCAAATGCATTCAACAAAGCTAATTGAGTCAAATGAAAGTCAAACACTTTCAACAAAGCTTTTAGAATCAAATGAAAGTCAAACACATTCAAACAAAGCTTTTTGAATCAAATGAAAGTCTAACACATTCAACAAAGCTAATTGAGTCAAATGAAAGTCAAACACATTCAAACAAAGCTTTTTGAATCAAATGAACGTCAAATGCATTTAACAAAGCTAATTGAGTAAAATGAATGTCAAACACTTTAAACAAAGCTTTTAGAATCAAATGAAAGTCAAATACATTCAAACAAAGATTTTTGAATCAAATGAAAGTCAATTGCATTTCACAATGCTACTGGAGTCAATTGAAAGTTAAACACATTCAACAAAGCTAATTGAGTCAAATGAAAGTCAAACACATTCAAACAAAGCTTTTTGAATCAAATGAAAGTCAAATGCGTTCAACAAAGCAAATAGAGTCAAATGAAAGTCAAACACTTTCAACAAATGCTAATTGAGTCAAATGAAAGTCAAACACATTCAACAAAGCTTTTTGAATCAAATGAAAGTCAAATGCATTCAACAAAGCTAAGTGAGTCAAATGAAAGTCAAACACTTTGAACAAAGCTTTTAGAATCAAATGAAAGTCAAACACATTCAAACAAAGTTTTTTGAATCAAATGAAAGTCAAATACATTCAAACAAAGCTTTTTGAATCAAATGAAAGTCAATTGCATTCCACAATGCAAATTGAGTCAAATGAAAGTCAAACACATTTAACAAAGCTAATTGAGTCAAATGAACGTCAAACACATTCAAACAAAGCTTTTTGAATCAAATGAAAGTCAAATGTATTCAACAAAAGTAATTGAGTCAAATGAAAGTCAAACACTTTAAACAAAGCTTTTATAATCAAATGAAAGTCAAATACATTCAAACAAAGCTTTTTAAATCGAATGGAAGTCAATTGCATTCCACAATGCTAATTAAGTCAAATGAAAGTCAAACACATTCAACAATGCTAATTGAGTCAAATGAAAGTCAAACACATTCATAGAAAGCTTTTTGAATCAAATGAAAGCCAAATGCATTCAACAAAGCTAATTGAGTCAAATTAAAGTAAAAAACTTTCAACAATGCTTTTAGAATTAAATGAAAGTCAAACAAATCTTTTTAACTCAAATGAAAGTGAAATGCATTCAACAAAGCTAAGTGATTCAAATGAAAGTCAAACACTTTCAACAAAACTTTTAGAATCAAATGAAAGTCAAATACATTCAAACAAAGCTTTTTGAATCAAATGAACGTTAAATGCATTTAACAAAGCTAATTGAGTTAAATGAATGTCAAACACTTTAAACAAAGCTTTTAGAATCAAATGAAAGTCAAATACATTCAAACAAAGATTTTTGAATCAAATGAAAGTCAATTGCATTCCACAATGCTACTGGAGTCAATTGAAAGTTAAACACATTCAACAAAGCTAATTGAGTCAAATGAAAGTCAAACACATTCAAACAAAGCTTTTTGAATCAAATGAAAGTCAAATGCGTTCAACAAAGCAAATAGAGTCAAATGAAAGTCAAACACTTTCAACAAATGCTAATTGAGTCAAATGAAAGTCAAACACATTCAACAAAGCTAATTGAGTCAAATGAAAGTCAAACACTTTCAACAAATGCTAATTGAGTCAAATGAAAGTCAAACACATTCAAAGAAAGCTTTTTGAATCAAATGAAAGTCCAATGCATTGAACAAAGATATTGAGTCAAATGAAAGTCAAACACTTTCAACAAAGCTTTTAGAATCAAATGAAAGTCAAATACATTCAAAAAAAGCTTTTTGAATCAAATGAAAGTCAATTGCATTCCACAATGCTAATTGAATCAAATGAAAGTCAAACACATTCAACAAAGCTAATTGAGTTAAATGAAAGTCAAACACATTCAAACAAAGCTTCTTGATTCAAAAGAAAGTCAAATGCATTCAACAAAGCTAATTGAGTCAAATGAAAGTCAAACACATTCAAACAAAGCTTTTTGAATCAAATGAAAGTCTAACACTTTTAACAAAGCTTTTAGAATCAAATGAAAGTCTAACACATTCAAATTAAGCTTATTGAATCAAATGAAATTCAAATGCATTCAACAAAGCTAATTCAGTCAAATGAAAGTCTAACACTTTCAACAAAGCTTTTAGAATCAAATGAAAGTCAAACACATTCAAACAAATTTTTTTGACTCAAATGAAAGTCAAATGCATTCAACAAATCTAATTGAGTCAAATGAAAGTCAAACACTTTCAACAAAGCTTTTAGAATCAAATGAAAGTCAAACACATTCAAACAAAGCTTTTTGAATCAAATGAAAGTCAATTGCATTCAACAAAGCTAATTGAGTCAAATGAAAGTCAAACACTTTCAACAAAGCTTTTAGAATCAAATGAAAGTCAAACAGATTTAAACAAAGCTTATTGAATAAAATGTAAGTCAAATGCATTCAACAAAGCTAATTGAGTCAAATGAAAGTCAAACACATTCAACAAAGCTAATTGAGTCAAATGAAAGTCAACCACATTCAAACAAAGCTTATTGAGTCAAATAAAAGTCAAACAGTTCAAACAAAGCTTTTTGAATCATGTGAAAGTCCAATGCATTCAACAAACCTAATTGAGTCAATTGAAAGTTAAACACTTTCAAAACAGCTTTTAGAATCAAATGAAAGTCTAATACATTTAAACAAAGCTTTTTCAATCAAATGAAAGTCAATTGCATTCCACAATGCTAATTGAGTCAAATTAAAGTCAACAATGCTAATTGAGTCAAACACATTCAACAATGCTAATTGAGTCAAATAAAAGTCAAACACATTCAAAAAAAGCTTTTTGAATCAAATGAAAGCCAAATGCATTCAACAAAGCGAATTGAGTCAAATGAAAGTTAAACACTTTCAACAATGCTTTTAAATCAAATGAAAGTCAAACACATTCAAACAAAGCTTTTTGAATCAAATGAAAGTCAAATGCATTCAACAAAGCTAAGTGAGTCAAATGAAAGTCAAACACTTTCAACAAAGCTTTTAGAATCAAATGAAAGTCAAACAGATTTAAACAAAGCTTATTGAATAAAATGTAAGTCAAATGCATTCAACAAAGCTAATTGAGTCAAATGAAAGTCAAACACATTCAACAAAGCTAATTGAGTCAAATGAAAGTCAACCACATTCAAACAAAGCTTATTGAGTCAAATAAAAGTCAAACAGTTCAAACAAAGCTTTTTGAATCATGTGAAAGTCAAATGCATTCAACAAACCTAATTGAGTCAATTGAAAGTTAAACACTTTCAAAAAAGCTTTTAGAATCAAATGAAAGTCTAATACATTTAAACAAAGCTTTTTCAATCAAATGAAAGTTAATTGCATTCCACAATGCTAATTGAGTCAAATTAAAGTCAACAATGCTAATTGAGTCAAACACATTCAACAATGCTAATTGAGTCAAATAAAAGTCAAACACATTCAAAAAAAGCTTTTTGAATCAAATGAAAGCCAAATGCATTCAACAAAGGGAATTGAGTCAAATGAAAGTTAAACACTTTCAACAAAACTTTTAGAATCAAATGAAGGTCAAATACATTCAAACAAAGCTTTTTGAATCAAATGAACGTTAAATGCATTTAACAAAGCTAATTGAGTTAAATGAATGTCAAACACTTTAAACAAAGCTTTTAGAATCAAATGAAAGTCAAATACATTCAAACAAAGATTTTTGAATCAAATGAAAGTCAATTGCATTCCACAATGCTACTGGAGTCAATTGAAAGTTAAACACATTCAACAAAGCTAATTGAGTCAAATGAAAGTCAAACACATTCAAACAAAGCTTTTTGAATCAAATGAAAGTCAAATGCGTTCAACAAAGCAAATAGAGTCAAATGAAAGTCAAACACTTTCAACAAATGCTAATTGAGTCAAATGAAAGTCAAACACATTCAACAAAGCTAATTGAGTCAAATGAAAGTCAAACACTTTCAACAAATGCTAATTGAGTCAAATGAAAGTCAAACACATTCAACAAAGCTAATTGAGTCAAATGAAAGTCAAACACATTCAAAGAAAGCTTTTTGAATCAAATGAAAGTCCAATGCATTGAACAAAGATATTGAGTCAAATGAAAGTCAAACACTTTCAACAAAGCTTTTAGAATCAAATGAAAGTCAAATACATTCAAAAAAAGCTTTTTGAATCAAATGAAAGTCAATTGCATTCCACAATGCTAATTGAATCAAATGAAAGTCAAACACATTCAACAAAGCTAATTGAGTTAAATGAAAGTCAAACACATTCAAACAAAGCTTCTTGATTCAAAAGAAAGTCAAATGCATTCAACAAAGCTAATTGAGTCAAATGAAAGTCAAACACATTCAAACAAAGCTTTTTGAATCAAATGAAAGTCTAACACTTTTAACAAAGCTTTTAGAATCAAATGAAAGTCTAACACATTCAAATTAAGCTTATTGAATCAAATGAAATTCAAATGCATTCAACAAAGCTAATTCAGTCAAATGAAAGTCTAACACTTTCAACAAAGCTTTTAGAATCAAATGAAAGTCAAACACATTCAAACAAATTTTTTTGACTCAAATGAAAGTCAAATGCATTCAACAAATCTAATTGAGTCAAATGAAAGTCAAACACTTTCAACAAAGCTTTTAGAATCAAATGAAAGATCAAATACATTCATATAAAGGTTTTTGAATCAAATGAAAGTCAATTGCATTCCACAATGCTAATTGAGTCAAATGAAAGTCAAACACATTCAACAATGCTAATTGAGTCAAATGAAAGTCAAACACATTCAAACAAAGCTTTTTAAATCAAATGAAATCCAAATGCATTCAACAAAGCTAATTGAGTCAAATGAAAGTCAAACACTTTCAACAATGCTTTTAGAATCAAATGAAAGTCAAACTCATTCAACAAAGCTTTTTGAATCGAATTAAAGTCAAATGCATTCAACAAAGCTAAGTGAGTCAAATGAAAATCAAACACTTTCAACAAAATTTTTAGAATCAAAAGAAAGTCAAATACATTCAAACAAAGCTTTTTGAATTAAATGAAAGTCAATTGCATTCCACAATGCTAATTGAGGCAAATTAAAGTCAAACACATTCAACAAAGCTAATTGAGTCAAATGAAAGTCAAACACATTCAAACAAAGCTTTTTGAATCAAATGAAAGTCTAATGCATTCAACAAAGCTAATTGAGTCAAATGAAAGTCAAACCCTTTTAACAAAGCTTATAGAATCAAATGAAAGTCAAATACATTCAAACAATGATTTTTGAATCAAATGAAAGTCAAATGCATTCAACAAAGCTAAGTGAGTTAAATGAAAGTCAAACACTTTCAACAAAGCTTTTAGAATTAAATGAAAGTAAAATACATTCAAACAAAGCTTTTTGAATCAAATGAAAGTCAATTGCATTCCACAATGCAAATTGAGTCAAATGAAAGTCAAACACATTAAACAAAGCTAATTAAGTCAAATGAAAGTCAAACACATTCAAACAAAGCTTTTTGAATCAAATGAAAGTCAAATGCATTCAACAAAGCTAATTGAGTCAAATGAAAGTGAAACACTTTCAACAAAGCTTTTAGAATCAAATGAAAGGTCAAATACCTTCAAACAAAGCATTTTGAATCAAATGAAAGTCAATTGCATGTCACAATGCTAATTGAGTCAAATGAAAGTCAAACACATTCAACAATGCTGATTAAGTCAAATAAAACTCAAACACATTCAAATAAATCTTTTTAATCAAATGAAAGCCAAATGCATTCAACAAAGCTAATTGAGTCAAATGAAAGTCAAACACTTTCAACAATGCTTTTAGAATCAAATGAAAGTCAAACACATTCAAACAAAGATTTATGAATCAAATGAAAGTCAAATTCATTCAACAAAGCTAATTGAGTTAAATGAAAGTCAAACACTTTCAACAAAGCTTTTAGAATTAAATGAAAGTCAAATACATTCAAACAAAGCTTTTTGAATCAAATGAAAGTCAAATGCATTCAACAAAGCTAAGTGAGTTAAATGAAAGTCAAACACTTTCAACAAAGCTTTTAGAATTAAATGAAAGTCAAATACATTCAAACAAAGCTTTTTGAATCAAATGAAAGTCAATTGCATTCCACAATGCAAATTGAGTCAAATGAAAGTCAAACACATTCAACAAAGCTAATTGAGTCAAATGAAAGTCAAACACATTCAAACAATGCTTTTTTAATCAAATGAAAGTCAAATTCATTCAACAAAGCTAATTGAGTCAAATGAAAGTTAAACACTTTCAACAAAGCTTTTAGAATCAAATGAAAGATCAAATACATTCATATAAAGGTTTTTGAATCAAATGAAAGTCAATTGCATTCCACAATGCTAATTGAGTCAAATGAAAGTCAAACACATTCAACAATGCTAATTGAGTCAAATGAAAGTCAAACACATTCAACAAAGCTTTTTAAATCAAATGAAATCCAAATGCATTCAACAAAGCTAATTGAGTCAAATGAAAGTCAAACACTTTCAACAATGCTTTTAGAATCAAATGAAAGTCAAACTCATTCAACAAAGCTTTTTGAATCGAATTAAAGTCAAATGCATTCAACAAAGCTAAGTGAGTCAAATGAAAATCAAACACTTTCAACAAAATTTTTAGAATCAAATGAAAGTCAAATACATTCAAACAAAGCTTTTTGAATTAAATGAAAGTCAATTGCATTCCACAATGCTAATTGAGTCAAATGATAATCAAACACATTCAACAAAGCTAATTGAGTCAAATGAACGTCAAACACATTCAAACAAAGTTTTTTAAATGAAATGAAAGCCAAATGCATTCAACAAAGCTAATTGAGTCAAATGAAAATCAAACACATTCAACAAAGCTAATTGAGTCAAATGAACGTCAAACACATTCAAACAAAGCTTTCTGAATCAAATGAAAGGCAAATTCGTTCAACAAAGCTAATAGAGTCAAATGAAAGTCAAACACTTTCAACAAAGCATTTAGAATCAAATGAAAGTCAAACACATTCAAACAAAGCTTTTTGAATCAAATGAAAGTCTAACACATTCAACAAAGCTAAGTGAGTCAAATGAAAGTCAAACCAATTCGACAAAGCAAATTGAGTTAAATAAAAGTCAAACACATTTAAACAAAGCTTTTTGAATCAAATGAAAGTCAAATGCATTCAACAAAGCTAATTAAGTCAAATGAAAGTCAAACACTTTAACAAAGCTTTTTAAATCAAATGAAAGTCAAATGCATTCAACAAAGCTAAGTGAATCAAATGAAAGTCAAATGCATTTAACAAAGCTAATTGAGTCAAATGAAAGTTAAACACTTTCAACAAAGCTTTTTGAATCAAATGAAAGTCAATTGCATTCCATAATGCAAATTGAGTCAAATGAAAGTCAAAGACATTCAACAAAGCTAATTGAGTCAAATGAAAGTCAAACACATTCAAACAAATCTTTTTGAATCAAATGAAAGTCAAATGCATTCAACAAAGTTAAGTGAGTTAAATGAAAGTCAAACACTTTCAACAAAGCTTTTAGAATCAAATGAAAGTCAAATACATTCAAACAATGATTTTTGAATCAAATGAAAGTCAATTGCATTCCGCAATGCAAATTGAGTCAAATGAAAGTCAAACACATTCAACAAAGCTGATTGAGTCAAATCAAAGTCAAACACATTCAAACAAAGCTTTTTCAATCAAATGAAAGTCAAATGCATTCAACAAAGCTAATTGAGTCAAATGAAAGTTAAACACTTTCAACAAAGCTTTTAGAATCAAATGAAAGGTTAAATACCTTCAAACAAAGCTTTTTGAATCAAATGAAAGTCAATTGCATTCCACAATGCTAATTGAGTCAAATGAAAGTCAAACACATTCAACAATGCTAATTAAGTCAAATAAAAGTCAAACACATTCAAATAAATCTTTTTAATCAAATGAAAGCCAAATGCATTCAACAAAGCTAATTGAGTCAAATGAAAGTCAAACACTTTCAACAATGCTTTTAGAATCAAATGAAAGTCTAACACATTCAAACAAAGCTTTTTGAATCAAATGAATGTCAAATTCATTCAACAAAGGTTATTGAGTCAAATGAAAGTTAAACACTTTCAACAAAGCTTTTAGAATCAAATGAAAGATCAAATACATTCATATAAAGGTTTTTGAATCAAATGAAAGTCAATTGCATTCCACAATGCTAATTGAGTCAAATGAAAGTCAAACACATTCAACAATGCTAATTGAGTCAAATGAAAGTCAAACACATTCAAACAAAGCTTTTTAAATCAAATGAAATCCAAATGCATTCAACAAAGCTAATTGAGTCAAATGAAAGTCAAACACTTTCAACAATGCTTTTAGAATCAAATGAAAGTCAAACTCATTCAACAAAGCTTTTTGAATCGAATTAAAGTCAAATGCATTCAACAAAGCTAAGTGAGTCAAATGAAAATCAAACACTTTCAACAAAATTTTTAGAATCAAATGAAAGTCAAATACATTCAAACAAAGCTTTTTGAATTAAATGAAAGTCAATTGCATTCCACAATGCTAATTGAGTCAAATGAAAGTCAAACACATTCAACAAAGCTAATTGAGTCAAATGAACGTCAAACACATTCAAACAAAGCTTTTTAAATGAAATGAAAGCCAAATGCATTCAACAAAGCTAATTGAGTCAAATGAAAGTCAAACACATTCAACAAAGCTAATTGAGTCAAATGAACGTCAAACACATTCAAACAAAGCTTTCTGAATCAAATGAAAGGCAAATTCGTTCAACAAAGCTAATAGAGTCAAATGAAAGTCAAACACTTTCAACAAAGCATTTAGAATCAAATGAAAGTCAAAAACATTCAAACAAAGCTTTTTGAATCAAATGAAAGTCTAACACATTCAACAAAGCTAATTGAGTCAAATGAAAGTCAAACCAATTCGACAAAGCTAATTGAGTTAAATAAAAGTCAAACACATTTAAACAAAGCTTTTTGAATCAAATGAAAGTCAAATGCATTCAACAAAGCTAATTAAGTCAAATGAAAGTCAAACACTTTAACAAAGCTTTTTAAATCAAATGAAAGTTCAAATACCTTCAAACAAAGCTTTTTGAATCAAATGAAAGTTAATTGCATTCCACAATGCTAATTGAGTCAAATGAAAGTCAAACACATTCAACAATGCTAATTAAGTCAAATAAAAGTCAAACACATTCAAATAAATCTTTTTAATCAAATGAAAGCCAAATGTATTCAACAAAGCTAATTGAGTCAAATGAAAGTCAAACACTTTCAATAATGCTTTTAGAATCAAATGAAAGTCAAACACATTCAAACAAAGCTTTTTGAATCAAATGAATGTCAAATTCATTCAACAAAGCTAATTGAGTCAAATGAAAGTTAAACACTTTCAACAAAGCTTTTAGAATCAAATGAAAGATGAAACACATTCATATAAAGGTTTTTGAATCAAATGAAAGTCAATTGCATTCCACAATGCTAATTGAGTCAAATGAAAGTCAAACACATTCAACAATGCTAATTGAGTCAAATGAAAGTCAAACACATTCAAACAAAGCTTTTTAAATCAAATGAAATCCAAATGCAATCAACAAAGCTAATTGAGTCAAATGAAAGTCAAACACTTTCAACAATGCTTTTAGAATCAAATGAAAGTCAAACTCATTCAACAAAGCTTTTTGAATCGAATTAAAGTCAAATGCATTCAACAAAGCTAAGTGAGTCAAATGAAAATCAAACACATTCAAACAAAGCTTTTTGAATTAAATGAAAGTCAATTGCATTCCACAATGCTAATTGAGTCAAATGAAAGTTAAACACATTCAACAAAGCTAATTCAGTCAAATGAACGCCAAACACATTCAAACAAAGCTTTCTGGATCAAATGAAAGTCAAATGCGTTCAACAAAGCTAATTGAGTCAAATGAAAGTCAAACACTTTCAACAAATGCTAATTGAGTCAATTGAAAGTCAAACACATTCAACAAATCTAATTGAGTCAAATGAAAGTCAAACACTTTCAACAAATGCTAATTGAGTCAAATGAAAGTCAAATGCGTTCAACAAAGCAAATAGAGTGAAATGAAAGTCAAACACTTTCAACAAATGCTAATTGAGTCAAATGAAAGTCAAACACATTCAACAAAGCTAATTGAGTCAAATGAAAGTCAAACACTTTCAACAAATGCTAATTGAGTCAAATGAAAGTCAAACACATTCAACAAAGCTAATTGAGTCAAATGAAAGTCAAACACATTCAAACAAAGCTTTTTGAATAAAATGAAAGTCCAATGCATTGAACAAAGCTATTGAGTCAAATGAAAGTCAAACACTTTCAACAAAGCTTTTAGAATCAAATGAAAGTCAAATACATTCAAAAAAAGCTTTTTGAATCAAATGAAAGTCAATTGCATTCCACAATGCTAATTGAATCAAATGAAAGTCAAACACTTTCAACAAAGCTAATTGAGTTAAATGAAAGTCAAACACATTCAAACAAAGCTTCTTGATTCAAAAGAAAGTCAAATGCATTCAACAAAGCTAATTGAGTCAAATGAAAGTCAAACACATTCAAACAAAGCTTTTTGAATCAAATGAAAGTCTAACACTTTTAACAAAGCTTTTAGAATCAAATGAAAGTCTAACACATTCAAATTAAGCTTATTGAATCAAATGAAATTCAAATGCATTCAACAAAGCTAATTCAGTCAAATGAAAGTCAAACACTTTCAAACAAAGCTTTTAGAATCAAATGAAAGTCAAACACATTCAAACAAATTCTTTTGACTCAAATTAAAGTCAAAATCATTCAACAAAGCTAATTGAGTCAAATGAAAGTCACACACTTTCAACAAAGCTTTTAGAATCAAATGAAAGTCAAACACATTCAAACAAAGCTTTTTGAATCAAATGAAAGTCAATTGCATTCAACAAAGCTAATTGAGTCAAATGAAAGTCAAACACTTTGAACAAAGCTTTTAGAATCAAATGAAAGTCAAACAGATTCAAACAAAGCTTATTGAATAAAATGTAAGTCAAATGCATTCAACAAAGCTTATTGAGTCAAATGAAAGTCAAACACATTCAACAAAGCTTTTTGAATCAAATGAAAGTCTAACACTTTTAACAAAGCTTTTAGAATCAAATGAAAGTCTAACACATTCAAATTAAGCTTATTGAATCAAATGAAATTCAAATGCATTCAACAAAGCTAATTCAGTCAAATGAAAGTCAAACACTTTCAAACAAAGCTTTTAGAATCAAATGAAAGTCAAACACATTCAAACAAATTCTTTTGACTCAAATTAAAGTCAAAATCATTCAACAAAGCTAATTGAGTCAAATGAAAGTCACACACTTTCAACAAAGCTTTTAGAATCAAATGAAAGTCAAACACATTCAAACAAAGCTTTTTGAATCAAATGAAAGTCAATTGCATTCAACAAAGCTAATTGAGTCAAATGAAAGTCAAACACTTTGAACAAAGCTTTTAGAATCAAATGAAAGTCAAACAGATTCAAACAAAGCTTATTGAATAAAATGTAAGTCAAATGCATTCAACAAAGCTTATTGAGTCAAATGAAAGTCAAACACATTCAACAAAGCTAATTGAGTCAAATGAAAGTCAACCACATTCAAACAAAGCTTATTAAGTCAAATGAAAGTCAAACAGTTCAAACAAAGCTTTTTGAATCATGTGAAAGTCAAATGCAATCAACAAACCTAATTGAGTCAATTGAAAGTTAAACACTTTCAAAAAAGCTTTTAGAATCAAATGAAAGTCTAATACATTTAAACAAAGCTTTTTCAATCAAATGAAAGTCAATTGCATTCCACAATGCTAATTGAGTCAAATTAAAGTCAACAATGCTAATTGAGTCAAACACATTCAACAATGCTAATTGAGTCAAATAAAAGTCAAACACATTCAAAAAAAGCTTTTTGAATCAAATGAAAGCCAAATGCATTCAACAAAGCGAATTGAGTCAAATGAAAGTTAAACACTTTCAACAATGCTTTTAGAATCAAATGAAAGTCAAACACATTCAAACAAAGCTTTTTGAATCAAATGAAAGTCAAATGCATTCAACAAAGCTAAGTGAGTCAAATGAAAGTCAAACACTTTGAACAAAGCTTTTAGAATCAAATGAAAGTCAAACACATTCAAACAAAGTTTTTTGAATCAAATGAAAGTCAAATACATTCAAACAAATCTTTTTAAATCAAATGAAAGTGAAATGCATTCAACAAAGCTAAGTGATTCAAATGAGAGTCAAACACTTTCAACAAAACTTTTAGAATCAAATGAAGGTCAAATACATTCAAACAAAGCTTTTAAAATTAAATAAAAGTCAATTGCATTCCATAATGCTAATTCAGTCAAATGAAAGTCAAACATATTCAACAGTGCTAATTGAGTCAAATGAAAGTCAAACACATTCAAACAAAGCTTTTTAAATCAAATGAAAGCCAAATGCATTCAACAAAGCTAATTGAGTCAAATAAAAGTCAAACACATTCAAACAAAGCTTTTTGAATAAAATGAAAATCAAATGCATTCAACAAAGCTAATTGAGTCAAATGAAAGTCAAACACTTTCAACAAAGCTTTTAGAATCAAATGAAAGTCAAACACATTCAAACAAAGCATTTTGAATCAAATGAAAGTCTAACACATTCAACAAAGCTAATTGAGTCAAATGAAAGTCAAACACATTCAAACAAAGCTTTTTGGATCAAATGAACGTCAAATGCATTTGACAAAGCTAATTGAGTTAAATGAATGTCAAACACTTTAAACAAAGCTTTTAGAATCAATTGAAAGTCAAATACATTCAAACAAAGATTTTTGAATCAAATGAAAGTCAATTGCATTCCACAATGCTACTAGAGTCAATTGAAAGTTAAACACATTCAACAAAGCTAATTGAGTCAAATGAAAGTCAAACACATTCAAACAAAGCTTTTTGAATCAAATGAAAGTCAAATGCGTTCAACAAAGCAAATAGAGTCAAATGAAAGTCAAACACTTTCAACAAATGCTAATTGAGTCAAATGAAAGTCAAACACATTCAACAAAGCTAATTGAGTCAAATGAAAGTCAAACACTTTCAACAAATGCTAATTGAGTCAAATGAAAGTCAAACACATTCAACAAAGCTAATTGAGTCAAATGAAAGTCAAACACATTCAAACAAAGCTTTTTGAATCAAATGAAAGTCTAACACATTCAACAAAGCTAATTGAGTCAAAGGAAAGTCAAACACTTTCAAACAAAGCTTTTTGAATCAAATGAACGTCAAATGCATTTAACAAAGCTAATTGAGTTAAATGAATGTCAAACACTTTAAACAAAGCTTTTTGAATCAAATGAAAGTCAAAAACATTCAAACAAAGATTTTTGAATCAAATGAAAGTCAATTGCATTCCACAATGCTAATTGAGTCAAATTAAAGTCAACAATGCTAATTGAGCCAAACACATTCAACAATGCTAATTGAGTCAAATAAAAGTCAAACACATTCAAAAAAAGCTTTTTGAATCAAATGAAAGCCAAATGCATTCAACAAAGCGAATTGAGTCAAATGAAAGTTAAACACTTTCAACAATGCTTTTAGAATCAAATGAAAGTCAAACACATTCAAACAAAACTTTTTGAATCAAATGAAAGTCAAATGCATTCAACAAAGCTAAGTGAGTCAAATGAAAGTCAAACACTTTCAACAAAGCTTTTAGAATCAAATGAAAGTCAAACACATTAAAACAAAGCTTTTTAAATCAAATGAAAGTCAATTGCATTCAACAAAGCTAATTGAGTCAAATGAAAGTCAAACACTTTCAACAAAGCTTTTAGAATCAAATGAAAGTCAAACAGATTCAAACAAAGCTTATTGAATAAAATGTAAGTCAAATGCATTCAACAAAGCTAATTGAGTCAAATGAAAGTCAAACAAATTCAACAAAGCTAATTGAGTCAATTGAAAGTCAAACACATTCAACAATGCTAATTGAGTCAAATGAAAGTCAAACACATTCAAAGAAAGCTTTTTGAATCAAATGAAAGCCAAATGCATTCAACAAAGCTAATTGAGTCAAATTAAAGTAAAAAACTTTCAACAATGCTTTTAGAATTAAATGAAAGTCAAACAAATCTTTTTAAATCAAATGAAAGTGAAATGCATTCAACAAATCTAAGTGATTCAAATGAAAGTCAAACACTTTCAACAAAACTTTTAGAATCAAATGAAGGTCAAATACATTCAAACAAAGCTTTTTGAATCAAATGAACGTCAAATGCATTTAACAAAGCTAATTGAGTTAAATGAATGTCAAACACTTTAAACAAAGCTTTTAGAATCAAATGAAAGTCAAATACATTCAAACAAAGATTTTTGAATCAAATGAAAGTCAATTGCATTCCACAATGCTACTGGAGTCAATTGAAAGTTAAACACATTCAACAAAGCTAATTGAGTCAAAGGAAAGTCAAACACATTCAAACAAAGCTTTTTGAATCAAATGAAAGTCAAATGCGTTCAACAAAGCAAATAGAGTCAAATGAAAGTCAAACACTTTCAACAAATGCTAATTGAGTCAAATGAAAGTCAAACACATTCAACAAAGCTAATTGAGTCAAATGAAAGTCAAACACTTTCAACAAATGCTAATTGAGTCAAATGAAAGTCAAACACATTCAACAAAGCTAATTGAGTCAAATGAAAGTTAAACACATTCAAACAAAGCTTTTTGAATCAAATGAAAATCCAATGCATTGAACAAAGCTATTGAGTCAAATGAAAGTCAAACACTTTCAACAAAGCTTTTAGAATCAAATGAAAGTCAAATACATTCAAAAAAAGCTTTTTGAATCAAATGAAAGTCAATTGCATTCCACAATGCTAATTGAATCAAATGAAAGTCAAACACATTCAACAAAGCTAATTGAGTTAAATGAAAGTCAAACACATTCAAACAAAGCTTCTTGATTCAAAAGAAAGTCAAATGCATTCAACAAAGCTAATTGAGTCAAATGAAAGTCAAACACATTCAAACAAAGCTTTTTGAATCAAATGAAAGTCTAACACTTTTAACAAAGCTTTTAGAATCAAATGAAAGTCTAACACATTCAAATTAAGCTTATTGAATCAAATGAAATTCAAATGCATTCAACAAAGCTAATTCAGTCAAATGAAAGTCTAACACTTTCAACAAAGCTTTTAGAATCAAATGAAAGTCAAACACATTCAAACAAATTTTTTTGACTCAAATGAAAGTCAAATGCATTCAACAAATCTAATTGAGTCAAATGAAAGTCAAACACTTTCAACAAAGCTTTTAGAATCAAATGAAAGTCAAACACATTCAAACAAAGCTTTTTGAATCAAATGAAAGTCAATTGCATTCAACAAAGCTAATTGAGTCAAATGAAAGTCAAACACTTTCAACAATGCTTTTAGAATCAAATGAAAGTCAAACACATTCAAACAAAGCTTTTTGAATCAAATGAAAGTCAAATGCATTCAACAAAGCTAAGTGAGTCAAATGAAAGTCAAACACTTTGAACAAAGCTTTTAGAATCAAATGAAAGTCAAACACATTCAAACAAAGTTTTTTGAATCAAATGAAAGTCAAATACATTCAAACAAAGCTTTTTGAATCAAATGAAAGATAAATGCATTTAACAACGCTAATTGAGTCATCTGAAAGTCAAACACTTTCAACAAAGCTTTTAGAATCAAATGAAAGTCAATTGCATTCCACAATGCAAATTGAGTCAAATGAAAGTCAAACACATTTAACAAAGCTAATTGAGTCAAATGAACGTCAAACACATTCAAACAAAGCTTTTTAAATCAAATGAAAGTCAAATGTATTCAACAAAAGTAATTGAGTCAAATGAAAGTCAAACACTTTAAACAAAGCTTTTATAATCAAATGAAAGTCAAATACATTCAAACAAAGCTTTTTAAATCGAATGGAAGTCAATTGCATTCCACAATGCTAATTAAGTCAAATGAAAGTCAAACACATTCAACAATGCTAATTGAGTCAAATGAAAGTCAAACACATTCATAGAAAGCTTTTTGAATCAAATGAAAGCCAAATGCATTCAACAAAGCTAATTGAGTCAAATTAAAGTAAAAAACTTTCAACAATGCTTTTAGAATTAAATGAAAGTCAAACAAATCTTTTTAACTCAAATGAAAGTGAAATGCATTCAACAAAGCTAAGTGATTCAAATGAAAGTCAAAGACTTTCAACAAAACTTTTAGAATCAAATGAAAGTCAAATACATTCAAACAAAGCTTTTTGAATCAAATGAACGTCAAATGCATTTAACAAAGCTAATTGAGTTAAATGAATGTCAAACACTTTAAACAAAGCTTTTAGAATAAAATGAAAGTCAAATACATTCAAACAAAGATTTTTGAATCAAATGAAAGTCAATTGCATTCCACAATGCTACTGGAGTCAATTGAAAGTTAAACACATTCAACAAAGCTAATTGAGTCAAATGAAAGTCAAACACATTCAAACAAAGCTTTTTGAATCAAATGAAAGTCAAATGCGTTCAACAAAGCAAATAGAGTCAAATGAAAGTCAAACACTTTCAACAAATGCTAATTGAGTCAAATGAAAGTCAAACACATTCAACAAAGCTAATTGAGTCAAATGAAAGTCAAACACTTTCAACAAATGCTAATTGAGTCAAATGAAAGTCAAACACATTCAACAAAGCTAATTGAGTCAAATGAAAGTCAAACACTTTCAACAAATGCTAATTGAGTCAAATGAAAGTCAAACACATTCAACAAAGCTAATTGAGTCAAATGAAAGTCAAACACATTCAAACAAAGCTTTTTGAATCAAATGAAAGTCCAATGCATTGAACAAAGATATTGAGTCAAATGAAAGTCAAACACTTTCAACAAAGCTTTTAGAATCAAATGAAAGTCAAACAGATTTAAACAAAGCTTATTGAATAAAATGTAAGTCAAATGCCTTCAACAAAGCTAATTGAGTCAAATGAAAGTCAAACACATTCAACAAAGCTAATTGAGTCAAATGAAAGTCAACCACATTCAAACAAAGCTTATTGAGTCAAATAAAAGTCAAACAGTTCAAACAAAGCTTTTTGAATCATGTGAAAGTCAAATTCATTCAACAAACCTAATTGAGTCAATTGAAAGTTAAACACTTTCAAAACAGCTTTTAGAATCAAATGAAAGTCTAATACATTTAAACAAAGCTTTTTCAATCAAATGAAAGTTAATTGCATTCCACAATGCTAATTGAGTCAAATTAAAGTCAACAATGCTAATTGAGTCAAACACATTCAACAATGCTAATTGAGTCAAATAAAAGTCAAACACATTCAAAAAAAGCTTTTTGAATCAAATGAAAGCCAAATGCATTCAACAAAGCGAATTGAGTCAAATGAAAGTTAAACACTTTGAACAATGCTTTTAGAATCAAATGAAAGTCAAACACATTCAAACAAAGCTTTTTGAATCAAATGAAAGTCAAATGCATTCAACAAAGCTAAGTGAGTCAAATGAAAGTCAAACACTTTGAACAAAGCTTTTAGAATCAAATGAAAGTCAAACACATTCAAACAAAGTTTTTTGAATCAAATGAAAGTCAAATACATTCAAACAAAGCTTTTTGAATCAAATGAAAGACAAATGCATTTAACAACGCTAATTGAGTCATCTGAAAGTCAAACACTTTCAACAAAGCTTTTAGAATCAAATGAAAGTCAATTGCATTCCAAAATGCAAATTGAGTCAAATGAAAGTCAAACACATTTAACAAAGCTAATTGAGTCAAATGAACGTCAAACACATTCAAACAATACTTTTTGAATCAAATGAAAGTCAAATGTATTCAACAAAAGTAATTGAGTCAAATGAAAGTCAAACACTTTAAACAAAGCTTTTATAATCAAATGAAAGTCAAATACATTCAAACAAAGCTTTTTAAATCGAATGGAAGTCAATTGCATTCCACAATGCTAATTAAGTCAAATGAAAGTCAAACACATTCAACAATGCTAATTGAGTCAAATGAAAGTCAAACACATTCATAGAAAGCTTTTTGAATCAAATGAAAGCCAAATGCATTCAACAAAGCTAATTGAGTCAAATTAAAGTAAAAAACTTTCAACAATGGTTTTAGAATTAAATGAAAGTCAAACAAATCTTTTTAACTCAAATGAAAGTGAAATGCATTCAACAAAGCTAATTGAGTCAAATGAAAGTCAAACACATTCAAACAAAGCTTTTTGAAGAAAATGAAAATCAAATGTATTCAACAAAGCTAATTGAGTCAAATGAAAGTCAAACACTTTCAACAAAGCTTTTAGAATCAAATGAAAGTCAAACACATTCAAACAAAGCTTTTTGAATCAAATGAAAGTCTAACACATTCAACAAAGCTAATTGAGTCAAATGAAAGTCAAACACATTCAAACAAAGCTTTTTGAATCAAATGAAAGTCAAATGCGTTCAACAAAGCAAATAGAGTCAAATGAAAGTCAAACACTTTCAACAAATGCTAATTGAGTCAAATGAAAGTCAAACACATTCAACAAAGCTAACTGAGTCAAATGAAAGTCAAACACTTTCAACAAATGCTAATTGAGTCAAATGAAAGTCAAACACATTCAACAAAGCTAATTGAGTCAAATGAAAGTCAAACACATTCAAACAAAGCTTTTTGAATCAAATGAAAGTCCAATGCATTGAACAAAGCTATTGAGTCAAATGAAAGTCAAACACTTTCAACAAAGCTTTTAGAGTCAAATGAAAGTCAAATACATTCAAAAAAAGCTTTTTGAATCAAATGAAAGTCAATTGCATTCCACAATGCTAATTGAATCAAATGAAAGTCAAACACATTCAACAAAGCTAATTGAGTTAAATGAAAGTCAAACACATTCAAACAAAGCTTCTTGATTCAAAAGAAAGTCAAATGCATTCAACAAAGCTAATTGAGTCAAATGAAAGTCAAACACATTCAAACAAAGCTTTTTGAATCAAATGAAAGTCTAATACTTTTAACAAAGCTTTTAGAATCAAATGAAAGTCTAACACATTCAAATTAAGCTTATTGAATCAAATGAAATTCAAATGCATTCAACAAAGCTAATTCAGTCAAATGAAAGTCTAACACTTTCAACAAAGCTTTTAGAATCAAATGAAAGTCAAACACATTCAAACAAATTTTTTTGACTCAAATGAAAGTCAAATGCATTCAACAAAGCTAATTGAGTCAAATGAAAGTCAAACACTTTCAACAAAGCTTTTAGAATCAAATGAAAGTCAAACACATTCAAACAAAGCTTTTTGAATCAAATGAAAGTCAATTGCATTCAACAAAGCTAATTGAGTCAAATGAAAGTCAAACACTTTCAACAAAGCTTTTAGAATCAAATGAAAGTCAAACAGATTCAAACAAAGCTTATTGAATAAAATGTAAGTTAAATGCATTCAACAAAGCTAATTGAGTCAAATGAAAGTCAAACACATTCAACAAAGTTAATTGAGTTAAATGAAAGTCAACCACATTCAAACAAAGCTTATTGAGTCAAATAAAAGTCAAACAGTTCAAACAAAGCTTTTTGAATCATGTGAAAGTCAAATGCATTCAACAAACCTAATTGAGTCAATTGAAAGTTAAACACTTTCAAAAAAGCTTTTAGAATCAAATGAAAGTCTAATACATTTAAACAAAGCTTTTTCAATCAAATGAAAGTTAATTGCATTCCACAATGCTAATTGAGTCAAATTAAAGTCAACAATGCTAATTGAGTCAAACACATTCAACAATGCTAATTGAGTCAAATAAAAGTCAAACACATTCAAAAAAAGCTTTTTGAATCAAATGAAAGCCAAATGCATTCAACAAAGCGAATTGAGTCAAATGAAAGTTAAACACTTTCAACAATGCTTTTAGAATCAAATGAAAGTCAAACACATTCAAACAAAGCTTTTTGAATCAAATGAAAGTCAAATGCATTCAACAAAGCTAAGTGAGTCAAATGAAAGTCAAACACTTTGAACAAAGCTTTTAGAATCAAGTGAAAGTCAAACACATTCAAACAAAGTTTTTTGAATCAAATGAAAGTTAAATACATTCAAACAAAGCTTTTTGAATCAAATGAAAGACAAATGCATTTAACAAAGCTAATTGAGTCATCTGAAAGTCAAACACTTTCAACAAAGCTTTTAGAATCAAATGAAAGTCAATTGCATTCCACAATGCAAATTGAGTCAAATGAAAGTCAAAAACATTTAACAAAGCTAATTGAGTCAAATGAACGTCAAACACATTCAAACAAAGCTTTTTGAATCAAATGAAAGTCAAATGTATTCAACAAAAGTAATTGAGTCAAATGAAAGTCAAACACTTTAAACAAAGCTTTTATAATCAAATGAAAGTCAAATACATTCAAACAAAGCTTTTTAAATCGAATGGAAGTCAATTGCATTCCACAATGCTAATTAAGTCAAATGAAAGTCAAACACATTCAACAATGCTAATTGAGTCAAATGAAAGTCAAACACATTCAAAGAAAGCTTTTTGAATCAAATGAAAGCCAAATGCATTCAACAAAGCTAATTGAGTCAAATTAAAGTAAAAAACTTTCAACAATGCTTTTAGAATTAAATGAAAGTCAAACAAATCTTTTTAAATCAAATGAAAGTGAAATGCATTCAACAAAGCTAAGTGATTCAAATGAAAGTCAAACACTTTCAACAAAACTTTTAGAATCAAATGAAGGTCAAATACATTCAAACAAAGCTTTTTAAATTAAATAAAAGTCAATTGCATTCTATAATGCTAATTCAGTCAAATGAAAGTCAAACATATTCAACAGTGCTAATTGAGTCAAATGAAAGTCAAACACATTCAAACAAAGCTTTTTAAATCAAGTGAAAGCCAAATGCATTCAACAAAGCTAATTGAGTCAAATGAAAGTCAAACACATTCAAACAAAGCTTTTTGAATAAAATGAAAATCAAATGCATTCAACAAAGCTAATTGAGTCAAATGAAAGTCAAACACTTTCAACAAAGCTTTTAGAATCAAATGAAAGTCAAACACATTCAAACAAAGCTTTTTGAATCAAATGAAAGTCTAACACATTCAACAAAGCTAATTGAGTCAAATGAAAGTCAAACACATTCAAACAAAGCTTTTTGAATCAAATGAACGTCAAATGCATTTAACAAAGCTAATTGAGTAAAATGAATGTCAAACACTTTAAACAAAGCTTTTAGAATCAAATGAAAGTCAAATACATTCAAACAAAGATTTTTGAATCAAATGAAAGTCAATTGCATTTCACAATGCTACTGGAGTCAATTGAAAGTTAAACACATTCAACAAAGCTAATTGAGTCAAATGAAAGTCAAACACATTCAAACAAAGCTTTTTGAATCAAATGAAAGTCAAATGCGTTCAACAAAGCAAATAGAGTCAAATGAAAGTCAAACACTTTCAACAAATGCTAATTGAGTCAAATGAAAGTCAAACACATTCAACAAAGCTTTTTGAATCAAATGAAAGTCAAATGCATTCAACAAAGCTAAGTGAGTCAAATGAAAGTCAAACACTTTGAACAAAGCTTTTAGAATCAAATGAAAGTCAAACACATTCAAACAAAGTTTTTTGAATCAAATGAAAGTCAAATACATTCAAACAAAGCTTTTTGAATCAAATGAAAGTCAATTGCATTCCACAATGCAAATTGAGTCAAATGAAAGTCAAACACATTTAACAAAGCTAATTGAGTCAAATGAACGTCAAACACATTCAAACAAAGCTTTTTGAATCAAATGAAAGTCAAATGTATTCAACAAAAGTAATTGAGTCAAATGAAAGTCAAACACTTTAAACAAAGCTTTTATAATCAAATGAAAGTCAAATACATTCAAACAAAGCTTTTTAAATCGAATGGAAGTCAATTGCATTCCACAATGCTAATTAAGTCAAATGAAAGTCAAACACATTCAACAATGCTAATTGAGTCAAATGAAAGTCAAACACATTCATAGAAAGCTTTTTGAATCAAATGAAAGCCAAATGCATTCAACAAAGCTAATTGAGTCAAATTAAAGTAAAAAACTTTCAACAATGCTTTTAGAATTAAATGAAAGTCAAACAAATCTTTTTAACTCAAATGAAAGTGAAATGCATTCAACAAAGCTAAGTGATTCAAATGAAAGTCAAACACTTTCAACAAAACTTTTAGAATCAAATGAAGGTCAAATACATTCAAACAAAGCTTTTTGAATCAAATGAACGTTAAATGCATTTAGAATCAAATGAAGGTCAACCACATTCAAACAAAGCTTATTAAGTCAAATGAAAGTCAAACAGTTCAAACAAAGCTTTTTGAATCATGTGAAAGTCAAATGCAATCAACAAACCTAATTGAGTCAATTGAAAGTTAAACACTTTCAAAAAAGCTTTTAGAATCAAATGAAAGTCTAATACATTTAAACAAAGCTTTTTCAATCAAATGAAAGTCAATTGCATTCCACAATGCTAATTGAGTCAAATTAAAGTCAACAATGCTAATTGAGTCAAACACATTCAACAATGCTAATTGAGTCAAATAAAAGTCAAACACATTCAAAAAAAGCTTTTTGAATCAAATGAAAGCCAAATGCATTCAACAAAGCGAATTGAGTCAAATGAAAGTTAAACACTTTCAACAATGCTTTTAGAATCAAATGAAAGTCAAACACATTCAAACAAAGCTTTTTGAATCAAATGAAAGTCAAATGCATTCAACAAAGCTAAGTGAGTCAAATGAAAGTCAAACACTTTGAACAAAGCTTTTAGAATCAAATGAAAGTCAAACACATTCAAACAAAGTTTTTTGAATCAAATGAAAGTCAAATACATTCAAACAAATCTTTTTAAATCAAATGAAAGTGAAATGCATTCAACAAAGCTAAGTGATTCAAATGAGAGTCAAACACTTTCAACAAAACTTTTAGAATCAAATGAAGGTCAAATACATTCAAACAAAGCTTTTAAAATTAAATAAAAGTCAATTGCATTCCATAATGCTAATTCAGTCAAATGAAAGTCAAACATATTCAACAGTGCTAATTGAGTCAAATGAAAGTCAAACACATTCAAACAAAGCTTTTTAAATCAAATGAAAGCCAAATGCATTCAACAAAGCTAATTGAGTCAAATAAAAGTCAAACACATTCAAACAAAGCTTTTTGAATAAAATGAAAATCAAATGCATTCAACAAAGCTAATTGAGTCAAATGAAAGTCAAACACTTTCAACAAAGCTTTTAGAATCAAATGAAAGTCAAACACATTCAAACAAAGCATTTTGAATCAAATGAAAGTCTAACACATTCAACAAAGCTAATTGAGTCAAATGAAAGTCAAACACATTCAAACAAAGCTTTTTGGATCAAATGAACGTCAAATGCATTTGACAAAGCTAATTGAGTTAAATGAATGTCAAACACTTTAAACAAAGCTTTTAGAATCAATTGAAAGTCAAATACATTCAAACAAAGATTTTTGAATCAAATGAAAGTCAATTGCATTCCACAATGCTACTAGAGTCAATTGAAAGTTAAACACATTCAACAAAGCTAATTGAGTCAAATGAAAGTCAAACACATTCAAACAAAGCTTTTTGAATCAAATGAAAGTCAAATGCGTTCAACAAAGCAAATAGAGTCAAATGAAAGTCAAACACTTTCAACAAATGCTAATTGAGTCAAATGAAAGTCAAACACATTCAACAAAGCTAATTGAGTCAAATGAAAGTCAAACACTTTCAACAAATGCTAATTGAGTCAAATGAAAGTCAAACACATTCAACAAAGCTAATTGAGTCAAATGAAAGTCAAACACATTCAAACAAAGCTTTTTGAATCAAATGAAAGTCTAACACATTCAACAAAGCTAATTGAGTCAAAGGAAAGTCAAACACTTTCAAACAAAGCTTTTTGAATCAAATGAACGTCAAATGCATTTAACAAAGCTAATTGAGTTAAATGAATGTCAAACACTTTAAACAAAGCTTTTTGAATCAAATGAAAGTCAAAAACATTCAAACAAAGATTTTTGAATCAAATGAAAGTCAATTGCATTCCACAATGCTAATTGAGTCAAATTAAAGTCAACAATGCTAATTGAGCCAAACACATTCAACAATGCTAATTGAGTCAAATAAAAGTCAAACACATTCAAAAAAAGCTTTTTGAATCAAATGAAAGCCAAATGCATTCAACAAAGCGAATTGAGTCAAATGAAAGTTAAACACTTTCAACAATGCTTTTAGAATCAAATGAAAGTCAAACACATTCAAACAAAACTTTTTGAATCAAATGAAAGTCAAATGCATTCAACAAAGCTAAGTGAGTCAAATGAAAGTCAAACACTTTCAACAAAGCTTTTAGAATCAAATGAAAGTCAAACACATTAAAACAAAGCTTTTTAAATCAAATGAAAGTCAATTGCATTCAACAAAGCTAATTGAGTCAAATGAAAGTCAAACACTTTCAACAAAGCTTTTAGAATCAAATGAAAGTCAAACAGATTCAAACAAAGCTTATTGAATAAAATGTAAGTCAAATGCATTCAACAAAGCTAATTGAGTCAAATGAAAGTCAAACAAATTCAACAAAGCTAATTGAGTCAATTGAAAGTCAAACACATTCAACAATGCTAATTGAGTCAAATGAAAGTCAAACACATTCAAAAAAAGCTTTTTGAATCAAATGAAAGCCAAATGCATTCAACAAAGCTAATTGAGTCAAATTAAAGTAAAAAACTTTCAGCAATGCTTTTAGAATTAAATGAAAGTCAAACAAATCTTTTTAAATCAAATGAAAGTGAAATGCATTCAACAAATCTAAGTGATTCAAATGAAAGTCAAACACTTTCAACAAAACTTTTAGAATCAAATGAAGGTCAAATACATTCAAACAAAGCTTTTTGAATCAAATGAACGTCAAATGCATTTAACAAAGCTAATTGAGTTAAATGAATGTCAAACACTTTAAACAAAGCTTTTAGAATCAAATGAAAGTCAAATACATTCAAACAAAGATTTTTGAATCAAATGAAAGTCAATTGCATTCCACAATGCTACTGGAGTCAATTGAAAGTTAAACACATTCAACAAAGCTAATTGAGTCAAAGGAAAGTCAAACACATTCAAACAAAGCTTTTTGAATCAAATGAAAGTCAAATGCGTTCAACAAAGCAAATAGAGTCAAATGAAAGTCAAACACTTTCAACAAATGCTAATTGAGTCAAATGAAAGTCAAACACATTCAACAAAGCTAATTGAGTCAAATGAAAGTCAAACACTTTCAACAAATGCTAATTGAGTCAAATGAAAGTCAAACACATTCAACAAAGCTAATTGAGTCAAATGAAAGTTAAACACATTCAAACAAAGCTTTTTGAATCAAATGAAAGTCCAATGCATTGAACAAAGCTATTGAGTCAAATGAAAGTCAAACACTTTCAACAAAGCTTTTAGAATCAAATGAAAGTCAAATACATTCAAAAAAAGCTTTTTGAATCAAATGAAAGTCAATTGCATTCCACAATGCTAATTGAATCAAATGAAAGTCAAACACATTCAACAAAGCTAATTGAGTTAAATGAAAGTCAAACACATTCAAACAAAGCTTCTTGATTCAAAAGAAAGTCAAATGCATTCAACAAAGCTAATTGAGTCAAATGAAAGTCAAACACATTCAAACAAAGCTTTTTGAATCAAATGAAAGTCTAACACTTTTAACAAAGCTTTTAGAATCAAATGAAAGTCTAACACATTCAAATTAAGCTTATTGAATCAAATGAAATTCAAATGCATTCAACAAAGCTAATTCAGTCAAATGAAAGTCTAACACTTTCAACAAAGCTTTTAGAATCAAATGAAAGTCAAACACATTCAAACAAATTTTTTTGACTCAAATGAAAGTCAAATGCATTCAACAAATCTAATTGAGTCAAATGAAAGTCAAACACTTTCAACAAAGCTTTTAGAATCAAATGAAAGTCAAACACATTCAAACAAAGCTTTTTGAATCAAATGAAAGTCAATTGCATTCAACAAAGCTAATTGAGTCAAATGAAAGTCAAACACTTTCAACAATGCTTTTAGAATCAAATGAAAGTCAAACACATTCAAACAAAGCTTTTTGAATCAAATGAAAGTCAAATGCATTCAACAAAGCTAAGTGAGTCAAATGAAAGTCAAACACTTTGAACAAAGCTTTTAGAATCAAATGAAAGTCAAACACATTCAAACAAAGTTTTTTGAATCAAATGAAAGTCAAATACATTCAAACAAAGCTTTTTGAATCAAATGAAAGATAAATGCATTTAACAACGCTAATTGAGTCATCTGAAAGTCAAACACTTTCAACAAAGCTTTTAGAATCAAATGAAAGTCAATTGCATTCCACAATGCAAATTGAGTCAAATGAAAGTCAAACACATTTAACAAAGCTAATTGAGTCAAATGAACGTCAAACACATTCAAACAAAGCTTTTTAAATCAAATGAAAGTCAAATGTATTCAACAAAAGTAATTGAGTCAAATGAAAGTCAAACACTTTAAACAAAGCTTTTATAATCAAATGAAAGTCAAATACATTCAAACAAAGCTTTTTAAATCGAATGGAAGTCAATTGCATTCCACAATGCTAATTAAGTCAAATGAAAGTCAAACACATTCAACAATGCTAATTGAGTCAAATGAAAGTCAAACACATTCATAGAAAGCTTTTTGAATCAAATGAAAGCCAAATGCATTCAACAAAGCTAATTGAGTCAAATTAAAGTAAAAAACTTTCAACAATGCTTTTAGAATTAAATGAAAGTCAAACAAATCTTTTTAACTCAAATGAAAGTGAAATGCATTCAACAAAGCTAAGTGATTCAAATGAAAGTCAAAGACTTTCAACAAAACTTTTAGAATCAAATGAAAGTCAAATACATTCAAACAAAGCTTTTTGAATCAAATGAACGTCAAATGCATTTAACAAAGCTAATTGAGTTAAATGAATGTCAAACACTTTAAACAAAGCTTTTAGAATAAAATGAAAGTCAAATACATTCAAACAAAGATTTTTGAATCAAATGAAAGTCAATTGCATTCCACAATGCTACTGGAGTCAATTGAAAGTTAAACACATTCAACAAAGCTAATTGAGTCAAATGAAAGTCAAACACATTCAAACAAAGCTTTTTGAATCAAATGAAAGTCAAATGCGTTCAACAAAGCAAATAGAGTCAAATGAAAGTCAAACACTTTCAACAAATGCTAATTGAGTCAAATGAAAGTCAAACACATTCAACAAAGCTAATTGAGTCAAATGAAAGTCAAACACTTTCAACAAATGCTAATTGAGTCAAATGAAAGTCAAACACATTCAACAAAGCTAATTGAGTCAAATGAAAGTCAAACACTTTCAACAAATGCTAATTGAGTCAAATGAAAGTCAAACACATTCAACAAAGCTAATTGAGTCAAATGAAAGTCAAACACATTCAAACAAAGCTTTTTGAATCAAATGAAAGTCCAATGCATTGAACAAAGATATTGAGTCAAATGAAAGTCAAACACTTTCAACAAAGCTTTTAGAATCAAATGAAAGTCAAACAGATTTAAACAAAGCTTATTGAATAAAATGTAAGTCAAATGCCTTCAACAAAGCTAATTGAGTCAAATGAAAGTCAAACACATTCAACAAAGCTAATTGAGTCAAATGAAAGTCAACCACATTCAAACAAAGCTTATTGAGTCAAATAAAAGTCAAACAGTTCAAACAAAGCTTTTTGAATCATGTGAAAGTCAAATTCATTCAACAAACCTAATTGAGTCAATTGAAAGTTAAACACTTTCAAAACAGCTTTTAGAATCAAATGAAAGTCTAATACATTTAAACAAAGCTTTTTCAATCAAATGAAAGTTAATTGCATTCCACAATGCTAATTGAGTCAAATTAAAGTCAACAATGCTAATTGAGTCAAACACATTCAACAATGCTAATTGAGTCAAATAAAAGTCAAACACATTCAAAAAAAGCTTTTTGAATCAAATGAAAGCCAAATGCATTCAACAAAGCGAATTGAGTCAAATGAAAGTTAAACACTTTGAACAATGCTTTTAGAATCAAATGAAAGTCAAACACATTCAAACAAAGCTTTTTGAATCAAATGAAAGTCAAATGCATTCAACAAAGCTAAGTGAGTCAAATGAAAGTCAAACACTTTGAACAAATCTTTTAGAATCAAATGAAAGTCAAACACATTCAAACAAAGTTTTTTGAATCAAATGAAAGTCAAATACATTCAAACAAAGCTTTTTGAATCAAATGAAAGACAAATGCATTTAACAACGCTAATTGAGTCATCTGAAAGTCAAACACTTTCAACAAAGCTTTTAGAATCAAATGAAAGTCAATTGCATTCCAAAATGCAAATTGAGTCAAATGAAAGTCAAACACATTTAACAAAGCTAATTGAGTCAAATGAACGTCAAACACATTCAAACAATACTTTTTGAATCAAATGAAAGTCAAATGTATTCAACAAAAGTAATTGAGTCAAATGAAAGTCAAACACTTTAAACAAAGCTTTTATAATCAAATGAAAGTCAAATACATTCAAACAAAGCTTTTTAAATCGAATGGAAGTCAATTGCATTCCACAATGCTAATTAAGTCAAATGAAAGTCAAACACATTCAACAATGCTAATTGAGTCAAATGAAAGTCAAACACATTCATAGAAAGCTTTTTGAATCAAATGAAAGCCAAATGCATTCAACAAAGCTAATTGAGTCAAATTAAAGTAAAAAACTTTCAACAATGGTTTTAGAATTAAATGAAAGTCAAACAAATCTTTTTAACTCAAATGAAAGTGAAATGCATTCAACAAAGCTAATTGAGTCAAATGAAAGTCAAACACATTCAAACAAAGCTTTTTGAAGAAAATGAAATCAAATGTATTCAACAAAGCTAATTGAGTCAAATGAAAGTCAAACACTTTCAACAAAGCTTTTAGAATCAAATGAAAGTCAAACACATTCAAACAAAGCTTTTTGAATCAAATGAAAGTCTAACACATTCAACAAAGCTAATTGAGTCAAATGAAAGTCAAACACATTCAAACAAAGCTTTTTGAATCAAATGAAAGTCAAATGCGTTCAACAAAGCAAATAGAGTCAAATGAAAGTCAAACACTTTCAACAAATGCTAATTGAGTCAAATGAAAGTCAAACACATTCAACAAAGCTAACTGAGTCAAATGAAAGTCAAACACTTTCAACAAATGCTAATTGAGTCAAATGAAAGTCAAACACATTCAACAAAGCTAATTGAGTCAAATGAAAGTCAAACACATTCAAACAAAGCTTTTTGAATCAAATGAAAGTCCAATGCATTGAACAAAGCTATTGAGTCAAATGAAAGTCAAACACTTTCAACAAAGCTTTTAGAGTCAAATGAAAGTCAAATACATTCAAAAAAAGCTTTTTGAATCAAATGAAAGTCAATTGCATTCCACAATGCTAATTGAATCAAATGAAAGTCAAACACATTCAACAAAGCTAATTGAGTTAAATGAAAGTCAAACACATTCAAACAAAGCTTCTTGATTCAAAAGAAAGTCAAATGCATTCAACAAAGCTAATTGAGTCAAATGAAAGTCAAACACATTCAAACAAAGCTTTTTGAATCAAATGAAAGTCTAATACTTTTAACAAAGCTTTTAGAATCAAATGAAAGTCTAACACATTCAAATTAAGCTTATTGAATCAAATGAAATTCAAATGCATTCAACAAAGCTAATTCAGTCAAATGAAAGTCTAACACTTTCAACAAAGCTTTTAGAATCAAATGAAAGTCAAACACATTCAAACAAATTTTTTTGACTCAAATGAAAGTCAAATGCATTCAACAAAGCTAATTGAGTCAAATGAAAGTCAAACACTTTCAACAAAGCTTTTAGAATCAAATGAAAGTCAAACACATTCAAACAAAGCTTTTTGAATCAAATGAAAGTCAATTGCATTCAACAAAGCTAATTGAGTCAAATGAAAGTCAAACACTTTCAACAAAGCTTTTAGAATCAAATGAAAGTCAAACAGATTCAAACAAAGCTTATTGAATAAAATGTAAGTTAAATGCATTCAACAAAGCTAATTGAGTCAAATGAAAGTTAAACACATTCAACAAAGTTAATTGAGTTAAATGAAAGTCAACCACATTCAAACAAAGCTTATTGAGTCAAATAAAAGTCAAACAGTTCAAACAAAGCTTTTTGAATCATGTGAAAGTCAAATGCATTCAACAAACCTAATTGAGTCAATTGAAAGTTAAACACTTTCAAAAAAGCTTTTAGAATCAAATGAAAGTCTAATACATTTAAACAAAGCTTTTTCAATCAAATGAAAGTTAATTGCATTCCACAATGCTAATTGAGTCAAATTAAAGTCAACAATGCTAATTGAGTCAAACACATTCAACAATGCTAATTGAGTCAAATAAAAGTCAAACACATTCAAAAAAAGCTTTTTGAATCAAATGAAAGCCAAATGCATTCAACAAAGCGAATTGAGTCAAATGAAAGTTAAACACTTTCAACAATGCTTTTAGAATCAAATGAAAGTCAAACACATTCAAACAAAGCTTTTTGAATCAAATGAAAGTCAAATGCATTCAACAAAGCTAAGTGAGTCAAATGAAAGTCAAACACTTTGAACAAAGCTTTTAGAATCAAGTGAAAGTCAAACACATTCAAACAAAGTTTTTTGAATCAAATGAAAGTTAAATACATTCAAACAAAGCTTTTTGAATCAAATGAAAGACAAATGCATTTAACAAAGCTAATTGAGTCATCTGAAAGTCAAACACTTTCAACAAAGCTTTTAGAATCAAATGAAAGTCAATTGCATTCCACAATGCAAATTGAGTCAAATGAAAGTCAAAAACATTTAACAAAGCTAATTGAGTCAAATGAACGTCAAACACATTCAAACAAAGCTTTTTGAATCAAATGAAAGTCAAATGTATTCAACAAAAGTAATTGAGTCAAATGAAAGTCAAACACTTTAAACAAAGCTTTTATAATCAAATGAAAGTCAAATACATTCAAACAAAGCTTTTTAAATCGAATGGAAGTCAATTGCATTCCACAATGCTAATTAAGTCAAATGAAAGTCAAACACATTCAACAATGCTAATTGAGTCAAATGAAAGTCAAACACATTCAAAGAAAGCTTTTTGAATCAAATGAAAGCCAAATGCATTCAACAAAGCTAATTGAGTCAAATTAAAGTAAAAAACTTTCAACAATGCTTTTAGAATTAAATGAAAGTCAAACAAATCTTTTTAAATCAAATGAAAGTGAAATGCATTCAACAAAGCTAAGTGATTCAAATGAAAGTCAAACACTTTCAACAAAACTTTTAGAATCAAATGAAGGTCAAATACATTCAAACAAAGCTTTTTAAATTAAATAAAAGTCAATTGCATTCTATAATGCTAATTCAGTCAAATGAAAGTCAAACATATTCAACAGTGCTAATTGAGTCAAATGAAAGTCAAACACATTCAAACAAAGCTTTTTAAATCAAGTGAAAGCCAAATGCATTCAACAAAGCTAATTGAGTCAAATGAAAGTCAAACACATTCAAACAAAGCTTTTTGAATAAAATGAAAATCAAATGCATTCAACAAAGCTAATTGAGTCAAATGAAAGTCAAACACTTTCAACAAAGCTTTTAGAATCAAATGAAAGTCAAACACATTCAAACAAAGCTTTTTGAATCAAATGAAAGTCTAACACATTCAACAAAGCTAATTGAGTCAAATGAAAGTCAAACACATTCAAACAAAGCTTTTTGAATCAAATGAACGTCAAATGCATTTAACAAAGCTAATTGAGTAAAATGAATGTCAAACACTTTAAACAAAGCTTTTAGAATCAAATGAAAGTCAAATACATTCAAACAAAGATTTTTGAATCAAATGAAAGTCAATTGCATTTCACAATGCTACTGGAGTCAATTGAAAGTTAAACACATTCAACAAAGCTAATTGAGTCAAATGAAAGTCAAACACATTCAAACAAAGCTTTTTGAATCAAATGAAAGTCAAATGCGTTCAACAAAGCAAATAGAGTCAAATGAAAGTCAAACACTTTCAACAAATGCTAATTGAGTCAAATGAAAGTCAAACACATTCAACAAAGCTTTTTGAATCAAATGAAAGTCAAATGCATTCAACAAAGCTAAGTGAGTCAAATGAAAGTCAAACACTTTGAACAAAGCTTTTAGAATCAAATGAAAGTCAAACACATTCAAACAAAGTTTTTTGAATCAAATGAAAGTCAAATACATTCAAACAAAGCTTTTTGAATCAAATGAAAGTCAATTGCATTCCACAATGCAAATTGAGTCAAATGAAAGTCAAACACATTTAACAAAGCTAATTGAGTCAAATGAACGTCAAACACATTCAAACAAAGCTTTTTGAATCAAATGAAAGTCAAATGTATTCAACAAAAGTAATTGAGTCAAATGAAAGTCAAACACTTTAAACAAAGCTTTTATAATCAAATGAAAGTCAAATACATTCAAACAAAGCTTTTTAAATCGAATGGAAGTCAATTGCATTCCACAATGCTAATTAAGTCAAATGAAAGTCAAACACATTCAACAATGCTAATTGAGTCAAATGAAAGTCAAACACATTCATAGAAAGCTTTTTGAATCAAATGAAAGCCAAATGCATTCAACAAAGCTAATTGAGTCAAATTAAAGTAAAAAACTTTCAACAATGCTTTTAGAATTAAATGAAAGTCAAACAAATCTTTTTAACTCAAATGTAAGTGAAATGCATTCAACAAAGCTAAGTGATTCAAATGAAAGTCAAACACTTTCAACAAAACTTTTAGAATCAAATGAAGGTCAAATACATTCAAACAAAGCTTTTTGAATCAAATGAACGTTAAATGCATTTAACAAAGCTAATTGAGTTAAATGAATGTCAAACACTTTAAACAAAGCTTTTAGAATCAAATGAAAGTCAAATACATTCAAACAAAGATTTTTGAATCAAATGAAAGTCAATTGCATTCCACAATGCTACTGGAGTCAATTGAAAGTTAAACACATTCAACAAAGCTAATTGAGTCAAATGAAAGTCAAACACATTCAAACAAAGCTTTTTGAATCAAATGAAAGTCAAATGCGTTCAACAAAGCAAATAGAGTCAAATGAAAGTCAAACACTTTCAACAAATGCTAATTGAGTCAAATGAAAGTCAAACACATTCAACAAAGCTAATTGAGTCAAATGAAAGTCAAACACTTTCAACAAATGCTAATTGAGTCAAATGAAAGTCAAACACATTCAACAAAGCTAATTGAGTCAAATGAAAGTCAAACACATTCAAAGAAAGCTTTTTGAATCAAATGAAAGTCCAATGCATTGAACAAAGATATTGAGTCAAATGAAAGTCAAACACTTTCAACAAAGCTTTTAGAATCAAATGAAAGTCAAATACATTCAAAAAAAGCTTTTTGAATCAAATGAAAGTCAATTGCATTCCACAATGCTAATTGAATCAAATGAAAGTCAAACACATTCAACAAAGCTAATTGAGTTAAATGAAAGTCAAACACATTCAAACAAAGCTTCTTGATTCAAAAGAAAGTCAAATGCATTCAACAAAGCTAATTGAGTCAAATGAAAGTCAAACACATTCAAACAAAGCTTTTTGAATCAAATGAAAGTCTAACACTTTTAACAAAGCTTTTAGAATCAAATGAAAGTCTAACACATTCAAATTAAGCTTATTGAATCAAATGAAATTCAAATGCATTCAACAAAGCTAATTCAGTCAAATGAAAGTCTAACACTTTCAACAAAGCTTTTAGAATCAAATGAAAGTCAAACACATTCAAACAAATTTTTTTGACTCAAATGAAAGTCAAATGCATTCAACAAATCTAATTGAGTCAAATGAAAGTCAAACACTTTCAACAAAGCTTTTAGAATCAAATGAAAGTCAAACACATTCAAACAAAGCTTTTTGAATCAAATGAAAGTCAATTGCATTCAACAAAGCTAATTGAGTCAAATGAAAGTCAAACACTTTCAACAAAGCTTTTAGAATCAAATGAAAGTCAAACAGATTTAAACAAAGCTTATTGAATAAAATGTAAGTCAAATGCATTCAACAAAGCTAATTGAGTCAAATGAAAGTCAAACACATTCAACAAAGCTAATTGAGTCAAATGAAAGTCAACCACATTCAAACAAAGCTTATTGAGTCAAATAAAAGTCAAACAGTTCAAACAAAGCTTTTTGAATCATGTGAAAGTCCAATGCATTCAACAAACCTAATTGAGTCAATTGAAAGTTAAACACTTTCAAAACAGCTTTTAGAATCAAATGAAAGTCTAATACATTTAAACAAAGCTTTTTCAATCAAATGAAAGTCAATTGCATTCCACAATGCTAATTGAGTCAAATTAAAGTCAACAATGCTAATTGAGTCAAACACATTCAACAATGCTAATTGAGTCAAATAAAAGTCAAACACATTCAAAAAAAGCTTTTTGAATCAAATGAAAGCCAAATGCATTCAACAAAGCGAATTGAGTCAAATGAAAGTTAAACACTTTCAACAATGCTTTTAAATCAAATGAAAGTCAAACACATTCAAACAAAGCTTTTTGAATCAAATGAAAGTCAAATGCATTCAACAAAGCTAAGTGAGTCAAATGAAAGTCAAACACTTTCAACAAAGCTTTTAGAATCAAATGAAAGTCAAACAGATTTAAACAAAGCTTATTGAATAAAATGTAAGTCAAATGCATTCAACAAAGCTAATTGAGTCAAATGAAAGTCAAACACATTCAACAAAGCTAATTGAGTCAAATGAAAGTCAACCACATTCAAACAAAGCTTATTGAGTCAAATAAAAGTCAAACAGTTCAAACAAAGCTTTTTGAATCATGTGAAAGTCAAATGCATTCAACAAACCTAATTGAGTCAATTGAAAGTTAAACACTTTCAAAAAAGCTTTTAGAATCAAATGAAAGTCTAATACATTTAAACAAAGCTTTTTCAATCAAATGAAAGTTAATTGCATTCCACAATGCTAATTGAGTCAAATTAAAGTCAACAATGCTAATTGAGTCAAACACATTCAACAATGCTAATTGAGTCAAATAAAAGTCAAACACATTCAAAAAAAGCTTTTTGAATCAAATGAAAGCCAAATGCATTCAACAAAGGGAATTGAGTCAAATGAAAGTTAAACACTTTCAACAAAACTTTTAGAATCAAATGAAGGTCAAATACATTCAAACAAAGCTTTTTGAATCAAATGAACGTTAAATGCATTTAACAAAGCTAATTGAGTTAAATGAATGTCAAACACTTTAAACAAAGCTTTTAGAATCAAATGAAAGTCAAATACATTCAAACAAAGATTTTTGAATCAAATGAAAGTCAATTGCATTCCACAATGCTACTGGAGTCAATTGAAAGTTAAACACATTCAACAAAGCTAATTGAGTCAAATGAAAGTCAAACACATTCAAACAAAGCTTTTTGAATCAAATGAAAGTCAAATGCGTTCAACAAAGCAAATAGAGTCAAATGAAAGTCAAACACTTTCAACAAATGCTAATTGAGTCAAATGAAAGTCAAACACATTCAACAAAGCTAATTGAGTCAAATGAAAGTCAAACACTTTCAACAAATGCTAATTGAGTCAAATGAAAGTCAAACACATTCAACAAAGCTAATTGAGTCAAATGAAAGTCAAACACATTCAAAGAAAGCTTTTTGAATCAAATGAAAGTCCAATGCATTGAACAAAGATATTGAGTCAAATGAAAGTCAAACACTTTCAACAAAGCATTTAGAATCAAATGAAAGTCAAATACATTCAAAAAAAGCTTTTTGAATCAAATGAAAGTCAATTGCATTCCACAATGCTAATTGAATCAAATGAAAGTCAAACACATTCAACAAAGCTAATTGAGTTAAATGAAAGTCAAACACATTCAAACAAAGCTTCTTGATTCAAAAGAAAGTCAAATGCATTCAACAAAGCTAATTGAGTCAAATGAAAGTCAAACACATTCAAACAAAGCTTTTTGAATCAAATGAAAGTCTAACACTTTTAACAAAGCTTTTAGAATCAAATGAAAGTCTAACACATACAAATTAAGCTTATTGAATCAAATGAAATTCAAATGCATTCAACAAAGCTAATTCAGTCAAATGAAAGTCTAACACTTTCAACAAAGCTTTTAGAATCAAATGAAAGTCAAACACATTCAAACAAATTTTTTTGACTCAAATGAAAGTCAAATGCATTCAACAAATCTAATTGAGTCAAATGAAAGTCAAACACTTTCAACAAAGCTTTTTGAATCAAATGAAAGTCAATTGCATTCAACAAAGCTAATTGAGTCAAATGAAAGTCAAACACTTTCAACAAAGCTTTTAGAATCAAATGAAAGTCAAACAGATTTAAACAAAGCTTATTGAATAAAATGTAAGTCAAATGCATTCAACAAAGCTAATTGAGTCAAATGAAAGTCAAACACATTCAACAAAGCTAATTGAGTCAAATGAAAGTCAACCACATTCAAACAAAGCTTATTGAGTCAAATAAAAGTCAAACAGTTCAAACAAAGCTTTTTGAATCATGTGAAAGTCAAATGCATTCAACAAACCTAATTGAGTCAATTGAAAGTTAAACACTTTCAAAACAGCTTTTAGAATCAAATGAAAGTCTAATACATTTAAACAAAGCTTTTTCAATCAAATGAAAGTCAATTGCATTCCACAATGCTAATTGAGTCAAATTAAAGTCAACAATGCTAATTGAGTCAAACACATTCAACAATGCTAATTGAGTCAAATAAAAGTCAAACACATTCAAAAAAAGCTTTTTGAATCAAATGAAAGCCAAATGCATTCAACAAAGCGAATTGAGTCAAATGAAAGTTAAACACTTTCAACAATGCTTTTAAATCAAATGAAAGTCAAACACATTCAAACAAAGCTTTTTGAATCAAATGAAAGTCAAATGCATTCAACAAAGCTAAGTGAGTCAAATGAAAGTCAAACACTTTGAACAAAGCTTTTAGAATCAAATGAAAGTGAAACACATTCAAACAAAGTTTTTTGAATCAAATGAAAGTTAAATACATTCAAACAAAGCTTTTTGAATCAAATGAAAGACAAATGCATTTAACAACGCTAATTGAGTCATCTGAAAGTCAAACACTTTCAACAAAGCTTTTAGAATCAAATGAAAGTCAATTGCATTCCACAATGCAAATTGAGTCAAATGAAAGTCAAACACATTTAACAAAGCTAATTGAGTCAAATGAACGTCAAACACATTCAAACAAAGCTTTTTGAATCAAATGAAAGTCAAATGTATTCAACAAAAGTAATTGAGTCAAATGAAAGTCAAACACTTTAAACAAAGCGTTTATAATCAAATGAAAGTCAAATACATTCAAACAAAGCTTTTTAAATCGAATGGAAGTCAATTGCATTCCACAATGCTAATTAAGTCAAATGAAAGTCAAACACATTCAACAATGCTAATTGAGTCAAATGAAAGTCAAACACATTCATAGAAAGCTTTTTGAATCAAATGAAAGCCAAATGCATTCAACAAAGCTAATTGAGTCAAATTAAAGTAAAAAACTTTCAACAATGGTTTTAGAATTAAATGAAAGTCAAACAAATCTTTTTAACTCAAATGAAAGTGAAATGCATTCAACAAAGCTAATTGAGTCAAATGAAAGTCAAACACATTCAAACAAAGCTTTTTGAATAAAATGAAAATCAAATGTATTCAACAAAGCTAATTGAGTCAAATGAAAGTCAAACACTTTCAACAAAGCTTTTAGAATCAAATGAAAGTCAAACACATTCAAACAAAGCTTTTTGAATCAAATGAAAGTCTAACACATTCAACAAAGCTAATTGAGTCAAATGAAAGTCAAACACATTCAAACAAAGCTTTTTGAATCAAATGAAAGTCAAATGCGTTCAACAAAGCAAATAGTGTCAAATGAAAGTCAAACACTTTCAACAAATGCTAATTGAGTCAAATGAAAGTCAAACACATTCAACAAAGCTAACTGAGTCAAATGAAAGTCAAACACTTTCAACAAATGCTAATTGAGTCAAATGAAAGTCAAACACATTCAACAAAGCTAATTGAGTCAAATGAAAGTCAAACACATTCAAACAAAGCTTTTTGAATCAAATGAAAGTCCAATGCATTGAACAAAGCTATTGAGTCAAATGAAAGTCAAACACTTTCAACAAAGCTTTTAGAATCAAATGAAAGTCGAATACATTCAAAAAAAGCTTTTTGAATCAAATGAAAGTCAATTGCATTCCACAATGCTAATTGAATCAAATGAAAGTCAAACACATTCAACAAAGCTAATTGAGTTAAATGAAAGTCGAACACATTCAAACAAAGCTTCTTGATTCAAAAGAAAGTCAAAAGCATTCAACAAAGCTAATTGAGTCAAATGAAAGTCAAACACATTCAAACAAAGCTTTTTGAATCAAATGAAAGTCTAATACTTTTAACAAAGCTTTTAGAATCAAATGAAAGTCTAACACATTCAAATTAAGCTTATTGAATCAAATGAAATTCAAATGCATTCAACAAAGCTAATTCAGTCAAATGAAAGTCTAACACTTTCAACAAAGCTTTTAGAATCAAATGAAAGTCAAACACATTCAAACAAATTTTTTTGACTCAAATGAAAGTCAAATGCATACAACAAAGCTAATTGAGTCAAATGAAAGTCAAACACTTTCAACAAAGCTTTTAGAATCAAATGAAAGTCAAACACATTCAAACAAAGCTTTTTGAATCAAATGAAAGTCAATTGCATTCAACAAAGCTAATTGAGTCAAATGAAAGTCAAACACTTTCAACAAAGCTTTTCGAATCAAATGAAAGTCAAACAGATTCAAACAAAGCTTATTGAATAAAATGTAAGTCAAATGCATTCAACAAAGCTAATTGAGTCAAATGAAAGTCAAACACATTCAACAAAGCTAATTGAGTCAAATGAAAGTCAACCACATTCAAACAAAGCTTATTGAGTCAAATAAAAGTCAAACAGTTCAAACAAAGCTTTTTGAATCATGTGAAAGTCAAATGCATTCAACAAACCTAATTGAGTCAATTGAAAGTTAAACACTTTCAAAAAAGCTTTTAGAATCAAATGAAAGTCTAATACATTTAAACAAAGCTTTTTCAATCAAATGAAAGTTAATTGCATTCCACAATGCTAATTGAGTCAAATTAAAGTCAACAATGCTAATTGAGTCAAACACATTCAACAATGCTAATTGAGTCAAATAAAAGTCAAACACATTCAAAAAAAGCTTTTTGAATCAAATGAAAGCCAAATGCATTCAACAAAGGGAATTGAGTCAAATGAAAGTTAAACACTTTCAACAATGCTTTTAGAATCAAATGAAAGTCAAACACATTCAAACAAAGCTTTTTGAATCAAATGAAAGTCAAATGCATTCAACAAAGCTAAGTGAGTCAAATGAAAGTCAAACACTTTGAACAAAGCTTTTAGAATCAAGTGAAAGTCAAACACATTCAAACAAAGTTTTTTGAATCAAATGAAAGTTAAATACATTCAAACAAAGCTTTTTGAATCAAATGAAAGACAAATGCATTTAACAAAGCTAATTGAGTCATCTGAAAGTCAAACACTTTCAACAAAGCTTTTAGAATCAAATGAAAGTCAATTGCATTCCACAATGCAAATTGAGTCAAATGAAAGTCAAACACATTTAACAAAGCTAATTGAGTCAAATGAACGTCAAACACATTCAAACAAAGCTTTTTGAATCAAATGAAAGTCAAATGTATTCAACAAAAGTAATTGAGTCAAATGAAAGTCAAACACTTTAAACAAAGCGTTTATAATCAAATGAAAGTCAAATACATTCAAACAAAGCTTTTTAAATCGAATGGAAGTCAATTGCATTCCACAATGCTAATTAAGTCAAATGAAAGTCAAACACATTCAACAATGCTAATTGAGTCAAATGAAAGTCAAACACATTCATAGAAAGCTTTTTGAATCAAATGAAAGCCAAATGCATTCAACAAAGCTAATTGAGTCAAATTAAAGTAAAAAACTTTCAACAATGGTTTTAGAATTAAATGAAAGTCAAACAAATCTTTTTAACTCAAATGAAAGTGAAATGCATTCAACAAAGCTAATTGAGTCAAATGAAAGTCAAACACATTCAAACAAAGCTTTTTGAATAAAATGAAAATCAAATGTATTCAACAAAGCTAATTGAGTCAAATGAAAGTCAAACACTTTCAACAAAGCTTTTAGAATCAAATGAAAGTCAAACACATTCAAACAAAGCTTTTTGAATCAAATGAAAGTCTAACACATTCAACAAAGCTAATTGAGTCAAATGAAAGTCAAACACATTCAAACAAAGCTTTTTGAATAAAATGAAAGTCAAATGCGTTCAACAAAGCAAATAGTGTCAAATGAAAGTCAAACACTTTCAACAAATGCTAATTGAGTCAAATGAAAGTCAAACACATTCAACAAAGCTAACTGAGTCAAATGAAAGTCAAACACTTTCAACAAATGCTAATTGAGTCAAATGAAAGTCAAACACATTCAACAAAGCTAATTGAGTCAAATGAAAGTCAAACACATTCAAACAAAGCTTTTTGAATCAAATGAAAGTCCAATGCATTGAACAAAGCTATTGAGTCAAATGAAAGTCAAACACTTTCAACAAAGCTTTTAGAATCAAATGAAAGTCAAATACATTCAAAAAAAGCTTTTTGAATCAAATGAAAGTCAATTGCATTCCACAATGCTAATTGAATCAAATGAAAGTCAAACACATTCAACAAAGCTAATTGAGTTAAATGAAAGTCGAACACATTCAAACAAAGCTTCTTGATTCAAAAGAAAGTCAAAAGCATTCAACAAAGCTAATTGAGTCAAATGAAAGTCAAACACATTCAAACAAAGCTTTTTGAATCAAATGAAAGTCTAATACTTTTAACAAAGCTTTTAGAATCAAATGAAAGTCTAACACATTCAAATTAAGCTTATTGAATCAAATGAAATTCAAATGCATTCAACAAAGCTAATTCAGTCAAATGAAAGTCTAACACTTTCAACAAAGCTTTTAGAATCAAATGAAAGTCAAACACATTCAAACAAATTTTTTTGACTCAAATGAAAGTCAAATGCATACAACAAAGCTAATTGAGTCAAATGAAAGTCAAACACTTTCAACAAAGCTTTTAGAATCAAATGAAAGTCAAACACATTCAAACAAAGCTTTTTGAATCAAATGAAAGTCAATTGCATTCAACAAAGCTAATTGAGTCAAATGAAAGTCAAACACTTTCAACAAAGCTTTTCGAATCAAATGAAAGTCAAACAGATTCAAACAAAGCTTATTGAATAAAATGTAAGTCAAATGCATTCAACAAAGCTAATTGAGTCAAATGAAAGTCAAACACATTCAACAAAGCTAATTGAGTCAAATGAAAGTCAACCACATTCAAACAAAGCTTATTGAGTCAAATAAAAGTCAAACAGTTCAAACAAAGCTTTTTGAATCATGTGAAAGTCAAATGCATTCAACAAACCTAATTGAGTCAATTGAAAGTTAAACACTTTCAAAAAAGCTTTTAGAATCAAATGAAAGTCTAATACATTTAAACAAAGCTTTTTCAATCAAATGAAAGTTAATTGCATTCCACAATGCTAATTGAGTCAAATTAAAGTCAACAATGCTAATTGAGTCAAACACATTCAACAATGCTAATTGAGTCAAATAAAAGTCAAACACATTCAAAAAAAGCTTTTTGAATCAAATGAAAGCCAAATGCATTCAACAAAGGGAATTGAGTCAAATGAAAGTTAAACACTTTCAACAATGCTTTTAGAATCAAATGAAAGTCAAACACATTCAAACAAAGCTTTTTGAATCAAATGAAAGTCAAATGCATTCAACAAAGCTAAGTGAGTCAAATGAAAGTCAAACACTTTGAACAAAGCTTTTAGAATCAAGTGAAAGTCAAACACATTCAAACAAAGTTTTTTGAATCAAATGAAAGTTAAATACATTCAAACAAAGCTTTTTGAATCAAATGAAAGACAAATGCATTTAACAAAGCTAATTGAGTCATCTGAAAGTCAAACACTTTCAACAAAGCTTTTAGAATCAAATGAAAGTCAATTGCATTCCACAATGCAAATTGAGTCAAATGAAAGTCAAACACATTTAACAAAGCTAATTGAGTCAAATGAACGTCAAACACATTCAAACAAAGCTTTTTGAATCAAATGAAAGTCAAATGTATTCAACAAAAGTAATTGAGTCAAATGAAAGTCACACTTTAAACAAAGCTTTTATAATCAAATGAAAGTCAAATACATTCAAACAAAGCTTTTTAAATCGAATGGAAGTCAATTGCATTCCACAATGCTAATTAAGTCAAATGAAAGTCAAACACATTCAACAATGCTAATTGAGTCAAATGAAAGTCAAACACATTCAAAGAAAGCTTTTTGAATCAAATGAAAGCCAAATGCATTCAACAAAGCTAATTGAGTCAAATTAAAGTAAAAAACTTTCAACAATGCTTTTAGAATTAAATGAAAGTCAAACAAATCTTTTTAAATCAAATGAAAGTGAAATGCATTCAACAAAGCTAAGTGATTCAAATGAAAGTCAAACACTTTCAACAAAACTTTTAGAATCAAATGAAGGTCAAATACATTCAAACAAAGCTTTTTAAATTAAATAAAAGTCAATTGCATTCCATAATGCTAATTCAGTCAAATGAAAGTCAAACATATTCAACAGTGCTAATTGAGTCAAATGAAAGTCAAACACATTCAAACAAAGCTTTTTAAATCAAGTGAAAGCCAAATGCATTCAACAAAGCTAATTGAGTCAAATGAAAGTCAAACACATTCAAACAAAGCTTTTTGAATAAAATGAAAATCAAATGCATTCAACAAAGCTAATTGAGTCAAATGAAAGTCAAACACTTTCAACAAAGCTTTTAGAATCAAATGAAAGTCAAACACATTCAAACAAAGGTTTTTGAATCAAATGAAAGTCTAACACATTCAACAAAGCTAATTGAGTCAAATGAAAGTCAAACACATTCAAACAAAGCTTTTTGAATCAAATGAACGTCAAATGCATTTAACAAAGCTAATTGAGTTAAATGAATGTCAAACACTTTAAACAAATCTTTTAGAATCAAATGAAAGTCAAATACATTCAAACAAAGATTTTTGAATCAAATGAAAGTCAATTGCATTTCACAATGCTACTGGAGTCAATTGAAAGTTAAACACATTCAACAAAGCTAATTGAGTCAAATGAAAGTCAAACACATTCAAACAAAGCTTTTTGAATCAAATGAAAGTCCAATGCATTGAACAAAGCTATTGAGTCAAATGAAAGTCAAACACTTTCAACAAAGCTTTTAGAATCAAATGAAAGTCAAATACATTCAAAAAAAGCTTTTTGAATCAAATGAAAGTCAATTGCATTCCACAATGCTAATTGAATCAAATGAAAGTCAAACACATTCAACAAAGCTAATTGAGTTAAATGAAAGTCAAACACATTCAAACAAAGCTTCTTGATTCAAAAGAAAGTCAAATGCATTCAACAAAGCTAATTGAGTCAAATGAAAGTCAAACACATTCAAACAAAGCTTTTTGAATCAAATGAAAGTCTAATACTTTTAACAAAGCTTTTAGAATCAAATGAAAGTCTAACACATTCAAATTAAGCTTATTGAATCAAATGAAATTCAAATGCATTCAACAAAATTAATCCAGTCAAATGAAAGTCAAACACTTTCAACAAAGCTTTTAAAATCAAATGAAAGTCAAACACATTCAAACAAATTTTTTTGACTCAAATGAAAGTCAAATGCATTCAACAAAGCTAATTGAGTCAAATGAAAGTCAAACACTTTCAACAAAGCTTTTAGAATCAAATGAAAGTCAAACACATTCAAACAAAGCTTTTTGAATCAAATGAAAGTCTAACACATTCAACAAAGCTAATTGAGTCAAATGAAAGTCAAACACATTCAAACAAAGCTTTTTGAATCAAATGAACATCAAATGCATTTAACAAAGCTAATTGAGTTAAATGAATGTCAAACACTTTAAACAAAGCTTTTAGAATCAAATGAAAGTCAAATACATTCAAACAAAGATTTTTGAATCAAATGAAAGTCAATTGCATTCCACAATGCTACTGTAGTCAATTGAAAGTTAAACACATTCAACAAAGCTAATTGAGTCAAATGAAAGTCAAACACATTCAAACAAAGCTTTTTGAATCAAATGAAAGTCAAATGCGTTCAACAAAGCAAATAGAGTCAAATGAAAGTCAAACACTTTCAACAAATGCTAATTGAGTCAAATGAAAGTCAAACACATTCAACAAAGCTAATTGAGTCAAATGAAAGTCAAACACTTTCAACAAATGCTAATTGAGTCAAATGAAAGTCAAACACATTCAACAAAGCTAATTGAGTCAAATGAAAGTCAAACACATTCAAACAAAGCTTTTTGAATCAAATGAAAGTCCAATGCATTGAACAAAGCTATTGAGTCAAATGAAAGTCAAACACTTTCAACAAAGCTTTTAGAATCAAATGAAAGTCAAATACATTCAAAAAAAGCTTTTTGAATCAAATGAAAGTCAATTGCATTCCACAATGCTAATTGAATCAAATGAAAGTCAAACACATTCAACAAAGCTAATTGAGTTAAATGAAAGTCAAACACATTCAAACAAAGCTTCTTGATTCAAAAGAAAGTCAAATGCATTCAACAAAGCTAATTGAGTCAAATGAAAGTCAAACACATTCAAACAAAGCTTTTTGAATCAAATGAAAGTCTAACACTTTTAACAAAGCTTTTAGAATCAAATGAAAGTCTAACACATTCAAATTAAGCTTATTGAATCAAATGAAATTCAAATGCATTCAACAAAGCTAATTCAGTCAAATGAAAGTCTAACACTTTCAACAAAGCTTTTAGAATCAAATGAAAGTCAAACACATTCAAACAAATTTTTTTGACTCAAATGAAAGTCAAATGCATTCAACAAAGCTAATTGAGTCAAATGATAGTCAAACACTTTCAAGAAAGCTTTTAGAATCAAATGAAAGTCAAACACATTCAAACAAAGCTTTTTGAATCAAATGAAAGTCAATTGCATTCAACAAAGCTAATTGAGTCAAATGAAAGTCAAACACTTTCAACAAAGCTTTTAGAATCAAATGAAAGTCAAACACATTCAAACGAAGCTTATTGAATAAAATGTAAGTCAAATGCATTCAACAAAGCTAATTGAGTCAAATGAAAGTCAAACACATTCAACAAAGCTAATTGAGTCAAATGAAAGTCAACCACATTCAAACGAAGCTTATTGAGTCAAATGAAAGCCAAATGCATTCTACAAAGCTAATTGAGTGAAATGAATGTCAAACACTTTCAACAAAGCTTTTAGAATCAAATGAAAGTCAAACACATTCAAATAAAGCATTTTGAATCAAATGAAAGTCAAATGCATTCAACAAAGCAAATTAAGTCAAATGAAAGTCAAACACTTTCAACAAAAGCTAATTGATTCAAATGAAATTCAAACACATTCAACAAAGCTAATTGAGTCAAATGAAATTCAAACACATTCAAACAAAGCTTTTTAAATCAAATGAAAGCCAAATGCATTCAACAAAGCTAGTTGAGTCAAATGATTGTCAAATACTTTCAACAAAGCTTTTAGAATCAAATGAAAGTCAAACACATTCAAACAAAGCATTTTGAATCAAATGAAAGTCAAATGCATTAAACAAAGCTAATTGAGTCAAAAAGCTTTGTTTGAATATGTTTGACTTTCATTTGATTCTAATAGCTTTGTTGAAAGTGTTTGACTTTCATTTGACTCAATTAGCTTTGTTGAATTCATTTGACTTTCATTAGATTCAAAAATCTTTATTTGAATGTGTTTGACTTTCATTTGAATCAATTAGCTTTTTTGAAGTGTTTGACTATCATTTGACTCAATTAGCATTGTGGAATACAATTGACTTTCATTTGATTCAAAAAGCTTTGTTTGAATGTGTTTGACTTTTATTTGATTCTAAAAGCTTTGTTGAAAGTGTTTGACTTTCATTTGACTCAATTAGCTTTGTTGAATGCATTGGACTTTCATTTGATTCAAAAAGCTTTGTTTAAATGTGTTTGACTTTCATTTGACTCAATTAGCTTTGATGAATGTGTTTGACTTTCATTTGACTCAATTAGCATTTTGGAATGCAATTGACTTTCATTTAATTCAAATAGCTTTGTTTGAATGTATTTGACTTTCATTTGATTCTAAAAGCTTTGTTGAAAGAGTTTGACTTTCATTAGACTCAATTAGCTTTGTTGAATGCATTTGACTTTCAATTGATTCAACAAAGCTTTATTTGAATGTGTTTGACTTTCATTTGACTTAATTAGCTTTGTTGAATGTATTTGACTTTCATTTGACTCAATTAGCATTGTGGAATGCAATTGACTTTCATTTGATTCAAAAAGCTTTGTTTGAATATTCTAAAAGCTTTGTTGAAAGTGTTTAACTTTCATTTGACTCAATTAGCTTTGTTGAATTCATTTAACTTTCATTTGATTCAAAATCTTTATTTGAATGTGTTTGACTTTCATTTGAATCAATTAGCTTTGTTGAAGTGTTTGACTTTCGTTTGACTCAATTAGCATTGTGGAATATAATTGACTTTCATTTGATTCAAAAAGCTTTGTTTGAATGTGTTTGACTTTTATTTGATTCTAAAAGTTTTGTTGAAAGTGTTTGACTTTCATTTGACTTAATTAGGTTTGTTGAATGCATTGGACTTTCATTTGGTTCAAAAAGCTTTGTTTAAATGTGTTTGACTTTCATTTGACTCAATTAGCATTTTGGAATGCAATTGACTTTCATTAATTCAAAAAGCTTTGTTTGAATATATTTGACGTTCATTTGATTCTAAAAGCTTTGTTGAAAGTGTTTGTCTTTTATTTGACTCAATTAGCTTTGTTGAATGCATTTGACTTTCAATTGATTCAACAAAGCTTTGTTTGAATGTGTTTGACTTATATTTGACTCAATTAGCTTTGTTGAATGTATTTGACTTTCATTTGACACCATTAGCATTGTGGAATGCAATTGACTTTCATTTGATTCAAAAAGCTTTGTTTGAATGTATTTGACTTTCATTTGATTCAAAAAGCTTTGTTGAAAGTGTTTGACTTTCATTTGACTGAATTAGCTTTGTTGAACGCATTTGACTTTCATTTGATTCAAAAAGCTTTATTTAAATGTGTTTGACTTTCATTTGACTCAATTAGCTTTGATGAGTGTGTTTGACTTTCATTTGACTAAATTAGCATTGTGGAATGCAATTGACATTCATTTATTTCAAAAAGCTTTGTTTGATTGTCTTTGACATTCATTTGATTCTAAAAGCTTTGTTAAAAGTGTTTGACTTTCATTTGACTCAATTAGCTTTGTTGAATGCATTTGACTTTCAATTGATTCAACAAAGCTTTGTTTGAATGTGTTTGACTTTCATTTGACTCAATTAGCATTGTTGAATGCAATTGACTATCATTTGATTCAAAAAGCTTTGTTTAAATGTATTTGACTTTCATTTGATTCTAAAAGCTTTGTTAAAAGATTTTAACTTTCATTTGACTCAATTAGCTTTGTTGAATACGTTTGACTTTCATTAGATTCAAAAAGCTTTGTTTGAATGTGTTCGACTTTCATTTGATTCTAATAGCTTTGTTAAAAGTGTTTGACTTTCATTTGACTCAATTAGCTTTGTTGAATTCATTTGACTTTCATTTGATTCAAAAATCTTTATTTGAATGTGTTTGACTTTCATTTGAATCAATTAGCTTTGTTGAAGTGTTTGACTTTCGTTTGACTCAATTAGCATTGTGGAATAGAATTGACTTTCATTTGATTCAAAAAGCTTTGTTTGAATGTGTTTGACTTTTATTTGATTCTAAAAGCTTTGTTGAAAGTGTTTGACTTTCATTTGACTGAATTAGCTTTATTGAATGCATTGGACTTTCATTTGATTCAAAAAGCTTTGTTTAAATGTGTTTGAATTTCATTTGACTCAATTAGCTTTGATGAATGTGTTTGACTTTCATTTGACTCAATTAGAATTTTGGAATGCAATTGACTTTCATTAATTCAAAAAGCTTTGTTTGAATATATTTGACGTTCATTTGATTCTAAAAGCTTTGTTGAAAGTGTTTGTCTTTTATTTGACTCAATTAGCTTTGTTGAATGCATTTGACTTTCAATTGTTTCAACAAAGCTTTGTTTGAATGTGTTTGACTTATATTTGACTCAATTACCTTTCTTGAAAGTATTTGACTTTCATTTGGCTCAATTAGCATTGTGGAATGCAATTGACTTTCATTTGATTCAAAAAGCTTTGTTTGAATGTATTTGACTTTCATTTTATTCTAAAAGCTTTGATGAAAGTGTTTGACTTTCATTTGACTGAATTAGCTTTATTGAATGCATTTGACTTTCATTTGATTCAAAAAGCTTTGTTTAAATTTGTTTGACTTTCATTTGACTGAATTAGCTTTGATGAGTGTGTTTGACTTTCATTTGACTCAATTAGCATTGTGGAATGCAATTGACTTTCATTTGTTTCAAAAAGCTTTGTTTGATTGTATTTGACTTTCATTTGATTCTAAAAGCTTTGTTAAAAGTGTTTGACTTTCATTTGACTCAATTAGCTTTGTTGAATGCATTTGACTTTCAAATGATTCAACAAAGCTTTGTTTGAATGTGTTTGACTTTCATTTAACTCAATTAGCTTTGTTGAATGTGTTTGACTTTCATTTCACTTAATTAGCTTTATTAAATGCATTTGACTTTCATTGATTCAAAAAGCTTTGTTTGAATGTATTTAACTTCCATTTGACTCAATTAGCTTTTTGAATGTGTTTGACATTCATTTGACTCAATTTGCATTGTGGAATGCAATTGACTTTCATTTAATTCAAAAAGCTTTGTTTGAATGTATTTGACTTTCATTTGATTATAAAAGCTTTGTTGAATGAGTTTGACTTTCATTTGACTCAATTCGCTTTGTTGAATGCATTTAACTTTTAATTGATTCAACAAAGCTTTGTTTGAATGTGTTTGACTTTCATTTGACTCAATTAGCTTTGTTGAATGTGTTTGACTGTCATTTCACTGAATTAGCTTTGTTAAATGCATTTGACTTTCATTGATTCAAAAAGCTTTGTTTGAATGTGTTTAACCTCCATTTGACTCAATTAGCTTTGTTGAATGTGTTTGACTTTCATTTGACTTAATTTGCATTGTGGAATGCAATTGACTTTCATTTGATTCAAAAAGCTTTGTTTGAATGTGTTTGACTTTCATTTGACTCAATTAGCTTTGTTGAATGTATTTGACTTTCATTTGACTCAATTAGCTTTGTTGAATGCATTTGACTTTCATTTGATTCAAAATGTTTTGTTTGAATGTGTTTGACTTTCATTTGATTCTAAAAGCTTTGTTGAAAGTGTTTGACTTTCATTTGACTCAATTAGCTTTGTTTAATGCATTTGACTTTCATTTGATTCAAAAATCTTTGTTTAAACGTGTTTGACTTTCATTTGACTCAATTAGCTTTGATGAATGTGTTTGACTTTCATTAGACTCAATTAGCATTGTGGAATGCAATTCACTTTCATTTGATTCAAAAATCTTTGTTTGAATGTATTTCAATTTCATTTGATTCTAAAAGCTTTGTTAAAAGTGTTTGACTTTCATTTGACTCAATTAGCTTTGTTAAATGCATTTGACTTTGATTTGATTAAAAAAGCTTTGTTTGAATGTGTTTGACTTTTATATCATTCTAAAAGCTTTGTTGAAAATGTTTGACTTTCATTTGACTCAATTAGCTTTGTTGAATGCATTTGACTTTCATTTGATTCAAAAAGCGTTGTTTAAATAAGTTTGACTTTGATTTGACTCAATTAGCTTTGTTGAATGTGTTTGACTTTCATTTGACTCAATTAGCATTGTGGAATGCAATTGACTTTCGTTAGTTTCAAAAAGATTTGTTTGAATGTATTTGACTTTCATTTGATTCTAAAAACTTTGTTGAAAGTGTTTGACTTTCATTTGACTCAATTAGCTTTGTTGAATGCATTTGACTTTCAATTGATTCAACAAAGCTTTGTTTGAATGTGTTTGACTTTCATTTGACTCAATTAGCTTTGTTGAATGTGTTTGACTTTCATTTCACTCAATTTGCTTTGTTAAATGCATTTGACTTTCAATTGATTCAACAAAGCTTTGTTTGAATGTATTTGACTTTCATTTGATTCTAAAAGCTTTGTTAAAAGGTTTTTACTTTAATTTGACTCAATTAGCTTTGTTGAATGCATTTTACTTTCATTTGATTTAAAAAGCTTTGTTTGAATGGGTTTGACTTTCATTTGACTCAATTAGCTTTGTTGAATGTGTTAGACTTTCATTTGACTCAATTAGCGTTGTGGAATGCAATTGATTTTCATTTGATTCAAAAGCTTTGTTTGAATGTGTTTGACTTTCATTTGATTCTAAAAGCTTTGTTAAAAGTGTTTGACTTTCATTTGACTCAATTAGCTTTGTTGAATGCATTTGACTTTCATTTGATTCAAAAAGCTTTGTTTAAATGTGTTTGACTTTGATTTGACTCAATTAGCTTTGATGAATGTGTTTGACTTTCATTTGACTCAATTAGCTTTGTTGAATGCAATTGACTATAATTTGATTCAAAAAGCTTTGTTTGAATGTATTTGACTTTCATTTGATTCTAAAAGCTTTGTTGAAAGTGTTTGACTTTCATTTGACTCAATTAGCTTTGTTGAATGCATTTGACTTTTATTTGATTTAAAATGCTTTGTTTGAATGTGTTTGACTTTCATTTGACTCAATTAGCTTTGATGAATGTGTTTGACTTTCAATTGACTCAATTAGCATTGTAGAATGCAATTCACTTTCATTTGATTCAAAAAGCTTTGTTTGAATGTATTTCAATTTCATTTGATTCTAAAAGCTTTGTTGAATGTGTTTGACTTTCATTTGACTCAATTAGCTTTGTTAAATGCATTTGACTTTGATTTGATTAAAAAACTTTGTTTGAATGTGTTTGACTTTTATTTCATTCTAAAAGCTTTGTTGAAAGTGTTTGACTTTTATTTTACTCAATTAGCTTTGTTGAATGCATTTGACTTTCATTTGATTCAAAAAGCTTTGTTTAAATGTGTTTGACTTTGATTTGACTCAATTAGCTTTGATGAATGTGTTTGACTTTTATTTGACTTAATTAGCTTTGTTGAATGCAATTGACTATAATTTGATTCAAAAAGCTTTGTTTGAATGTATTTGACTTTCATTTGATTCTAAAAGCTTTGTTGAAAGTGTTTGACTTTCATTTGACTCAATTAGCTTTGTTGAATGCATTTGACTTTCATTTGATTCAAAATGCTTTGTTTGAATGTGTTTGACTTTCATTTGATTCTAAAAGCTTTGTTGAAAGTGTTTGACTTTCATTTGACTCAATAAGCTTTGTTTAATGCATTTGAGTTTCATTTGATTCAAAAAGCTTTATTTGAACGTGTTTTACTTTCATTTGACTCAATTAGCTTTGATGAATGTGTTTGACTTTCATTCGACTCAATTAGCATTGTGGAATGCAATTATCTTTCATTTGATTCAAAAAGCTTTGTTTGAATGTATTTCAATTTCATTTGATTCTAAAAGCTTTGTTGAAAGTGTTTGACTTTCATTTGACTCAATTAGCTTTGTTAAATGCATTTGACTTTGATTTGATTAAAAAACCTTTGTTTGAATGTGTTTGACTTTTATTTCATTCTAAAAGCTTTGTTGAAAGTGTTTGACTTTCATTTGACTCAATTAGCTTTGTTGAATGCATTTGACTTTCATTTGATTCAAAATGCTTTGTTTGAATGTGTTTGACTTTCATTTGATTCTAAAAGCTTTGTTGACAGTGTTTGACTTTCATTTGACTCAATTAGCTTTGTTTAATGTATTTGAGTTTCATTTGATTTAAAAAGCTTTGTTTAAACGTGTTTGACTTTCATTTGACTCTATTAGCTTTGATGAATGTGTTTGACTTTCATTAGACTCAATTAGCATTGTGGAATGCAATTGTCTTTCATTTGATTCAAAAAGCTTTGTTTGAATGTATTTCAATTTCATTTGATTCTAAAAGCTTTGTTGAAAGGTTTTCACTTTAATTTGACTCAATTAGCTTTGTTGAATGCATTTTACTTTCATTTGATTCAAAAAGCTTTGTTTGAATGTGTTTCACTTTCATTTGACTCAATTAGCTTTGTTGAATGGGTTAGACTTTCATTTGACTCAATTAGCATTGTGGAATGCAATTGACTTTTAATTGATTCAACAAAGCTTTGTCTGAATGTGTTTGACTTTCATTTGACTCAATTAGCTTTGTTGAATGTGTTTGACTTTCATTTTACTCAATTTGCTTTGTTAAATGCATTTTACTTTCATTGATTCAAAAAGCTTTATTTGAATGTGTTTAACCTCCATTTGACTCAATTAGCTTTGTTGAATGTGTTTGACTTTCATTTGACTCAATTTGCATTGTGGAATGCAATTGACTTTCATTTGATTCAAAAAGCTTTGTTTGAATGTATTTGACTTTCTTTTGATTCTAAAAGCTTTGTTGAAAGGTTTTTACTTTAATTTGACTCAATTAGCTTTATTGAATGCATTTTACTTTCATTTGATTTAAAAAGCTTTGTTTGAATGTGTTTGACTTTTATTTGACTCAATTAGCTTTGTTGAATGTGTTAGACTTTCATTTGACTCAATTAGCATTGTGGAATGCAATTGATTTTCATTTGATTCAAAAGCTTTGTTTGAATGTGTTTGACTTTCATTTGATTCTAAAAGCTTTGTTGAAAGTGTTTGACTTTGATTTGACTCAATTAGCTTTGTTGAATGTGTTTGACTTTCATTTGACTCAATTAGCTTTGTTGAATGCAATTGACTATCATTTGATTCAAAAAGCTTTGTTTGAATGTATTTGGTTTTCATTTGATTCTAAAAGCTTTGTTGAAAGTGTTTGACTTTCATTTGACTCAATTAGCATTGTTTAAGCATTTGACTTTCATTTGATTCAAAAAGCTTTGTTTAAACGAGTTTGACTTTCATTTGACTCAATTAGCTTTGATGAATGTGTTTGACTTTCAATAGGCTCAATTAGCATTGTGGAATGCAATTCACTTTCATTTGATTCAAAAAGCTTTGTTTGAATGTATTTCAATTTCATTTGATTCTAAAAGCTTTGTTGAAAGTGTTTAACTTTCATTTGACTCAATTAGCTTTGTTAAATGCATTTGACTTTGATTTGATTATAAAAGCATTATTTGAATGTGTTTGACTTTTATTTCATTCTAAAAGCTTTGTTGAAAGTGTTTGACTTTCATTTGACTCAATTAGCTTTGTTGAATGCATTTGACTTTCATTTGATTCAAAAAGCTTTGTTTAAATGTGCTTTGATGAATGTGTTTTACTTTTATTTGACTCAATTATCATTGTGAAATGCAGTTGACTTTCGTTTGTTTGAAAGAGATTTGTTTGAATGTATTTGACTTTCATTTGATTCTAAAAGCTTTGTTGAAAGTGTTTGACTTTCATTTGACTCAATTAGCTTTGTTGAATGCATTTGACTTTCAATTGATTCAACAAAGTTTTGTTTGAATGTGTTTGACTTTCATTTGACTCAATTAGCTTTGTTGAATGTGTTTGACTTTCATTTCACTCAATTTGCTTTGTTAAATGCATTTGACTTTCATTGATTCAAAAAGCTTTATTTGAATGTGTTTAACCTCCATTTGACTCAATTAGCTTTGTTATATGTGTTTGACTTTCATTTGACTTAATTTAGATTGTGGAATGCAATTGACTTTCATTTGATTTAAAAAGCTTTGTTTGAATGTATTTGACTTTCATTTGATTCTAAAAGCTTTGTTGAAAGGTTTTTACTTTAATTTGACTCAATTAGCTTTGTTGAATGCATTTTACTTTCATTTGATTCAAAAAGCTTTGTTTGAATGGGTTTGACTTTCATTTGACTCAATTAGCTTTGTTGTATGTGTTAGACTTTCATTTGACTCAATTAGCATTGTGGAATGCAATTGATTTTCATTTGATTCAAAAGCTTTGTTTGAATGTGTTTGACTTTCATTTGATTCTAAAAGCTTTGTTGAAAGTGTTTGACTTTCATTTGACTCAATTAGCTTTGTTGAATGCATTTGACTTTCAATTGATTCAAAAAGCTTTGTTTAAATGTGTTTGACTTTGATTTGACTCAATTAGCTTTGATGAATGTGTTTGACTTTCATTTGACTCAATTAGCTTTGTTGAATGCAATTGACTATAATTTGATTCAAAAAGCTTTGTTTGAATGTATATGACTTTCATTTGATTCTAAAAGCTTTGTTGAAACTGTTTGACTTTCATTTGACTCAATTAGCTTTGTTGAATGCATTTGACTTTCATTTGATTCAAAATGCTTTGTTTGAATGTGTTTGACTTTCATTTGATTCTAAATGCTTTGTTGAAAGTGTTTGACTTTCATTTGACTCAATAAGCTTTGTTTAATGCATTTGAGTTTCATTTGATTCAAAAAGCTTTGTTTGAACGTGTTTGACTTTCATTTGACTCAATTAGCTTTGATGAATGTGTTTGACTTTCATTAGACTCAATTAGCATTGTGGAATGCAATTCACTTTCATTTGATTCAAAAAGCTTTGTTTGAATGTATTTCAATTTCATTTGATTCTAAAAGCTTTGTTGAAAGTGTTTGACTTTCATTTGACTCAATTAGCTTTGTTAAATGCATTTGACTTTGATTTGATTAAAAAAGCTTTGTTTGAATGTGTTTGACTTTTATTTCTTTCTAAAAGCTTTGTTGAAAGTGTTTGACTTTCATTTGACTCAATTAGCTTTGTTGAACGCATTTGACTTTCATTTGACTCAATTAGCTTTGATGAATGTGTTTGACTTACATTTGACTCAATTAGCATTGTGGACTGCAATTAACTTTCGTTTGTTACAAAAAGCTTTGTTTGAATGTATTTGACTTTCATTTGATTCTAAAAGCTTCGTTGTAAGTGTTTGACTTTCATTTGACTCAATTAGCATTGTTGAATGCATTTGACTTTCAATTGATTCAACAAAGCTTTGTTTGAATGTGTTTGACTTTCATTTGACTCAATTAGCTTTGTTGAATGTGTTTGACTTTCATTGATTCATAAAGCTTTGTTTGAATGTGTTTAACCTCCATTTGACTCAATTAGCTTTGTTGAATGTGTTTGACTTTCATTTGACTCAATTAGCATTGTGGAATGCAATTGACTCTCGTTTGTTTCAAAAAGCTTTGTTTGAATGTATTTGACTTTCATTTGATTCTAAAAGCTTTGTTGAAAGGTTTTCACTTTAATTTGACTCAATTAGCTTTGTTGAATGCATTTTACTTTCATTTCATTCAAAAAGCTTTGTCTGAATGTGTTTGACTTTCATTTTACTCAATTAGCTTTGTTGAATGTGTTAGACTTTCATTTGACTCAATTAGCATTGTGGAATGCAATTGATTTTCATTTGATTTAAAAGCTTTGTTTGAATGTGTTTGACTATCATTTGACTCAATTAGCTTTGTTGAATGCATCTGACTTTCATTTGATTCAAAAAGATTTGTTTAAATGTGTTTGACTTTGATTTGACTAAATTAGCTTTAATAAATGCGTTTGACTTTCATTTGACTCAATTAGCTTTGTTGAATGCAATTGACTATCATTTGATTCAAAAAGATTTGTTTGAATGTATTTGACTTTCATTTGATTCTAAAAGCTTTGTTGAAAGTGTTTGACTTTCATTTGATTCAATTAGCTTTGTTGAATGCGTTTGACTTTCATTTGATTCAAAATGCTTTGTTTAAATGTGTTTGACTTTCATTTGATTCTAAAAGCTTTGTTGAAAGGGTTTGACTTTCATTTGACTCAATTAGCTTTGTTTAATGCATTTGAGTTTCATTTGATTAAAAAAGCTTAGTTTAAATGTGTTTGACTTTGATTTGACTCAATTAGCTTGGATGAATGTGTTTGACTTTCATTTGACTCAATTAGATTTGTTGAATGCAATTGATTATAATTTGATTCAAAAAGCTTTGTTTGAATGTATTTGACTTTCATTTGATTCTAAAAGCTTTGTTGAAAGTGTTTGACTTTCATTTGACTCAATTAGCTTTGTTGAATGCATTTGACTTTCATTTGATTCAAAATGCTTTGTTTGAATGTGTTTGACTTTCATTTGATTCTAAAAGCTTTGTTGAAAGTGTTTGACTTTCATTTGACTCAATAAGCTTTGTTTAATGCATTTGAGTTTCATTTGATTCAAAAAGCTTTGTTTGAACGTGTTTGACTTTCATTTGACTCAATTAGCTTTGATGAATGTGTTTGACTTTCATTAGACTCAATTAGCATTGTGGAATGCAATTCACTTTCATTTGATTCAAAAAGCTTTGTTTGAATGTATTTCAATTTCATTTGATTCTAAAAGCTTTGTTGAAAGTGTTTGACTTTCATTTGACTCAATTAGCTTTGTTAAATGCATTTGACTTTGATTTGATTAAAAAAGCTTTGTTTGAATGTGTTTGACTTTTATTTCTTTCTAAAAGCTTTGTTGAAAGTGTTTGACTTTCATTTGACTCAATTATCTTTGTTGAATGCATTTGACTTTCATTTGACTCAATTAGCTTTGATGAATGTGTTTGACTTTCATTAGACTCAATTAGCATTGTGGAATGCAATTGTCTTTCATTTGATTCAAAAAGCTTTGTTTGAATGTATTTCAATTTCATTTGATTCTAAAAGCTTTGTTGAAAGTGTTTGACTTTCATTTGACTTAATTAGCTTTGTTGAATGCATTTGACTTTCATTTGATTCAAAATGTTTTGTTTGAATGTGTTTGACTTTCATTCGATTTTAAAAGCTTTGTTGAAAGTGTTTGACTTTCATTTGACTCAATTAGCTTTGTTTAATGCATTTGACTTTCATTTGATTCAAAAAGCTTTGTTTAAACGTGTTTGACTTTCATTTGACTCAATTAGTTTTGATGAATGTGTTTGACTTTCATTAGACTCAATTAGCATTGTGGAATGCAATTCACTTTCATTTGATTCAAAAAGCTTTGTTTGAATGTATTTCAATTTCATTTGATTCTAAAAGCTTTGTTGAAAGTGTTTGACTTTCATTTGACTCAATTAGCTTTGTTAAATGCATTTGACTTTGATTTGATTAAAAAAGCTTTGTTTGAATGTGTTTGACTTTTATTTCTTTCTAAAAGCTTTGTTGAAAGTGTTTGACTTTCATTTGACTCAATTAGCTTTGTTGAATGCATTTGACATTCATTTGATTCAAAAAGCTTTGTTTAAATGTGTTTGACTTTGATTTGACTCAATTAGCTTTGATGAATGTGTTTGACTTACATTTGACTCAATTAGCATTGTGGACTGCAATTGACTTTCGTTTGTTTCAAAAAGCTTCGTTTGAATGTATTTGTCTTTCATTTGATTCTAAAAGCTTCGTTGAAAGTGTTTGACTTTCATTTGACTCAATTAGCATTGTTGAATGCATTTGACTTTCAATTGATTCAACAAAGCTTTGTTTGAATGTGTTTGACTTTCATTTGACTCAATTAGCTTTGTTGAATGTGTTTGACTTTCATTGATTCATAAAGCTTTGTTTGAATGTGTTTAACCTCCATTTGACTCAATTAGCTTTGTTGAATGTGTTTGACTTTCATTTGACTCAATTAGTATTGTGGAATGCAATTAACTTTCATTTGTTTCAAAAAGCTTTGTTTGAATGTATTTGACTGTCATTTGATTCTAAAAGCTTTGTTGAAAGGTTTTCACTTTAATTTGTCTCAATTAGCTTTGTTGAATGCATTTTACTTTCATTTCATTCAAAACGCTTTGTTTGAATGTGTTTGACTTTCATTTGACTCAATTAGCATTGTGGAATGCAATTGATTTTCATTTGATTCAAAAGCTTTGTTTGAATGTGTTTGACTTTCATTTGACTCAATTAGCTTTGTTGAATGCATTTGACTTTCTTTTGATTCAAAAAGCTTTGTTTGATTGCATTTGACTTTCTTTTGATTCAAAAAGCTTTGTTGAATGCATTTGACTTTCAATTGATTCAACAAAGCTTTGTTTGAATGTGTTTGACTTTCATTTGACTCAATTAGCTTTGTTGAATGTGTTTGACTTTCAATTCACTCAATTAGCTTTGTTAAATGCATTTGACTTTCATTGATTCATAAAGCTTTGTTTGAATGTGTTTAACCTCCATTTGACTCAATTAGCTTTGTTGTATGTGTTTAACTTTCATTTGACTCAATTTGCATTGTGGAATGCAATTGATTTTCATTTGATTCAAAAGCTTTGTTTGAATGTGTTTAACTTTCATTTGACTCAATTAGCTTTGTTGAATGCAATTGATTTTCATTTGATTCAAAAGCTTTGTTTGAATGTCTTTGACTTTCATTTGACTCAATTAGCTTTGTTGAATGCATTTGACTTTCATTTGATTCAAAAAGCTTTGTTTAAATGTGTTTGACTTTGTTTTGACTCAATTAGCTTTGAAGAATGTGTTTGACTTTCATTTGACTCAATTAGCTTTGTTGAATGCAATTGACTATCATTTGATTCAAAAAGATTTGTTTGAATGTATTTGACTTTCATTTGATTCTAAAAGCTTTGTTGAAAGTGTTTGACTTTCATTTGATTCAATTAGCTTTGTTGAATGCGTTTGACTTTCAATTGATTCAAAATGCTTTGTTTAAATGTGTTTGACTTTCATTTGATTCTAAAAGCTTTGTTGAAAGGGTTTGACTTTCATTTGACTCAATTAGCTTTGTTTAATGCATTTGAGTTTCATTTGATTAAAAAAGCTTAGTTTAAATGTGTTTGACTTTGATTTGACTCAATTAGCTTTGATGAATGTGTTTGACTTTCATTTGACTCAATTAGCTTTGTTGAATGCAATTGACTATAATTTGATTCAAAAATTTTTGTTTGAATGTATTTGACTTTCATTTGATTCTAAAAGCTTTGTTGAAAGTGTTTGACTTTCATTTGACTCAATTAGCTTTGTTGAATGCATTTGACTTTCATTTGATTCAAAATGCTTTGTTTGAATGTGTTTGACTTTCATTTGATTCTAAAAGCTTTGTTGAAAGTGTTTGACTTTCATTTGACTCAATAAGCTTTGTTTAATGCATTTGAGTTTCATTTGATTCAAAAAGCTTTGTTTGAACGTGTTTGACTTTCATTTGACTCAATTAGCTTTGATGAATGTGTTTGACTTTCATTAGACTCAATTAGCATTGTGGAATGCAATTCACTTTTATTTGATTCAAAAAGCTTTGTTTGAATGTATTTCAATTTAATTTGATTCTAAAAGCTTTGTTGAAAGTGTTTGACTTTCATTTGACTCAATTAGCTTTGTTAAATGCATTTGACTTTGATTTGATTAAAAAAGCTTTGTTTGAATGTGTTTGACTTTTATTTCTTTCTAAAAGCTTTGTTGAAAGTGTTTGACTTTCATTTGACTCAATTAGCTTTGTTGAATGCATTTGACTTTCATTTGACTCAATTAGCTTTGATGAATGTGTTTGACTTACATTTGACTCAATTAGCATTGTGGACTGCAATTAACTTTCGTTTGTTTCAAAAAGCTTTGTTTGAATGTATTTGACTTTCATTTGATTCTAAAAGCTTCGTTGTAAGTGTTTGACTTTCATTTGACTCAATTAGCATTGTTAAATGCATTTGACTTTCAATTGATTCAACAAAGCTTTGTTTGAATGTGTTTGACTTTCATTTGACTCAATTAGCTTTGTTGAATGTGTTTGACTTTCATTGATTCATAAAGCTTTGTTTGAATGTGTTTAACCTCCATTTGACTCAATTAGCTTTGTTGAATGTGTTTGACTTTCATTTGACTCAATTAGCATTGTGGAATGCAATTGACTCTCGTTTGTTTCAAAAAGCTTTGTTTGAATGTATTTGACTTTCATTTGATTCTAAAAGCTTTGTTGAAAGGTTTTCACTTTAATTTGACTCAATTAGCTTTGTTGAATGCATTTTACTTTCATTTCATTCAAAAAGCTTTGTTTGAATGTGTTTGACTTTCATTTGACTCAATTAGCATTATGGAATGCAAATGAATTTAATTTGATTCAAAAAGCTTTGTTTGAATGTATTTGACTTTGATTTGATTAAAAAACCTTTGTTTGAATGTGTTTGACTTTTATTTCATTCTTAAAGCTTTGTTGAAAGTGTTTGACTTTCATTTGACTCAATCAGCTTTGTTGAATGCATTTGACTTTCATTTGATTCAAAAAGCTTGGTTTAAATGTGTTTGACTTTCATTTGACTCAATTAGCTTTGTTGAATGCATTTGACTTTCAATTGATTCAAAAAGCTTTATTTGAATGTGTTTGACTTTCATTTGATTCTAAAAGCTTTGTTGAAAGTGTTTGACTTTCATTTGACTTAATTAGCATTGCTGAATGCAATTGACTTCTATTTGATTCAAAGAGCTTTGTTTGAATGTATTTGACTTTCATGTGATTCTAAAAGCTTTTATGAATGTGTTTGACTTTCATTTGACTCAATTAGCTTTGTTGAATTCATTTGATTTTCATTTGACTCAAAAAGCTTTGTTTGAATGTGTTTGACTTTCATTTGATTCTAAAAGCTTTGTTGAAAGTGTTTGACTTTCATTTGACTCAATCAGCTTTGTTGAATGCATTTGACTTTCATTTGATTCAAAAAGCTTGGTTTAAATGTGTTTGACTTTCATTTGACTCAATTAGCTTTGTTGAATGCATTTGACTTTCAATTGATTCAACAAAGCTTTGTTTGAATGTACTTGGCTTTCGTTTGACTCAATTAGCTTTGTTGAATGTGTTTGACTTTCATTAGACTCAATTAGCATTGTGGAATTCAATTGACTTTCGTTTGTTTCAAAAAGCTTTGTTTGAATGTATTTGACTTTCATTTGATTCTAAAAGCTTTGTTGAATGCATTTGACTTTTATTTGATTAAAAAAAGCTTTGTTTAAATGTGTTTGACTTTCATTTGACTCAATTATCTTTGATGAATGTGTTTGACTTTCATTTGACTTAATTAGCATTGTGGAACGCAATTGACTTTCGTTTGTTTCAAAAAGCTTTGTTTGAATGTATTTGACTTTCATTTGATTCTAAAAGCTTTGTTGAAAGTGTTTGACTTTCATTTGACTCAATTAGCTTTGTTGAATGCATTTGACTTTCAATTGATTCAACAAAGCTTTGTTTGAATGTGTTTGACTTTCATTTGACTCAATTAGCTTTGTTGAATGTGTTTAACTTTCATTTCACTCAATTAGCTTTGTTAAATGCATTTGACTTTCATTGATTCAAAAAGCTTTGTTTGAATGTGTTTAACCTCCATTTGACTCAATTAGCTTTGTTGAATGTGTTTGACTTTCATTTGACTCAATTAGCATTGTGGAATGCAAATGAATTTAATTTGATTCAAAAAGCTTTGTTTGAATGTATTTGACTTTGATTTGATTAAAAAACCTTTGTTTGAATGTGTTTGACTTTTATTTCATTCTAAAAGCTTTGTTGAAAATGTTTGGACTTTCATTTGACTCAATTAGCTTTGTTGAATGCATTTGACTATTATTTGATTCAAAAAGCTTTGTTTAAATGTGTTTGACTTTCATTTGACTCAATTAGCTTTGTTGAATGCATTTGACTTTCAATTGATTCAACAAAGCTTTGTTTGAATGTACTTGGCTTTCGTTTGACTCAATTAGCTTTGTTGAATGTGTTTGACTTTCATTAGACTCAATTAGCATTGTGGAATTCAATTGACTTTCGTTTGTTTCAAAAAGCTTTGTTTGAATGTATTTGACTTTCATTTGATTCTAAAAGCTTTGTTGAAAGTGTTGACTTTCATTTGACTTAATTAGCTTTGTTGAATATCTGACTTTTATTTGATTAAAAAAAGCTTTGTTTAAATGTGTTTGACTTTCATTTGACTCAATTATCTTTGATGAATGTGTTTGACTTTCATTTGACTTAATTAGCATTGTGGAATGCAATTGACTTTTGTTTGTTTCAAAAAGCTTTGTTTGAATGTATTTGACTTTCATTTGATTCTAAAAGCTTTGTTGAAAGTGTTTGACTTTCATTTGACTCAATTAGCTTTGTTGAATGCATTTGACTTTCAATTGATTCAACAAAGCTTTGTTTGAATGTGTTTGACTTTCATTTGACTCAATTAGCTTTGTTGAATGTGTTTGACTTTCATTTCACTCAATTAGCTTTGTTAAATGCATTTGACTTTCATTGATTCAAAAAGCTTTGTTTGAATGTGTTTAACCTCCATTTGACTCAATTAGCTTTGTTGAATGTGTTTGACTTTCATTTGACTCAATTAGCATTGTGGAATGCAAATGAATTTAATTTGATTCAAAAAGCTTTGTTTGAATGTATTTGACTTCGATTTGATTAAAAAACCTTTGTTTGAATGTGTTTGACTTTTATTTCATTCTAAAAGCTTTGTTGAAAATGTTTGGACTTTCATTTGACTCAATTAGCTTTGTTGAATGCATTTGACTTTCATTTGATTCAAAAAGCTTTGTTTAAATGTGTTTGACTTTCATTTGACTCAATTAGCTTTGTTGAATGCATTTGACTTTGAATTGATTCAACAAAGCTTTGTTTGAAAGTGTTTGACTTTCATTTGACTTAATTAGCTTTGCTGAAAGTGTTTGACTTTCATTAGACTCAATTAGCATTGTGGAATGCAATTGACTTTCATTTGATTCAAAAAGCTTTGTTTGAATGTATTTCAATTTCATTTGATTCTAAAAGCTTTGTTGAAAGTGTTTGACTTTCATTTGACTCAATTAGCTTTGTTGAATGCATTTGACTTTCAATTGATTCAACAAAGCTTTGTTTGAATGTGTTTGACTTTAATTTGACTCAACTAGCTTTGTTGAATGTGTTTGACTTTCATTTCACTCAATTAGCTTTGTTAAATGCATTTGACTTTTATTGATTCAAAAAGCTTTGTTTGACTGTGTTTAACCTCCATTTGACTCAATTAGCTTTGTTGAATGTGTTTGACATTCATTTGACTCAATTAGCATTGTGGAATGCAAATGAATTTAATTTGATTCGAAAAGCTTTGTTTGAATGTATTTGACATTGATTTGATTAAAAAACCTTTGTTTGAATGTGTTTGACTTTTATTTCATTCTTAAAGCTTTGTTGAAAGTGTTTGAATTTCATTTGACTCAATTAGCTTTGTTGAATGCATTTGGCTTTCATTTGATTCAAAAAGCTTTGTTTAAATGTGTTTGACTTTCATTTGACTCAATTAGCTTTGTTGAATGCATTTGACTTTGAATTGATTCAACAAAGCTTTGTTTGAAAGTGTTTGACTTTCATTGGACTCAATTAGCTTTGATGAATATGTTTGACTTTCATTTGACTTAATTGGCATTGTGGAATGCAATTGACTTTCGTTTGTTTCAAAAAGCTTTGTTTGAATGTATTTGACTTTCATTTGATTCTAAAAGCTTCGTTGAAAGTGTTTGACTTTCATTTGACTCAATTAACTTTGTTGAATGCATTTGACTTTCAATTGATTCAACAAAGCTTTGTTTGAATGTGTTTGACTTTCATTTGACTCAATTAGCTTTGTTGAATGTGTTTGACTTTCATTTCACTCAATTAGCTTTGTTAAATGCATTTGACTTTCATTGATTCAAAAAGCTTTGTTTGAATGTGTTTAACCTCCATTTGACTCAATTAGCTTTGTTGAATGTGTTTGACTTTTATTTGACTCAATTACCATTGTGGAATGCAAATGAATATAATTTGATTCAAAAAGCTTTGTTTGAATGTATTTGACTTTGATTTGATTAAAAAGCCTTTGTTTGAATGTGTTTGACTTTTATTTCTTTCTAAAAGCTTTGTTGAAAGTGTTTGACTTTCATTTGATTAAAAAAAGCTTTGTTTAAATGTGTTTGACTTTCATTTGACTCAATTAGCTTTGTTGAATGCAATTGACTATCATTTGATTCAAGAAGCTTTGTTTGAATGTATTTGACTTTCATTTGATTCTAAAAGCTTTGGTTAAAGTGTTTGACTTTCATTTGACTCAATTAGCTTTGTTGAATGCAGTTGACTATAATTTGATTCAAAAAGCTTTGTTTGAATGTATTTGACTTTCATTTGATTCTAAAAGCTTTGTTGAAAGTGTTTGACTTTCATTTGACTCAATTAGCTTTGTTAAATGCATTTGACTTTGATTTGATTAAAAAAGCTTTGTTTGAATGTGTTTGACTTTTAATTCATTCTAAAAGCTTTGTTGAAAGTGTTTGACTTTCATTTGACTCAATTAGCTTTGTTGAATGCATTTGACTTTCATTTGATTAAAAAAAGCTTTGTTTAAATGTGTTTGACTTTCATTTGACTCAGTTAGCTTTTTTGAATGCAATTGACTATCATTTGATTCAAAAAGCTTTGTTTCAATGTATTTGACTTTCATTTGATTCTAAAAGCTTTGTTGAAAGTGTTTGACTTTCATTTGACTCAATTAGCTTTGTTGAATGCATTTGACTTTCATTTGATACAAAATGCTTTGTTTGAATGTGTTTGACTTTCATTTGATTCTAAAAGCTTTGTTGAAAGTGTTTGACTTTCATTTGACTCAATTAGCTTTGTTTAATGCATTTGACTTTCATTTGATTCAAAATGCTTTGTTTAAACGTGTTTGACTTTCATTTGACTCAATTAGCTTTGATGAATGTGTTTGACTTTCATTAGACTCAATTAGCAGTGTGGAATGCAATTGACTTTCATTTGATTCAAAAAGCTTTGTTTGAATGTATTTCAATTTCATTTGATTTTAAAAGCTTTGTTGAAAGTGTTTGACTTTCATTTGACTCAATTAGCTTTGTTAAATGCATTTGACTTTAATTTGATTAAAAAAGCTTTGTCTGAATGTATTTGACTTTTATTTCATTCTAAAAGCTTTCTTGAAAGTGTTTGACTTTCATTTGACTCAATTAGCTTTGTTGAATGCATTTGACTTTCATTTGATTAAAAAAAGCTTTGTTTAAATGTGTTTGACTTTCATTTGACTCAATTAGCTTTGATCAATGTGTTTGACTTTCATTTGACTCAATTAGCATTGTGGAATGCAATTAACTTTCGTTTGTTTCAAAAAGCTTTGTTTAAATGTATTTGACTTTCATTTGATTCTAAAAGCTTTGTTGAAAGTGGTTGACTTTCATTTGACTAAATTAGCTTTGTTGAATGCATTTGATTTTCAATTGATTCAACAAAGCTTTGTTTGAATGTGTTTGACTTTCATTTGACTCAATTAGCTTTGTTGAATGTGTTTGACTTTCATTTCACTCAATTAGCTTTGTTAAATGCATTTGACTTTCATTGATTTAAAAAGCTTTGTTTGAATGTGTTTAACCTCCATTTGTCTGAATTAGGTTTGTTGAATGTGTTTGACTTTCATTTGACTCAATTAGCTTTGTTGAAAGTGTTTGACTTTCATTGACTCAATTAGCTTTGTTAAATGCATTTGACGTTAATTTGATTAAAAAAGCTTTGTTTGAATGTGTTTGACTTTTATTTCATTCTAAAAGCTTTGTTGAAAGTGTTTGACTTTCATTTTACTCAATTAGTTTTGTTGAATGCATTTAAAAAGCTTTGTTTAAATGTGTTTGACTTTCATTTAACTCAATTAGCTTTGTTGAATGTGTTTGACTTTCATTTCACTCAATTAGCTTTGTTAAATGCATTTGACTTTCATTGATTCAAAAAGCTTTGTTTCAATGTGTTTAACTTCCATTTGACTCAATTAGCTTTGTTTAATGTGTTTGACTTTCATTTGACTCAATTTGCATTGTGGAATGCAATTGACTTTAATTTGATTCAAAAAGCTTTGTTTGAATGTATTTGACTTTCATTTGATTCTAAAAGGTTTGTTGAAAGTGTTTGACTTTCATTTGACTCAATTAGCTTTGTTGAATGCATTTGACTTTCATTTGATTCAAAAAGCTTTGTTTAAATGTGTTTGACTTTCATTTGACTCAATTAGCGTTGTTGAATGCATTTGACTTTCAATTGATTCAACAAAGCTTTGTTTGAATGTGTTTGACTTTCATTTGACTCAATTAGCTTTGTTGAATGTGTTTGACTTTCATTTCACTCAATTAGCTTTGTTAAATGCATTTGACTTTCATAGATTCAAAAAGCTTTGTTTTAATGTATTTAACTTCCTTTTGACTCAATTAGCTTTGTTGAATGTGTTTGACTTTCATGTGACTTTATTTGCATTGTGGAGTGCAATTGACTTTCATTTGATTCAAAAAGCTTTGTTTGAATGTATTTGACTTTCATTTTATTCTAAAAGCTTTGTTGAATGAGTTTGACTTTCATTTGACTCAATTAGCTTTGTTGAATGCATTTGACTTTCAATTGATTCAACAAAGCTTTGTTGAATGAGTTTGACTTTCATTTGACCCAATTAGCTTTGTTGAATGCATTTGACTTTCATTTGAATCAAAAACCATTGTTTATATGTGTTTGACTTTGATTTGACTCAATTAGCTTTAATGAATGTGTTTGACTTTCATTTGACTCAATTAGCTTTGTTGAATGCAATAGACTATCATTTGATTCAAAAATCTTTGTTTGAATGTATTTGACTATCATTTGATTATGTTAAAAGATTTTGACCTTCATTTGACTCAATTAGCTTTGTTGAATGCGTTTGACTTTCATTAGATTCAAAAAGCTTTGTTTGAATGTGTTTGACTTTTATTTGATTCTAGAAGCTTTGTTGAAAGTGTTTGACTTTCATTTGACTCAATTAGCTTTGTTTAATGAATTGGACTTTCATTTGATTCAAAAAGCTTTGTTTAAATGTGTTAGTATTTCACTTGACTCAATTAGCTTTGATGAATGTGTTTGACTTTCATTTGACTCAATTAGCATTTTGGAATGCAATTGACTTTCATTTAATTCAAAAAGCTTTGTTTGAATGTATTTGACTTTCATTTGATTCTAAAAGCTTTGTTGAAAGTGTTTGACTTTTATTTGACTCAATTAGCTTTGTTGAATGCATTTGACTTTCAATTGATTCAACAAAGCTTTGTTTGAATGTATTTGACTCTCATTTGATTCTAAAAGCTTTGTTGAAAGGTTTTCACTTTAACTTGAACTCAATTAGCTTTGTTGAATGCATTTCACTTTCATTTGATTCAAAAAGCTTTGTTTGAATGTGTTTGACTTTCATTTGACTCAATTAGTTTTGTTGAATGTGTCAGACTTTCATTTGACTCTATTAGCATTGTGGAATGCAATTGACTTTCATTTGATTCAAAAGCTTTGTTTGAATGTGTTTGACTTTCATTTGACTCAATTAGCTTTGTTGAAAGTGTTTGACTTTCATTTGACTCAATTAGCTTTGTTGAATGCATTTGACTTTCACTTGATTCAACAAAGCTTTGTTGAATGAGTTTGACTTTCATTTGACCCAATTAGCTTTGTTGAATGTGTTTGACTTTCATTTAACTCAATTAGCTTTGTTGAATGTGTTTGACTTTCATTTCACTCAATTAGCTTTGTTAAATGCATTTGACTTTCATTGATTCAAAAAGCTTTGTTTCAATGTGTTTAACTTCCATTTGACTCAATTAGCTTTGTTTAATGTGTTTGACTTTCATTTGACTCAATTTGCATTGTGGAATGCAATTGACTTTCATTTGATTCAAAAAGTTTTGTTTGAATGTATTTGACTTTCATTTGATTCTAAAAGCTTTGTTGAAAGTGTTTGACTTTCATTTGACACAATTAGCTTTGTTGAATGCAATTGACTTTCATTTGATTCAAAAAGCTTTGTTTGAATGTATTTCAATTTCATTTGACTCAATTAGCTTTGTTGAATGTATTTGACTTTTATTTGACTCAATTAGCATTGTGGAATGCAATTGACTTTCATTTGATTCAAAAAGCTTTGTTTGAATGTATTTGACTTTCATTTGATTTTAAAAGCTTTGTTGAAAGTGTTTGACTTTCATTTGAATCAATTAGCTTTGTTGAATGCATTTGACTTTCAATTGATTCAACAAAGCTTGGTTTGAATGTTTTTTACTTTCATTTGACTCAATTAGCTTTGTTAAATGCATTTGACTTTCATTTGATTCAAAAAGCTTTGGTAAAAGAGGTTGACTTTCATTTGACTCAATTAGCTTTGTTGAATGCATTTGACTTTCTTTTGATTCAAAAAGCTTTGATTGAATGTGTTTGACTTTCATTTGACTCAATTAGCTTTGTTGAATATGTTTGACTTTTATTTGACTCAATTAGCACTATGGAATGCAATTTACTTTCATTTAATTCAAAAAGCTTTGTTTGAATGTGTTTGACTTTCATTTGATTCTAAAAGCTTTGTTGAAAGTGTTTAACTTTCATTTGACACAATTAGCTTTGTTGAATGCATTTGACTTTCATTTGATTCAAAAAGCTTTGTTAAAAGTGTTTGAATTTCATTTAACTCACTTAGCTTTGTTGATAGCATTTGACTTTCATTTGATTCGGAAAGCTTTATTTGAATGTATTTGACGTTCATTTGACTCAATTAGCTTTGTTGAATGTGTTTGTCTTTCATTTGACTCAATTAGCATTGTGGAATGCAATTGACTTTCATTTGATCAAAAAGCTTAGTTTAATATATTTGACTTTCATTTGATTCTAAAAGCTTTGTTGAAAGTGTTTGACTTTCATTTGACTCAATTAGCTTTGTTGATTAAATTTGACTTTCATTTGATTCAAAATGCATTGTTTGAATGTGTTCGACTTTCATTTGATTCTAAAAGCTTTGTAGAAAGTGTTTGACATTCATTTGACTCAATTCGTTTTGTTGAATGCATTTTGCTTTCATTTGATTCAAAAAGCTTTGTTTGAATGTGTTTGACTTTCATTTGACTCAATTAGCTTTGTTGAATGTGTTTGACTTTCATTTGACTCAATTAGCATTGTGGAATGCAATTGACTTTCATTTGATCAAAAAGCTTAGTTTAATGTATTTGACTTTCATTTGATTCTAAAAGCTTTGTTTAAAGTGTTTAACTTTCATTTGACTCAATTAGCTTTGAATAATGGTGTTTGACTTTCATTTGACTCCGTTAGCTTTGTTGAATGTGTTTGACTTTCATTTGACTCAATTAGCATTGTGGAATGGAATTGACTTTCATTTGATTTGAAAAGCTTTGTTTGAATGTATTTGACTTATATTTGATTCTAAAAGCTTTGTTGAAAGTGTTTGACTTTCATTTGACTAAATTAGCTTTGTTGAATGCCTTTGACTTTCATTTGATTCGAAATGCTTTGTTTGAATGTGTTTGACTTTCATTTGATTCTAAAAGCTTAGTTGAAAGTGTTTGACATTCATTTGACTCAATTAGCTTTGTTGAATGCATTTGGCTTTCATTTGATTCAAAAAGCTTTGTTTGAATTTGTTTGACTTTCATTTGACTCAATTCGCTTTGTTGAATGTGTTCGACTTTCATTTGACTCAATTAGCTTTGTTGAATGTATTTTACTTTCATTTGATTCAAAAAGCTTTGTTTGAATGTGTTTGACTTTCATTTGATTCTAAAAGCTTTGTTGAATGTGTTTGACTTTCATTTGACTCAATTAGCATTGTGGAATGTAATTGACTTTCATTTGATTCTAAAAGCTTTGTTGGAAGTGTTTGACTTTCATTTGACTGAATTAGCTTTGTTGAATGCATTTGACTTTCATTTGATTCAAAAATCTTTGTTTTAATGTGTTTGACTTTCATTTGATTCTAAAAGCTTTGTTGAAAGTGTTTTGACTTTCATTTGACTCAATTAGCTTTGTGGAATGCATTTGACTTTCTTTTCAATCAAAAAGCTTTATTTAAATGTGTTTGACTTTCATTTGACTCAATTACCTTTCTTGAATGTGATTGACTTTCATTTGATTCAATTAGCTTTGATTGAATGCGTTTGACTTTCATTTGAGTCAATTAGCTTTGTTGAATGCATTTGACTTTCATTTGAATAAAGAAGCTTTGTTTGGATGTGTTTGACTTTCAAATATGACTCAATTAGCATTATGGAATGCAATGACTTTCATTTGAATCAAAAAGAAGTGTTTGAAAGTATTTGACTTTCATTTGATCCTAAAAGCTTTGTTGAAAGTGTTTGACTTTCATTTGACTCAATTAACTTTGTGGAAAGTGTTTGACTTTCATTTGACACAATAAGCATTGTGGAATGCAATTGACTTTCATTTGATTCAAAAAGCTTCGTTTGAATGTATTTGACTTTCATTTGATTCTAAAAGCTTTGTTGAAAGTGTTTGACATTCATTTGACTCAATTAGCTTTGTTGAATGCATTTGGCTTTCATTTGATTCAAAAATCTTTGTTTGAATGTGTTTGACTTTTGTTTGACTCAATTAGCTTTGTTGAGTGTGTTTGACTTTCATTTGACTCAATTAGCATTGTGGAATGCAATTGACTTTCATTTGATTCGAAAAGCTTTGTTTGAATGTATTTGAATTTATTTGATTCTAAAAGCTTTGTTGAAAGTGTTTGACTTTCATTAGACTTAATTAGCTTGGTTGAATGCATTTAACTTTCATTTGATTCAAAAAGCTTAATTTGAATGTGTTTGACATTCATTTGACTCAATTAGCTTTGTGGAATGCTATTGACTTTCATTTGATTCAAAAAGCTTTGTTTGAATGTATTTGACTTTCATTTGGTTCTAAAAGCTTTGTTGAAAGTGTTTGACTTTCATTTGACTCAATTAGCTTTGTTGAATTCATTTTACTTTCATTTGATTCAAAAAGCTTTGTTTGAATGTGTTTGACATTCATTTGACTCAATTAGCTTTCTTGAAAGTGTTTGACTTTCATTTGACTCAACTAGCTTTGTTGAATGCATTTGGCTTTCATTTGATTCAAAAAGCTTTGTTTGAATGTGTTTGGCTTTCATTCGAATGAATTAGGTTTGTTGAATGTGTTTGACTTTCATTTGACTCAATTAACATTGTGGAATGCAATTGACTTTCATTTGATTCAAAAAGCTTTGTTTGAATGTATTTGACTTTCATTTGATTCTAAAAGATTTGTTGAAAGTGTTTGACTTTCATTTGACTCAATTATCTTTTTTGAATGCAATTGAATTTCATTTGATTCAAAAAGCTTTGTTTGAATTTGTTTGACTTTCATTTGATTCTAAAAGCTTTTTTGAAAGTGTTTGACTTTCATTTCACTCAATTAGCTTTGTTGAATGCATTTGTCTTTCATTTGATTCAAAAAGCGTAATTTGAATGTGTTAGACTTTCATTTGATTCTAAAACCTTTGTTAAAAGTGTTTGACTTTCATTTGACTCACTTTGCTTTGTGGATAGCATTTGACTTTCATTTGATTCGGAAAGCTTTGTTTGAATGTATTTGACGTTCATTTGACTCAATTAGCTTAGTTGAATGTGTTTGACTTCATTTGACTTAATTAGCTTTGTGGAATGCTATTAACTTTCATTTAATTCAAAAAGCTTTGTTTGAATGTATTTGATTTTCATTTGATTCTAAAAGCTTTGTTGAAAGTGTTTAACTTTCATTTGACTCAATTAGCTTGTTGAATGCATTTGACTTTCATTTGATTCAAAAAGCTTTGTTTGAATGTGTTTGACTTTCATTTGATTCTAAAAGCTTTGTTGAAAGTGTTTGACTTTCATTTGACTCAATTAGCTTTGTTGAATGCATTTGACTTTCACTTGAATCATGAAGCTTTGTTTGAATGTATTTAACTTTCATTTGACTCAATTAGCTTTGTTGAATGTGTTTAACTCTCAATCGACTCAATTAACATTGTGGAATGCAATTGACTTTCATTTGATTCAAAAAGCTTAGTTTAATGTATTTGACTTTCATTTGATTTCTAAAAGCTTTGTTGAAAGTGTTTGACTTTCATTTGACTCAATTAGCTTTGTTGAATGCATTTGACTTTCATTTGAATCAAAAAGCATTGTTTGAATGTGTTTGACTTTCATTTGACTAAATTAGCTTTGTTGAAAGTGTTTGACTTTCATTTGACTCAATTAGCTTTGTTGAATGCATTTGACTTTCATTTTATTCAAAAAGCTTTGTTTGAATGTGTTTGACTTTCTATTGACTCAATTAGCTTTGTTGAATGTGTTTGACTTTCATTTGACTCAATTTGCATTGTGGAATGCAATTGACTTTCATTTGATTCTAAATGCTTTGTTGAAAGTGTTTGACATTCATTTGACACAATTAGCTTTGTTGAATGCATTTGACTTTCATTTGATTCAAAAAGCTTTGTTTGAATGTGTTTGACTTTCATTAGATTCTAAAAGCTTTGTTGAAAGTGTTTGACTTTCATTTGACTCAATAAGCTTTGTTGAATGCATTTGACTTTCACATGAATCAAGAAGCTTTGTTTGAATTTGTTTAACTTTCATTTGACTCAATTAGCTTTATTGAATGTGTTTGACTTTCATTTGACTTAATTAACATTGTGGAATGCAATTGACATTCATTTGATTCAAAAAGCTTGTTTAATGTATTTGACTTTCATTTGATTCTAAAAGCTTTGTTGAAAGTGTTTGACTTTCATTCGACTCAATTAGCTTTGTAGGATGCAATTGACTTTCATTTGATTCAAAAGCTTTGTTTGAATGTGTTTGACTTTCATTTGACTCAATTAGCTTTGTTGAAAGTGTTTGAGTTTCATTTGACTCAATTAGCTTTGTTGAATGCATTTGACTTTCGTTTGATTCAAAAAGCTTTGTTTGAATGTGTTTGACTTTCTTTTGACTCAATTATCTTTGTTGAATGTGTTTGACTTTCATTTCACTCAATTAGCTTTGTTGAATGCATTTGACTTTCATTTGAATCAAGAAGCTTTGTTTGAATGTGTTTGACTTTCATTTGACTCAATTAGCTTTGTTGAATGCATTTGACTTTCATTTGAATTAAGAAGCTTTGTTTGAATGTGTTTGACTTTAATTTGACTCAATTAGCTTTGTTGAATGCATTTGACTTTCATTTGATTCAAAAAGCTTTGTTTGAATTGGTTTGATTTTCATTTGACTCAATTAGCATTGTGGAATGCAATTGACTTTCATTTGATTCTAAACGCTTTGTTGAAAGTGTTTGGCTTTCATTTGACTCAATTAGCTTTTTTGAATGCATTTGACTTTCATTTGATTCAAAAAGCTTTGTTTGAATATGTTTTACTTTCATTTGATTCTAAAAGCTTTTTTGAAAGTGTTTGACATTCATTTGACTCAATTAGCTTTGTTGAATGCATTTGGCTTTCATTTGATTCAAAAAGCTTTGTTTGAATGTGTTTGACTTTCATTTGACTCAATTAGCTTTGTTGAATATGTTTGACTTTCATTTGACTCAATTACAACTGTGGAATGAAATAGAATTTCATTTGATTCTAAAAGCTTTGTAGAAAGTGTTTGACTATCATTTGACTCAATTAGCTTTGTTGAATGCATATGACTTTCATTTGATGCAAAAAGCTTTGTTTGAATTTGTTTGACTTTCATTTGATTCTAAAAGATTTGTTGAAAGTGTTTGACTTTCATTTGACTTAATTAGCTTTGTTGAATGCATTTGACTTTAATTTGAATCAAGAAGCTTTGTTTGAATGTGTTTGACTTTCATTTGACTCAATTAGCTTTGTTGAATGCATTTGACTTTCATTTGATTCAAAAAGCTTTGTTTGAATGGGTTTGATTTTCATTTGACTCAATTAGCTTCGTTGAATGTGTTTGACTTTCATTTGACTCAATTAACATTGTGGAATGCAATTGACTTCTATTTGATTCAAAAAGCTTTGTTTGAATGTATTTGACTTTCATTTGATTCTAAAAGCTTTGATGAATGTGTTTGACTTTCATTTGACTCAATTAGCTTTGTTGAATTCATTTGATTTTCATTTGATTCAGAAAGCTTTGTTTGAATGTGTTTAACTTTTATTTGATTCAAAAAGCTATGTTGAAAGTGTTTGACTTTAATTTGACTCAATTAGCTTTGTTGAATGCATTTGACTTTCATTTGAATCAAAAAGCTTTGTTTGAATGTGTTTGACTTTCATTTGACTCAATTAGCTTTGTTGAAAGTGTTTGACTTTCATTTGACTCAATTAGCTTTGTTGAATGCATTTGATTTTCATTTGATTCAAAAAGCTTTGTTTGAATGTGTTTGACTTTCTTTTGACTCAATTAGCTTTGTTGAATATGTTTGACTTTCATTTGACTCAATTAGCATGGTGGAATGTAATTCACTTTCATTTGATTCAAAAAGCTTTGTTTGAATGTATTTGGCTTTCATTTGATTCTAAAAGCTTTGTTGAAAGTGTTTGACTTTCATTTGACTCAATTAGCTTTGTTGAATTCATTTGATTCAAAAAGCTTTGTTTGAATGTGTTTGACTTTCATTTTATTCTAAAAGCTTTGTTGAAAGTGTTTGACTTTCATTTGACTCAATTAGCTTTGTTGAATGCATTTGACTTTCATTTGAATCAAAATGCTTTGTTTGAATGTGTTTGACTTTCATTTAACTTAATTAGATTTGTTGAAAGTGTTTGACTTTCATTTGACTCAATTAGGTTTGTTGAATGCATTTGACTTTCATTTGAATCAAAAAGTTTTGTTTGAATGTATTTGACTTTCATTTGACTCAATTAGCTTTGTTGAAAGTGTTTGACTTTCATTTGACTCAATTAGCTTTGTCGAATGCATTTGACTTTCATTTGAATCAAAAAGCTTTGTTTGAATATGTTTGACTTTCATTTGACTCAATTAGATTTGTTGAAAGTGTTTGACTTTCATTTAACTCAATTGGCTTTGTTGAATGCATTTGACTTTCATTTGATTCAAAAAGCTTTGCTTGAATGTGTTTGACTTTCTTTTGACTCAATTAGCTTTGTTGAATGTGTTTGACTTTTCTTTGACCCAATTAGCATTGTGGAATCCAATTGACTTTCATTTGATTCAAAAAGATTTTATTGAATGTGTTTGACTTTCAGTTGATTCTAAAAGCTTTGTTGAAAGTGTTTGACTTTTATTTGATTCAATTAGCTTTGTTGAATGTGTTAGGCTTTCATTTGACTCAATTAGCATTGTGGAATGCAATGGACTTTCATTTGATCAAAAAGCTTAGTTTAATGTATTTGACTATCATTTGATTCTAAAAGCTTTGTTGAAGGTGTTTGACTTTCATTTGACTTAATTAGCTTTGTTGAATGCATTTGACTTTCACTTGATTCAAAAAGCTTTGTTTTAATGTGTTTGACTTTCATTAGATTCTACCAGCTTTGTTGAAAGTGTTTGACTTTCATTTGACTCAATTAGTTTTGTTGAATGCATTTGACTTTCACTTGAATCAAGAAGCTTTGTTTGAATGTGTTTAACTTTCATTTGACTCAATTAGCTTTGTTGAATGTGTTTGAGTTTCATTTGACTCAATAAACATTGTGGAATGCAATTGACTTTCATTTGATTCAAAAAGCTTTGTTTGAATGTATTTGAATTTTATTAGATTCTAAAAGATTTGTTGAAAGTGTTTGACTTTCATTTGACTCAATTAGCATTGTTGAATACAATTGACCTCCATTTGATTCAAAAAGCTTTGTTTGAATGTGTTTGACTTTCATTTCATTCTAAAAGCTTTGTTGAAAGTGTTTGACTTTCATTTGACTCAATTAGCTTTGTTGAATGCATTTGACTTTCATTTGAATTAAGAAGCTTTGTTTGAATGTGTTTGACTTTCATTTGACTCAATTGGCTTTGTTGAATGCATTTGACTTTCATTTGATTCAAAAAGCTTTGTTTGAATGTGTTTGACTTTCATTTGACTCAATTAGCATTGCTGAATGCAATTGAGTTCCATTTGATATAAAAAGCTTTGTTTGAATGTATTTGACTTTCATTTGATTCTAAAAGCTTTGATGAATGTGTTTGACTTTCATTTGACTCAATTAGCTTTGTTAAATTCATTTCATTTTCATTTGATTCAAAAAGCTTTGTTTGAATGTGTTTGACTTTCATTTGATTCTAAAAGCTTTGTTGAAAGTGTTTGACTTTCATTTGACTCAATTACATTTGTTAAATGCATTTGACTTTTGTTTAGGGTAAAAATACCCCAGGTACGTGGCCCAATCTCATAGTGACACGTGGCCCAATAAACAGGCAACACGTGGCCCTATGAGAATGTGACACGTGTCCACTTGTCATGGTGACACCTGTCAGCCATCTCTAAATGCCCCAATGCTGCAATAAGAATGAGAAAATAGCCCTGATGACCTCAGGCCCAAATCCCGAGAAAACCTTGAAAGCCGTAAAACGGCGCCCCCCACGACACGTGGCGACCTCTGATTGCGCAGCCAATCACGTCACGAAATTCTAGGGCATAAACCCTAGAGGGGTACATGTTCCCACCCCTATAAATACCCCATTCATTTATGATGGGAGGGGGGATTGTGACATAACATAAATATAGAGCATTAAAGAGCTCCAACTTCTCTCTCTACTTTCTCTCTCTAGCCTTTTCCGTTTCCGTTCACTAACTTGAGCGTCGGAGGCGAATATTCCGTACACCGGAATATTCGTTATTTTGCAGGTGTCCGAGTCTTTGTTAGCAGAGCGTGACCAGTATCCGAGGGAATCACAAAAAACCCCGAAACATTTGGCGCCGTCTGTGGGGATACTCGTCCGTTATGGCAATAGATGGTCAGACACCTAATTCTGGACCTCGTCCAGGCGAAGATGGATATGTAGAGGACATACATACTACCATACACTCAAGCAATCCTTTGACTGCCTCATTTGAAGAGGCCGAACAACTTCCTGTCACCCCAGCTACCCTAATGGCCGAGCTGACTAAGCTCCGCAAGGAGTTGGCGGCTACCCAGCAAAAGGGGAGAGGGGGCACTTCCAAGAAAGCCAACAACAAGACCAATGCAACTGATGCTGGTAACACCCCATTCCGTCGTCCGCACGGAAGGTCTCCCCGAGTCCCACGGACCAACTTCTCTAGCCTGCTGGCGAAAACACAGTCGGCTGGGGGGAGGGGCAGACAGCCAAAAAGAGTTGAGACTGAGCCGTCACAGCGTTTCAAGGACGCAAGGGACTACATTCGGCACAAGCAAAGGGAGAGGGTCGCATACTCTGACACAGCCTCTACTCCAACCATGCCGGAGGAAGTCTCCAACCAATCTTTCTCCCAATACACCAACACGGCTGCTTCCAGCAAGAGTCATACTATTACTCCCCGACCAATTCAGCCATTGCAGTATCAGTCCCCTCAAGTACTCAATGGGTTGATACAACCAAATCCCCAAGTTTTTGGGCAATATGGGTCGTATGGTCAGATGTTCGACCAGACTCCTTACCTGGCTGGAACGTCCGCTCAGCCTCAGCCTATCGATTGGCAGATGCGTTTGTTGAATTTGGGAGATAAGCCGCCTCCGTTTTTGCAAGATATACTAGCATCCCCTCAACCAGCAAAAGTGAAGAGTGTACTAGTGGGTGCCTATGATGGTACGGGCAACCCAGAAGAGCATGTTACCTCGTACAGGAACTTGATGTACTTGCAAAGTGTAAATGATGCTACATGGTGCAGATGCTTCCCGGCCACTCTCAAAGGGGTGGCCCAGGACTGGTTTAACAGCCTCCCAGCCGGATGCATCAATTGCTTTACCACCCTCAGTTTGTTGTTTGCGGGAAACTTCTCATACAACATCCCACCAAGAAAGACAAGTCTCAACTTGGCTACAATTGTCCAAGGAAAGAATGAAGGACTACGTTCGTACGTCCAAAGGTTTAACCAAGAAAAAGCCCAAATTCATAATCTTCCGGACGAAATGGCTTACTCAGAATTTCTCCGGGGATTAAGGCATAATGGTTTTAAGTTTGATTTGGTAAGAAAAAAGATTCGGTCATACGCAGGTGTATTGCGGGAAGCCAAAGCCTATATTGAGGCCGCGGATTTTTGTTCGCTCACCAAATCAAACAGCCGGCCAAGGGGGTTGAGAAGAAACAATCTTCTCAGCAAAACTCGGCCGGTCGAAAGAAAGAAGGGAACAAAAGAAAAGAAATCTGGGTAGCTGATGACCAGCAACCCAAGTCAAAGAAAAGCAAGACATACGAGCCTCAGTATGAGTTCAACAAGGATGGTTACTCTATTTTGATGGAGATAAAAGACAAGTTTGAGTTTGAGAAGCCTCAGCCTTTGAGAGGCTCGGCCTAGTACAGAAACAAAAACAAGTATTGTCATTACCACAAGGATGTGGGTCATGACACGAACGAGTGTATCAACTTGAAGAGACTGTTGGATAAGTTGGCCGACAAGGGTCTGCTGAAACCCTATGTGACCAAGTCCAAATTCACCTTCAAGCGGACAGACAACACGTCCGAGAAAAAGCAACAAAGTGAAAAGAAGAATGACAAGGAAGATGATGGGAATAGCACTGATTCAGGTTTTGTGGCCGTCATATCAGGAGGCTTTGCTTCAGGCGGCCCTACCATGAAAGGAATCAAGCAGGACGCCCGAAACCTGTCAAATGTGATGCAAACGGACGTTGTTAAAGCCGAGCCATTTTCTGAAGTGATCATAAGTGAGGCTGACCGTGGTGAGGTCAGAGCTTTGCACAATGATCCCATGGTCTTTGTAATGAAAATAGCAAATTTGAAGGTGGGACGGATATTGATTGATACGGGCAGTTCGGCCGATATCATAAGTCTCTCTGCTGTGAGGAATTTAAGCTTCCCAGAAGATGCTCTCCAAGATATAACTCATCCCTTAGTAGGATTTGGGGGGAATATCATTCATCCAGTCGGACGGATTGACCTTCCCATCCGTTTCGGGCAGAAGGGGGAAGGAAGAGACATGGTCGTCCGTTTCCTTGTGGTAAAAGAGTTGACTGGGTACAATGTAATCCTTGGCCGCCCTACTCTCAATGCAGCCAAGGCGGTCATAGTGCCCCACTTGATGTTGCTGAAGTTTGAAAGGTCGGACGGAAAAATTGGAACAATTCAAGGAAGTCAGAAAATGGCCAAGGAATGTAATCAGCTGGCCGTGAAGCCAACAGCACGCGGCCCAAAGTTGTCCGAGATTAAGGAAGAAGGAACCTCACTCCCAGCATACCAGGTCGGCCAGAAGCGTAAGGCGACCAGGGCAGAGGAAGCCTAGCAACTAATGACTGTCGGCCGGCCAGATGAGTTGAGGCCCCAGCCGGTCGGCAGCCACCAGGATATAGTGCTTGACTCCAACCACCCAGAACGGACAGTTAGTGTCGGCACTATAGCCTTGGAATTGCTTGGGGATGAGTTAGTACAGCTGTTAAGAGAATTCAAAGATGTGTTTGCATTTGAAGTTGGTGAAATGCCAGGAATAAGTCCTGACCTGGCCGTACACAAGTTGGCCGTGAATCCTTTGATAAAGCCTGTCCGCCAGAAGAAGAGAAATCACGGAGAAGAGAGGAATCAGGCGGCCGTAGCAGAGGTAAAAAAGCTGCTGGACGCCGGTTTCATTCGGCAATGCTTTTACCCAGATTGGGTGGCCAATGTAGTTCTTGTGAAAAAGCCGAATGGGACTTGGAGGATGTGCGTGGATTACACGGACTTGAACAAGGCGTGTCCAAAGGATAGCTTCCCCTTGCCTAAGATCGACCGTTTGGTTGACTCTACGGCCGGACACGCCCTTATGAGCTTCATGGACGCATACTCCGGATTCCATCAAATTCCTTTGTGGGAAGAAGATCAAGAGAAAATAGCGTTTGTGACCGAGCAGGGGTTGTACTGTTACAAGGTTATGCCATTCGGCCTCAAGAATGCTCCTGCTACATTTCAGAGGCTTGTTAATACGGTCTTTAGAGACCAGCTCGGCCGGAACATGGAGGCATATATTGATGACATGATTGTCAAGTCAAAAGAGCCGGCCGACCATCTCAAGGATCTACGAAAAACGTTCGCCGAACTCAGGCGGCATAAGATGATGTTGAATCCAAAGAAGTGTGTATTTGGTGTTGAGTCCGGCAAGTTTCTCGGATTTTTGATTGATCAACGTGGAATCGAGGCCAACCCTGAAAAAATTCAAGCCGTCCTTGACATGAAGTCTCCAAGAACAATCAAGGAAGTACAAAGACTGACCGGCTGTTTAGCAGCCCTTGGAAGATTTTTGTCAAGATCAGGGGATAAGTGCCGTTACTTTTTTCAAACCATTAAGAAGAAAGCCCTGTTCGAGTGGACAGAGGAGGCCGAGGAAGCATTCGTACAGTTGAAAAATCACTTGCATACATTGCCTCGCCTCGTCAGTCCGCTCAAGAATGAAAAGCTATATATCTATCTTGCCATCTCCGAACACTCTCTGAGTGCCGTCCTTCTTGCTGAAAGGGACGGCCATCAGGTCCCGGTGTATTTTATCAGTCACGTACTTCACAATGCTGAGCTGAAGTACCCCCAATTGAAAAATTTGGCCTGGCCTTGTACATGGCATCAAAGAAGCTGCGGCCATACTTTTTAGCACATTCAATCGTGGTCTATACGGACCAACCCTTGAAGAAGCCGTTCTCAACTTTGGAGGCAAGTGGCCGCATGCTCAAGTGGGCCTTAGAGCTCAGAGGTTTTGACCTTGTGTTTGAACCAAGGAAGGCAATCAAGGGGCAAGCCTTTGCGGATTTTTTGGCTGAAATGACACGGCCTGATCTTCAGCCGGCCGGGGACCAAGTTTGGAAAGTGTTTGTGGATGGTAGTGCAACAGCGACCGGGTGTGGCGCTGGTATTATATGTGAATCTCCTGAGGGAGACAAGTATGAGTACGCGTTGAGGTTTCAGTTCCAAGCGTCAAACAATGAAGCTGAGTACGAAGCATTGTTGGCCGGCCTAAGGATGTGTAAAGCGGCCGGGGCAACCAAAATTGAAGTATGCTCGGACTCCCGGCTAATAGTCCATCAGGTCAATGGTGGCTTTGAGGCCAGGGAGCCGGCCATGATGAAGTACATGCAGCTAGTTAAAAATGAGGCCGAAGGCCTAGAGCTTTTTTCTCTCAAGCAAGTTCCCCGTTCAGAGAATCATCAGGCGGACGCCCTCTCCAAATTGGCTTCCTCGGCGTTATGTGATACTCCAAGATCAGTGTTTTGGGAAGTAAAGGAAAAAAGGAGCATTGATGCCGAGCCCGTTCAGGTAATAGATAGAAGTTCAACCTGGATGGACGGAATTACTTCCTACTTAAGGGATGGAATACTTCCGGACGATCCGAAAGAGAGTTGGCTATTGAAGAGGAAGGCGGCCTGGTTTGAGATGAAAGATGGGGAGCTATTCAAAAGAGCCTTTGTGAAGCCTTACCTTAAATGTATAACTCCTGAGAGAGGGCATGATGTGTTGGATGACCTTCATCAGGGGCATTGTGGTTCGCATATTGGAGGCCGAGCCTTAGCTGAAAAGGCGACACAGTTGGGATATTACTGGCCGAGCCTGAAGTCGGACGCCATGAAAATGGTGAAAAAATGTGACAAGTGCCAAAGATTTTCAACCCTTATTCATCGTCCAGCAAATAGTCTATCAGCCATCAGTAGTCCGCTTCCCTTTGCCAAATGGGGCATGGACATTTTGGGACCGTATATTCCTGCATCCGGCCAGAGACGGTACGTATTAGTGGCAGTAGACTACTTCACTAAATGGGTTGAGGCTGAGGCCGTCCGGGGCATCAAATGGACGGACGTGTCAGCCTTCATTTGGAAAAGCATAATCACTCGGTATGGGGTACCTAAGTCAATGGTGTTCGATAATGGACCACAGTTTAAGACGCGTCAACTCAAAGAATGGTTGGGAGACCAAGGCATTACCCATTGCTTTGCCTCGGTCGGCCGACCACAAGCCAATGGTCAAGTTGAGGCCTATAACAAGTTGATTTCAAACGGGATCAAGCGCAAGCTTGAAAAGGCAGGCGGCCTATGGGCAGACGAGCTGGTCAATGTGCTATGGTCCATACGGACAACAGCAAAGAGTTCTACAGGGGAGACTCCATTCTTTTTGGTCTATGGAGCTGAGGCTGTACTCCCAATTGAAATGTACGAGCCCACTTTGCGAGTAATGCTTTATGATGAATCGGCCAATTGGGAGGCCATGAAGACCGCCCTAGATTTCCTTCCAGAAGCTAGGGGCAATGCGGCGCTTAGGCATGAAATTTATCGCTTAAGGATGACAAGGGCATATAACCGCCGAGTGTCTAAGCGGCCGCTCAAAATGGGGGATCTAGTGTTGAGGAAAATGGAAGCTGTTGGTCGTGCCAATGAGGACGGCAAGTTGACTCCAAACTGGGAGGGACCGTACCGAATCAGGGAAGAAGTCCGAGACGGCACATATCGCCTTGAGGCAATTGATGGCCGTCAGATCCCACGGACATGGAACACTGATAACCTGAAGAAGTATCATGTTTGAGCTTAGTTTCTTTAAGTACTTAGCCAAAAAGCTGTTTATACAGCTAGGTCTACTGACCGAGCCTTGTAATTAAAGCCGTACGACCACAACAATGTACTTTTGACAAAAATTAATGAAGAGTCAGGCATTGTTGAATTATTTGTTGTTTTTGTGATTGAAGGCCGAATGAAATGATTTACTGAGTTGCTTCCAATATAGTAACACGGCCTACCATTCTTTTTGAATGGCCGAGTTAATAAGGAAGCAAAGTTGCTTCCAATATAGTAACACGGCCTATCATTCTTTTTGAATGGCCGAATCAAAAAGGAAGCAAGGTTGCTCCCAATATAGCAACTCGGCCACACAAAAAAAAAAAAAAAAAAAAAAAAAAAAAAAAAAAACTGATCAATGCGTCCGCTCAATTCTAGGCGGACGATTGAGGCAAGGTATCCCGAACTTGTGTAGAAAACAAGTGTCCTTTACAAATAGGGCAAGGGCATACCTAGGCATTTAGCCCGGCCAACCAAGGAATCTCTGAGTTGAGATAATACTTAGGATTTCTAGGGTACGTTCGAGCGATAGATTCAACGGACTACTCGTACAATGATAGCCGAACGGCCAATTAAATTAATTCGGTGCTTCACCTAGCCCAAGGGCAATCATTACTATGATTTGATTAACTTGCTAGCCGTCATACCCTTTTAAGGCATAAAAACTACCAAGTTAATTAAACCACTTAGAAAATGGACTAGGCAAACACCGAATAAAGGGGCATACCCCTAGGAACGTACGAAAAGGCATAATACGGAGACGTACGGAAAACTTGCAAAAAGCAGAAAATTTGCAAAAAACTGCTAAGTATGAAACAAAAGTAAAAGCCGCTCAAAAGGCGGACAAAATTTTCATTAATAAGACTGCACAAAGGCGGCCGAAATGTTTACAAAACCGCTCGAACAGGCGGCCTCAAAAGAAGAACAAAAAAAGAGAAGTACAAAATAAGCTAAGTACACAGTAAGCTGAAAAGAAAAGGAAAGCTGAGCAGACGGCTGCTGGAGGACCTGAGCTCTACTTAGCCGTGTTATTTGTGGCAGGCTCCTCCGCTATCTTGGCGTCCTTGGCCGGGGCAGCCTTTTTGTCCGCCTCCTCCTCCTCCTCATCCCCGTCCTCTCCGGACTCGGGGGAAGTAACTACTAGTTCTGGAGGAGGCATGCCGGCCTTCCTTGCTTCTTCTTTAAGGCAGATGTACTGAAGCCGCTTCTTGAAGCGTTCCTCGTAATAGGCGGCTTCACCTTCGTCCACCATCAAGTTGAAGGCATCAAAGAAGTATGCCTTAAGCCTGTCTTCAGCATTTTGCTCGATGCGGATGACTTCTTCAACGCTGATCGGCCGAGGAGTTTTGAGTTGCTCCACATAATCCGCAAGGGACTTCTTTAGGGTTTCCACCTCGGCCTTCAGCGCGTCGGCCTCATCTAGCGCAGACTTAAGGTTGGCTTGTGCCATCTTCAGCTCACTCTTTAGGGCCTCGGACGCCTCGAAGCCCAACCGCCATTTTTCCTTTTCCAGGACGGCCTCGTCCCTTTCAAGCCTCATGGCCTCCCTGGCCAAGGACTCCTGCTCGAGTGCCTTGCCAAGTTTGACCAGGTCCTCTGTTTGCCGCGCCGCTTTGTCGGACAGCGCGGTTATTTGGGTCTCAAAGTGTACCCTTTGGACGGCGGCCGTCCCAGTTACAGCATCCTCGGCTTTCCTGACTTCAACCCAAGCATTCTTCAACCGTTCGTTCTCCTTGTCCTTCCAATCTAGGAAGGCGTTCAAACGGAGAAAGAGCTGCGGACAGAAGGAAGAAATTTAGTCAAAAATATGGAAAAATTGGCTAAGTGTTGGAAAGCAAAAACATAAGGAGATAGAAGTATACCTCGGCGCTGCAGTTTAGCATGGGGCCGAGGAAGCCTTCGTTGATCCCCCGCAGCTTATCACGCTGCGCTTGGGGGACCGCGCGAACCATGGCCTCGCGCATGGCCTTCCTGTCCGCGCCAGTCAGTGACTGGCCGGGTACCTTCAACTGCATCTCCTCTGATATATCTGCGGACGATCGTGTAAGAAAAGTTAGCTAAATTTTACAAAGTAAACCAAGACTTATAAAAAGTGAGAAAAAAGATGACTAACCAGTGGAGAAGGTTGGAGGAGAAAAATTGGTGGGAGGAGGCGGTAAAGGAGCTTCCTCCTCCTCCGGACGGCTCCCTTCGGCGTCGCTGGACGGCGGGTTGACCAGCACCGTCCCGATCCAGCGACCGGTCATTTGTTCTGGGGTTAACCTATCCCCACCGTCTAAAGGGACGGACTCTTCATGGACCTGATCAGCAACAGGTTCCATGGGCTTGGAGGCCCCGCTTTGTGTCAGCCGGGGTTGTTCTCCTTTAGACTGCGTTGTAGCAGTCTGCGACTTTGCCGTTGCCGCTGCTTGAGAAGACGGCTTGGAAGCAACCGTCTTTCTCCTCTTGGATGCGTTCGCATCAGGAGTGGACGTGGCCGGCTGCTTCCGCCTGGCCTTCGGGGTAGAGGATGAGGTCTGCAAAAATACAAAGTTAGGAAAATTTTTGAAGTCAAAACCAAAGGTGGCGTCCGTGCAAACTCGGGAAGTAGGTTCCTTTCAATATAGCAGAACGGACACATTAAGGAATGAGAAATTCAAAAAATAAACTAAGTGTTTACCTCCTTGAGTTGCTCGTACATCTTGAAACGAGCTTTGTACCTGGCCAAGTCCACCTCGGACATCTCCACCTATGCTTTTTGGGCCGAGTCAAGCATAGCGTACGCCTCCGCTGCAAAAACAAAGAGTAAAAGTGTTAGAATATTTTTCTGAAGAACCTTACGTACGTACAGAAAGTTGATATATCTAAGTGTCCACCTTGGGGCATGTTCTGGTACAGGCCGTACGCAGACATGAAGATAGGGTCCCTAAGCCAATTGGCGAGAGGAACCCAATGGCTAGGGACCCGTTCAGTTTTGTTGCCCCGCCTGACTCGATTAACTTTGAAGTACTCGAGCTGGCGTTCGTGGCTTGGGTGGATGGGCGGCTTGTCAGGCTTGTGATCTCCGCGTCCGAGCTGAATAGGCTCTGGACGGCACCTGTTCATGCGAAGGTTGAACTCCGCGTCCTGAGTTTTGACACGGTAGAAGCGGTGCTTCCAGTCCCTCCACTTACTGACACGGTCGACCACGACCATGTAATCCCTGGTTGCACTCAAGATGAGCCAACCATCCACCTCCTTTTCCAGCCGGGTGAGTGAGTGCATCTCACAAAAGACCGCAAAGTCTGGCGTAAATTTCTTAGCGATGCACGTCACTAAGTACCCAAAGATGTTCAACCAACTGTTTGGCGTCAGTTGGAAGAGGCCGATGTCGTACTCGTCCAGGACAGTCCGGACGAATGGGTGAAGAGGGAAGCGGAGCCCCACATCCAAGGCGGCCCTGTAGACGCAAAACGCTCGTTTGCGCGGCTTCTCCTCATCCTAGGTAGCCACAGCAATGGCCTTCCTGGGGACTTGAATTTTGAATCCCTCCCCCAAATGGAGGGACTCCTTATACTTCTCAAAATCCTTCTTTAAAAACTTCAGGGCTGTCTCCCCAACTGTACAGGCGTAGGGGTCCCTGAAGTTATCAATGTTGGCGACAGTTTCTTCGGCCGCCGCCTCGCCTTCGGCCGTCTCACCCACGGCCTCTTTCTCAACTTCTTCTTCTTCCACTTGGTGAGAAGGAGCACTCCCAAACTCCGAAGACAGCACTCTGTCCAAATCTGCTGCCTCGGCCGAGCTTCGGCCCCTTGAGCTTGGAACGCCCATTGAAGAAGGAACGTCCTCCTCGACCATTGGACGCTTGCCTTTATCCTTGGCAGCGTCCGCCCCATTTCCCGAAGGAGGGGCGTTGCGAATAGGCAGGGCGGACGGTTCGCGGATTGAGATTCCGGTTAAGGGTCTGTCCGCCCCACCCAGTTGAGGCCGAGGTTGAGAAGAAGAGGGGACGGACGACCCAGAAGCGTCCGCCCCAGGATTGGAAGGGTTGTCTTTGCAGGCTACCAGTTCGGCCCCATCCATGACTGAACTGGCAAATTGAGGGAACCTAAGTTCCGGAACAGGTGCGGACGAGGCGCCTTCAGCTCGCAGGCGTTCCTCGAAGGAAGAAGTGACCTCCACGGCCAAGTGATGAGAGCCAGTGGAGGCGGTCGTTGTTTGGGTGGTGGAGTCAGTCTCCACCATTGTACTTGGATCACTAGGGTCATAAGGGACCCTAGGATGAACCAGACTTCCGTCTGGGTTCCTGGCCGCGTGAAGCTCACGCGTACGCATGGTTCTCGCCATTGCCTGTTGGGACAGAGAAGAATAAGTGGGGGTGAGTATGTACGCATCAAACATAGACTCACTCCAAGGAGGAGACAACTCTTCTCCGTCCACTCTAGATTCCTCAGTCCCAGGCGAACGGCCGGCCTCATGAGAAGAGTCGGACGAAGCCGAGTATGGATCCAGAATTGAAGTAAAAGAAAAAGAAAACAAGTAAAAGAGAAAATGTAGACGACCTACCTCTGTACGTTCTGAAAGTTCTGAAGGTGGTGGTGAAGTTCTTGAAGATTGACCGGAAAACTCAAAAATGCCCGGAAAACTCAAACTCACGGCGGCGCTCTTGAAGATTAAGGGAAAAAAAACTTTCTCTCACTAGAACGCTCTGACTTCTCTCTAGAATTCACAATTGGGTAAAGTGTGAAAATGAGAATTCACCTCCCATATTTATAGAGTGAATTCATGAGGGCAAAATGGTAAAACCGTCTTTCCCACCTAAACATTCAAACGGTAATTTCTTGAGAAATTACTCGAAGAAAGGGCCAGGACGACGTTAGGGTTCTGTTAACTTGTGAAAAAGACCAGACGAACAATTAACGGCACGTTAAAGTGAATCGAAATAAGTGGAAAATTCAAGAATTTTACACCTTCAGCACTTAGTCTCCAAACATTGAGAAAATCTAAGAGGAAAAGCGTCCGCCCAGTCCTCAAACGTACAAAGCATGATTAGAAAGCCAGGAAGTACGTCTGAAATCATGGAAGCCCAGATTACCCCAAAGAAGATATGTGGCCGTTCTGGGTGGTTAGGAGATAAGCTCCTCCTAGAGTACCAGAACGTCCGGTCCCATTGATGTGGCCGTTCTGGGTGGTTAGGAGATAAGCTCCTCCCAGAGTACCAGAACGTCCAGTCCCATTGATGTGGCCGTTCTGAGCAGTTAGGAGATCAACTCCTCCCAGAGTATCAGAACGTCCAGTCTCATTGATGTGGCCGTTCTGAGCAGTTAGGAGATCAACTCCTCCCAGAGTATCAGAACGTCCAGTCTCATTGATGTGGGCGTTCTGAGCAGTTAGGAAATCAACTCCTCCCAGGGTATGAGGACGTCCGGCTTGAAACAAGTGGACGACCACATGAATTCAGAGGTTAAGCCTCTCAGAGTACGAGAGCGTCCAGTACAAAATTTGGACGTCCAGATAAGCAAAAAGCCAAGCTCATTCCAGACTACGAGAACGTCCAGGGCAAAATATATGGACGTCCACGTAGCAAAAAGAGCCTTGAATCAAAAGTATATGGACGTCCAGGGCAGATGGGAAGCAAACCCAACCCAGAGTACCAGGGCGTCTAGAGTTCAAGATCAAAGGAGGCGGCCAGTAAGTGTACGAGCCACCCCCTCTGAGGGACAAATGTTTAGGGTAAAAATACCCCAGGTACGTGGCCCAATCTCATAGTGACACGTGGCCCAATAAACAGGCGACACGTGGCCCTATGAGAATGTGACACGTGTCCACTTGTCATGGTGACACCTGTCAGCCATCTCTAAATGCCCCAATGCTGCAATCAGAATGAGAAAAGAGCCCTAATGACCTCAGGCCCAAATCCCGAGAAAACCTTGAAAGCCGTAAAACGGCGCCCCCCACGACACGTGGCGACCTCTGATTGCGCAGCCAATCACGTCACGAAATTCTAGGGCATAAACCCTAGAGGGGTACATGTTCCCACCCCTATAAATACCCCAATCATTTATGATGGGAGGGGGGATTGTGACATAACATAAATATAGAGCATTAAAGAGCTCCAACTTCTCTCTCTACTTTCTCTCTCTAGCCTTTTCCGTTTCCGTTCACTAACTTGAGCGTCGGAGGCGAATATTCCGTACACCGGAATATTCGTTATTTTGCAGGTGTCCGAGTCTTTGTCAGCAGAGCGTGACCAGTATCCGAGGGAATCACAAAAAACCCCGAAACAACTTTCATTTGAATCAAAAAGCTTTGTTTGAATGTGTTTGACTTTCATTTGACTCAATTAGCTTTGTTCAAAGTGTTTGACTTTCATTTGACTCAATTACCTTTGTTGAATTCATTTGATTTTCATTTGATTCAAAAATCTTTGTTTGAATGTGTTTGACTTTCATATGATTCTAAAAGCTTTGTTGAAAGTGTTTGACTTTTATTTGACTCAATTAGCTTTGTTGAATGCATTTGAATCAAAAAGCTTTGTTTGAATGTGTTTGACTTTCATTTGACTCAATTAGCTTTGTTGAAAGTGTTTGACTTTCATTTGACTCAATTAGCTTTGTTGAATGCATTTGATTTTCATTTGATTCAAAAAGCTTTGTTTGAATGTGTTTGACTTTCTTTAGACTCAATTGGCTTTGTTGAATGTGTTTGACTTTCATTTGACTCAATTAGCATTGTGCAATGCAATTGACTTTCATTTGATTCAAAAAGCTTTGTTTGAATGTATTTGACTTTCATTTGATTCTAAATGCTTTGATGAAAGTGTTTGACTTTCATTTGACTCAATTAGCTTTGTTGAATTCATTTGATTTTCATTTGATTCAAAAAGCTATGTTTGAATGTGTTTCACTTTCATTTGATTCTAAAAGCCTTCTTGAAAGTGTTTGACTTTCATTTAACTCAATTAGCTTTGTTGAATGCATTTGACTTTCATTTGAATCAAAAAGCTTTGTTTGAATGTGTTTTACTTTCATTTGACTCAATTAGATTTGTTGAAAGTGTTTAACTTTCATTTGACTCAATTGGCTTTGTTGAATGCATTTGACTTTCATTTGATTCAAAAAGCTTTGTTTGAATGGGTTTGACTTTCTTTTGAATCAATTAGCTTTGTTGAATGTGTTTGACTTTTATTTGACTCAATTAGCATTGTGCAATGCAATTGAGTTTCATTTGATTTAAAAAGCTTTGTTTAAATGTGTTTGACTTTCATTTGATTCTAAAAGCTTTGTTGAAAGTATTTGACTTTCATTTGACTCAATTAGCTTTGTTAAATGTGTTTGACTTTCATTTAAATCAATTGGCATTGTGGAATGCAATTGACTTTCATTTGATCAAAAAGCTTAGTTTAATGTATTTGACATTCATTTGATTCTAAAAGCTTTGTCGAAAGTGTTTGACTTTCATTTGACTCAATTAGCTTTGTTGAATGCATTTGACTTTCATTTGATTCAAAAAGCTTTGTTTTAATGTGTTTGACTTTCATTAGATTCTACCAGCTTTGTTGAAAGTGTTTGACTTTCATTTGACTAAATTAGCTTTGTTGAATGCATTTGACTTTCACTTGAATCAAGAAGCTTTGTTTGAATGTGTTTAACTTTCATTTGACTCAATTAGCTTTGTTGAATGTGTTTAACTTTCATTTGAATTAATTAACATTGTGGAATGCAATTGACTTTCATTTGATTCAAAAAGCTTTGTTTAAATGCATTTGACTTTTATTTGATTCTAAAAGCTTTGTTGAAAGTTTTTGACTTTCATTTGACTCAATTAGCTTTGTTTAATGCAATTGACCTTCATTTGATTCAAAAAGCTTTGTTTGAATGTGTTTGACTTTCATTTGATTCTAAAAGCTTTGTTGAAAGTGTTTCACTTGAATTTGACTCAATTAGCGTTGTTGAATGCATTTGACTTTCATTTGAATCAAGAAGCTTTGTTTGAATGTGTTTGACTTTCATTTGACTCAATTGGCTTTGTTTAATGCATTTGACTTTCATTTGATTCAAAAAGCTTTGTTTGAATGTGTTTGACTTTCATTTGACTCAATTAGCTTCGTTGAATGTGTTTGACTTTCATTTGACTCAATTAGCATTGTGGAATGGAATTGACTTTCATTTGATTCTAAAAGCTTTGATGAAAATGTTTAACTTTCATTTGACTCAATTAGCTTTGTTGAATTCATTTGATTTTCATTTGACTCAAAAAGCTTTGTTTGAATGCGTTTGACTTTCTTTTGATTCTAAAAGCTTTGTTGAAAGTGTTGAATGCATTAAACTTTCATTTGAATCAAAAGCTTTGTTTGAATGTATTTGACTTTCAATTGACTCAATTAGCTTAGTTGAAAGTGTTTGACTTTCATTTGACTCAATTAACATTGTGGAATGCAATTGACTTTCATTTGATTCAAAAAGCTTTGTTTGAATGTATTTGACTTTTATTTGATTCTAAAAGCTTTGTTGAAAGTGTTTGACTTTCATTTGACTCAATTAACTTTGTTGAATGCAATTGACCTTCATTTGATTCAAAAAGCTTTGTTTGAATGTGTTTGAATTTCATTTCATTCTAAGAGCTTTGTTGAAAGATTTTGACTTTCATTTGACTCAATTAGCTTTGTTGAATGCATTTGACTTTCATTTGAATCAAGAAGCTTTGTTTGAATGCGTTTGACTTTCATTTGACTCAATTGGCTTTGTCGAATGCATTTGACTTTCATTTGGTTCAAAAAGCTTTGTTTGAATGTGTTTGACTTTCATTTGACTCAATTTGCTTCGTTGAATGTGTTTGACTTTCATTTGACTCAATTAGCATTGTGGAATGCAATTGACTTTCATTTGATTCAAAAAGCTTTGTTTGAATGTATTTGACTTTCATTTGATTCTAAAAGCTTTGTTGAAAGTGTTTGACTTTTATTTGACTCAATTAGCTTTGTTGAATGCAATTGAATTTCATTTGATTCAAAAAGCTTTGTTTAAATGTGTTTGACTTTCATTTGATTCTAAAAGCTTTTTTGAAAGTGTTTGACTTTCATTTGACTCAATTAGCTTTGTTGAATGCATTTGACTTTCATTTGATTCAAAAAGCTTAATTTGAATGTGTTAGACTTTCATTTGATTCTAAAAGCTTTGTTAAAAGTGTTTGACTTTCATTTGACTCACTTAGCTTTGTTGATAGCATTTGACTTTCATTTGATTCGGAAAGCTTTGTTTGAATATATATGACGTTCATTTGACTCAATTAGCTTTGTTGAAAGTGTTTAACTTTCATTTGACTCAATTAGCTTTGTGGAATGCAATTGACTTTCATTTGATTCAAAAAGCTTTGTTTGAATGTATTTGATTTTCATTTGATTCTAAAAGCTTTGTTAAAAGTGTTTAACTTTCATTTGACCCAATTAGCTTTGTTGAATGCATTTGACTTTCATTTGATTCAAAAAGCTTTGTTTGAATGTGTTTGACTTTCATTTGATTCTAAAAGCTTTGTTGAAAGTGTTTGACATTTATTTGACTCGATTAGCTTTGTTGAAGGTGTTTGAGTTTCATTTGACTCAATTAGCATTGTGGAATGCAATTGACATTTATTTGATAAAAAAGCTTAGTTTAATGTATTTGACTTTCATTTGATTCTAAAAGCTTTGTTGAAAGTGTTTGACTTTCATTTGACTCAATTAGCTTTGTTGAATGCATTTGACTTTCATTTGATTCAAAAAGCTTTGTTTGAATGTGTTTGACTTTCATTTGACTCAATTACCTTTGTTGAAAGTGTTTGACTTTCATTTGACTCAATTAGCTTTGTTGAATGCATTTGACTTTCATTTGATTCAAAAAGCTTTGTTTGAATGTGTTTGACTTTCTTTTGGCTCAATTAGCTTTGTTGAATGTGTTTGACTTTCATTTGACTCAATTTGCATTGTGGAATGCAATTGACTTTCATTTGATTCTAAACGCTGTGTTGAAAGTGTTTGACTTTCATTTGATTCAAAAAGCTTTGTTTGAATGTGTTTGACTTTCATTTGACTCAATTTCAATTGTGGAATGCAATAGACTTTTATTTGATCAAAAAGCTTAGTTTAATGTATTTGACTTTCATTTGATTCTAAAAGCTTTGTAAAAAGTGTTTGACTATCATTTGACTCAATTAGCTTTGTTGAATGCATTTGACTTTCATTTGATTCAAAAAGCTTTGTTTGAATTTGTTTGACTTTCATTTGATTCTAAAAGCTTTGTTGAAAGTGTTTGACTTTCATTTGACTCAATTAGCTTTGTTGAATGCATTTGACTTTCATTTGAATCAAGAATTTTTGTTTGAATGTGTTTGACTTTCATTTGACTCAATTAGCTTTGTTGAATGCATTTGACTTTCGTTTGATTTAAAAAGCTTTGTTTGAATGTGTTTGACTTTCTTTTGACTCAATTAGCTTTGTTGAATGTGTTTTACTTTCATTTGACTCAATTACCATTGTGGAATGCAATTGACTTTCATTTGATTCTAAACGCTTTGTTGAAAGTGTTTGACTTTTTTTTGACTCAATTAGCTTTGTTGAATGCATTTGACTTTCATTTGATTCAAAAAGCTTTGTTTGAATGTGTTTTAATTTCATTTGATTCTAAAAGCTTTGTTGAAAGTGTTTGACATTCATTTGACTCAATTAGCTTTGTTGAATGCAGTTGGCTTTCATGTGATTCAAAAAGCTTTGTTTGAATGTGTTTGACTTTCATTTGACACAATTAGCTTTGTTGAATATGTTTGACTTTCAGTTGACTCAATTACAATTGTGGAATGCAATAGTCTTTCATTTCATCAAAAAGCTTAGTTTAATGTATTTGACTTTCATTTGATTCTAAAAGCTTTGTTGAAAGTGTTTGACTATTATTTGACTCAATTAGCTTTGTTGAATGCATTTGACTTTCATTTGATTCAAAAAGCTTTGTTTGAATGTGTTTCACTTTCTTTTGACTTAATTAGCTTTGTTGAATGTGTTTTACTTTCATTTGACTCAATTTGAATTGTGGAATGCAATTGACTTTCATTTGATTCTAAACGCTTTGTTGAAAGTGTTTGACTTTCATTTGACTCAATTAGCTTTGTTGAATGCATTTGGCTTTCATTTCATTTAAAAAGCTTTGTTTGAATGTTCTTGACTTTCATTTGACTCAATTACCTTTGTTGAAAGTGTTTGACTTTCATTTGACTCAATTACAATTGTGGAGTGCAATAGACTTTCATTTGATTCAAAAAGCTTTGTTTGAATGTGTTTGACTTTCATTTGACTCAATTAGCTTTGTTGAATATGTTTGACTTTCATTTGACTCAATTACAATTGTGGAATGCAATAGACTTTCATTTGATCAAAAAGCTTAGTTTAATGTATTTGACTTTCATTTGATTCTAAAAGCTTTGTAAAAAGTGTTTGACTATCATTTGACTCAATCAGCTTTGTTGAATGCATTTGACTTTCATTTGATTCAAAACGCTTTGTTTGAATGCGTTTGACTTTCATTTGACTCAATTAGCTTTGTTGAAAGTGTTTGACTTTCATTTGACTTAATTAGCTTTGTTGAATGCATTTGACTTTCATTTGATTCAAAAAGCTTTGTTTGAATGTGTTTGACTTTCTTTTGACTCAATTAGCTTTGTTGAATGTGTTGGACTTTCATTTGACTCAATTAGCTTTGTTGAATGCATTTGACTTTCATTTGAATCAAGAAGCTTTGTTTTAATGTGTTGACTTTCATTTGACTCAATTAGCTTTGTTGAATGCATTTGACTTTCATTTGATTCAAAAAGCTTTGTTTGAATGCGTTTGATTTTAATTTAACTCAATTAGCTTCGTTGAATGTGTTTGACTTTCATTTGACTCAATTGGCATTGTGGAATGCAATTGACTTCCATTTGATTCAAAAAGCTTTGTTTGAATGTGTTTTTTACTTTCATTTGATTCTAAAAGCTTTGTTGAAAGTGTTTGACATTCATTTGACTTAATTAGCTTTGTTGAATGCATTTGGCTTTCATTTGATTCAAAAAGCTTTGTTTGATTGTGTTTGACTTTCATTTGACTCAATTAGCTTTGTTGAATATGTTTGACTTTCATTTGACTCAATTACAATTGTGGAATGCAATAGACTTTCATTTCATCAAAAAGCTTAGTTTAATGTATTTGACTTTCATTTGATTCTAAAAGCTTTGTTGAAAGTGTTTGACTATTATTTGACTCAATTAGCTTTGTTGGATGCATTTGACTTTCATTTGATTCAAAAAGCTTTGTTTGAATGTGTTTGACTTTCTTTTAACTTAATTAGCTTTGTTGAATGTGTTTTACTTTCATTTGACTCAATTTGCATTGTGGAATGCAATTGACTTTCATTTGATTCTAAACGCTTTGTTGAAAGTGTTTGACTTTCATTTGACTCAATTAGCTTTGTTGAATGCATTTGGCTTTCATTTCATTTAAAAAGCTTTGTTTGAATGTGTTTGACTTTCATTTGACTCAATTAGCTTTGTTGAATATGTTTGACTTTCATTTGACTCAATTACAATTGTGGAATGCAATAGACTTTCATTTGATCAAAAAGCTTAGTTTAATGTATTTGACTTTCATTTGATTCTAAAAGCTTTGTAAAAAGTGTCTGACTATCATTTGACTCAATTAGCTTTGTTGAATGCATTTGACTTTCATTTGATTCAAAAAGCTTTGTTTGAATGTGTTTGACTTTCATTTGACTCAATTAGCTTTGTTGAAAGTGTTTGACTTTCATTTGACTCAATTAGCTTTGTTGAATGCATTTGACTTTCATTTGATTCAAAAAGCTTTGTTTGAATGTGTTTGACTTTCTTTTGACTCAATTAGCTTTGTTGAATGTGTTTGACTTTCATTTGACTCAATTAGCTTTGTTGAATGCATTTGACTTTCATTTGAATGAAGAAGTTTTGTTTGAATGTGTTTGACTTTCATTTGACTCAATTAGCTTTGTTGAATGCATTTGACTTTCATTTGATTCAAAAAGCTTTGTTTGAATGCGTTTCAATTTAATTTGATTCAATTAGCTTCGTTGAATGTGTTTGACTTTCATTTGGCTCAATTGGCATTGTGGAATGCAATTGACTTCCATTTGATTCAAAAAGCTTTGTTTGAATGTGTTTTACTTTCATTTGATTCCAAAAGCTTTGTTGAAAGTGTTTGACATTCATTTGACTCAATTAGCTTTGTTGAATGCATTTGGCTTTCATTTGATTCAAAAAGCTTTGTTTGAATGTGTTTGACTTTCATTTGACTCAATTAGCATTGTTGAATATGTTTGACTTTCATTTGACTCAACTACAATTGTGGAATGCAATAGACTTTCATTTTATCAAAAAGCTTAATTTAATGTATTTGACTTTCATTTGATTCTAAAAGCATTGTTGAAAGTGTTTGACTATCATTTGACTCAATTAGCTTTGTTTAATGCATTTGACTTTCATTTGATTCAAAAAGCTTTGTTTGAATGTGTTTGACTTTCTTTTGACTCAATTAGCTTTCTTGAATGTGTTTGACTTTCATTTGACTCAATTTGCATTGTGGAATGCAATTGACTTTCATTTGATTCTAAACGCTTTGTTGAAAGTGTTTGACTTTCATTTGACTTAATTAGCTTTGTTGAATGCATTTGGCTTTCATTTGATTCAAAAAGCTTTGTTTGAATGTGTTTGACTTTCATTTGACTCAACTAGCTTTGTTGAATATGTTTGACTTTCATTTGACTCAATTACAATTGTGGAATGCAGTAGACTTTCATTTGATCAAAAAGCTTAGTTTAATGTATTTGACTTTCATTTGATTCTAAAAGCTTTGTAAAAAGTGTTTGACTATCATTTGACTCAATTAGCTTTGTTGAATGCATTTGACTTTCATTTGAATCAAAAAGCTTTGTTTGAATGTGTTTGACTTTCATTTGACTCAATTAGCTTTGTTGAAAGTGTTTGACTTTCATTTGACTCAATTAGCTTTGTTGAATGCATTTGACTTTCATTTGATTCAAAAAGCTTTGTTTGAATGTGTTTGACTTTCTTTTGACTCAATTAGCTTTGTTGAATGTGTTGGTTTTTCATTTGACTCAATTAGCTTTGTTAAATGCATTTGACATTCATTAGAATCAAGAAGCTTTGTTTGAATGTGTTTAACATTCATTTGACTCAATTAGCTTTGTTGAATGCATTTGACTTTCATTTGACTCAATTAGCTTTGTTGAATGCATTCGACTTTGATTTGAATCAAGAAGCTTTGTTTGAATGTGTTTGACTTTCATTTGACTCAATTAGCTTTGTTGAATGCATTTGACTTTCTTTTGATTCAAAAAGCTTTGTTTGAATGCGTTTGATTTTCATTTCACTCAATTAGCTTTGTTGAATGCATTTGATTTTCATTTGACTCAATTAGCTTTGTTGAAAGTGTTTGACTTTCATTTGACTCAATTAGCTTTGTTGAAATCATTTGACTTTCAATTGATTCAAAAAGCTTTGTTTGAATGTGTTTGACTTTCTTTTGACTCAATTAGCTTTGTTGAATGTGTTTGACTTTCATTTGACTCAATTAGCATTGTGGAATGCAATTGACTTTCTTTTGATTCTAAACGCTTTGTTGAAAGAGTTTGACTTTCATTTGACTCAATTGGCTTTGTTGAATGCATTTGACTTTCATTTGATTCAAAAAGCTTTGTTTGAATGTGTTTGACTTTCATTTGACTCAATTAGCTTCGTTGAATGTGTTTGACTTTCATTTGACTCAATTAGCATTGTGGAATGCAATTGACTTCCATTTGATTCAAAAAGCTTTGTTTGAATGTATTTGACTTTCATTTGATTCTAAAAGCTTTGATGAAAATGATTAACTTTCATTTGACTCAATTAGCTTTGTTGAATTCATTTGATTTTCATTTGATTCAAAAAGCTTTGTTTGAATGCGTTTGACTTTCATTTGATTCTTAAAGCTTTTGTTGAAAGTGTTTGACTTTCATTTGACTCAATTAGCTTTGATGAATGCATTTGACTCTCATTTGAATCAAAAGCTTTGTTTGAATGTGTTAGACTTTCATTTAACTCAATTAGCTTAATTGAAAGTGATTGACTTTCATTTGACTCAATTAACATTGTGGAATGCAATTGACTTACATTTGATTCAAAAAGCTTTGTTTGAATGTATTTGACTTTTATTTGATTCTAAAAGCTTTGTTGAAAGTGTTTGACTTTTATTTGACTCAATTAGCTTTGTTGAATGCAATTGACCTTCATTTGATTCTAAAAGCTTTGTTTGAATGTCTTTGAATTTCATTTCATTCTAAAAGCTTTGTTGAAAGTGTTTGACTTTCATTTGACTCAATTAGCTATGTTGAATGCATTTGACTTTCATTTGAATCAAAAAGCTTTGTTTGAATGTGTTTGACTTTCATTTGACTCAATTAGCTTTGTTTGAATGTGTTTGACTTTCATTTGACTCAATTAGCTTCGTTGAATGTGTTTGACTTTCATTTGACTCAATTAGCATTGTGGAATGCAATTGACTTCCATTTGATTCAAAAAGCTTTGTTTGAATGTATTTGACTTTCATTTGATTCTAAAAGCTTTGATGAAAATGATTAACTTTCATTTGACTCAATTAGCTTTGTTGAATTCATTTGATTTTCATTTGATTCAAAAAGCTTTGTTTGAATGCGTTTGACTTTCATTTGATTCTTAAAGCTTTTGTTGAAAGTGTTTGACTTTCATTTGACTCAATTAGCTTTGCTGAATGCATTTGACTCTCATTTGAATCAAAAGCTTTGTTTGAATGTGTTAGACTTTCATTTAACTCAATTAGCTTAATTGAAAGTGATTGACTTTCATTTGACTCAATTAACATTGTGGAATGCAATTGACTTACATTTGATTCAAAAAGCTTTGTTTGAATGTATTTGACTTTTATTTGATTCTAAAAGCTTTGTTGAAAGTGTTTGACTTTTATTTGACTCAATTAGCTTTGTTGAATGCAATTGACCTTCATTTGATTCTAAAAGCTTTGTTTGAATGTCTTTGAATTTCATTTCATTCTAAAAGCTTTGTTGAAAGTGTTTGACTTTCATTTGACTCAATTAGCTATGTTGAATGCATTTGACTTTCATTTGAATCAAAAAGCTTTGTTTGAATGTGTTTGACTTTCATTTGACTCAATTAGCTTTGTTGAAAGTGTTTGACTTTCATTTGACTCAATTAGCTTTGTTGAAATCATTCGACTTTCAATTGATTCAAAAAGCTTTGTTTGAATGTGTTTAACTTTCATTTGACTCAATTAGCTTTGTTGAATGTGTTTGACTTTCATTTGACTCATTTAACATTGTGGAATGCTATTGACTTTCGTTTGATTCAAAAAGCTTTGTTTGAATGCATTTGACTTTTATTTGATTCTAAATCTTTGTTGAAAATGTTTGACTTTCATTTGACTTAATTAGCTTTGTTGAATGCATTTGACTTTCATTTGAATAAAAAGCTTTGTTTGAATGTGTTTGACTTTCATTTGACTCAATTAGCATTGTTGAAAGTGTTTGACTTTCATTTGACTCAATTAGCTTTGTTGAAATCATTTGACTTTCAATTGATTCAAAAAGCTTTGTTTGAATGTGTTTAACTTTCATTTGACACAATTAGCTTTGTTGAATGTGTTTGACTTTCATTTGACTCATTTAACATTGTGGAATGCTATTGACTTTCATTAGATTCAAAAAGCTTTGTTTGAATGCATTTGACTTTTATTTGATTCTAAAATCTTTGTTGAAAATGTTTGACTTTCATTTGACTCAATTAGCTTTGTTGAATGCATTTGACTTTCATTTGAATCAAAAGCTTTGTTTAAATGTGTTTGACTTTCATTTGACTCAATTAGCTTAGTTGAAAGTGTTTTGACTTTCATTTGACTCAATTAGCTTTGTTGAATGCATTTGACTTTAATTTCATTCTAAAAGCTTTGTTGAAAGTGTTTGACTTTCATTTGACTCAATTAGCTTTGTTGAATGCATTTGACTTTCATTTGAATCAAGAAGCTTTGTTTGAATGTATTTGACTTTCATTTGACCTAATTGGCTTTGTTGAATACATTTGACTTTCATTTAATTCAAAAAGCTTTGATTAAATGTGTTTGACTTTCATTTGATTCTAAAAGCTTTGTTGAAAGTGTTTGACTTTCATTTGACTCAATGCATTTGACTTTCATTTGAATCAAAAAGCTTTGTTTGAATGTGTTTGACCTTCATTTGACTCAATTAGCTTTGTTGAAAGTGTTTAACTTTCATTTGACTCAATTAGCTTTGTTGAATGCATTTGACTTTCATTTGATTCAAAAAGCTTTGTTTGAATGTGTTTGACTTTGTTTTGACTCAATTAGCTTTATTGAATGTGTTTGACTTTCATTTGACTCAATTAGCATTGTGGAATGCAATTGACTTTCATTTAATTCAAAAAGCTTTGTTTGAATGTATTTGACTTTCATTTGATTGTTAAAGCTTTGATGAAAGTGTTTGACTTTCATTTGACTCAATTAGCTTTGTTGAATTCATTTGATTTTCATTTGATTCAAAAAGCTTTGTTTGAATGTGTTTCATTTTCATTTGATTCTAAATGCTTTGTTGAAAGTGTTTGACTTTCATTTGACTCAATTAGCTTTGTTGAATGCATTTGACTTTCACTTGAATCAAGAAGCTTTGTTTGAAAGTGTTTAACTTTCATTTGACTCAATTAGCTTTGTTGAATGTGTTTGACTTTCATTTGACTCAAATTAACACTATGGAATGCAATTGACTTTCATTTGATTCAAAAAGCTTAGTTTGAATGTATTTGACTTTTATTTGATTCTAAAAGCTTTGCTGAAAGTGTTTGACTTTCATTTGACTCAATTAGCTTTGTTTGAATGTGTTTGACTTTCATTTGACTCAATTAGCTTTGTTTGAATGTATTTGACTTTCATTTGATTGTTAAAGCTTTGATGAAAGTGTTTGACTTTCATTTGACTCAATTAGCTTTGTTGAATTCATTTGATTTTCATTTGATTCAAAAAGCTTTGTTTGAATGTGTTTCATTTTCATTTGTTTCTAAATGCTTTGTTGAAAGTGTTTGACTTTCATTTGACTCAATTAGCTTTGTTGAATGCATTTGACTTTCACTTGAATCAAGAAGCTTTGTTTGAAAGTGTTTAACTTTCATTTGACTCAATTAGCTTTGTTGAATGTGTTTGACTTTCATTTGACTCAATTAACGCTATGGAATGCAATTGACTTTCATTTGATTCAAAAAGCTTAGTTTGAATGTATTTGACTTTTATTTGATTCTAAAAGCTTTGTTGAAAGTGTTTGACTTTCATTTGACTCAATTAGCTTTGTTTGAATGTGTTTGACTTTCATTTGACTCAATTAGCTTTGTTGAATGCATTTGCCTTACATTTGATTCAAAAAGCTTTGTTTGAACGTGTTTGACTTTCTTTTGATTCAATTAGCTTTGTTGTATGTGTTTGACTTTCATTTGACTCAATTAGCTTTGTTGAATTCATTTGATTTTCATTTGATTTAAAAAGCTTTATTTGAATGTGTTTGACTTTCATTTGATTCTAAAAGCTTTGTTGAAAGTGTTTGACTTTCATTTGACTTAATTAGCATTGCTGAATGCAATTGACTTCTATTTGATTCAAAGAGCTTTGTTTGAATGTATTTGACTTTCATGTGATTCTAAAAGCTTTTATGAATGTGTTTGACTTTCATTTGACTCAATTAGCTTTGTTGAATTCATTTGATTTTCATTTGACTCAAAAAGCTTTGTTTGAATGTGTTTGACTTTCATTTGATTCTAAAAGCTTTGTTGAAAGTGTTTGACTTTCATTTGACTCAATCAGCTTTGGTGAATGCATTTGACTTTCATTTCAATCAAAAAGCTTTGTTTGAATGTGTTTGACTTTCATTTGACTCAATTAGCTTTGTTGAAAGTGTTAGACTTTCATTTGACTCAATAAGCTTTGTTGAATGCATTTGACTTTCATTTCAGTCTAATAGCTTTGTTGAAAGTGTTTGACTTTCATTTGACTCAATTAGCTTTGTTTGAATGTGTTTGACTTTCATTTGACTCAATTAGCTTTGTTGAATGCATTTGCCTTACATTTGATTCAAAAAGCTTTGTTTGAACGTGTTTGACTTTCTTTTGATTCAATTAGCTTTGTTGTATGTGTTTGACTTTCATTTGACTCAATTAGCTTTGTTGAATTCATTTGATTTTCATTTGATTTAAAAAGCTTTATTTGAATGTGTTTGACTTTCATTTGATTCTAAAAGCTTTGTTGAAAGTGTTTGACTTTCATTTGACTTAATTAGCATTGCTGAATGCAATTGACTTCTATTTGATTCAAAGAGCTTTGTTTGAATGTATTTGACTTTCATGTGATTCTAAAAGCTTTTATGAATGTGTTTGACTTTCATTTGACTCAATTAGCTTTGTTGAATTCATTTGATTTTCATTTGACTCAAAAAGCTTTGTTTGAATGTGTTTGACTTTCATTTGATTCTAAAAGCTTTGTTGAAAGTGTTTGACTTTCATTTGACTCAATCAGCTTTGGTGAATGCATTTGACTTTCATTTCAATCAAAAAGCTTTGTTTGAATGTGTTTGACTTTCATTTGACTCAATTAGCTTTGTTGAAAGTGTTAGACTTTCATTTGACTCAATAAGCTTTGTTGAATGCATTTGACTTTCATTTCAGTCTAATAGCTTTGTTGAAAGTGTTTGACTTTCATTTGACTCAATTAGCTTTGTTGAAAGTGTTTGACTTTCATTTGACTCAATTAGCTTTGTTGAATGCATCTGACTTTCATTTCATTCTAAAAGCTTTGTTGAAAGTGTTTGACTTTCATTTGACTCAATTAGCTTTGTTGAATGCATTTGACTTTCATTTGAATCAAAAGCTTTGTTTAAATGTGTTTGACTTTCATTTGACTCAATTAGCTTAGTTGAAAGTGTTTGACTTTCATTTGACTCAATTAGCTTTGTTGAATGCATTTGACTTTAATTTCATTCTAAAAGCTTTGTTGAAAGTGTTTGACTTTCATTTGACTCAATTAGCTTTGTTGAATGCATTTGACTTTCATTTGAATCAAGAAGCTTTGTTTGAATGTATTTGACTTTCATTTGACCTAATTGGCTTTGTTGAATACATTTGACTTTCATTTAATTCAAAAAGCTTTGATTAAATGTGTTTGACTTTCATTTGATTCTAAAAGCTTTGTTGAAAGTGTTTGACTTTCATTTGACTCAATGCATTTGACTTTCATTTGAATCAAAAAACTTTGTTTGAATGTGTTTGACCTTCATTTGACTCAATTAGCTTTGTTGAAAGTGTTTAACTTTCATTTGACTCAATTAGCTTTGTTGAATGCATTTGACTTTCATTTGATTCAAAAAGCTTTGTTTGAATGTGTTTGACTTTGTTTTGACTCAATTAGCTTTGTTGAATGTGTTTGACTTTCATTTGACTCAATTAGCATTGTGGAATGCAATTGACTTTCATTTAATTCAAAAAGCTTTGTTTGAATGTATTTGACTTTCATTTGATTGTTAAAGCTTTGATGAAAGTGTTTGACTTTCATTTGACTCAATTAGCTTTGTTGAATTCATTTGATTTTCATTTGATTCAAAAAGCTTTGTTTGAATGTGTTTCATTTTCATTTGATTCTAAATGCTTTGTTGAAAGTGTTTGACTTTCATTTGACTCAATTAGCTTTGTTGAATGCATTTGACTTTCACTTGAATCAAGAAGCTTTGTTTGAAAGTGTTTAACTTTCATTTGACTCAATTAGCTTTGTTGAATGTGTTTGACTTTCATTTGACTCAATTAACACTATGGAATGCAATTGACTTTCATTTGATTCAAAAAGCTTAGTTTGAATGTATTTGACTTTTATTTGATTCTAAAAGCTTTGTTGAAAGTGTTTGACTTTCATTTGACTCAATTAGCTTTGTTTGAATGTGTTTGACTTTCATTTGACTCAATTAGCTTTGTTGAATGCATTTGCCTTACATTTGATTCAAAAAGCTTTGTTTGAACGTGTTTGACTTTCTTTTGATTCAATTAGCTTTGTTGTATGTGTTTGACTTTCATTTGACTCAATTAGCTTTGTTGAATTCATTTGATTTTCATTTGATTTAAAAAGCTTTATTTGAATGTGTTTGACTTTCATTTGATTCTAAAAGCTTTGTTGAAAGTGTTTGACTTTCATTTGACTTAATTAGCATTGCTGAATGCAATTGACTTCTATTTGATTCAAAGAGCTTTGTTTGAATGTATTTGACTTTCATGTGATTCTAAAAGCTTTTATGAATGTGTTTGACTTTCATTTGACTCAATTAGCTTTGTTGAATTCATTTGATTTTCATTTGACTCAAAAAGCTTTGTTTGAATGTGTTTGACTTTCATTTGATTCTAAAAGCTTTGTTGAAAGTGTTTGACTTTCATTTGACTCAATCAGCTTTGGTGAATGCATTTGACTTTCATTTCAATCAAAAAGCTTTGTTTGAAAGTGTGTTTGACTTTCCTTTGACTCAATTGGCTTTGTTGAATGCATTTGAATTTCATTTGATTCAAAAAGCTTTGCTTGAATGTGTTTGACTATCATTTGATTCTAAAAGCTTTGTTGAAAGTGTTTGACTTTCATTTGACTCAATTAGCTTTGTTGAATGCATTTGACTTTCATTTGAATCAAAAAGGTTTGTTTGAATGTGTTTGACTTTCATTTGACTAAATTAGCTTTGTTGAAAGTCTTTAACTTTCATTTGACTTAATTAGCTTTGTTGAATGCATTTGACTTTCTTTTGATTCAAAATCCTTTGTTTGAATCTGTTTGACTTTCTTTTGACTCAATTAGCTTTGTTGAATGTGTTTGACTTTCATTTGACTCAATTAGCATTGTGGAATACAATTAACATTCATTTGATTCAAAAAGCTTTGTTTGAATGTATTTGACTTTCATTTGATTGTTAAAGCTTTGATGAAAGTGTTTGACTTTCATTTGACTCAATTAGCTTTGTTGAATTCATTTTATTTTTATTTGATTCAAAAAGCTTTGTTTGAATGTGTTTCACTTTCATTTGATTCTAAAAGCTTTGTTAAAAGTGTTTGACTTTTATTTGACTCAATTAGCTTTGTTGAATGCATTTGACTTTCATTTGAATCAAAAAGCTTTGTTTAAATGTGTTTGACTTTCATTTGACTCAATTAGATTTGTTGAAAGTGTTTAACTTTCATTTGACTCAATTGGCTTTGTTGAATGCATTTGACTTTCATTTGATTTAAAAAACTTTGTTTGAATGTGTTTGACTTTCATTTGACTCAATTAGCTTTGTTGAATGTGTTTGACTTTCATTTGACTCAATTACCATTGTGGAATGCAATAGACTTTCATTAGATCAACAAGCTAAGTTTAATGTATTTGACTTTAATTTATTCAAAAAGCTTTGTTGAAAGTGTTTCACTTTCATTTGACTCAATTGGTTTGTTGAATGCATTTGACTTTCATTTGATTCAAAATGCTTTGTTTGAATGTGTTTGACTTTTATTTGATTCTAAAAGCTTTGTTGAAAGTTTTTGACTTTCATTTGACTCAATTAGCTTTGTTGAATGCATTTGACTTTCATTTGAATCAAGAAGCTTTATTTGAATGTGTTTGACTTTCATTTGACTCAATTAGCTTCGTTGAATGCATTTGACTTACATTTGAATCAAGAAGCATTATTTGAATGTGTTTGACATTCATTTGACGCAATTGGCTTTGTTAAATGCATTTGCCTTTCATTTGATTCAAAAAGCTTTGTTTGAATGTGTTTAACTTTCTTTTGACTCAATTAGCTTTGTTGAAAGTGTTTGACTTTCATTTGACTCAATTAGCTTTGTTGAATGCATTTGACATTCATTTGATTTAAAAAGCTTTGTTTGAATGTGTTTGACTTTCATTTGATTCTAAAAGCTTTGTTGAAAGTGTTTGACTTTCATTTGACTCAATTAGCTTTGATGAATGCATTTGACTTTCATTTGAATCAAGAAGCTTTGTTTGAATGTGTTTGACTTTCATTTAACTCAATTGGCTTTGTTGAATGCATTTGACTTTCATTTAATTCAAAAAGCTTTGTTTGAATGTGTTTGACTTTCATTTTATTCTAAAAGCTTTGTTGAAAGTGTTTGACATTCATTTGACTCAATTAGCTTTCTTGAATGCATTTGGCTTTCATTTGATTCAAAAAGCTTTGTTTGAATGTGTTTGACTTTCATCTGACTCAAGTAGCTTTGTTGAATGTGTTTGACTTTCATCTGACTCAATTGGTTTGTTGAATGCATTTGACTTTCATTTGATTCAAAATGCTTTGTTTGAATGTGTTTGACTTTTATTTGATTCTAAAAGCTTTGTTGAAAGTTTTTGACTTTCATTTGACGCAATTAGCTTTGTTGAATGCATTTGACTTACATTTGAATCAAGAAGCTTTATTTAAATGTATTTGACATTCATTTGACTCAATTGGCTTTGTTGAATGTGTTTGACTTTCATTTGATTCAAAAAGCTTTGTTTGAATGTGTTTGACTTTCTTATGACTCAATTAGCTTTGTTGAAAGTGTTTGACTTTCACTTGACTCAATTAGCTTTGTTGAATGCATTTGACATTCATTTGATTTAAAAAGCTTTGTTTGAATGTGTTTGACTTTCATTTGATTCTAAAAGCTTTGTTGAAAGTGTTTGACTTTCATTTGACTCAATTAGCTTTATTGAATGCATTTGACTTTCATTTGAATCAAGAAGCTTTGTTTGAATGTGTTTGACTTTCATTCAACTCAATTGGCTTTGTTGAATGCATTTGACTTTCATTTGATTCAAAAAGCTTTGTTTCATTGTGTTTGACTTTCATTTAATTCTAAAAGCTTTGTTGAAAGTGTTTGACTTTCATTTGACTCAATTAGCTTTGTTGAATGCATTTGACTTTCATTTGAATCAAGAAGCTTTGTTTGAATGTGTTTGACTTTCATTTAAGTCAATTGGCTTTGTTGAATGCATTTCACGTTCTTTTGATTCAAAAAGCTTTGATTGAATGTGTTTGAATTTCATTTGACACAACTAGCTTCGTTGAATGTGTTTGACTTTCATTTGACTCAATTAGAATTGTGGAATGCAATTGACTTTCATTTGATTCAAAAAGCTTTGTTTGAATGTATTTGACTTTCATTTGATTATAAAAGCTTTGTTGAAAGTGTTTGACTTTCATTTGACTCAATTAGCTTTGTTGAATTCATTTGATTTTCATTTGATTCAAAAAGCTTTGTTGAATGCATTTGACTTTCATTTGAATCAAAAAGCTTTATTTGAATGTTTTTGACATTCATTTGACTCAATTAGCTTTGTTAAATGCATTTGACTTTCATTTGAATCAAGAAGCTTTGTTTGAATGTGTTTGACTTTCATTTGACTTAATTGGCTTTGTTGAATGTATTTGACTTTCATTTGATTCAAAAAGCTTTGTTTGAATATGTTTGACTTTCATTCGTCTCAATTTGCTTCGTTGAATGTGTTTGACTTTCATTTGACTCAATCTGCATTGTGGAATGCAATTGTCATCCATTTGATTCCAAAAGCTTTGTTTGAATGTATTTGACTTTCATTTGACTCTATTAGCTTTGTTGAAAGTGTTTGACTTTCATTTGACTCTATTAGATTTGTTGAATGCATTTGACTGTTATTTGATTCTAAAAGCTTTGTTGAAAGTGTTTGACTTTCATTTGACTCAATTAGCTTTGTTGAATGCATTTGACTTTCATTTGAATCAAAAAGCTTTGATTGAATGTGTTTGACTTTCATTTGACTCAATTAGATTTGTTGAAAGTGTTTGTCTTTCATTTGACTCAACTCGCTTTGTTGAATGCATTTGACTTTCATTTGATTCAAAAAGCTTTGTTTGAATGTGTTTGACTTTCATTTGATTCTAAAAGCCTTGTTGAAAGAGTTTGACATTCATTTGACTCAATTAGCTTTCTTGAATGCATTTGGCTTTCATTTGATTCAAAAAGCTTTGTTTGAATGTGTTTGACTTTCATCTGACTCAAGTAGCTTTGTTGAATGTGTTTGACTTTCATTTGATTATAAAAGCTTTGCTGAAAGTGTTTGACTTTCATTTGATTCAAAAAGGTTTGTATGAATGTATTTGACTTTGATTTGATTCTAAACGCTTTGTTGATAGTGTTTGTCTTTCATTAGACTCAATTAGCTTTGTTGAATGCATTTGACTTTCATTTGATTCAAAAAGCTTTGTTTGAATGTGTTTGACTTTCATTTGATTCTAAAAGCTTTGTTGAAAGTGTTTGACATTCATTTGACTCAATTAGCTTTGTTGAATGCATTTGGCTTTGATTTGATTCAAAAAGCTTTGTTTGAATGTGTTTGACTTTCATTTGACTTAATTAGCATTGTGGAAACCAATTGACTTTCATTTGATTCAAAAAGCTTTGATTGAATGTATTTGACTTTCATTTGATTCTAAACGCTTTGTTGAAAGTGTTTGACTTTCATTTGACTCTATTAGATTTGTTGAATGCATTTGATTGTTATTTGATTCAAAAAGCTTTGTTTGAATGTGTTACACTTTCATTAGACTCAATTAGCTTTGTTGAAAGTGTTTGACTTTCATTTGACTCAATTAGCTTTGTTGAATGCATTTGACTTTCATTTGATTAAAAAAGGTTTGTTTGAATGTGTTTGACTTTCATTTGATTCTAAAAGCTTTGTTGAAAGTGTTTGACTTTCATTTGACTCAATTAGCTTTGTTGAATGCATTTGACTTTCATTTGAATCAAAAAGCTTTGATTGAATGTGTTTGACTTTCATTTCACTCAATTAGCTTTGTTGAACGCATTTGACTTTCATTTGATTCAAAAAGCTTTGTTTGAATGTGTTTGACTTTCATTTGACTCAATTAGCTTTGTTTAAAGTGTTTGACTTTCATTTGACGCAATTAGCTTTGTTGAATGCATTTGACTTACATTTTAATCAAGAAGCTTTATTTGAATGTGTTTGACATTCATTTGACTCAATTGGCTTTGTTGAATGCATTTGACTTTCATTTGATTCAAAAAGCTTGGTTTGAATGTGTTTGACTTTCTTATGACTCAATTATCTTTGTTGAAAGTGTTTGACTTTCACTTGACTCAATTAGCTTTGTTGAATGCATTTGACATTCATTTGATTTAAAAAGCTTTGTTTGAATGTGTTTGACTTTCATTTGATTCTAAAAGCTTTGTTGAAAGTGTTTGACATTCATTTGACTCAATTAGCTTTCTTGAATGCATTTGGCTTTCATTTGATTCAAAAAGCTTTGTTTGAATGTGTTTGACTTTCATCTGACTCAAGTAGCTTTGTTGAATGTGTTTGACTTTCATTTGATTATAAAAGCTTTGCTGAAAGTGTTTGACTTTCATTTGATTCAAAAAGTTTTTTATGAATGTATTTGACTTTGATTTGATTCTGAACGCTTTGTTGATAGTGTTTGTCTTTCATTTGACTCAATTAGCTTTGTTGAATGCATTTGACTTTCATTTAATTCAAAAAGCTTTGTTTGAATGTGTTTGACTTTCATTTGATTCTAAAAGCTTTGTTGAAAGTGTTTGACATTCATTTGACTCAATTAGCTTTGATAAATGCATTTGGCTTTGATTTGATTCAAAAAGCTTTGTTTGAATGTGTTTGACTTTCATTTGACTTAATTAGCATTGTGGAAACCAATTGAATTTCATTTGATTCAAAAAGCTTTGATTGAATGTATTTGACTTTCATTTGATTCTAAACGCTTTGTTGAAAGTGTTTGACTTTCATTTGACTCTATTAGATTTGTTGAATGCATTTGACTGTTATTTGATTCAAAAAGCTTTGTTTGAATGTGTTACACTTTCATTAGACTCAATTAGCTTTGTTGAAAGTGTTTGACTTTCATTTGACTCAATTAGCTTTGTTGAATGCATTTGACTTTCATTTGATTAAAAAAGCTTTGTTTGAATGTAATTGACTTTCATTTGATTCTAAAAGCTTTGTTGAAAGTGTTTGACTTTCATTTGACTCAATTAGCTTTGTTGAATGCATTTGACTTTTATTCGAATCAAAAAGCTTTGATTGAATGTGTTTGACTTTCATTTCACTCAATTAGCTTTGTTGATTGCATTTGACTTTCATTTGATTTAAAAGCTTTGTTTGAATGTGTTTGACTTTCATTTGACTCAATTAGCTTTGTTTAAAGTGTTTGACTTTCATTTGACGCAATTAGCTTTGTTGAATGCATTTGACTTACATTTGAATCAAGAAGCTTTATTTGAATGTGTTTGACATTCATTTGACTCAATTGGCTTTGTTGAATGCATTTGACTTTCATTTGATTCAAAAAGCTTTGTTTGAATGTGTTTGACTTTCATTTGATTCTAAAAGCTTTGTTGAAAGTGTTTGACTTTCATTTCACTCAATTAGCTTTTTTGAATGCATTTGACTTTCATTTGATTCTAAAAGCTTTGTTTGAATGTGTTTGACTTTCATTTGATTCTAAAAGCTTTGTTCAAAGTTTTTGACATTCATTTGACTCAATTAGCTTTGTTGAATGCATTTGACTTTCTTTGGAATCAAGAAGCTTTATTTGAATGTGTTTGACTTTCATTTGACTCAATTGGCTTTGTTGAATGTATTTGACTTTCATTTGATTCAAAAAGCTTTGTTTGAATATGTTTGACTTTCATTCGTCTCAATTAGGTTCGTTGAATGTGTTTGACTTTCATTTGACTCAATCAGCATTGTGGAATGCAATTGACATCCATTTGATTCCAAAAGCTTTGTTTGAATGTATTTGACTTTCATTTGACTGCATTAGCTTTGTTGAAAGTGTTTGACTTTCATTTGTCTCTATTAGATTTGTTGAATGCAATTAACTGTCATTTGATTCAAAAAGCTTTGTTTGAATGTGTTTGACTTTCATTTGACTCAATTAGCTTTGTTGAAAGTGTTTGACTCAATTAGCTTTGTTGAATTCATTTGACTTTCATATGAATCAAAAAGCTTTGTTTGAATGTGTTTGACTTTCATTTGATTCTAAAAGCTTTGTTGAATGCATTTGACTTTCATTTGATTCAAAAAGCTTTGTTTGAATGTGTTTGACTTTCTTTTGACTCAATTAGCTTTGTTGAATGTGTTTGACTTTCGTTTGACTCAATTAGCTTTGTTGAATGCATTTGACTTTCATTTGATTCAAAAAGCTTTGTTTGAATGTGTTTGACTTTCATTTGAATCTAAAAGCTTTGTTGAATGTGTTTGACACTCATTTGACTCAATTAGCTTTGTTGAATGCATTTGGCTTTCATTTGATTCAAAAAGCTTTGTTTGAATGTGTTTGACTTTCATTTGACTCAATTAGCTTTGTTGAATGTGTTTGACTTTCATTTGACTCAATTACCATTGTGGAGTGCAATAGACTTTCATTTGATTCTAAAAGCTTTGTTGAAAGTGTTTTACTTTCATTTGACTCAATTAGCTTTGTTGAATGCATTTGACTTTCATTGGAATCAAGAAGCTTTATTTGAATGTGTTTTACTTTCATTTGACTCAATTGGCTTTGTTCAATGTATTTGACTTTCATTTGATTCAAAAAGCTTTGTTTGAATATGTTTGACTTTCATTCGTCTCAATTAGCTTCGTTGAATGTGTTTGACTTTCATTTGACTTAATCAGCATTGTGGAATGCAATTGACATCCATTTGATTCCAAAAGATTTGTTTGAATGTATTTGACTTTCATTTGATTCTAAAAGCTTTGATGAAAGTGCTTGACTTTCATTTGACTGAATTTGCTTTGTTGAATTCATTTGGTTTTCGTTTGATTCAAAAAGCTTTGTTTGAATGTGTTTGACTTTCATTTGATTCTAAAAGCTTTGTTGAAAGTGTTTGACTTTCATTTGACTCAATTAGCTTTGTTGAATGCATTTGACTTTCATTTGAATAAAAAAGCTCTGTTTGAATGTGTTTGCCTTTCATTTGACTCCATTAGCTTTGTTGAAAGTGTTTGACTTTCATTTGACTCAATTAGCTTTGTTGAATGCATTTGACTTTCATTTGAATCAAGAAGCTTTGTTTGAATGTGTTTGACTTTCATTTGACTCAATTAGCTTTGTTGAATGCATTTGACTTTCTTTTGATTCAAAAAGCTTTGTTTGAATGTGTTTGAATTTCATTTGACTCAATTAGCTTCGTTGAATGTGTTTAACTTTCATTTGACTCAATTAGAATTGTGGAATGCAATTAACTTTCATTTGATTCAAAAAGCATTGTTTAAATGTATTAGACTTTCATTTGATTCTAAAAGCTTTGTTGAAAGTTTTTGACTTTAATTTGACTCAATTAGCTTTGTTGAATTCATTTGATTTTCATTTGATTCAAAAAGCTTTGTTGAATGCATTTGACTTTCATTTGAATAAAAAGCTTTGTTTGAATGTGTTTGACTTTCATTTGACTCAATTAGCTTTGTTGAATGAATTTGCCTTTCATTTGATTCAAAAAACTTGGTTTGAATGTGTTTGACTTTCTTTTGACTCATTTAGCTTTGTTGAATTTGTTTGACTTTCATTTGACTCAATTAGCATTGTGGAATGCAATTGACTTTCATTTTATTCAAAAAGCTTTGTTTGAATGTATTTGACTTTGATTTGATTCTAAACGCTTTGTTGAAAGTGTTTGACTTTCATTTGACTCAATTAGCTTTGTTGAATTCATTTGACTTTCATATGAATCAAAAAGCTTTGTTTGAATGTGTTTTACTTTCATTTGATTCTAAAAGCTTTGTTGAATGCATTTGACTTTCATTTGATTCAAAAAGCTTTGTTTGAATGTGTTTGACTTTCTTTTGACTCAATTAGCTTTGTTGAATGCATTTGGCTTTCATTTGATTCAAAAAGCTTTGTTTGAATGTATTTGACTTTCATTTGACTCAATTAGCTTTGTTGAATGTGTTTGACTTTCATTTGACTCAATTACCATTGTGGAATGGAATAGACTTTCATTTGATCAAAAAGCTAAGTTTAATGTATTTGACTTTCATTTGATTCTAAAAGCTTTGTTGAAAGTGTTTTACTTTCATTTGACTCAATTAGCTTTGTTGATTGCATTTGACTTTCATTTGATTCAAAAAGCTTTGTTTGAATGTGTTTGACTTGCTTTGATTCTAAAAGCATTGTTGAAAGTGTTTGACTTTCATTTGACTCAATTAGCTTTGTTGAATGCATTTGACTTTCATTGGAATCAAGAAGCTTTATTTGAATGTGTTTGACTTTCATTTGACTCAATTGGCGCTGTTGAATGTATTTGACTTTCATTTGATTCAAAAAGCTTTGTTTGAATATGTTTGACTTTCATTCGTCTCAATTAGCTTCGTTGAATGTGTTTGACTTTCATTTGACTCAATCAGCATTATAGAATGCAATTGACATCCATTTGATTCCAAAAGCTTTGTTTGAATATATTTGACTTTCATTTGATTCTAAAAGCTTTGATGAAAGTGTTTGACTTTCATTTGACTGAATTAGCTTTGTTGAATTCATTTGGTTTTCATTTGATTCAAAAAGCTTTGTTTGAATGTGTTTGACTTTTATTTGATTCTAAAAGCTTTGTTGAAAGTGTTTGACTTTCATTTGACTCAATAAGCTTTGTTGAATGCATTTGACTTTCATTTGAATAAAAAAGCTTTGTTTGAATGTGTTTGACTTTCATTTGACTCCATTAGCTTTGTTGAAAGCGTTTGACTTTCATTTGACTCAATTAGCTTTGTTGAATGCATTTGACTTTCATTTGATTCAAAAAGCTTTGTTTGAATGTGTTTGACTTTCTTTTGACTCAATTAGCTTTGTTGAATATGTTTGACTTTCATTTGACTTAATTAGCATTGTGGAAACCAATTGACTTTCTTTTGATTCAAAAAGCTTTGATTGAATGTATTTGACTTTCATTTGATTCTAAACGCTTTGTTGAAAGTGTTTGACTTTCATTTGACTCAATTAGCTTTGTTGAATGCATTTGACTTTCATTTGATTCAAAAAGCTTTGTTTGAATGTGTTTGACTTTCATTTGATTCTAAAAGCTTTGTTGAAAGTGTTTGATTTTCATTTGACTCAATTAGCTTTGTTGAATGCACTTGACTTTTATTTGAATCAAGAAGCTTTGTTTGAATGTGTTTGACTTTCATTTGACTTAATTAGCTTTGTTGTTTGCATTTGACTTTCATTTGATTGAAAAAGCTTTGTTTGAATGTGTTTGACTTTCATTTGACTAAATTAGCTTCGTTGAATGTGTTTGACTTTCATTTGACTCAATTAGCATTGTGGAATGCAATTGACTTCCATTTGATTCAAAAAGCTTTGTTTGAATGTATTTGACTTTTTTTAGATTCTAAAAGCTTTGATGAAAGTGTTTGACTTTCATTTGACTCAATTAGCTTTGTTGAATTCATTTCATTTTCATTTGATTCAAAAAGCTTTGTTTGAATGGGTTTGACTTTCATTTGATTCTAAAAGCTTTGTTGAAAGTGTTTGACTTTCATTTGACTCAATTAGCTTTGTTGAATGCATTTGACTTTCATTTGAATCAAAAAGCTTTGTTTGAATGTGTTTGAATTTCATTTGACTCAATTAGCTTTGTTGAAAGTGTTTGACTTTCATTTGACTCAATTAGCTTGACTTTCATTTGATTCTAAAAGCTTTGTTTGAATGTGTTTGACTTTCATTTGATTCTAAATACTTTGTTGAAAGTGTTTGACTTTCATTTCACTCAATTAGCTTTTTTGAATGCATTTGACTTTCATTTGATTCTAAAAGCTTTGTTTGAATGTGTTTGACTTTCATTTGATTCTAAAAGCTTTGTTCAAAGTTTTTGACATTCATTTGACTCAATTAGCTTTGTTGAATGCATTTGACTTTCTTTGGAATCAAGAAGCTTTATTTGAATGTGTTTGACTTTCATTTGACTCAATTGGCTTTGTTGAATGTATTTGACTTTCATTTGATTCAAAAAGCTTTGTTTGAATATGTTTGACTTTCATTCGTCTCAATTAGGTTCGTTGAATGTGTTTGACTTTCATTTGACTCAATCAGCATTGTGGAATGCAATTGACATCCATTTGATTCCAAAAGCTTTGTTTGAATGTATTTGACTTTCATTTGACTGCATTAGCTTTGTTGAAAGTGTTTGACTTTCATTTGTCTCTATTAGATTTGTTGAATGCAATTAACTGTCATTTGATTCAAAAAGCTTTGTTTGAATGTGTTTGACTTTCATTTGACTCAATTAGCTTTGTTGAAAGTGTTTATTTGACTCAATTAGCTTTGTTGAATTCATTTGACTTTCATATGAATCAAAAAGCTTTGTTTGAATGTGTTTGATTTTCATTTGATTCTAAAAGCTTTGTTGAATGCATTTGACTTTCATTTGATTCAAAAAGCTTTGTTTGAATGTGTTTGACTTTCTTTTGACTCAATTAGCTTTGTTGAATGTGTTTGACTTTCGTTTGACTCAATTAGCTTTGTTGAATGCATTTGACTTTCATTTGATTCAAAAAGCTTTGTTTGAATGTGTTTGACTTTCATTTGAATCTAAAAGCTTTGTTGAATGTGTTTGACACTCATTTGACTCAATTAGCTTTGTTGAATGCATTTGGCTTTCATTTGATTCAAAAAGCTTTGTTTGAATGTGTTTGACTTTCATTTGACTCAATTAGCTTTGTTGAATGTGTTTGACTTTCATTTGACTCAATTACCATTGTGGAGTGCAATAGACTTTCATTTGATTCTAAAAGCTTTGTTGAAAGTGTTTTACTTTCATTTGACTCAATTAGCTTTGTTGAATGCATTTGACTTTCATTGGAATCAAGAAGCTTTATTTGAATGTGTTTTACTTTCATTTGACTCAATTGGCTTTGTTCAATGTATTTGACTTTCATTTGATTCAAAAAGCTTTGTTTGAATATGTTTGACTTTCATTCGTCTCAATTAGCTTCGTTGAATGTGTTTGACTTTCATTTGACTTAATCAGCATTGTGGAATGCAATTGACATCCATTTGATTTCAAAAGATTTGTTTGAATGTATTTGACTTTCATTTGATTCTAAAAGCTTTGATGAAAGTGCTTGACTTTCATTTGACTGAATTAGCTTTGTTGAATTCATTTGGTTTTCGTTTGATTCAAAAAGCTTTGTTTGAATGTGTTTGACTTTCATTTGATTCTAAAAGCTTTGTTGAAAGTGTTTGACTTTCATTTGACTCAATTAGCTTTGTTGAATGCATTTGACTTTCATTTGAATAAAAAAGCTCTGTTTGAATGTGTTTGCCTTTCATTTGACTCCATTAGCTTTATTGAAAGTGTTTGACTTTCATTTGACTCAATTAGCTTTGTTGAATGCATTTGACTTTCATTTGAATCAAGAAGCTTTGTTTGAATGTGTTTGACTTTCATTTGACTCAATTAGCTTTGTTGAATGCATTTGACTTTCTTTTGATTCAAAAAGCTTTGTTTGAATGTGTTTGAATTTCATTTGACTCAATTAGCTTCGTTGAATGTGTTTAACTTTCATTTGACTCAATTAGAATTGTGGAATGCAATTAACTTTCATTTGATTCAAAAAGCTTTGTTTAAATGTATTAGACTTTCATTTGATTCTAAAAGCTTTGTTGAAAGTTTTTGACTTTAATTTGACTCAATTAGCTTTGTTGAATTCATTTGATTTTAATTTGATTCAAAAAGCTTTGTTGAATGCATTTGACTTTCATTTGAATAAAAAGCTTTGTTTCAATGTGTTTGACTTTCATTTGACTCAATTAGCTTTGTTGAATGAATTTGCCTTTCATTTGATTCAAAAAACTTGGTTTGAATGTGTTTGACTTTCTTTTGACTCATTTAGCTTTGTTGAATTTGTTTGACTTTCATTTGACTCAATTAGCATTGTGGAATGCAATTGACTTTCATTTTATTCAAAAAGCTTTGTTTGAATGTATTTGACTTTGATTTGATTCTAAACGCTTTGTTGAAAGTGTTTGACTTTCATTTGACTCAATTAGCTTTGTTGAATTCATTTGACTTTCATATGAATCAAAAAGCTTTGTTTGAATGTGTTTGACTTTCATTTGATTCTAAAAGCTTTGTTGAATGCATTTGACTTTCATTTGATTCAAAAAGCTTTGTTTGAATGTGTTTGACTTTCTTTTGACTCAATTAGCTTTGTTGAATGCATTTGGCTTTCATTTGATTCAAAAAGCTTTGTTTGAATGTATTTGACTTTCATTTGACTCAATTAGCTTTGTTGAATGTGTTTGACTTTCATTTGACTCAATTACCATTGTGGAATGGAATAGACTTTCATTTGATCAAAAAGCTAAGTTTAATGTATTTGACTTTCATTTGATTTTAAAAGCTTTGTTGAAAGTGTTTTACTTTCATTTGACTCAATTAGCTTTGTTGAATGCATTTGACTTTCATTTGATTCAAAAAGCTTTGTTGAAAGTGTTTGACTTTCATTTGAATCAAAAAGCTTTGTTTGAATGTGTTTGAATTTCATTTGACTCAATTAGCTTTGTTGAAAGTGTTTGACTTTCATTTGACTCAATTAGCTTGACTTTCATTTGATTCTAAAAGCTTTGTTTGAATGTGTTTGACTTTCATTTGATTCTAAAAGCTTTGTTCAAAGTTTTTGACATTCATTTGACTCAATTAGCTTTGTTGAATGCATTTGACTTTCATTGGAATCAAGAAGCTTTATTTGAATGTGTTTGACTTTCATTTGACTCAATTGGCGCTGTTGAATGTATTTGACTTTCATTTGATTCAAAAAGCTTTGTTTGAATATGTTTGACTTTCATTCGTCTCAATTAGCTTCGTTGAATGTGTTTGACTTTCATTTGACTCAATCAGCATTATAGAATGCAATTGACATCCATTTGATTCCAAAAGCTTTGTTTGAATGTATTTGACATTCATTTGATTCTAAAAGCTTTGATGAAAGTGTTTGACTTTCATTTGACTGAATTAGCTTTGTTGAATTCATTTGGTTTTCATTTGATTCAAAAAGCTTTGTTTGAATGTGTTTGACTTTTATTTGATTCTAAAAGCTTTGTTGAAAGTGTTTGACTTTCATTTGACTCAATAAGCTTTGTTGAATGCATTTGACTTTCATTTGAATAAAAAAGCTTTGTTTGAATGTGTTTGACTTTCATTTGACTCCATTAGCTTTGTTGAAAGCGTTTGACTTTCATTTGACTCAATTAGCTTTGTTGAATGCATTTGACTTTCATTTGATTCAAAAAGCTTTGTTTGAATGTGTTTGACTTTCTTTTGACTCAATTAGCTTTGTTGAATATGTTTGACTTTCATTTGACTTAATTAGCATTGTGGAAACCAATTGACTTTCTTTTGATTCAAAAAGCTTTGATTGAATGTATTTGACTTTCATTTGATTCTAAACGCTTTGTTGAAAGTGTTTGACTTTCATTTGACTCAATTAGCTTTGTTGAATGCATTTGACTTTCATTTGATTCAAAAAGCTTTGTTTGAATGTGTTTGACTTTCATTTGATTCTAAAAGCTTTGTTGAAAGTGTTTGATTTTCATTTGACTCAATTAGCTTTGTTGAATGCACTTGACTTTTATTTGAATCAAGAAGCTTTGTTTGAATGTGTTTGACTTTCATTTGACTTAATTAGCTTTGTTGTTTGCATTTGACTTTCATTTGATTGAAAAAGCTTTGTTTGAATGTGTTTGACTTTCATTTGACTAAATTAGCTTCGTTGAATGTGTTTGACTTTCATTTGACTCAATTAGCATTGTGGAATGCAATTGACTTCCATTTGATACAAAAAGCTTTGTTTGAATGTATTTGACTTTTTTTAGATTCTAAAAGCTTTGATGAATGTGTTTGACTTTCATTTGACTCGATTAGCTTTGTTGAATTCATTTCATTTTCATTTGATTCAAAAAGGTTTGTTTGAATGGGTTTGACTTTCATTTGATTCTAAAAGCTTTGTTGAAAGTGTTTGACTTTCATTTGACTCAATTAGCTTTGTTGAATGCATTTGACTTTCATTTGAATCAAAAAGCTTTGTTTGAATGTGTTTGAATTTCATTTGACTCAATTAGCTTTGTTGAAAGTGTTTGACTTTCATTTGACTCAATTAGCTTGACTTTCATTTGATTCAAAAAGCTTTGTTTGAATGTGTTTGACTTTCTTTTGACTCAATTAGCTTTGTTGAATGTGTTTGACTTTCATTTGACACAATTAGCATTGTGGAATGCAATTGACTTTCATTTGATTCAAAAAGCTTTGTATGAATGTATTTGACATTGATTTGATTCTAAACGCTTTGTTGAAAGTGTTTGTCTTTCATTTGACTCAACTAGCTTTGTTGAATGCATTTGACTTTCATTTGATTCAAAAAGCTTTGTTTGAATGTGTTTGACTTTCATTTGATTCTAAAAGCTTTGTTGAAAGTGTTTGACATTCATTTGACTCAATTAGCTTTCTTGAATGCATTTGGCTTTCATTTGATTCAAAAAGCTTTGTTTGAATGTGTTTGACTTTCATTTGACTCAAGTAGCTTTGTTGAATGTGTTTGACTTTCATTTGATTATAAAAGCTTTGCTGAAAGTGTTTGACTTTCATTTGATTCAAAAAGCTTTGTATGAATGTATTTGACATTGATTTGATTCTAAACGCTTTGTTGATAGTGTTTGTCTTTCATTTGACTCAATTAGCTTTGTTGAATGCATTTGACTTTCATTTGATTCAAAAAGCTTTGTTTGAATGTGTTTGACTTTCATTTGATTCTAAAAGCTTTGTTGAAAGTGTTTGACATTCATTTGACTCAATTAGCTTTGTTGAATGCATTTCGCTTTGATTTGATTCAAAAAGCTTTGTTTGAATGTGTTTGACTTTCATTTGACTTATTTAGCATTGTGGAAACTAATTGACTTTCATTTGATTCAAAAAGCTTTGATTGAATGTATTTGACTTTCATTTGATTCTAAACGCTTTGTTGAAAGTGTTTGACTTTCATTTGACTCAATTAGATTTGTTGAACGCATTTGACTGTTATTTGATTCAAAAAGCTTTGTTTGAATGAGTTGGACTTTCATTTGACTCAATTAGCTTTGTTGAAAGTGTTTGACTTTCATTT